>OY294056.1:73399925-74649925 GCA_958510865.1 Myrrha octodecimguttata | reverse complement strand
CTATCGAATGATTCCGCAGATATACCCCTTCAAAATATCAGTTTCCCGATATTTCCAAAAACATAGATCGGATCGCCCTTCAATGTAAAATGCTAACTTGAAGTTTCAACCAAATAGGGTCTACAGAACAATGAGCAAAATAACTATCTCCATTTGACAAAATGCGGGAGGACTCTTTAATTTTTTTTGACCATTGTTCTGTAGACCACATTGGGCTGAAACTTCGAGGTGGCATTTTTCATTGAAGGGATATTCGATGTATGTTTATGGAAATATCGGGAAACTGATATTTTGAAAGGGTATATCTGCGGAATCATTCGATAGTTTTCACTAATTCGCCAATTATAGGCCTTCGTAATTACACTCCAAACTATTTTTTCCATTATCAGGGGTTATGCCGACCGCAAACACGTTAACTTTAGGAAGAATCGCCATAAGGAATATATTTGTAGAGAAGGTTTTAAGTTTTATTAAGAAAAGTCGAATGCTTAATTGGGTTCAATTCGCCAATTATTCTTAAGATAGGTATAACCATTCAAAATTTTGGATCGAAATACAATCTAGTACTTAATCGAAAATTATAGCTTGAGGTTCATGCAGAATTTCGTGAGGACCATATGAAAAAACTCTGCATTTGGCAGGTTCATTACTTGTATAGATGACCGCTTTGGCAATGGAAGAAGCGCGTAAAAGCCCCATTACCTCACGTCAGTGCTTTTCTAGGTTTATTCAAAGTTAAAATTGGCTATCTGCAATTGGACGGGTGTCCTCAACTACTCATGAATAAACAAACGTAATTCGGTATCACAAAACCATCATATTTTCATTCAAGTCTTGTAGGTGACAATGTAGGTACGCGATAAAAACTGGTCGACCTCA
Source organism: Myrrha octodecimguttata (assembly GCA_958510865.1). NCBI lineage: Eukaryota > Metazoa > Arthropoda > Insecta > Coleoptera > Coccinellidae > Myrrha > Myrrha octodecimguttata. Next base: position 74,649,046 of record OY294056.1, on the reverse strand, counting down.
AGTTTTAAAATTAACGATAATTATACGAGAAATGGAATTTGATCATTTTAAAACTCGTCATGTGGACTTGTTACCTGTTTGTTACCGATACGATGGGTTAGAACTTTCATTGGTATTTTCGATGTGTCACTGATTTTGTCCGACCAATTAATTAATTATGCATTCAACTATTTCAACATTTGCGGTTGATCCCGCGATGAAGGTGACGTATAGGAATTCAAACTGGCGAGGTGCAACCCAACATCTGGGCAAAGTTCCAAAATTATGTTGCCAATGCCAGTTTTTCGAGACAATCATTATTGTGGTAAACAACAATCCAAATGGACAAAATTCAATTTATCAATAGTATAATTTTTTTTGTCGTTTGAGTAGTTTTGATCCTTGTTGTCTATGGTTCGTCAGTTGAGATCAAGATGCATAGAATATATCAGGTGTGGACACTTTTCTACTATTAACCACTTAAATTTTGGATACGCGGTCCTAGAATTGTCAAATATTGTCCTACTTGGCTCTTAAAACGATGATGGCGCCAATGTCGCTTTTTCAAGTCAACAATCGATTTCGCTGAGTAAAAATTAATTGAGCTATATTCTGATGAAACTATTTGCCAAAAAATGTATCAGATATTTGAAATTATGGATTCTTACTAATATATAAGAGGAGTTTAACAAATATGGAATATCTACTCATTAATAATATGAAATAGGTATAAGGAAATAAGGAGCAATATGAGGTTTATTGTAAGAACACTTTCATGGATGGATACAAGAAGTTATTTCGATGCCAAAACAACAGAGAAAACAGAACGGTAGATTGATATTACTAATGGATTTTATAGGATAGTTTGGATCTCCTTTCATAACAATATGGTTCATAAATTCTGTATGTATCTATTAATAAATATTCAATTCAAAAGTTATGAATTTTTTTACTTACTTATGAGAATATTTCGGGGAAATGTTCATGTTTATTATTATTGAAATCGATGTATGAATTTTCACATTGCTGTTCATGTTCATACGAATTTATCAGACGAATTTCGAACCAGACAGGGTGATTCCGGAGGAGACCGTCAGATTTTAGGATAAGTTTACACTAGTCAGGACAGTCTCGGAACACTGTTTGGTTTATGGTTGGGGGTCTCTGTTGAGAATATACAGGGTGATTTGTCCGATTCGACCAATTTTACTTTTAGTTATTACTTCGGTATGGCTTATTCGATTTCAATGAAATTTTCAGCGTAGTACAATAGTGTTGATTTCAAATTTTTTTTTCAAAATAAGCGATTGATATTGCGATAAATCCAGATCAATTATGCAGGTTGAGAAAACACCCTGTACATAGCGTTTCCTAAACTACGCTATCTGTTTACGATTCTACTATAATGAGTCATTATTTGAGAGTTTCTAATTTTTTTTTGGCACACTTCTAGTTTTTTAAGAAAATTCCATCAAAAAAGACAATGTCGAAATTTCGCTCCAATCGATTCTACTTTCATTGATAACTTTGGTATGTCTCATTCAATTTTGATGAAATTTGCAGTGTAGAACAATCTGAATAGGTTAATTCAATAATCGCAACAATCTCTCAAGATACAATGTTGTAATTGTGATAATTTCAGAATTTCGGATTAATTGTGTAGTTGAAAAAAAACTCCCTGTTCATTGCTTTTCCAAAACTTTCTTATTCGTTGCAGGTTCTACTATTATATGTCATCATCCAGAGGTTTTTAATTTCTTTGGCACACCTCCGGTTTTCCTAGAAAACATTTTTGAAGAAGAGCATGATCGAAATTTGGCTCACAAGCAGTGAGAGTATTCCGCACTAGATAGGAAAGCTGTATCGTCCAAAGATGCAAAGTTGTTCCTCACTAAAATATTCTTTTCAAAGTCGAAATATATTCTAAATTGAATGGTTCCATAAAAAATATTAGCAATTAAATATGAATTTGGAATTGAAAAAGAACATTTTAGAACTTAAGAACTGCCCTGCATCCTTGGACAATACAGCTTTCCTACCAAGTGCAAAATACTCTCACTGCTTGTGAGCCAAATTTCGATCATGCTCTTCTTCAAAAATGTTTTCTAGGAAAACCGGAGGTGTGCCAAAAAAATTAAAAACCTCTGAATGATGACATATTATTGTAGAATCTGAAATGAATAAGAAAGTTTTGGAAAAGCAATGTACAGGATGTTTTTTTTTCAACTGCACAATTGATCTGGATTTATCACAATAACAACCGCTTATTTTGGGAAAAATATGTGTTCAACACTATTGTACTACGCTGAAAATTTCATTGAAATCGAATAAGCCATACTAAAGTTATCAATAAAAGTAAAATCGGTCGAATCGAACAAATCACCCTGTATATTCTCAATAGGGACCCCCAACCATAAACCAAACATTGTTTCGAGACTGTCTTGACTAGTGTAAACTTATCCCAAAATCTGACGGTCTCCTCCGGAATCACCCTGTATATCGTTCCAAATAATTTCTTGTGGTAGTTTTGAAAAAGCTTCTCTGGAAGACTTCCTTTCCGTGAACTAAATACTGAGATAATAAATACCTCTTTTAATAAACAGGTATTCAAAAATATCAAGTTTCAGACTTGTGTATTCAGAGAAGAAAGAAACCTCTATTATTAAAATCGCCATTCTGTCTGAATGAAATGAATAATCATAATCTAAATTTGTCAAAATGAATTTATTTTCGGAAATTTTTGAAAATAATATATGGTCCTACTCGGAAGATCAGAAAGAAAATCTGATTTGACTAGTTTTGATATGACAGGTCGGTAACTTCCGTAAATATTTCAGATTTTATATGGCAGATTTTCCTAGGCCGGCATGTATTGGCGAAAACTGAAGTAGGACAACAAAGCCGTATTTTGACAACATTTGGATCTCATTTCGGACCCAAAATATGTCAAAGAGTGTGAGATATGTATTCTACGCATCTACATATGTTGAGATTTAGATACATGGTGCGTTCAATTTTTGACATATTTTGGGTCTGAAAAATATTGTAAAATTTACTGGAGGAAGTAGTGAAAAATGGGACTGATGAAATGGACTATGTATTTTGTAGCCGCGGCAACCATATGCAGGAAATCATATATTCGAATGATAAATGCCATGAAATTATCAACCGGATTATAATAATGAAAATCCGTTCAAAAATACCAATGCTCACTGCTTGTGCCTAACTCAACAATTTTCTTCAATATATTTATCGTCTCTTCATTGTAGATTAATAAAACAATTTGGGTTATCATGTTTCATATTTGCTCCTATTTTTTCGAACATCCCTTCAGAAGCAATCTTATTCCAACTATCAGCCTTGAACAGAAGAACTTTCGGAATAAAAGACTTAGATACCCGATATTTGTAGGTAAGTATTGGGATCTAATTACGAAGGGTGAATTCAAGAATGGGTGGAATCCGTCCATCGATGCCATATTTCGAAAAATATAGATCAGATCAAGTTGATCTCTATAATATTTCGCCCGATTCCTCCATTTGATATTGGAAAAAATACTACAATGAGATCAATTTCCATTGGTAGCTTGATTGATCATTCAGATTCAGTTGTCCTTATTAAGTGAATTTCACTCAAATTATAAGATGAATGAGGCAATAAAACATACAACGTATCAATTAATGTGTATTGAATGACACTTCATCGGATAAACAACAATTGATACACTTATTCGAAGAAGGCCAAATGTATAAAAAATAGTTCCATTTCAAACACAATCAACGAGGTTATCAATCAGGGGCAGACTGAATAACGAGATAGTGCTCACAATATTCAAAATGTCAACCTGAAGTCGAAATTTATAAAACACAATATAAACACTCGTTGGAATTGATAGGAAAATCTGAAAAGGAGGAAATACAAATTATAATTAAGACATGAATTGGATCATGGAGAAGAGGGAGCTCCAGAATTAATAGACTAACATACCACAAGGACGAATACCTGCCGATTAATCAACAATCATTCCACCTTGATCATCCAATCAACCAAAACATCTACACCGAAGAAGCGGCATCCAAAGAGAATGGTTAGAGCTGTTTCACAGTTATTGCTGATCCTCAGACCAACTAACCTTGGACGAACCGCTGACTAGCAATCTGGATACTTGTCACCTGTCAGATGGAATAGTGCAGTATAACCAGTGCGGAATACTCTGATCGGTCATGACATTCACAGTTATTGTGTTTACGGTTGGCAGTTAGGCAGACCGTATACACAAAAACTTCCGGAAGAAACGACTCAGAAACTGGATATTCGTAGAGTAGGTGTGGGTCTTAATTACGAAGGTCGAACTCGTGAATGGGTGAAATCCGCCCAATGATTCCGTAGATGTACCCATTCAATATTTTATTTTACCAATATTACCAAAAATACAGATTAGATCGAATTGAAATCTAGTACTTCATCGAAAAAAACACAAAAAAAAGCACTGCTGTGAATGCAGCAGCATGTTAAATTCGTTGCCAAAGAGGTCAACATGTACGCAAAAGCTGCTGTCTTCACGGACCTGCTTTTTCAGGTTTTTTATGGTAACATATCCATGACATAGAACAATCTATACTTGTCTTATGATCCATAGGCCACAGATAGGGCTGGTATTATAAAACTTATTTTGACCACAGAGAACAGTTTACTCCCATTTTTAAACCAGATTTCACGAGTTAACTTCTAGTTATCTGCCACAATAGTTTTATAATACCCGCCCTAAAGCTACCTTTGGTGCGTTGGAGATTCGGGTATTTGGGTAATCGGAGATTCTTCCCTATTGGCTGACGACGATCACGTGACCGTCGTCGACCAACAGGGTGAATCTCTCGGCCAATAGGATGAATCCCCGATTCCCCAAATAACCGAATCTCCCTCGCACAAATGCCCCTTCAGTAATTTTTTCATTGTTGATTATTTTCTTTTCTATGTTCTATGGATCATAAAGTAAATAAAGATTGTTCTATGCTATGGTCGTTCTAGTGACGGAAAGATCGGATTTTCATCAAATTCCGTATTTAACCCTTTTTTCAGGAACCAAACCGAATGTTTCATATTTACGGAACAAAAAATCGGTAATAACCAAGTTGATTTACGGAACATAACCTACGCATGATGTGAAAAACATGGTGTGCTCATCTAAAAAAAAGTGACGACAGCAAGATGAAAATACAAGAAAATGTATATTCTGTGCTTTGAATTTGAATAAAAAAATAACGCCATCATTGGTAAATACGATCACAAATGAGCACACCATGTTTCACTTACATCATGATCCTACGTAAACTTGATACTATTGACAAGAAATCAGGAATCCCAACTTAATTTCCAGCCAATCAGAGATCATCTCAACAAAACCTTTTCGACGAAATTTGTACGTTGGCAACTCGAACCGGAGTCGTCTATTAAAACTTAATTTTATTATTCTTTTCGAATTCATATCGACAAAATACCTTGAAATAATATCTGCAACCGAGAGACAAAAACCAGCAGGAAGCAGTAAATAGTTTGACCTACATATTCTCTCTGACACATAGGTTCTTTCGACCAGGTCCGGTCCTCCAAGCGATGATATTTCAGATCATCTACACGCCTTTTTAATTGTGGCATCATCCATATATTCATTACTTTTCACTCAAAATCTAATTAAATACCGGGAATAAACTGAAAAACTTGTGAATTATCATGTCAGCAATGACAAGATGTAGTAGTATCGAACTCGAAAACCATTAAATGATTGATATTGAAGGAAATGACTGAAGCCATTCAAAAACAATGACGTCAACAGAACAAGGAATGTTCACCGAAACCCATTAAAATCATGTCGAAACACGTAAACTTCATTAGTTTCGGCATAATGAAAACCGTTTTAACGACCATCAAGTTTACGAGAATTCAGAAAACCATCGCGCAATAATCTCATTTCAAGTACACAAAGTGAAATTTCGCCGGATGATGACGCCTCTTCTAACGCCCCGAGAGACCGCATAACAAGGAATGTTCTGTCAACAATCAAGATCTTCAAAGATGAAAGCCTTCCCTAATTACTGCCAGTAAAGTTGTAAGGAACATGTAATTTCTGTTACTTTCCAGACTTTTATTTTTGGAGGATTTCATTTCCGACAAGGCACCTCATCTACCGAAAATATATTCCTAATTAGCTGTAACAAAACAGAAATAAAGTATTCTTGGTTTGGATAGAAGAGATATGTTGCCTGAGGATTCAACATTGAAACGAAGTGATTATGTTTAATCATTTAAAATGGACCACCATTTTATATTTTTTCTTGTTTCGTGGAAATACAATGCAGATTTACAGGTTCATTAAGAGCAACCATAAGCTCGAAGAAAACGTGGTGACTTTTGGAGACCTGAGTTCGTTTTTTTCAAAACATTTTTTGGGTGCAAATGGTTGAAAAAAATTGTAAGAATGCGCTATGTTGCCACTTTTTTATAATCAAGAATTTACGGGAAAATAAAAACTGAAATGCAGTGAAAAATGGAAAAATAACCAACATTGCGCATTCTCATTGAAGAATGTATATTAAAAAAAAAATTTCAGAAAACGAATACCCCGTTTTCTCCAAAATTTCACGCATTTTCATTATTTCTCGCGGTTATTGGCAATGTTAAATTAGGCAGACAGCGAGAAGTTAAATTGACCTTGAAGTATTAACGAGGTTTAATGAAACTTGCATGTGGCTGTGTTGCCGACCCGTAATTTACCAACACGTGGTGGTAGTGTTTGCCCTTGAGTCGGATATTTGAGGAAAAATTTTCAGGTTTTTTGTCTAGGTTTTCACTTCCTACATCCGAAAAACAACTATTGAAAATTAAATAAAAATCATTATTCATAGAAAACGCCCTTGCGAATTGCAGAATTCAAACTATCTGTTAACGATTGAACTGTTTTAGCCGTTACTATTTGGTAGTTGATCATAATAAAAACAATTTTTTTTTATTACTATATTTTACTACCAACAACTTGAGATGTTTTACAATATGTATGGTTTACATTTGTGTGACTGAATCCGAACCTTCGATCATCTTCAGAGAACTGACCTGTCAGCACATGATACAGAGTATTTATGCAGATTCAGGTAAAACGACGTGATAATAAAAGTGACAGTTGAAGAATTTTGTCTGCAACAGATGTTGGAGAAAATACAATTTTTGGGAATTATTTGGGTGTCGACCAAACGTATTCGTATAATTCCCAAGTTTTCAAAGCTTTCAAATGATACCTACAACCTAATAATTCCCAAAAAATCTAGAAAAGCACCGACGTGAAGTCATCAGCTTTTACACGCTTGTTCACATTGCGAAATGGTGACTGAGTAATTCAGTGAAATTTTCTGGATTTCAATTCGATCTTATCATTTTTGGAAATATGTGGAAAATAATATTTTGAATGGGTATATCTGCGGTATCATTGTGGATTTTACCCATTCACGAATTCGGGTTCCGTAATTGAGGTCCGAACCTACTCTACAAATATCCAATTTTTAAGTTGTTTCTTTCGGAAGTTATTGTGCACTAGTTCTACTTCATTTCAGTAGTACTATACTCTATTCACTTACATAAAGTATCCCGGTTGGCCATGATTTAGTTCTATCATGTTTTTGTAACTATAACCAAGGCAGGTTGGCGCTCCTGAAATATCGACAATGTCAAAATAATTCGACGCGACGTTGCCAATTTCTACTCTCTTTCAATAACAAATAACAATTCAGCTCCAGCCATAATAAATTAACATTTCGCTTTGATTGTATTGTATTGAGCCTTAATGAAGTAGGTAGTCATGTTTGAATTGAACAAATTTCTTAATGAATAATTTCAAAAGTTATATATTTCGTGGAATTGTTTCGAAAGGAAGTAGTACATTGAAAATGAACTTGGTATATCCTATGTTGGCAGAACATTGAAATTTTATGTACGAAAATAACATGAATTATACAATATCTCATTCAATGCTATTTTTTCTAATATTTTAGGAATTGCTTATTTCTGGGAATTGAATATTTAGAAATATGTTGATCCCAATCCAGTGTATGTATCATTCACGTAGATTCCCAAGAACTTTGTAAATGGAGTTAGTTCTTTTGAGGATAACTGTGACGCAGGTTTCGTAGTACTACTACATTTTCATACTGGAATATTTCAAGTTGTGTAACAAGGTATTTGAATGACTTCTGTAGGCTTATTTCTTGAGAATTTAGAAAAGTAGGGAATTCGAAGTAACGGACTACTCTATCCATAATTCTTCAGTAAAATTCCAAAACATTCGATTCTTGATTTCCGTACAAGAAGTTTCTTCAACATTCGCCAGGTCTTTGGAATTATCGAATTCACATAATATTTTCTCAAATTCATTGCTTTCCAAATGTAGATTCAAATTTTAAAAAATAAGTAATTTCTACGACCTCTTTGTAGAGAGGACAACGCTGTGTAGTTATCTGACAGGAAAATGACTATAACCTAACATTTTCAAAACATACACGGTGAAATCTGTCAGGATGTCATGGCAAACCGGGATACTTTATAAAAGTGAATGGAGTATATGAAGCTTGGGTCACCGTTGAACCTTAATAAAATATAGTGATAGAAAACAAAGAAAGCACAATTGTTTATTCTATTTTTAATCAGAACCGACCTAGGTTCATCAATCCAATGAAACCCATTAATTTCCCATCAGTCGCAAAAGAGCAAAGCAACCAATTCGAAAGCAGGTGAGATAGGAAATCCATTCAAACTGACAAAAGAACAATTTTTAACGACCATTCGAACGCATTCTACTTCCTGCGTTGACCGGAAGTAAGGGAGCGAGCGACCGTCGTAAATGAACCGAATAGCTACCGAGAACTGTGCAATAAAATACAATTTTAAAATTGTCCCGCCGTTTTGTCGGTGCGACATCTGCCTTTGCATGCGCGTTGTATGCATCCGGAAATAGAGCCGGTGCACCGAGCGCGCCAACGATGGGCCTCTTGTTATAACCGCTCTTTACAAATACAGCCGATGAAAAGCTTTTCAGATAAATGAGATTGGGGCCAAAGGATTCATCAGGTTTGTTATGTCGTCGATGAAAGGCGCACTGAACTCTTCTGTTTGATGTTAAATAGTTCTCGTGATGAAAAGTTGAATCGTTAATTTTACGATATGAAATTTGCGATATTGGAGCAATGAACTATCAAGATATTAATATTTCATCATTCTTCAGGGTTTTTTTTTGGGTTTCCACTCCCAATAGAACTATTAAAAATGGAATAAAAATTGTTATAATATATTTTATGGAAAACACCCTTGCGGTTTGCAGGATAAAACTATTTGTTAAGGGTAGTTCCTTGAAAAACAGATAACATAATGAAAAATACCTGTACAATACAAACAGTAAACAAAGCGAACTGAGATGTTTCAGAGTAAAAATCTGACTCTTTCATCAGACAAACGAGAAAATTTTCAGAATTTGTATGAAATTAAAGTAAAACAGATCCACTTGGTTTGAAAGTTTTTTAATTATACCTCTTTTTCGAGAAAATTCAGTCTAATAGGGTCCATTTCCACAAAACAATGAGCAAAATTACTATATCCATTCAACAAAATGCCAGAGTACTCTTGAATTTTTCTTTGAAATGATTTGAATTATTTTTTATTTTCCCAATTCATCATGTGATTCCAAATGGTCGAACATACATGATTCGCTTGAATCTCGATCAAGAATTGAAGAGTATGATAATTGCCATATGTCCGCATCGATTTTATAAGTTAAATATGAGCAACAAGTAGACATGACCTGCGCATGGAACCGAATGTCACTAGACAGTCGAATGTTTAGTTCATTTCAAAATTATTGACATCACAGCAGGCCATGAAAATCTAGTTGCGGCTTTATTTCTAGTTACAAAAGTAACTAAAAATTTCTGTGGGTGGATCATAGATTAACATATACAAATATAACCTATAAAATTATTTTCAAGGCAAATTTGATTTGAAATTGTGGAGAATATTTATGACACTCTGATGATCTAAACCTGTACAGCGGCAATATATTATTTTCATCATTGTTGCCTCGACAAATTCTCAAACTTATTTTCAATTGCCAAAAGGCATACAGCTTAACTGACGACTTAAAATACACAGCCACATAATTTCACTGCAGATCAATCATGGAAATTCAGGATTGATGATGAAAATAGCATGGAATGCTTCAACATAAAATCATTCAGGCTTTCGAGAAACTCAAATTTTGAGATTTCATTCATTAAATAATGAAAACTTAGGTAATCAAAGATCACTTGAAGTTCCTTCTCAATGAAGATTTCACTCTTCAGCAATCTTTGTATTCTTGATGACTATTAGAAATTCATCCAAGTTCCAGCCCTGTGCTATTTTTTCCTCAGAATTTAGGAAGGAAAAGAATAAAATAAAAATTATATCCAAACTGATATATTCATTGCTTTTAATTTCCGAAAAAATAACGTCGTTTAACGTCTCTTTGAAGGTATAATCATGTGGAATAGGTTTCCTTCCACTGCTAACTCTTGGCTGTACTGACTTGCCTTCAATAGGTAAATGATTGATTACCTGAAAAACTAGCGAAACGCGATTAATACTAGCAGAAATATCTGATGAATCCCTGAAAAACTTGCAGTAACACATGGTACACTGCCCCACGTTCTCTTGTAGTTAGGCGAGAGGTATCTTGATGAATTCCAGCCATTTTCAATTTGGTAAGGTTTAAGGAATACTAAAATCCGAAACTTATTTGTCGATTGAATCAAGAACATACACAATCAGAAATAAATTCCAAATATTTTCAGTAACTCAAACTTGAAAAAGTCATAAGTCAGTATTATTCTCAATACCAACATGAATCCTGTTACTGACTGGTCTATTACCAACATAATTTCGAGTTTCTACCCGAGATGTCAATCATTCTGAAACGGACTATATATCTCCTATACTCCGTACCACTCATTGCTACTGAGTTATGAGGTTATGTTTGTATGCCGATTTGAAATTTCCCGATATCTTGCATTCAGTCTATTTCTTGAATATTTGCTTGAAAACATAGTCGAAATGGCGAATAGAACTCTCTCGAATATTGCAGATGCTCGAGAAAACTTAAAAAATCGACATAAACATATGACAATTGTCATACTCCTCAATTCTTGGTCGAGATTCAAGAATCGGCCCCCAGGGCTCTTCCAGTATTTTTCAATTCACAATGTTTCCCACTCACCTTGAGGTAGAGGATGAAGTGTGACAGATGTACTGAGTCTGTCACCGCCCATACTGACCAGGTGCGGAGCATCAGTCTGCAGTTTCAATGCGCGACCGCTGTTGTCCATTGTGTCGCAAGATCCATTCAAACTAGCCCCAGACATTCTGCAACAATAATAATTTATATCATGAAGATATTCCTTCTGTGATGTAACTCGTACGTGACAGTTGAAAGATTCTTACGTACATCTTATCACATTTTCAATACATTGTGTACGAACAATGGAATGGACTCATAATTGTATTTCTAAGATAATTGTGTGCATGTAATGTTACCTAGTAAGGTGGTAATATTGTTCTCAGCGTATACCGTGCGCGTCCAAATTATGGAACAAATTAATTTTCTCAGAAGAAAAATATTTGGCAACTAAATTCTGAAACAGGTCAATTTTTGTTCCACTTTTACCAAATTTATATGCATTTTTGAAAGGTTATTGTTGCACCCTGTGCCATCCCCATCAATCCCCTAAATTTTCTGAATAGGGAAAGTGGGTCATGTGGTACTTTTTTTGGCAAGGTATTTGTATCTTCTTTACAGGCGTGCAGAAATTTTGAAGAAAAAATTTTTTTTTGAAAAATTACTTACTTCAAAGACGTTTTCAGTATGTGCATGTCATGGCTCATTTACTTTGAGACGATGGAACCTGATGAAATTTGTCACCGAATGAAAGTCGAACATTACAGTTTTTGTCATGCACAACTTTCAACCCCTACGAACCCTCTAATGGAGAAAAAACTGGAGGGGGCTGAAAGTTGTGCATGAACAAAACTGTAATAGTCGACTTTCATTCGGTTACAAATTTCATCAGGTACCATCGTTTCAAAGTAAATGAGCCATGACAAAGTGCACATACTGAAAACTTCTGTGAACTAATTTTTCAAAAAAAATAAATTTTTTTCTGGAAAATTTCTGCACGCCTATGAAGAAGATACAAAGACCTCGCCAAAAAAAAACCACTTGACCTACTTTCTCTATTCAAAAAATTTAGAGGGTTGATGGGGATGGCACAGGGTGCAACAAAAATCCTTCGAAATGCATATAAGTTTGGTAAAAGTGAAACAAAATTAACCTGTTTCAGGATTTTGTTGCCGAATATTTTTCTTCTGTGAAAATGAATTTTTTCCATAATTTTGGCGCACAATGTATATTCGTCATTACATCGGTTTGTCTCTAAATGCACGTTGAAAAATAAGCTAATTCTTTCTCCTGCAAGTCTACAATAGAACGATACAGTTCATTGGATTTGGAAATTAAAAACTCATACAATATAGTTTTGATTCGAAAAAATCGATATCTATTCTATGTAGCAGGATTTGGGTTGACTACGAAGGTAGAATTCTAAAATGGTGAAATCCGCCCAACGATTTTTGTAGATTCAATTAATCCTACTATAATAGAGAATCAAAACTCGAGTTCGATCTCAAAATTACAGGTTGAAGGTTCACCTGACTGAATTCCCAATGCAGCTTCACTGTCAATGAAAAAATCATGCAAGAAAACTATTATTGGCAATTTAGTACCAGCAGAGCTGGGCTGGGATACAAAATATGAAGCTTGCTAATATTCCTTTCCCTTTCGTAAACTATCCCAGTTGGCCATGATTTAGATCTATCAAGTTTTTTTTACTTAAAACTGCGCAGGTTGGCACTCGTGAAATATCGGCAATGTCAAAATAATTCTCAGCGACGTTGCCAAATGCCGATGCCAGTTTCTACCCTCAGTCTTACCATAATCATCACGCATGGAAACTAAAAATGCCGAAGGTAGTCCTGAGGAAGCAGAGGCAGAGTATCAGGAAGTGCTATGTAGAATTGAAACCTGCCTTTTCTGATAGTAACCCTAATAATTTGGAATCAATAATTTATCACAAGCTATCGAACATTTTCATACTGGAGTATTTCAAGTTTTGCAAGAAGGTATTCAAATGTCATCTGTAGGCTTATTTATTGAGAATTCGAAAAGTGGGGAATTCCATAGGTCTGTCTGTTCGTATAGAAGTTTTACTGTAGGGTTATTCGATTCCTTTTTTTCGAATTAACTATCACAAAGTAACGGACTACTCTTTCCATTATTTGATTTCCGTACAAGAAAAAAGCACAACTGAATCTTCCAACCATGTTTATATACGTGAAATATATCCAGTATTAACAGAGAAAAAAGTTTCTTCATCATTCGCCAGGTCTTTGAAATTATTGAATTCACATAATATTTTCTCGAATTCATTATTTTCCCAATGTAAATTCACATTTCGAAAAATACATAATTACTACGACCTCTATGTAGAAAAGACAACGTTGCGTAGTTATCTGACAGGAAAATGACTATAACCTAACATTTTCAAGATATACACGGTGAAATGTGTCAGAATCTCATGACCAACCGGGATAGTTTATAAAAGTGAATGGAGTATACCTCGCAACGTTCCAACAATAAACCTTTCGGGTCCACCCCTGTCCCCTTGTTACTGGAAGTAATGACCCAAAATGTGTCACATAAAACCAAGCCTCGCATCAATTGAAAAGCATGACAATCAAAGGTGTACTTTCCATCTTTTGGTTTCTTAACGACGCCCAAGGCGTGCCCAGAATTGTTCAACACACGGTGCGATTGAAATTCATGAGGCAGCAGGCTTCGGGTCACGTGGTCCACGATCAAAGAACCGTATCTAATTCAGCAAGCTATGCAAGTTCAATACGAAGATTTTACATTTTGCATAATAAGCACAGTTATTTCCGCGAAACAGACGATATTTTATGGTTGAATGAGGTTCGAGTGGGATTCGTTCATAGTTTATTCATGAAACATACAAGCAATTCCTTGGTTAACATTGTTATTTCGATCATTTCAACGTCCACCTACAGGTTGGGAGCATAATTCGTCATAATCATGGGTGGAATTCTTCGTGATTTTGCTCACATTCTGAGGAAAGATCGGGAGGGGACCTCTCATCGACTATTGAGACTATTTCCAATATTTCTCTGATGATAATGATGATATGGTACTGAAATTGTGGGTTTCAAAGTGTTTACTTGGGGTAGTTCGCTTGCAACGCAGTGTTGCCAACATATCGAACGAAAATTTCTTCAGGACGATCTTTAAAATTGGTCACATTTCGTCAATGGCGGCAAATTTGAAATTTGCTGCACAAATAAACGAATTTTAAAACATGTAATCAAAATCGAGAACCTTCATTTTAATTATAAGCAATTTTGCAAAATTCAACGTATAATAAATAAAATCACAATTTCTTACATAAACATAATAATAACAATATTCGAAATAGTAGAATATTCATTTTGTAAAAAAATGCACATAAAACAAATGAGTAAATGAATTTGAAATACAAAAAGAAAAAAATATGTTCAAGCTTAAAACGAATAAATTGGTAAATACCTGCATATTAACAAATTGTTAATTATAACGAGTGCTCACTTTTCATGTTACAACATGTTTGGTTTTCATTCAATCAATATGTTCCTGAGTTCGTATTCACTGGTGTTATATTGGAAAGGCTATGTGGAAATGAAAGAAAGGTTCTTCGTTCTCATGCAGTTTCTTTATTGGCAACAAATGGCACTTGGAAGGTTTCTTCACTCATGGAGTGTTAAATGGGAACTAACTCTAATAATCTAGAAATAATCTAGCATGTCTTAAAACACGAAATGTAAGCTTTTTTTCATGGTCCCTCGGCTCATGCACGTGTAAAATGTAAACATTCTGAAGAGGCATTTCTGCTTGAAGTCAACTATAACAATCCTAATCTCAGAATTTATTATTTCGGAGTGAACCACAAATGAACGTATCAATGACAAACTAATGCAACTTAATTTTTGAACATTCAACAGGGACTTGAAAAACCAACAGTTATAAATATTATGTACTTGATTGGTACACAAATAGAGTTCAGAGGATCCTATTCCTATTTTTTTTTATTTGACATCATTCATAACTGAAAATATTCGTTCAGCTTCGGCGTTAGAATGAGGCACAGGTAGAACTGATTTAGCCAAGCCAAGTTATTTCTAAATAAATTATAACTATTAAAATTGATAATATTAAATTGTATTGTCATTGCGAGCAGGCAGGCCAATGTACATCGGTTGCATAATGTTGGGTTTATATGGATCAGAAAACAATAGTGGAAAAAGGACGAGAATTCAATGAACATCCACTTCTAGCACTTCCAAGAAAAATCGTCACAAGGGTAAATTCTTCGTCAATTCGTCATCAGCAATTTTTAAGCGGCTACCTGCTTTTCTAGGTTATTTTTCGATAAAGTACTATAGTTATAGTTGGTAAGGGGTTACATTCCACTGCGACCTTAAGGTCTATTGTGCCCCCTTGTTGGAGCTGTTTTCGCAACCAACAGCTCGCCCTCCAGTACTAGAGCTCTGATGAATTCTAATATCTGTGAGGGCTGCAAGGAGGCTAAGTTCTCATTCCTCCTATAATGCTCCTGTCCAAGATATTTCTATGATCAGGTGAACAGGAGTTTCCTCCTCCTCCCCACCGAATCTGCACTCGTCAGTTTCTGATAAGCCCATTCTCATCATGTGCTTCCTCAGGCGACAGTGTCCTGTGAGGAAACCAGTTGGGAGGCGTAACTTATTCTTACTGAGATCCAAATGATTTTTGGATCTAGCAATTTCGAAGTTCCGAAAGAACTTTTTAGAGTGTTCCATTCCTGGAGAATTCCTCCAGAGTGCCCCTCTTCCATTTTCTTCTTTCTCCAGAAACTCTTTCTTATAGGTACATTTGTCAATACCACGGAAAGGTTCTGGGCCAGTAGGTAGCGTTTGTGCTCCCTTTCTGGCTTGAGTGTTGGCCTCTTCATTTCCTTTGTTTCCTGAGTGCCCAGGAACCCAGAATAAGGAGACCTTGTTATACTTGCCTACTTCATTGAGTTTCCTTCGGCACTCCCATATCAGCTTTAAGTCGATGACATAGGAGTTCAGTGCTTTAATAGCAGCCTGACTATCAGAATGGATTTTTATTTCACACCCTTGATAGTTTCTTTCCAGGTTTATGTCGATGCATCTTTCGATTGCAAGTATTTCTGCCTGAAAAACACTCGAATAGGAGCCTAGCGATAGTGTACACTTAGTTCTAGACCCGTATACTCCAGCGCCGGCCCCCATCGTGGTTTTAGAACCATCTGTATACCATTTGACGGTATTTGCTTTAAGGTTTTGGGTAGTGTACTAGATTTCAATAAGTACTAGATTTCAATAAGATCTAATCTGTATTTTTGAAAATATTGGAAAAATAAAATTTCGGCCCCAACGGCCGACCGTAAACGAAATTGTTTATTTTGATGTTAGGTTATAGTAATTTTCCTGTCAGATAACTACACAACCTTGTCCTCTCTACATATAGGTCGTAGTAATTACGTATTTTTCGAAATGTGAATTTACTTTGGTAAAATAATGAATTTAAGAGAATATTATGTGAATTCAATAATTAAAAAGAGCTGGCGAATGTTGAAGAAACTTTTTTCTCTGTTAATACTGGAAATATTTCACGTATAAAAACATGGTTGGAAGATTCAGTTATGCTTTTTTCTTGTACGGAAATCAAGAATCGAGTTTTTCAAAATAAAGTGGGTGTCTTTTTGGGTGCACCAATACAAGGAAATTCTTTGTCCTCTCTTTCACTTAAATTTTTCTTATTGTGGTGATGTGCAGCTAAAAAATAAATATATATTCATATAAAATACAATTCATTAGTTTTCACTCACATACGTCGAAAATGTTGGATAGTTTGTGATGAATTATTGATTCCAAATTATCAGGGTTACTATCAGATAAAGCAGATTTCAATTCTACATATCACTTGCTGATACTTTGTCTCTGCTTCTTCAAAACTCTTTGGCATTTTTGGTTTCCAAGAGTGATGATTAAGTTGAGTTTGAGAGTAGAAATTGGCATTGGCATTTGGCCACGTCTCTGAGAATTGTTTTGACATTGCCTATATTTCACGAGTGCCAACCTCCGTCAGTTTCAAGTGAAAAAAACTAGATAGACCTAAATCACGGTCAACCGGGATAGTTTATTAAAAGTGAATGGAGTATATCTGTAAACAAGACAAATATCACTCGTATGACAATGCATTTAGTGTACGTTTTCTATTAGAAATGTCAAACTTCACGATGACAATGTCACATTTGACATCCTTCATCAGGGGGCCAGTTCTTGAATCTCGATCAAATATTGATGAGTGTGGCAATTGTCATATGTTTGCGTCGATTTTCTAAGTTCAATTTAAACAAGTAGACATGACCTGCACATGAACCGAATGTCACTCGACAATCGAATGTTATATCTCCGTACCACTCGTTGCTAAGTCGAAGGAAACCTTTGAATAAAGAACATGTTCTTTATTCAGAGAAGGAAACGGTGATTAGGTTATGTTTATTTTCCGATTTGAAATTTCTCGATATCTTGCATTCAGTTTATTTCTTGAATATTTGCCTGAAAACATAGTCGAAATAGCGAATAGAACTCTCGAAAAATTTGCAGATGCTCGAGAAAACTTACAAAATCAACATAAACATATGACAATTGTCATACCCTTCAATTTTTGGTCGAGATTCAAGAATTGACCCCCGTATGCACATTTCAGAAGATATCGTCATAGAATAGTATAAATTCTTCCACATTCTACTACTACATCAATGAATAATAAACAGGAACCATTTCATAATCATCACTTGTTTATAGTTGTATAATCAGGTGATTGATTATTCTGAGAAGGCAACCACAATCGAAGAGCTCATTAATACAAATCTATAGTGGCAGACGATGAGTCATGGGTGTTTACTATTCTAAAATATGATGTGGTCATCTGGGAGAGCTATCCATTCATTCATTCATTCTTAATCGTGCTTTGAGCCACTACTTACATCGACAAATATTTTTGCTACCGACTAAAAATGAATGTCCAGAAAAACTCAGTAGATGTCGCTGAAGATATAACCGAAAGTGTTCTCTATACTCCATTCACTTTCATAAACTATCCCGGTTGGCCATGATTTAGGTCTATCAAGTTTTTTTTACTTGAAACGGACGCAGGTTGGCACTAGTGGAATATCGGCAATGTCAAAATAATTCTTAGCGAAATTTCTACTCCCAATCTCGACATAATCATCACCAGGGGGGTGAAGCTTTGTTCAGAATCTTGGCATCAGACAAAGAGGTCTCGCCATCCAAAAAAAGGAACGGAAGATATCCATTCAGCCAATCAACGCCCGAGTGCTTCTGTCATTTCAACTTGAAGCAAATTGACTTATCACCCGTTGACAAATGTCATGAAAATGTATATTTTTGTTTGATGTGATGGGATAAAATGAAATTATTATTGAGAGATTACATTCATTTGAGAGGTAATATATTCGTTGAATATTGCCAATTTCAATTCACTCCAGGTTTAAAAGTTCTATTTCAGAGTCCATCACCCTTAACTAACTTGAAGTGAAACCAAAAGTTTTCAGATGATGCATCATGGAGAATGTTATTCTGTATAGAACCATTATATAAAGACCATGTCCTTTGCAATGATAGAACATTACAAGTCATATTTCAAAGGGTAATATTGATATTCATACTGAAATGTATTTAGAAATGAAAATATTGGTTGAAGGCAATCAGAATATGAGAAAACTTTGGTCAAAAGACCCATACATACACAATATGTTGGTGCAAGATGAGCTACTAACATTTCAAATCGATATTTATATAGCTGCAATCAATTTATCAGGCAGATCATTTGCATGATTGATTTTACCTAGAACTTGTTTCACGTGACGAATTCAAAACATTGATAAACCCAAGTTTTAATGTTTTAATAGAGGTATGAACTCTTTGTAAGTAGGTTTTGGTTTTTTGAGTGGAACAACAAAGTTCAAATCTCCACATTGATAATCATGTCTGTGTTTTCACGATGTAACATTGCTAGTCATGTTATCTTCAGTTTAGTGCAGATGTTCACATTATTTTTTAATTGGTTGTAAAAAAATTTATGTCATGTACCTCTCCGGAAAGGTTCTCTTCTGAATTCCTTCACCGACCAATTTATTCATAAAAAATATTGGGTATTTATTTCCTTCAGTATTGTATTTTTATATATTGTCAGAAATACTTATTTATCATTGTACTTCGAATAGTATTGTGAAATTGGTGTATCTATTGACCTGTAAATAAATTTCTTTCTCAAAATCTGGACTTTAATTCGAAAATGTACATTACACAATTATTTGAAATACAATATATTCCCGCCAACGAATCGCCAGCCAGATTCACGGTATAGAATTCTCTGAATTTCTATAATACCGTGCAACTTGTTAGTTCGTGCCATCCCCGGTGAGGGCGTATTTTGTTTCCGTCGTTTTGAAGGGAGGTTTCACTTCTTATATATGTATTTGTATTCTGTGATCATCACGCTAGGAAACTAAAACTGCCGAAGGTAGTTTTGGAGAAGCAGAAACAAAGTATCAGGAAGTGCCATATAGAATTGAAATCTGCTTTTTCTGATAGTAACCCTGATAATTTGGAATCAATAATTTATCACAAGCTATCCAACATCCAGGACTTTGTAAATCGAGTTAGTTCTTTCAAGGTGACATAGGTTTCGTAGTACCTACTGGAGTATTTCAAGTTGTACAACAAGGTATTTAAATGTCTTCTGTTGACTTCTTTCTTGAGAATTTCGGAAACTAGGGAATTCTATAGGTTTGTCAGTTCGTTTAGAAGTTTTACTGCGGGGTTATTCGAGTAATTTTATTTTTTTTTTCGAATGAACTATCACAAAGTTACGGACTTCTCTATTCATTATTTTTCAGTTAAATTTTCAACACTCATCGATTCATGATTTCCGTACAAGAAAATAACATAACTGAATCTTCCAACCATTTTTAAATACGTGAAATATTTCCAGTATTAACAGAGAAAAAAGTTTCTTCAATATTCACCAGATCTTTAGAATTAGTGAATTCACATAATATTTTCTCGAATTCATAATTTTCCCAAAGTAAATTCACATTTTGAAAAATACGTAATTACTACGACCTCTATGTCTGTAGAGAGGACAACGTTGCGTTGTTATAGAGAAGAAAACTTACTATAATCTAACAATTTCAAAATATACACGGTGAAATGTGTCAGAATGTCATGACTAACCGGGATAGTTTATAAAAGTGAATGGAGTATACAAGGTGCGTCACGGGCTAGCTCTCATATTCCAAATTGCTGTTGAAAATTATTCGTCAGAAATGTTATAATATCGTCTTGAATGATCGAACTCGAATAAAATTAGATCCTGGGTTCGATTGACACTGACGTAATTGTTCGAACAAATACAATCTTATGTTTTCGCCGCGAGCACTTGATAAACTTAAGTTTAATTAGCCCCCTATTGTGTCAACTGGTTAAATTGAGTTCAATTGGAAGACTCGCCTGAGCATCACCTAATTTATTTATCTGGCTTCACTCAACAACTCACTGAAACGCAATGATTGCATTATCGGTAAAATGTGAGCTAGACAAATTCTTCCGTTGGCGGAGTTAGTCATCATTAGAGTTGAAATTCGAAAAAACAGACATATGACAAAATAGAAACCGTCTTGTTCCCTAGATAGCGTTAACTCTTAATTTGATGATTGTAGAAAAAAAATTCAGTACTGACGTAAGGTCAGGAGCTTCTACGCGCTTGTTCAAATTCTAACTATTATATCAACACGAAATTTTGCACCTAGTTACGTGTTGGTAATCTCCACCTGATTAAGAAGTTTAAATCTGATTGCATTCGTACTTTTTGAGATATTGCAGAAATAACGTTAAAATTCCAAATAACAACGAAGTTTGGCACATTTTTTTTTCATATATCTCCGAAAGTAAATATCGGATCGAATTGAAATTTGGGATATTGTTGTCAAATACTGACTCTAAGGTTTGTCCCAAATTTCATTGAAATCTAGACAATATTTTCATAGAAAAAACATTTTTCATTAAATATTTTAAATATTTTCTAATAATTTTTTTTAATTTTCTAAAAACTGGATCCACAGAAAATTTTGCGCGTTGGTATTCCAAAACTGTCCACGAAGTTTCAATTTGATCGAGCCAATACTTCATGAGATATCGAGGAAGTAAACTAAAAATTTCAAATGGGCCTAACTCCAAAACTATCCAACCGATTCCACCTATTAACAAACTTAACCGAGATATTTGGACTATAAGCCTTATCTGACAATTTCAAGTCGCAGAGTTTTTTCCTTCGAAAGTGAAAGCCCATACGGCCGAACGGGCAGAATTGAATTTGACCACGGATTCTTCTTCAGGGAGTTCAACCCAATCGTTTAAGACCATTTTCGGATCAAAATTCGAAAATTACAGACATTGTGACGATACGATAACGCGCTCTTCCCTAAACAAGCGCGTAAAAATAGTTTCAAATATTTTAATAATTCATTATGGAGTACCTCAAGGAACGGTATTAGGACCAATATTATTTTTGATATATATAAACAGCTTACTGTTGATGAGGAAGAAAGGAGAGGCAATTAGTTTTGCGGATGACACTGTCCTAGTCTATGAGGAGGATACTTGGGAAAAACTAAAAGAAAAAGTTGAAACAGATCTTGTGGATGTGAAAAGGTGGTTTGAGGAGAACAAACTCACGATGAATGCTGAAAAAACCAAGTATTTGCCTTTTGCTTCTTACGGATCGGGTCTTCCACGCATGGGCAATCTAGTTGTTGACACCGATACATTAATCCCGGAAGCAGATCATATAAAATATCTTGGAATTACAATCGACAGACATCTTAGATGGGATAGGCATGTAGATGTGTTGGTGGGAAAATTAAGGTGTTTACTTACTAAATTTAAATACCTTAGTAAGTACCTGAGTGTGACCAACTTGAAGGTCATATACACTGCCTTGTGTCAGTCTCAGATGGGCTATGGTATAATAGGATGGGGCGGAGCGTATAGCTGTCACATGAAGAGGGTGGAAGTTATACAGAAATGGTTGCTTCTTGTTATGTACTCAAAACCCCTCTTGTTTCCATCAGATGAATTGTATGCCATCTCTAAAATTATGAATCCGCAGCAGTTATTTGTACTAAAAGTGTTGAATGCCATAAGCGCTCGAAAAATCCAAATTCGAACAACTGAATATGCCTATGAAACGAGAAATAAGAACAACAAATTTTTTACACCCAGAGCAGGAAAACGTGTAGGCCAAAGATGTTTCGCTTACCTAGCTCCACGCCTTTTTGCTACAGTTCCCAAGGACTTGCTTACAGGAAATCCTAAAAAACAAAAAATCAAATTGAGGAATTGGGTTATTGATAAGGGAAGAAGATATTTTGATTCCATAATCAATCCACAATGAGTGGCTTCTTCTGAGTTGCTGAAACCTCATTGAAGCTGAGTATGTTGTGTACTTACCTGATTCGACCTTACCGTATGTACTCCGTATAATATGTATGTGTAGAATTCGATTTTTGCCCCGCAAAAGTGTTTTGTTGTTGAAAGGAACAAAATAGACAGACTGATCTGATCAAGTAGAATTTAAAGATTCAATTTGTTTTTTATCACTTTGAAATTGAAATATTATGTTCAAAATTTGGCTACTGTGATTCTATACTATGTACAATTACAAATCGCGTACAGGCCCACGCCTCCGTGTTTATGTTTATACCTGTATAGATATCAGAATAAACTATATTATTATTATTATTATTATTAACAAATGTAGATATTTTCTTTCGCTTAATCCTACTT
The DNA here is from genome assembly GCA_958510865.1 of Myrrha octodecimguttata. Taxonomy (NCBI): domain Eukaryota; kingdom Metazoa; phylum Arthropoda; class Insecta; order Coleoptera; family Coccinellidae; genus Myrrha; species Myrrha octodecimguttata. The sequence goes on along the minus strand of OY294056.1, from coordinate 74,625,955 downwards.
GAGGAAAATTTTCGCACGAATGGTCTTAACAGTGTGCTATCGTTTTGCCCAAATGTCTGATAATTTCGAATTCTATCTCTAAAATATTCATAACGACTGGGTTGGACTCAATCAGAATACAATTTCAAAATCGATTCTATCCGACCGTCTTTCTCTTTCCACGAAAATTCGAGAAAGTAAAAAGCTAGCAACTTTAAATATTCGGAGTAGGATGAGCATCAGAATGCTCGTATGAATTTTTGAGGATATCCCAGGAATTACTCATGCAATGGGGGTTTTTCCTTTAAAAGAAAATGCAGTAATTTTCATGGAAAACCTTTAGAACATCACATTTCAAACATATAATTTCAATATTATATTTTGAAAAAAATGTTTGATCACCTAAAACTGAAAAATAAAAATGGGGATTTGCATTTAAAGGGAGTGCACGATATGGCAACGTAGAATTCAGCTTTCTCGGAAAGAAAGGGACGTCAAATGTGTTACTTTGCTTAGGAAAACAGAGATAGCTATACTTCGATCTGGTTAGAGTAGAAGACAACGACCAAGGAATAAAAAAAGAAGAGCACATATGTCATATTACTGACAAATCGCAAACAGAAATTGTTTGGTTATATTGACAAAGAACACGTGTGTACCACAGAATAGGAATAAATATTTCATTATTCTATAGCAGAAAAAGCTATTCTACTAAACACCGTTGTCATTTCATGCATGCCTGGCAAATTCGAAACCCCTATTTTTAAATCTGATTTCGAATACTTTCTGAAGGTAATTTGGGAAAATGATGAATCAAACCCATAATAATTATGTTCAAATTTACATTTGCAGTAATGACCCAAAATTAGGAAAAAACCCTGAATTGAAACTTGAAGTGGATATTTTGCACCATTTTACCAAATTTTAGGTTGCTCCGATACTAATTTTCAGCGATAGGAGGAGAAAAATATGTCAAATTTTCTTGATTTTTCCTCAATATCGTTGATATTTCTGGAATTACTCTTTCATCAAGTTTAAAAACTGTTTATATTATAATTGTGTTAGAGAATCGACGCACAGATGAATGATAATGAGGTCAATGCTTGATTTAAAATAATTCGTATTGGACTGTAACAAACCAACAACGACAGTTCTGTTCTGGATCGAAGATACAGTGAAGTATTATAAATATATTGGTTTATACACAGAGTGTTTCAGAATAAGATGCTGATCTTTAAAGCCGGATCCAGATGAGTCTAATGCGAATAGCGAATGCAATAAATCACAAGGAGTTTTATGGTTCGAGGCAGCGCCCTTTCTGCTCCTTCAGGACCCGGTTTTTGACTCGAACTATGCATTTGAATGTATTATTCGAGGCTGAGCTCGAGTGCAGTCCACATTTTTCGCCGAATCGTTTATCAAATTTTATTGCATTCGCTGTTCGTATTACACTCATCTGGACCCGGCTTCATGGTGTGAATTCTTAAAGCTGCGTTCAGACACACGAGCAGTGCAGCTTTCGGGGCAGTTTAATAGAGTAATTCCAGCTGACGTCACAACATGGCCGATGGAGGGACAGGTAAGTCACAGAATAGAGAAGTATATATTCTGTGACCTCACTTTCCCGTTTTGTTTATGTTATGAAATACAGCATTTTCAACAATTTCAGGATAAATTCACAAGTTAAAATGATTTTTATTAATAGAATTAGTGAATTACTAGGCCAAGTTAGTGTATCGTTGTGAAATTCAACATAAATACACCGAGAGACGAAGGAATACATTCGCTTTTTTTACATTGGCGAAGAGTAATTATTTGGAAATTTTAGTGATTTCACAAGTGAAATTTCGTGATAATGAATCTGATTAACTGATATTCAATCTCAGATGATAATCATTCAAAACGATATAAATGAAAATTGCAGTATTTATTCTTGTCTTTTAAAGCCTAGAGTATCAACATCAGAGATAGCATTCATTATAGGTATAACTATTGAAACTGAAACAGTAAAATGTTTGGCTCATTTATTCCTGAAAATAAACAGCAGAATGAAATCCAACAGATGTATGGAATGGAAAAAACATGGATTCCAGAGAACTTCTCAGTACTATTTCGAATAACGTTATATGTTGCAAATTATCAAATTACTACAATATTGGTCTGCAGTTGCTATGTCAGTGCTATCATAATATTCAATTTTATATTTATTATACTACATATATGTTACAAATAAAATGAATTTTTTTCCTTGAACACCGATTTCCATTCATCCTCAAAAAATGCTTTACTATCCATATAAAATGTTTATTTATGCAGATGCAACAGATGTTTTATTATGCAGATGCAACGTTTAGGCTTTCATAATCTTTAATTGACAATAAGTTCAATTCGAAACATATTACAAACAACAAAACTCTACCATAGTTTGTTACTTTGTCAGAACATTTTTGTCAATTTATGGCGAGAATATAGTATGTTTGCCTTCTCTGGGATAGTTCACATAGTATTCTGTTTCTTCCAATACTAGATAAAATTTAAGGGAATGGGTCAAAAATGCAAATTTTCAAATATAAAGTCTACAGTACAATATATCTGAAACATCGGATTCTTTCGTCTCTCGGTGTATTTATGTTGTATTTCACAACGAAACAACGTAAATCATTTTTACTTGTGAATTTATCCTGAAATTGTTGAAAATGCTGTACTTCATAACATAAACAAAGCGGGAAAGTGAGGTTGTGTTGTTTTACTTTCAACGTTTGACATGCTGTCCCCCCATCAGCTGATTCATCTCGATGAACCATAGATAGCTGGAACTGCTCTATTGGGCTGTACGGTGTTTTGAGCGGCTTGCGAGCCATTTCAACAACTCGAGGCAGAATCATAAGTGCCTCGAAAGCCACACAGCTCTCGTGTCTGTACTTCTATATACTAGTAAATTACGGCTTCGACATTTTGGCAACACAGCAACATTCAAGTTTCATTAACCCTCGTTAATATCTCAAGGTTAGGCAATTTTTTCGCGCTCCGCATCCTTCAACTTTGCCAATAGCCGGGGAAAAATATAAGAATTCGAAGAAATTTCGACGTTAATAGGGGAAAAGGGAATGTCGTTCTGCAGGCTTCAGCGATTATTTTTCGAAAATTTTTTTTGGGACGTACTTAATTCTTTTGTGAGAATCAGCAATGTTAGTTCTTTTTCCATCTTTCACTCCACTTCAGTTTTCATTTTCCCGAAAATTCTTGAATATAAAAAAGTGGCAACATTACCGTTCTTACAATTTTTTTCAACCATTTGCACCCAAAATTTTTTTGGAAAAAAACGAACTCTGGCTTCCGAGGTATTATTTGCTCCTAAGTGAAGTTTTGCGCGTAAAATCTATGCTGAAAAATAATTTTACAATGCCCGGCCTGTGTTGCCAGGTCGAAACACAAGCGTGAAATGAGAATGAGATCAGTGATTATCATTATATTTCCATTAGATTTAAATAAAAGTTCGAAGTCTTGTCCAATGCTTTTTATATTTCCTTATAACAATAATCAGAAGACAATTATTATTATGTAGAATAAATCATCGAATTATAGTGTATTCGCCAAATATTAATGTATTATGTATAGTAGTATAATTTATTTTTGCAAGAAACCTCGAAGGTCAGATATACTTTCTTCAGTTCCGAGAAGATATAAATCTTGTAATGATTATTAAAAAAAAATTCCTGTTCCTGCCATGATGTAACGCACAAATAATTATACGTAACAAGAAAACTCTGGTCTGTCATTAATAATACCGTATTATATTTAGTGTAATGGATATACGTCGTCTCTCCATGGCCAAGTTCAAAATGCATACACACGATCAAGTGGTGTTACTAGTTCGGAACAACGAGAAATACGAGTTTTATGTCAATCCGATTCATGAATGTGAAATAAAATCCCCATGTTTGCGCCGCTTTATAACGTACCATTTTTCGAATTCTCGAAGTACTGAATGACTTGGCCAGCAGGGCAACATCAAAGATGCTGTCTTTTCTTCAGGTTGTTGAAAGGAAGTGGAAATATCGAGAAAAAATCTAGAAAAGCACTGACGTGAGGTCAGGAGCTTTTACGCGCTTGTTCGAATTCTAACAATTAGATCAACCCGAAATTTCGCACCTAGTTGCGTGTTGGTAATCTCCACCTGATTAAGAAGTTTCAATCTGATTGCATTTGTAAAGAGTTTTCCAATAAGAGGTGTTATTTTGAATAGCCCGATATTTCGGTAGATGTCACTTTTGAAGCTATCATTTATTGACATTTGACAAGTAGAAACTACGCCATTAATGAAAATGGAACGATACACGCTTCAACAACGCATTGAAATCATTAAAATTCACTATAAAAATGGTGAAAATTTGCAGAGACGGTTCGTAAAACTCGAACATTTTTGGGTCCTCGTGAAGCACCTTGTCGGACCGCAATAAAGAAATTGGTGGAAAAGTTCGAGCTGTTGGGACAAGTTAGTGATGTGAAGAATAAAACCCGTGCACGTCGCTCGAGAACAGCCGAGAATATTGCTGCTGTAGCCGTTGAAGAAAACCCAGGTTTGTCCATTCCTCGTCGTTCTTTGGAATAAGGCATTCTACAAACGTCATAACACCGTATTTTGCATAAGAATTTGGGTCTTAAGGCTTATAAAGTTCAGTTAACACAAGAACTCAAGCCGGCCGATCATTAACAACGCCGTGTCTTTGCTGATTGGGTCGTTGAAATGCATGAAAATGATCCGGAATTCCATCAAAAAATCATCTTGAGTGATGAGGCCCATTCCCAGCTCGGTGGCTTCGTCAACAAGCAAAATTGTCGCACCTGGGGCTCGGAAAACCCGAGAGTTATTGTTGAAAAGCCTCTCTATCCTGAACGTGTGACTGTTTGGTGCAGTTTATGGTCCGGCGGAGTCATTGGACCTTACTTTTCCGAAAATGAGGCTGGAGCAACAGTTATGGTGAATGGATTGCGCTATCGAGAGATGATTAATGATTTTTTATGGCTGGAATTGGATGGTATTGATCTGGACAACGTTTACTTTCAACAAGACGGCGCTACGTGCCACACAAGCAACGAAACCATTGATCTTTTGCGGGAAAAGTTTCCGGACCTTGTTATCTCTAGAAGAGTTGATCACAATTGGCCACCGAGATCTTGTGATTTAACACCTTGCGACTTCTTCCTTTGGGGCCACGTGAAAGAGAAGGTCTACACCAATAGCCCAGATCGATTCAAGACCCCAAAGATGGAATTCGTGAGGCTATCGAGGACATAGGGCAGCCACTTTGCGATTTGGTTATGGAAAATTTGATTGAAAGGATATGGTCCTGTAAGCGTGGTCGTGGTGGTCATTGCCTGATGTTATTTTCCACTATTAACGGCATAGCTTCTTCTTTATAATGAAATAAACATCCGATCGTTTATATTGAAAAATGGCATTTTTCTTTGAATATCAAAATAACACCTCATTGGAAAACCCTTTATAACCGTTTAGCCAATTTGGCCAAGTTTCAAGTCGCTAGCATGTTCCGTGCGAAAGTTATCAAATTCACGGCCGGCCTGGAGGACAGAAACTATTTTGACACCGGATTCGTCATCAGTGAGTCCGACCTAGTCGTTTAGAGACCATTTTCGGCCCAAAATTCGAAAATTACAGACATTTGTACGAAACGATAGTACGCTGTTTCCCTAGAACATGCGCGCAAAAATCTATGTCAAGCTACACTTTGGTAACTAATCTGAGCAAGCGCGTAAAAGATCCTAACCTGATGACGTCAGCGTTAATCTATAATTCTTTCACTTTTCCTCTATTTCAGGACGAGAGATAATCGGAAAAACTGACATAGTAGCAATGATTTCCGACTTCATGAAGGTTTGGATGAGATTTAATATTCAATGTTACAAATTTGAATTTGCTACGCTATATTGAAAGTATTGTTGTTAAATATGACTGTGAATGATACTCAAGTACTAATGCTCCACTGATTATGTCATTTATTATAATAAACTCGTTATAACATTCGAAACAGCTGCCGATTGCATATAAAAAAGTCATTAAATCGAAATAAAACTAATCATTCGCACCAATTTTTTCGGTAACCTACCATTGCCAGTTTCTACGGAAAATACGTTCAATTCTCTCTTGGAAATATGTAATCTACAATTGATGATTTGTGATTGACCTACGAAATTTTATTGAACACTTTCATTGCGATTTCAAATTTCCATTATCCTTCAATCTCAACCCTTTTTAATTTCTAGAATACCTAAAAAATTACTATCATATCATTCCTTTATCTGTATTTTGCTGATTTCAAATCAAAAATGGTAAGATAAGACTTTTCTATTTGTTAAGAAGTCGACTGCAAACAATAATCTCAAGATGATTATCAATTAAAGCTTATTTGGGATGACTTTGCATCCATTTTTTTTCTGGGTTTCCAACTCCCAATATTCAAAACAGAACTATTAAAATTAAATAAAAATTATTCTTTTATGGAATACGCCCTTAAGGATTGCAGGATTTAAATATTCAAGGGCAGTTTCTTGGAAAACATATAGCCTAATAAACATACAGGAACAATACAAACGATAAACAAAGCGTACTGTGACGTTTCAGAGTACAAATATAACTGTTTCATCAGACAAACGAGAAAATTTCTAGAATTATTTTCTTTCGATTTTCGTTTTTTCAATTCTAAGAAATTTTGGAATTACTGCATTATTTCTGCATCTGCACATGAAAGTGAGGCTGTTTTCTATCGTTTGTTTCATAGAATTGGAAGAATTATATAAGAAACTATCACACACAGAAAACAGCCTCACTTTTACTTGCATATGCAGAAATAATAAAGTAATTCCAAAGTTTCTTAGAATTAAACAAAACGAAAATCGAGAGAAAATAATTCTAAAAATCTGAAAGGGTCAGATTTGTACTATGAAACGTCACAGTTCACTTTCTTTATCGTTTGTATTGTTCCTACATTGTTCATTAAGCAATCTGTTTTCCAATAAACTGCCCTTGACTGTTCAATCCTGCAATCCACGGGGCAATTCCCATAAAAAACATTTTTTATTTAATTTTTAATAGTTCTGTTTCAGATATTGGTAGTAAAAACCAGAAAAAAACAAAAAAAAATTTTTTTTATTACTTTTCCCTCTGAAACTATTCATTAAATTCAAAAGAAAATGTTGTCATACTTTGAGCTTCGTATTTCACAGCAGTGCTCCAAATTTCAGTTCGTTACGATTATAATTTTCGAAAATAATTGTGAAAACATTTGTCAAACTTCGCGGTTTTTTCTCGATATCGTTGTTTTTTCGGAATAACTCAAAAATACTAATTCAGTCATGATGAAAGTTGGCAGCTAGTTTGAAAATGCTGATGGACAACCCCGTGCAAAATTTCGTTATGATCGTGCCATTAGAACAATTTGAAAAAATTTTTTTTTCAAATATTCAATATTCTGTGATCTTCCGATCGTATAATCCATATGAAATTCTGTATGAACAGTCCAACTGTCATTTTTCAATGAAACACTTGGATTTCAATAGACGACTTCGGCCCAAGTTGCCAACCCACAATTTACTTAGCAAGTTTACTCTCACTGGGGAACGGGAATTTCAAGACAAATTCGACATGATAAGGTTAGCGTTATTTATAAATACCCGTAAAACATACCTCGGCTCTTCAAACCAGATAATTCCTTCCAAATATTGGTTTTTGTTAAAATAGTCTCCGGTTGGATAAAATTTAAGTTGGGATTCCTGATTTCATGCAAACAGTGTCAATTTTCATAGGATACGTTCGGAAAATCAACTCTGTTGTTTCGGTTGCCGATTTTCCGCTCCGTAAATATGAAATATTCGGATGGTTCCTGGAACAAGCGCGTGAAAAAGGTTATTTACGGAATCTGGTTGATGAAAATGCGGTCGATTTACTGTAACCAGAACGATTTTCTATGGTAAATATCCATAGCATAGAACAATCATGTTTACTTCAGGTTTGTTTTGGTTCCGAGTTCAGAACCACAGACTATTGGTCTATGCTAGAACCGTCCCGAACAGATCTGAACTCGGAACCAAAACAAACCTGAAGTAAACATGATTGTTCTATGCTATGGATATTTACCATAGAAAATCGTTCTGGTGACAGTAAATCGACCGCATTTTCATCAACCAGATTCCGTAAATAACCTTTTTCACGCGCTTGTTCCAGGAACCATCCGAATATTTCATATTTACGGAGCGGAAAATCGGCAACCGAAACAACAGAGTTGATTTTCGGAACGTATCCTATGAAAATTGACACTGTTTGCATGAAATCAGGAATCCCAACTTAAATTTCAGCCAATCGGGGACGATCTTAATAAAAACCTATATTTGGAAGGAATTATCTGGTTTGAAGAGCCGAGGCATGTTTTACGGTTATTTATAAATAATGCGAACCTTATCATGTCGAATTTGTCCTGAAATTCCCGTTCCCCAGTGAAAGTAAACTTGCTAAGTAAATTGTGGGATGGCAACTTGGGCCAAAGTCGTCTATTGGATCCAATTCGTATTTTTGTAAATATTGGGAAAATAAAATTTTTGATGGGCATATCTGCGGAATCATTGAATGGATTTTACTCATTCACGAATTCGACCTTCGTAATTAAGGTCCAAATCCACTCTACAAACATCGGTTAGGCCGACCGTAAACAAAATAACTTCCGGAAGAAACGACTTAGGAACTCGATATTTGTAGAGTAGGTTTGGGGCTTAATGAAGGTCGAATTCGTGAATGGGTGAAATCCGCCCAATGATTCCGTAGATATACCCAATCAAAATTTTATTTCCCCAATATTTCTAAAAATACTGATTTGATCGAATCGGAATCTAGTACGAACTTTGTTCAAAAAACCCTAGAAAAGTACTGACGTGAAGTCAGCAGCTTTTGCGCGCATATCAAAAGTGTGAATTCTCTGCCGACTTCACGTCAGTGCTTTTCTTGGTTTTTATTCAAAACTCGGATATTACAAACCTATGGTCAAAATGGTAATAGCCATCCATCACTGCGCTAAGAACAAGCGCGCAAAAATCGTCTCACAATTCATCCAACTTCAACTCTTTCACGGTGCCAGAAAGACTCATTAAACACCTGAAGGTCAAATTGAACAATGTCTCATCAGGTTCGCGTCGACTTCATGTAAGGCCGTGAGAAAACGCTAAATCGAATTCTTAATGCATTCAATTGTTCCCGGGCACATGAAACAAAGCAGATGGCATTCCAACGCACCTGTTGTTCACCCTTTGCACGAAGAATCGTCGTTGGTTTCTTACCGGACATGAGTTAAAGTTGTTGCGCTGCGACTCTTGGAATTCTTGCGGCCTTAATGAAGGTGCATAGTACCGAAGGTAAGAGTCATCCACATTCCAAAGAAAGTGAACAGAACCGTAAGAATTTCCGAGCGAGAGTTACTTGACGACGCTGCAAAACAGGATTTTTCCTCTAGAATCTTTTCGGATAAGTATACGCTTTATACGGGAGTAGTAGCTCAAGATCAAAATGGTAAAATAATTATATTTATAAGTTGATTCTCGATTGAGAATAGTACATTGTTTACCTGCTAGGAAAGGCCTAACATTCCTAGACGACTGTGAAGATGGCAACACAGAGTCCAGGACCGTGGCTTTTCCTACGAGCTCAACATACTATTTTTCCGCAAATCGCCTAAAATTGCAGATATCAATTAATTTCGCAAAAATCGCAGATTACTATATTTATAAGTAAATGATGCTTTGAAATTCGTAATGAAATTTGTTGAGTTACTATGGAAACGTATTAATGTTGAATAGACTACTTCGAGCCAAGTTGCCAATACACAAATTTCGTTCAAATTTACTATTACTGTGGAAGGGGAATTTCAGAACAAACTCATCATAATGAGGTTCACGTTATTTATGAATATCGGAGCCTCGGCTCCTCAAACAAGAAAATGCCCTCCAAATATAGGTTTTTGTAAGGATCATCTCTGATTCGGTGAAATTTAAGTTGGGACTCCTGATTTCATATCAATAGTGTCAAATTTGTATAGGATATGTTCCGCCAATCAAATTGGTTATTTCAGTTGCCGGCTTTCCGTTCCGTGAATATGAAATATTCGGTTCGTTTCTGAGAAAATCTAGAAAAGCACTGACGTGAAGTCAGCAGCTTTTAAGCGCTTGTTCACATTGCGAAATGGTGAAATTTTAATGAAATATAATAATTTTCAAAAAAAATTTTTTTTTTTCAAATTTTTCCATGTATAATTCTTCTCATTGACATTGTTCATCTTCCAATCAACTTTCATTTCGATCAGATAAATATTTTTCGAGTTATTGAAAAATCAAAATTTCAAATGGCTGTAGCAGAAAAACCATTAGGCAGGTTTGGCCCATTAGCGAACTCAACCGAGATATTCAGCACTCTAGGTCTTTCCTTTCGAGAGTTACAGCGCACACGGCCGGACGGACAGAATCAATTTTGACCACGGATTTTTCTTCAGGGAGTTCAACGCAATCGTTTAGGACCATTTTTGGCTCAAAATTCGAAAATTACAGAAATCATGACGAAATGATAACGCGCTGTTCCCCAGAACAAGCGCGTAAAAAGTTTAATTACGGAAATTGATTGATGAAAAAGCGATCTTTCTGTCACCAGAACGACAGTAAATGTTCTATGGTAACATATACATAGCATAGAACAATCTTTCTTTACTTAATGATCCATAGAACATAGACGAGACAACAATCAACAATGAAAAAATGACTAAAGATGGTCTATGGATCATAAGGTAAATATAGGTTGTTCTATGCCATGATATGTTGTCATAGAACATTGACTGTTGTTCTGGTGACAGAAAGATTGCTTTTTCATCTACCAAATTCCGTAATGTACGGAACGGAAAACCAGCAACCGAAATAACCAACAAAACAGTGTGTAACTACTCTCTAATCCACTTACACTTTCTGCGTCCGAAGCACGTTTCGGAAACCCAGTTTCCTTTATCAAAGACATGTCGTTACTAAATAAATAACCAAGTTGATTTGCGAAACATATTCAATATAAATTTGACAATCAGGTCGATTCTGTTTGCGTATTGCTATGAACCTTGCTATTCTAGTCATATTGCTATCTTTCTAATTTATAGCAATATGGCCATGATGTTACGTATTCTGTTTCGAGTGTTATAGCACAGACCAACAAGACAAATCACTTCAACGTTTGCGGGAATCGCGTCTCTCCGACCTTGAGAAATATAACAGACATAACCACACTTTCTTCTTCCTCGAAACAGCTGTCAAATTGAATACTTGATTTTGGAATATCTAAAATCTAAATGTAAAAACGAATTTGTCGGGATTCAGGAATCACAAAATCAAAATCAGACTAAGATTTTTCGATGAAACCATTTGAAAAGCAAATTTCCAACACCAAAGCGAGTGTTTTGTCACATCTTAAACTCCTGTAGAAGAATTCGGTTGGAGTAAATGAAAATTTTGGAAAAATGTTATGGAAAACCCGTTTACCTAAATCAGAGAATCTTTGTAGTTTCACATCAAATGAGATTCATTTCAATATAAAATCCTAATGTGCAATCATATACAATTTTATTAGACATCCCATCGTTTTAATTGAATAATGGAGGTTGTAATGCTTTTACTTCAGTTGGGATTCCTTTATATTATATAAAATGAACATTATGAATGAGTCCACCTAAGTTCGATTCCAATTCTTGTTGTATAATTAAAACATATAATGAGGCCTGTCATCATAAAATAGAACCTCAAAGATGACTAAACAATTTTTTGGTTGTAAAAAATGTTTGGATTATATTCTTAAATGGAACAGATACGAAATTATTCATCAATTAATAGGATGAAAAATTCATTTCAGTTTGTTTACATATTTATAACCTCTTCAAGCGAGTCCGAAAACGGCGAGAGTGACGTAATCCTATTTCTGCAATCTGATTGGCACCCCAAAGCACCCCAAACGCCTGCTAAAATTCTGATCAGCTCGATTCAGGGTCATATCTACGTTGACATAGATTTCCTAAGTAAATGACGCGAGTGGTTTATCTGGTTGATCTGTGGTTATAGCAACGTTTGTTATGAATTTTGTCATAACAATATTGCTATCATAGACTTCCATAATTGGTGATATTAGAGCTGACAACACTGTACTTTGTGACTTTAGAACTACAAGGAAGAAGAAAATAACCCTAATTCGTGCGTTTTCTTTATGGTTTCGCATACATATCCTCTATCTACGGCTTTATTTATTCATGTAAACATCGACATAAAAAATGTTGGGAAACGAAACGAGTCAAATTGACCAATAACAAATTTCCTGGATACCAATAAAATATTGGTTATCAGAAATCGAATGCAGCAATTTTATTCAGGCGTTAATAATTAGAAATTCGATAAACTTTTTCGTTGGCACTTCAAAGGGATGGCTGTTGTTGAGATGATTAGAATAATCATCTCAGCTGTTGCCTATGCCTGTATCTTAGTCTAAGAATTTTCCTTGAAAATAAATAATATTCTAGAGAACCTTGAACACATTTCCATCAGCATATACTTTTTTTTATTCATGTAAACATCGACTTATTCGAAAATGTTATGAAACAGAAAAACCAATTAAAGTCAAATTGACCTATTTCCTGCATACCGATAGAATTTTGGTTTCCAGAAACCAAATGCAGCAATTTTATGCAGGCGATAATAATTCGAAATTCGATGAACTTTTCTGTTGGGAATTCAAAGGGATGGCTGTTGTTGAGATCATTAGAACAATCAGGTCAGCTGTTGCTTACTATGCCGGTGTTTTAGTCTAAGAATCCTTAAAATTAAATATTCTAGAGAACCTTGAACACATTTCTATTAGCACATTCTTCCCTATCTTCAATATTTTCGAATTCTTGGAAGAAATAATACTGAAACAAATGGATCTCTGAGAGATTCCTTTTCTAAACTTTCTTGTTATGAAGCATAGCAAGTACTATTTTGAGGTTGCTTAGATAGCAATGTTGATAGCAAGAATCTTGTTATGACAGCAATATCTTTTTCCTAGAAATATTGCTGTTTGCAAACAGAATCGACCTGAATATTGATCTGAAATCAGAAATCCCTACTTAAATTTCAGCCAATCAGAGATGATCCAAACAAAAACCTATATTCGGAAGGAATTATCTTGTTTGAGGAGCCGAGGCACTGTTTACGGATATTTATAAATAAGGCGTACCTTATCATGTCGAATTTGTCCTGAAATTCCCCTTCCCCAGTGAAAGTAAATTGGGACGAAATTTGTGGGTTGGCAACTTGGATCGAAGTCGTTTATTGTCGAACATGACGCATATAAATAACTCAATTTCTGGTGTTTTCGAAAATAAAGCAGTGTAAAATGATAAGTGATGATTTTTCCATTTCTGGGACTCATCCAGAGCTGCTTGACGCAGTGACTACTGCTTCATTAGAATAATTGTAAAAGAAATGAAGAGGAAAGTAAGAATATGCGTTTTTATTTATTTCATGGAATACATGACAATACAATACTTAAAGTCTAATGCCATACTTAACCAACAAACACAAAAAATCGAATCACCAAAATACATACATATACAATATTTCTTAGCTAGCGAACGAAAACTACAATTTTAGCGATGTCTAGCGAAAAATCCTCTCTAAGTTCCTGAGGAATCTCTCAGGGAGAGGGAGTCCAAAAATGGATCTTCGGATCAGTACTTTCAGAGAAAAGTCACGGACAGCGGACGGCGGACGGACGGATTTTTTTTATCAGTTCATTCAAATCTACATACTTCAAAATGTAACCTGTGAAATTTTCAGGCGGAGAATTTTTATTCTTTAGAGGATTACTAAGGTTTATTATTCGATTTTTTCCAATAATCAACCAAAATGGTAGCTAAGCTAAGCAAACCGAATTTAATCATTTCAAACCCCAAATCACCACCTGCATTAGCATATATTTATCAATGAGGAGTTTTCCTGCATCTTTAACAGTTCACGATTGAACTATGATTAGGAGATTCAAAATTCCAGGATTTAAAGCAGATATTGAATGGTTTATGCGGTTTGTCGTTTTGCAGAAAGGGTAATGAAAAACAGCAGTGTTGAATGAAACTTAACAATAACGAAGCAGGCACAGCAAAAAGTGTAGTGTAGTGGCCAACATTAGGAAATTAGCCTAGGCTTCAAAGCGGATTTCCGAAAACTACAGGAACATAAAAATCACAAGATTTCGACCAGTACATCATACTGATATGAAATTTCAGGCGAGCTTAGAAATTGAGAGGATTTCGAACAAGAAATTTAGTAAATGAAACCTTCAACTCGTTCATTTCGTTAATTTTGAGTCTCTGGTTTGCCTTTCCTGATTTCTACCTTTTCATAATATTTTGAAATATTGATGATTGAGTAGGTTCCTAATACTGAATCTGAAGTTCTCATTCTGATAATTTATTTGTTAATGAAAAAGAATAATTCTCTAAAAATAAACTTAAATTGGTATATTTCGAAGAATTGGAATAAATTATGAAACGATTTTTTTACGAAGATTTCAATTTTTCGAGTTCCTCAAGCGCCAATTCATTGTCAATTCGAGAGTGTAATAGCAATTTTGATTCATCAATAAACTGTTTCAATCAAAACAACTGAAATGCATCGTCTCATTTCATCCTAACATCGAAATTAGTCAGAAATTTCCCAGAATAAAAGGAATATGATACTTTTATTGAGAATCTCATTATTAATTTCACTCCTTGAACTCTCAACTCTTCCATAAATTCTTATTTATATGTCAACCTACCTTCAAAAATTCAATTTTCCCAGATAGCAACACATTCATAAAGCATCATTCTTGTTGGATTGTAGAAAATGGAAAATTGAATCCCATAGCACGAACACGGCACAGAAATACACACGAAAACACAATTACCAATTTTTTACTCGTTCGCTAATAATTGTTCGACTTCGAATTCATCCTCTAACCTAACTTCGACAACTAACAAACTCCCGAGGAAACCAAAATTAAACAACAAAAGTAAACATTACCACATGCCTGCGTACACTAACATCCAACGAATCACGATCCACATTTTTACACCTGCGCAAGCACATCTATGAATTTGAACTTTAAATAAACCTAATATATGCCTTTGGGCATGTATAAACTTGTATAGATGAATATTTTTCGTTACCTATAAGTAAATAGTTTATTAATTCATTTCAGTCTCGATATTTTTCCCAATATACGATGGACTTGTTTCATGAAAATGGTGGATGCATTTCTCCCGAATATTTTATTCCTGTAGAAAGCTTCATCACAAATGTTTGTCGAAAGTAGATCCTTTAATAGATCCTCATTTTATTTTATCTCGGAATTATTTTGTTGCATATTCATAATAATGGGAAATGATATTCATTTCTTTTGTACATTTACTACATTTCCTATTATGAAAACGTTCAGTTCATTTTTGCTCGTAACTCGTAATTTATAAGCTCAGTAGAATATATCCAATATTTCCATTCTATTCGGGATTTCTCATCGATGAAAAACAGAATTCAAAATAACCCCCGCAAAAGAGTGTTGCAAATATAAGTATTGAATTATCGCTAGATAAATAATGTTCTCTTAGTTTCTTCGTTACCTACGTAATCTAGTTCACGTAGGCCTCGGTAAAGATGTATATTAATTTATTAATACATATTCTATTCATTCTTATCTTCCGTCTCCGTTTCTTGCTTTTCTTTGAAAAAAAAGAGTCATAAGTCATAAGTGAAGAACATGAACGACAGAACATCCATGGTGAAGGGCAACTTCTCTATTTTTAACCACCATAGAAATTTGATTAATTCATTTACATCAATCGTTGACCTCAGCTAATAGCTATTAGCCAATCATAGAGTATTAATAAGTTCTTCTTTTGTTCATTTATAGGTTATCTTCACTTGTCAGATTTGATTTAAATCTTTGTTTTTACACCACACTTTTGATTTTGAAATTCGTTCAAAAAGAAGTTGAACTCTCTTAAAAAAATCAAAGTTCAAGATTTCGTTATATGAATAAATGAATATTATACAGAAAATAATTGATTTCCCAATGCAACGAAATATTCATAAATGTTGCACCGTTTGGAGCAAGCATAAAATGCTTTCACTGACCAACTTACAAAGAAGGTTCAATGAAAAACTGTATTATTTCATGGTTTGAAAGACAATTTTTCGTAGGTGTGTACACAGGAGTAGCTTGAGTCAAGCAAGAAATGTTAATGAAGAAGACAGTCAACCTGTTAAATATACAGCCAGTGCTGCAGGAAAATTCAGAGCTAGGTCATCCTTACAGGATGAAAGTCAAAGACTTTGGTATGAACCTTATGTTGTTTCAGCCAGCTTGGGAATATTTCTTTTATACTTCCTGATTTTGAGGGAGGAAAATGATTTGGATGAGAATATGTTCATGCCCCTTCATGAAAGAATATCTGGTTTAGAAGAAGTACAGTTGAAATCTGTAATTGAACACAGTAAAGATCCAGGAGAAGTTGCTAATGCTAAGATCCGACTAAAAGAAATTGAAAAATAATAAACAATATTCCTTTGAACTATAATGTGATTGAGGATACTACCGTATTATATTCAAATTCTATAAAAAAATTATTCGGCATATAGAAAAATGATTTAATTTATTGTTATGTAGCAGTAGAGCACCGAATTGAATAAACACTGTCATTCCGTTCTGAAATGATAATACATAAGAATAACAAAGATTGAAGTAATTGAAGGTTGAATTTTTTCACTGGATGATATGATTTTTCCTTGTTTTCCTTAGTTTTAACACACACAGCTAAAAAATTGAAATTTAGTGCTACACTTTGAAATTTTATGAATCAGAAGGAGAATAGCTTTATTTTAGGTGATCAACCAAGGGTTATGTAAGCAGAATAATTTGATAACAGAGTAAACTGAATGGACATTGGAAGGTAAAACTTATAAAGAATACTTTGGTTCTATTTTTAAGAGGAATATTGGACGGAGTGGATTCTTGATATCTGCATGCTTTCCATGATTATCCTCTAGTCCAGAAGGACTTTCAATACAGGGTTTGAAGAATGTATTTCTTCAAAAAGATTTCCATATCACAAGCTGAGCTTGAAGGGTTTAATTTGATTTAGTGAAATTGGATGTGTTTGTGTACGCTTCTCATATTCAAAACAAGAAATTATTCATCTAATAATTTAATTGATTGCTTGCTATCCATTTCTTCGAAATCTAAACAATCTGATTCTGGTGATTTGGCCGACTGAAGACTAGTCGATGTAGTTGGTGAGTTTGGAATGAACGCTTGAGAACTTGTCACAAATAGTGTTGGCTTCTGGATCGTATCATTTTGAGAAAGGTCATACTGATCTCTCCACTCAGTGTTTTGTCTGTATGGGTCACCATGGGGAACTCTCTGAATATAATTCCGTTTTCCTTTTATATTTTGTATTAATTCTAGAACACCACTTTGGAACTCTAATGTTTCATCTATATTTAATGTTTCTAACGATGGTAAAACACCTTTGAAAAAAGATAAATGATGGCTCTCTTTCTGGGAGTTGATTCTGGTATCCAAAAACTCTGCAATCTTCTCATCCAATCCCTTGAAATTCTTTTTCTTTTCTCTCGTTGGAGGAACACGAAACTCAATATTTTCTCTTGCATCTCCCTCATTTTGGTTTTCAGGTTCTGGCTCAATTCTCGGTCGTTTATTACTAGGCTCTTCAGGTATTGATTCCAGATTTTTTTGCAAAAACATCAATTGTTCTTGATAAACATAATCACGAATCCTTTTAGTCGAAGATCCAGAATTGTCTACATTTTTCTTTTTTCTCATTGATTTTTGCCAAGTATCTCGTATGTTTGCCCATTTAGCTGAGACCAATCTAGCTGAAAAACATAATTTATGATAAAAAAATATATAGTTCAAATGAGAAATAAACAAAATGGACGTAATATCGCGACAGTAGGTTTTTGCGTGTATATTTTCTCATAATTGGATTCGAAAATTCTATTCACAAGAATATTAAAAAAATTCAATAGCCGTTAGAAGTTAAATATTAATTCTTAACATAGACAGGATATACACCTGATTTGAACTTGCAACTAGATTTTACCATTGTTTAAACAATGATTTTACCATTCTAAATACCTGTATTTGGATAGCATACCTAATGACTTTGTATCAAAAATAGAATGAGCAAATCTAAAAAAGCACTGCCGTGAAGGCAGCAGTTTTTGCACGCATGTTCAATGGAGATGGGCGATTAGGCAACGAATTTGAACATGCGCCCAAAAGCTGCTGTCTTCACGGCAGTGCTTTTTTATGTTTTTTCGATGAAGTACCGGATTTCAATTCGATCTAGTCTGTATTTTTGGAAATATTGAAAAAATAATATTTTGAATGGGTATATCTACGGAATCATTGGGCGGATTTCACCCAATCACGAATGTCGAAGTCGTGATTAAGTCCCAAACCTACTCTACAAATATCGAGTTTCTAAGTCGTTTCTCCCGGAAGTTATTGAAGTCGCTTGAAAGTTTCAAAGTCGCTGGCTCGCTTCTTTCGACAGTTATCGTGTCGTCTGTCAGCCGGACAGAATCGATTATGACACAGGATTCGTCATCAGTGAGTCCAACCTAGTCGTTAGAGACCATTTTCGGACAAAATTCGAAAATTGCAGGCACTTGGACAAAACGATAGCACGCTGTTCCGCAGAACGTGCGCGCAAAAAAACAAAAATATGATATTAAGTGTTACATGCAACAAATATACCCTTGATAGAGAAATCTTCTCATGTTGAACTGTAGCAATCACATTCTGATATACAAGGTATCCCAAGCAAGATGTTCCTTACAGCCAATATCTCGGCTCTCTGACAAAGTAGAAAGTTCAAAAATAATGTATTTTAAATGGCATTAAAAACTTCTACCAAAATCGGTCGATGAAATATGGTTTCTTATTACCGCACCCCTAAAAAATGTAAACGTTCTGTCGATTGTCTGTATTGAATATCTTGGGACACCAAAAATATGTCACCATAAACCGCCAAAATGTTTTTGAGGGTTGAATTTAGGTAAAATAATAAAAAATTGTTTCAACATATTTGTTTCTTATTACCGCACCCCTAAAAAATGTAAATGTTTTGTCGATTGTCTGTATTGAATATCTTGGGACACCAAAAATATGTCACCATAAAATTTAGGTAAAATAATAAAAAATTGTTTCAACATATTTTCAATTTTCATGGGGAATCGTTTAGAGAGAGAAAATATAAGGACGCAACTCAAAAAATATCTGGGGGGTGATTTTTAGGGGTGGTAATTAGAAACAAAATTTGTACGACGGATTCAGGTATAGTTTTTGATGCAATTTAAAATACTTCTTGTTTGAACTTTCCATCTTGTCTGAGAGTTATATGTCTTTATGGAAAATCTTGGGACACAAGAGTTAAGACAATATTCAAACAAATTTTGGACGAGTTCAACTTCTTGTCGAAAATAAAGGTTTACCCTCAACTCAGAAATTTCGTAATACTGAGACAACAGAATTCGAAATGTGCAATAGAAAATGAAACTATATAAAACTCACTAAACTCTCTTCTCTCACTTTCATCTAGTTGATCAAAATCTGGCCTAAGAATCAAACATATTTCGTTCCATGCTTCAATTCTCAAATTTTTATTCTTATAACTGTCAAGTGTCTTGTCCCATAGTACAACTCTTCCTTCAACAAGCGAAATGAGAGTCTCTGAGCTAATCTCCATTTTCAGCTATCATACTATATGGTAAAAAGAACGATGGAACGAAAGTGACGCGTTAAGATCTACAGCTTGACTAGTGGGGTGGGTTTAATCGGTTCAGAACGTACACATCGCGCCGGCCCGAGCAAACACCCGGCTTCCGGCTGAATTGAATTAGTTGAAAACGACCTTAATCGGCTATATTCGACAATAACCGAGCGATTACGAACAACATATTTATCGTTAACGAGGGCACCTAATGCAACAAACCCAGGGTTGTCAGATCGGGAAATTTTCTTCAAACAAAAGATTTTTATTAATTTGAGGATTTTTTCAGGAAAAAAAGTTTTATGTGGGCAATAACTGTGTATTTCAGGTCTCGTCAAAAGTACATTGATTGATATACCCATGAATCCTAGTGTTACCTGGTAAGAATGCGATTAGTGAACTTTTCTGTCATGATGGGGTAGGTTATCAGATTTTTTGATGAGTCCTGCTATGATGATATGAAATGAAATACTTTGAAGATTCAAAAATGAGCTTGAAACCTATATACCTCATTTATCTTCAAGAAATTTTTGCTCGTTTTCATATTTCACTTCAAATTTGTGTCTGTTTGAAGATTATATGCTGATTTTGATCTCTAATTTCAAGGTGTTTGAAATGATGAGTACAAGAGAAGAAATCGAAAATGAGAAAGCGCAAATAATTTTGAGGAATTATTCTGTGAAACTATTGGTTGTTGGAATACAGGATGTAAATAAATACTTAATTGCGAAAAAAATTAAGAGGTGATTACATGTCAAAAAATAGAGGGTGGGGGCTTCCACATTATTTTTTTCAGCAGCCCCTGCTTCAACACAGCTCCCCGAAGATGAACCCAGAAAAGCAATTTTCAATTCTTTTTCTCGAAAACCAAGTATCTCAGAAATAAAACTGATGAGCAGACATTTAAGGCGAACAGGGAGACACTCAAAAATATTTTTCTAGTGTTGCTCAATGATTCCAAGAGATAGAAAACCATCATCTGAAAATAAATTTCAGATAGCTTAATTTATTCTGAAGAAATAAAGGTACGTCTCCTATGATTTTTTGCTTAACTTTACTTTTGGAAAAAAATTGAAGATTGCTTTTCTGGCGACATCTGCAGGGGGTTGTTTCTAAGAATTATATTAAAGGCCCACCCTATTTTTTGACAAGAGATCCCCGATCATCTCTTCATTTTTTGCAAGTATTAATTTGCACCCTGCATATATGAGTTATTATGAAGATCTCAAAGTAAAACCAAATCAAACCATCATGTAAGCATGATCTGCTGTACAAGGGTGCAAGACTCGACACTCTTTCTCAGGTTTTTACTCAATCCCAGAGGAAATCGAATGGATATAGCGTGACCATCTGATGCTCTAGGATGAAAAGTTGATCGGAATCGGAGCATTATTACTATAACATTATTATTGGCTGTTTGGTCATGTCTCCAAGAGAAAGAAAGAAAAACATTTTTTTTCCTTAAGGGCCAGGCAAAATAATTATGTAAAAGAAAATCGGACAGTGACTGAAACCGAAATGAATTATGGAAAATAGTCTAAGTTATTCTTGACCTAATTTTGTCCGCATTTTATGTGCGGAATATTTTCTCGAAACTCGAAAGACTTTTTTAGACAATGATCTTATCATTGTTCAAGGAGGAACTTTTGAATAAAGAATATGTTCTTTATTCAGAGGGAGGAACACTGATCTTTTCTATGAAAGGACAAGTTGAAATTTTATAGTTCATGTTGCAACATTTGTTGACGCATGCGCATATTATTGACAAACAATGATCTTATCTATGAAAGGACAAGTTGAAATTTAATTCTTCATGTTGGCAACATTTATTGACGCATGCGCATATTTTTGACATTGATGTGTGACGTGAAGAAATTCAGAACAGCGTCAGCAACTTCATTCTCGTTCATTTCGAACGGCCATTTCGTGCTGTGAAGATGGTAAGTTTGTCTGGATTTAATCCCAATTTATCTCTGATTTTCATTTTCATTTTGTGTTCTAAGTCTTGTAGCATGAGAATTAATTTTTATTCTCAGTTGAATCATTATTTAGTTTGCTAATTATTTGGCATACAATATTTTTCTCCATTTCCAATCGACCACGCCATGGTCGATGTTGTGTATTTCGATGATGATTTAGATAATTATTTAGTTTATGGTTGAAACTGAATACCCATGAAGAAATTATTCTAGGGCGGTCTGATGTTTTACATATTGATATATTTTCAGAATGTAGCTACAATGATTGCTAATATCCAATTGATTTTTAGTCTCACCGTAAATTCAGTGCGCCACGCCATGGCTCTATGGGATTCTACCCCAAGAAAAGGTCTAGGAGACATCGTGGTAAAGTAAAGGCTTTCCCTAAAGATGATCCATCTAAACCTGTTCATCTTACTGCGTTCATGGGTTACAAAGCTGGTATGACCCACGTTGTCAGAGAAGCTGATCGCCCTGGTTCAAGTGAGTATTTAAACTTTATGCGATAATTTCTAGTTATATAATCATGTACATAAAATTATTTTGTCCAAACACTTGATGTTTAAATAGTCAAAATTTTCCCATGTAGCCTTGTGTTGCCAGATTATCGATATTTTGTCAATATCAATCGACTAGATGTGCACTTGGTGGTAACATTACGATCGAAAATTCATTTCAACTAATATGATGCTTCATTAGCCAAAAGGATTATGACAAATTAATGATTCCAATACTCAACTGAAATTTCGAAATAACCACCATTCCATTTTTATGCTCAAGAATATGTTTTATTCGTTTTCCTAACTTACAGAAATCAACAAGAAAGAAATTGTTGAAGCTGTCACCGTTATTGAAACTCCTCCTATGATGGTAGTTGGGGTTGTTGGTTATATTGAAACTCCTCATGGTTTGAGAGCTTTGGCCACTGTCTGGGCAGAGCATCTATCAGAGGACTGTCGCAGGCGTTTCTACAAGAACTGGTAAGTCTGAATAAAGAAATGGTTGAATGAATTTTTTGGGAAAATGCGTAAACATTACTCTTGTACAGGTCTGAATTGTTGATAGATTCATTATTTGCCTCCTTGGCAAGTAGATCAAAGAAATGTTGAAATGCCTGACAGGTCAGAAGTGGTACTCTCATTATCCAGAAAGGAATTCCTCTAAAACCACATTTCAAACCAACTTAACATAAGTTCTATTTGTTTTAGTCTAGCAAGGATTCAGGGTTTTAAAATCAATAAAATGATTTTCAAATTTAATCTTTACCTTGCGATAAAAAATTGTAATTTTCTTTACCCACTCTTGATTTCATATGGGGAAGGGTCTGATGAGTTACAAACATTTATTTCGTTTTTATATATGTTTACATCATTAGTTGTGGTTTTATCATTTCGGTAAACCCGCAAGATTTCCCGTCGCGAAGCTACAAGTAAGATATTCAAATCATTGTGAGCAGTGTGATTTCCGGAACAAAAAATATGAAGGCCAACATAGGCGGTCTCCCTTTGTTTGGAAGATATTGGCCCACAAAGTTCCAAATTGATGCATTTTCAGACCCTTTTTTCCGCCATAAAAATGATCTCTCACTTCTCAAATCTAGTTCATAAATCATCTTTGAACCTTCAACCAACGAATAGCGACACTTTCCGTCAAGAATATTCATTATTTAAAGGAAGAAAAGTGAAAATATTAGACAACAACTTAACCTATATTTCTACGAAATACTTCTCAATGTTGAAGCGGAGCTTGGCAACAGCGTCTTTTCATCGCTGGCCAACGTATTATGACCGAAGAGTAGTTGCTGGCGGGAAATATGAAATGATGGACAGTTGAAGGATATGATTGTAATGAAAATGCTTCTGTCACTGAAGAAGAGGTGGTTATTCTAACATCAAAACAAAACCATTGAGAATATTTGTTCAAGGTTTCACTCTCAATATTTTCGTTTGAACTTTCTTTCTATCCCCTTCAAAATAGGTTAAGTAGTTATCAACTTCGTTTTTTGTTCTGTCTTCGAGATGATCCCAGTTTAGAATGAGATTCAGGGTATTCCAATAAAATGGGTTATATAATAACCTCGATTTCATTGGATATCTGGAAAGGGCGCGACCTATCACATGAAAAAAAAGTTCGTTGAAATATATATCAGGGTGTATTCTCATTCCATTTCTTTGTGTTTCAACCTTGTAGATTTCACTAGAAAAATTCTCCTATTGGAAGATTTAGAGTGTCGCAGTAAACAGTAAGAACTAAGAACATATTTCATGATATTTCATTTTTCTCGCCAGCAATAATCTGTCATTCACGAATACGCACGATGGCACGATTCCGACCGATGAAATTCGCGCCATTGCCAAACTTCACTTTTAGACCGAGTCGAAATCAGAAGGAATGGAGTTAAGTGGTTGTCCAGTAATTTCATTGTTTTTTCATTAAATATTGATTATTCTTGGAAAAAAGTGTTGCTTATTGTTGGTTGAAGGTTCAAAGGTGGTTTGTGAACTATGCAGATGAAGCGAGAGATCGTTTTTATGGTGGAAAAAGGGACCTGCAAACGACTCATTTCGGAACTTTGGGGGCCCATATCTTCCAAATTAAGGGAGACCGCCTATGTTCGATTTCACTTTTTTTTTTTTCAGTAAAACACACTGCGTACATTGATGTAAATATCTTTTCAATATCTCGGCGACGGGAAATCTTGCGGGTTTACCATCATTTCAACTTGGGAAGTATTTTATACAGATATTGAACTGTCCTGGCAGATGACAAAATTTTGTTTGTTTGAAATAATAAATTGTGCTACTAGATACCAGCAGAGAATGTATTCCTTGAGAATTCTCCCAAATAATTTATCAGCCTTGCCCAAAATTGTAAATAAAATATAACTAATCAAAACCACTCAGTCTTCCGATGATCACATGAAGACACTTGTGAGGTTTACTGAGAAAAACCAAAACTCCTTTGAGTTCACAGTGGTTTGTTCGAAGTTAAACAAGTGGGTATCCGTTTCCTCTTGTTACGATTCTCAACGAGACATAGTCCTGGTGGGTTTATGTTTCCTCTTGAGGCGTTTTACAACGAAACGGTACTCGTCCTTGTAGGCAGAACATGTGCTCCGTTGTTTCGATTGACAATGGCATATCCTAATGAACCCTGAATCTAGGTATAAGAGCAAGAAGAAGGCATTTACTAAAGCTTCCAAAAAATGGTCCGATGATCTTGGGAAGAAATCCATCGATAGGGACTTGAAGAAAATCATCAAATACTGCAAAGTCGTCAGGATCATTGCCCACACACAGGTAATTTTTATTTGTTACCTGACATTCCGTTGGAATCATTGAATTACTTATCATAATATTTTCAACACAAGATTGAAACATTTCAACATAAGAACCTGCATCAGTATGAAGTACACAGAATGGGGGTTTTTCCTGAATTTTAGGTTATTACTGCAAATGCAAATTTTAACATAATAATTATGGGTTTGATCCAGCATTTTCCCAAATTACCTCCAGGAAGTATTTAAAATCAGATTTCAAAATTGGAGTTTGGGATTTGCCAGGTATGCACGAAGTGACAACGGTGTTTAGTAGAATAGCTTTTTCTGCTATAGAATAATGGGGTTTTTTCCTGAATTTGGGTTATTAATGCAAATTTGAACATAATTATTATGAGTGTGATTCATCATTTTCCTAAATTACCTTCAGAAAGTATTTAAAATCAGATTTCAAAATTGGGATTTTGAATTTGCCAGGCATGCACGAAGTGACAACGGTGTTTAGTAGAATAGCTTTTTCTGCTATAGAATAATGAAATATTTATTCTGTGGTACATATGTATTCTTTTTCAGTATAACCAAACAATTTCCGTTTGCGATTTGTCAGTAATATGCTCTTTTTCTATTCCTTGGTCATTGTCTCTACTCTAATCAGATCAAAGTATAGCTATCTCTGTGTTCCTAAGCAAAGTAACACATTTGACGTCCTTTTCTTTCCGAGAAAGCTGAATTCGACGTTGCCATATCGTGCACTCAAGACGAAGCTTAAATGCAAATCCCCATTTTTATTTTTCAGTTTTAGGTCATCAAAAATTTTTTTAAAATATAATATTGAAATTATATGTTCGAAATGTGATGTTCCAAAGCTTTTTAATGAAAATTACTGCATTATCGTTTAAAGGAAAAACCCCCATTGTTTCATTATTCTAACCATAAGAATACTGAAAAAATTCAATCGCATATCTCTTTAAATCGGTTCCCAATAATGGCTGTTTGAACAGTCGAATCTTTCTAGGTGCTCCCTGACGTATCGGGTCTAGTCTCTCTATCTTCTCGTTCTCGTGTACTTTTCTCTCTAGTAATCCAATGGATAGCCTCGGCTGTATCAATCTCATAATCATGCTGTGACTTGTGACGTTAGAGGCAATCTACCGCGATTCACTCAATTCGAGTTTGTAACTCTACTTCACCATTTGTAATGTCGAATAGGTCTCTTGCATTAATTTTTTTCAACATTGGAACCAAATATTCTATCCATAAAACTACTGTTTTACAGCTGCTGTTCAAACGGACGAAGCGTCGGCTGTATCGATTGGTGAACCGTACAATAATGAGACGTAGAAAGCGATCTGACGCGTTTCTGTCGTTTCGACCTTGAGTCCCGATTTGAACATTTCTAATATCGAATTATTCAAAATCCGCTAATATTGGAAGCCACGTCTAGACACCAAACGTGATATTTTCGCGTATTTTATGGACGGCGCTCAGAAATCGTTTGGGTCGCGTCGAGAAACATGCTCCAGACGGATCAGATCGAGCGCTGTACGAACGATTTTCGATCTGGCCGCAAATCGGGAATTTCCTGTTTAATGTAACATGTTCGGTCATTCGTGAAGTACTTTGAATACAGGTGCTCCTGCCTTTAGGTTGGTGCTCTCCTTAGTTTCTTTTAGTTGTATATATTGGGTTTGTTTTGGTTCCAAATTCAGAACTGTTCGGGACGGTTCAAGTATGCGCGGTTGCGATTTTTCAGACCCAAAATGGCAACTGCGCATACTCGAACCGTCCCAAACAGTCCTGAATTAGTTCTGAAGTCGGAACCAAAGCTATTATATCATTAGGTCAATATGAAATTTTCTTGTATTTTTTTATATGAAATTTGTGTTCTGAAAAATTAAAGTCCTTATTCATATGATTTTTTCCAGATGAAGCTCATGAAGAAACGCCAAAAGAAAGCGGACATCATGGAAATCCAATTGAATGGTGGCTCTATCGCCGATAAAGTTGAATGGGCCAAAAAACATTTGGAAAAGCCTATCCCCATTTCCGAAGTTTTTGCTCAAGACGAGATGATTGACTGTATTGGTGTAACCAAGGGTAAAGGATTCAAAGGTATGTTGAAAATACTCGTTTGAAATATGTTTGATTTCAGTAATATACATATACAATAATTTACATTTGGGTGAATTACAGTTTTTTTATGTTTAAATTTTTTTCAGGTGTTACATCAAGATGGCATACCAAGAAGCTGCCACGTAAGACTCACAAGGGTCTTCGTAAGGTCGCCTGTATTGGTGCATGGCATCCTTCAAGAGTGTCCTTCACCGTTGCAAGGGCTGGTCAAAAGGGTTATCATCATCGTACGGAAATAAACAAGAAGATATATAGAATTGGAGCCGGTATTCACACGAAGGATGGCAAGGTGAGGACCATCAAAAATTTTCAATTTAACAAAAAAAAACTTTTTACTGTGATGATACTCTATAGAGCCAAAAGGATTATGAATCAATCTGTGTTTATGAATGATAGGACTGAAGATGAATATTTTGAACTACTTCAAAACTCAGTTTTTACTGAAAATAATACGTTGTTATTTTTTTACAGGTTATCAAGAATAATGCTTCAACTCAATATGATTTAACGGAGAAAACCATCACACCCATGGGTGGCTTTCCCCATTACGGTGAAGTCAATAATGATTTCATCATGCTCAAGGGTTGCTGCATGGGTACCAAGAAACGTGTCATCACCTTGAGAAAAGTAAGTTTTTGTTGCGCGCATGTTCTAGGGGAACAGCGTGCTATCGTTTTGTCCAAATGTCTGTAATTTTAGATGATTGAGCCGAAAATGGTCTCAATCGACTTGGTTGGACTCACTGATGACAAATCCGGTGTCAAAATTGATTCTGTCCGGCTGGCCGTCCGTAGGCACGATAACTGTCGACAGAAGCAAGCTAGCTACTTGAAACTTTCAGGATAGGTTGCGCATCAGAATGCCGCGGTTAAGTTCGTTAATGGGCCAAATCGGTCGAATAGTTTCGGAGTTATAGGCACTTGAAGTTTTGAAGTTATTTATTTTTTATTTCAGAAACTACTCAAGCGATTGTATTCAAACTTGGCAGTTTGGTGGAGTATAACGACGCGCAACGCCAAATTTCGTCAAGATCATATTGTCAGTAAATTAAAAAAAAAAATTTTTTCGAAATTTTTTTACAAAAATTTTTTTTTCTGAAACCATTTATCATATCCAAAAAAAATTATACTCACACTTTGACCTTCTAATTTCACAGCAGTGTACCAAATTTCAGTTCGATACGATCATAAGTTTTGGAGATATCGGGAAAAAATATGTCAAATTTCGAGGTTTTCTTCTCGATATCGTTGATTTTTTCGGTATTACTCGAGAAATACTGATTCAGTCCTGATTAAACTTCACAGCTAGTTTTAAGATGCTAAAAGACAACTTTATGCAAAATTTCGTGATAATCGTGTTATTAGAACAATTTGAAAAAAAAAATTTCTATGATTTTCTCATCATATCATCCTCATTAAATTCTGTATGAAACTTCGAACTGTTATTTTCGATGAAGTACTGGATTTCAATTCGATCAGATCTGTATTTTTGGAAATATTGGAAAAATAAAATTTTGATTGGGTATATCTACGGAATCATTGGGTGGATTTTACCCATTCACGAATTCGGCCTTCGTAATTAAGGTCCAAACCTTCTCTACAAATATCGAGTTTCTAAGTTGTTTCTTTCGGAAGTTATTGTGTTTACGCAGTCGGCCGTCAGGCTGACCGTAAACACAAAAACTTCCGGAAGAAACTACTTAAAAACTCTATATTTGTAGAGTAGGTTTGGGGCTTAATTACGAAGGTTGAATTCTTGATTGGGTAAAATCCGCCCAATGATTCCGTAGATATACCCATTCAAAATTTTATTTTTTCAATATGTCCAAAAATACAGATATGATGAATTGAAATCCAGTAATTTATCAGAAAAAAATTTCAAAAAGTTCTGCCGTGAAGGCAGCAGCTTTTGCGCGCACGTTCAAATTCGTTGCTGAAGCGGTCATCTACATTGAACATGCGCGCAAAAGTTGCTGCCTTCACGGCAGTGCTTTTTGGACTTTTTTTTCTACTTATTTCTCCAGCAAGGCTTCAAGATTTTAAAATCACTCATGATTTTCAAATTTAATTGTTACCTTGCAATATTAATTTGTAATTATCTTTACCTGTCTCATATTCGCCATATGGGACAAGTTTTACGCATTTCATACATTACAATAATTCTCTTCGTTTCACAAGATAAATAACTATTCGAGTTCACTGTGGATAGAATACTAATAACAAAGTGGTGTGTAACTACTCTAATTCATTTACACTTTCTTCGTCTAACGCACGTTTCAGAAACGTGCTATGTATTTGGAAACGTAGTTTCCTAAAAAGTAATGTCGTGCCATTTCCTTCTCCAAAATTATTCATACCTGGTAAAAATAATGATTCATTTGTTTATCAGTAAAATATCTTGATGCAGTGAAAACGTGTACCAAATTACATAGGAATTTCTGCAATTGCATAATTATTGTGGTTTAGAGGCCAGATTTTTCTGGAAACTTCAGCAGTATATTTATTTTCGAGTCAGTATATTTTTCGTTCTGATATCTTTAGATTCTTCTGACAACTTTATATTTTACACATGTTGGAAATTGCAGATCCAATATAGAGACGGGCAACTCGAGCTATCCAGCTCGAGTAACTAGAGTTACGCTTTCGACGATTCAGCTCGAGTTGCTTTTGAATGAACTCGAGTCAACTCGAAAGCAATTCAGATCAGCGCCCGACTCGATGCGTAGAAAACACTATTTCGTGAATCGTCGGTGCCTCCCGTCGTCGATGTCGATCGATACAGCTCGAGATGGTTAGCGGATCGGCAGTCGCAGTCGGCAATAGTTCGATCTGCTCGATTCAGACTTATTTTGTATTTCAGTTCGGGATCGATCTCAACAGGGTGTTGGTCTATTACGGATGAATTAAAATTGACTGCCTATAAACGAAAATATATTCGCGTCGTGAAGGGAGTGATTAAAGACTAGAGTTGGATTGATTAAACTCTATTTATTTATTCATTGACAATGGCCCCCTTTTCGTTGTAAATATAATATAACAGTCATTTTTGTGAAGTGTGATTCTTTAAAACTTTTTTCACGATATATCCGTTGTTTATTAAAGTTGGGCACTAACATTTGAACCCTTAATCCTCACTTGAATTATTCCTCATATAAGAGTAAAATGTAATTCAATACATGATATGTGAGTCAGCTGTTAGCGAGACTCATAAAAATTCCAACTTCCGAGTCCCGATTCTACAATTCTTTCCAATTTCAATTCCTACTCACTGCGAGTAGATCGACATCGAAGCTCGAGACGGCGAACGAATCGGTGTAAAGGCCTGACTCGAGGGGACCCCACTCGACTCGATACGAAGGCGAATCGCTGGCGCGGAAGCATAAGCATCGAGTCGAGTCAGCTCGAGTTGGCTATCGATTCAACTCTAGAAAATCGAGTTGAGAAATAGACGACTCGTCCCATCACTAATCCAATATATTCATTATTGTCAAGAGATTGTCCATCAACAGAATTTAGTTCAGTTTTCAGTAGTAGTAGTAATCCAAGTTAACTATTCATGATTTGATGTTTGACTTCAATATTTTTCGAGTTGATCTTAATTTTTCGTTTTAAAATACTGAAATTCCTGACAGTTTCAAGGTGGTACACTCATTTTCAAGGAGGAAATTTCTCAAACCAACTAAGTCTTGAATTAGCAAGGATTCAGGGTTTTAAAATCACTTAAATGATTTTCAAATTTAATCTTTACCTTGCGATATAGAATTGTAATTTTCTTTACCCACCCTCTATTTCATATGGGAAAGGGTCTGATGAGTTACAAACATTTATTCAGTGTTTATATTGCATATTTTTAGGCATCACGATTTATGGGTGAATTATTTCAAATTAAAGTATTTTTATTTTTGAAAGCATAAAAAATTTAATTGTGCGTCTGGCTCACCTTCTATGGAAGATTTTGAAAAGATCGAGTCAACAACATTGAACCTGACATTTTTATATATTTGAAACTCCCAACTTGTGTTGAAAACATCATCTATTGTAGTTATGCTTATGGTGTTACAATATTTTGTTTTCTTTCAGTCTTTACTGGTTCACACCAAACGTGTTGCTTTGGAGAAGATCAACCTGAAATTCATCGATACCTCCTCCAAATTTGGTCATGGTAGATTCCAGACTGTTGCTGATAAGGCTGCTTTTATGGGTCCCCTGAAAAAAGACAGAATAAGGGAGGAAGAGAAAGCTGCTGCAGCAGCTGCTTCCAAATCTTGAATTGATGAACCCAGTAATTTTTGAAGTTTCATCTGTATTTTAAGATTGCATTGGCATGATGTACATACCTGTATATATTTAATATAATGTGATAATAAAATATGCATTGAAATTTCATTGAACTTTTCCATCTCTTCCCCGTATTTATTATAGAATGAGATTGTGAATATTCAATTCATATCTATTACATTTTTTATGTGATGCCATGTCCATGAAATATTATTCAACACTAATATTTTATGTTGAAATGTAGATTTTCCCAATTGGGGGGTAATTCAATCGACCATCGACGGTTGAATCTGTAATAATTGAAAATTTCCAATGAATGATAACTTGTAAGTTCAATTGGTAAATGTTTTGCTTTTTGGCTTATTTCCGCAAATAATTACTCGAAATAGGAATCTCATCATAAAAAAAATATTTGTTTGTTAGTAAACTGGAAGTAAAGCTCAATCAAGAGCACCTAATTAATGTGAAACTGGTAAATCATGATGTAATATTAAACATGGTGTGCTCATCTGAGAAATGAGTGACGTCAGCAAGATTAAAATACAGAGTTCTATATTCTGTGCTTTGAATTTGAATGAAAAAAGTGACGTCAGCATTGGTAAATCGAGCACACCATTTTTACATCATTCAAAATTTTATTTTCCCCAAATATTCGCAACTACTGCCAAGCGATAACGCCCTCTGGCGATAGAAATCCGAACACTTCCAAGCTAGTAGTTTTTCGACGTGGCTGATATTCTAACGTAATTTGCTTACTTTTGGAGTTCATTTTCGAGCTTTTGTGTTGTTCTCAGAGTTGAAATTTTGGTGTACCGAGAGTGTTTGTAATATTCATCAATCGATTCCTTTCTTTCCGATTGTATTAATTCGAAATGGTATCCTCC
This sequence comes from Myrrha octodecimguttata, assembly GCA_958510865.1. Taxonomy (NCBI): domain Eukaryota; kingdom Metazoa; phylum Arthropoda; class Insecta; order Coleoptera; family Coccinellidae; genus Myrrha; species Myrrha octodecimguttata. The sequence continues at coordinate 74,593,531 of OY294056.1, read as the reverse complement.
CGAAATGACTATTCACAGATCAACTGGTCTGTGCTATTGTTGTGTGCTTCAACTCAATGTTATTCATGGTCAAAGAAGAAAGGATCGTCTAGTGCCTCTAGTTTACATTTTTTCCAAAGCCGAATGAAAGTAAAGTTAATTTGGAAATAGCATTTGGCAGGGAACTCAATGATAGAAGAAAGGCATAGCTTTGGAAATTGAAGATTGGAAAACAGGTCACGAAATACATGGAAGTATGCTCACTGCATCTATCTGAAGATGTTTATTTTCATAAAGGTAAATTACCTACAATGTATTCATTTCGAAACAACTTCATGTCCTGATGTTTTCAGGTGTAAATGAAAATAAGAGAATTTTGAAGAAAAATGCTACAGAGAAACTACTGAGCACTTCTGCAGCTACCTAAATTACATACTACACAAAATCATATTCTAAAAGAGTGATTTGGTTGAGAACCTGACAAAAACTAGATAACTGTTAGAGTTGATAATAGCTGAAGTTATTCATATAAATACATTTATCCTTTATTTGCTATATATAGGTAGGTTGAACCAACTGTGACAATTTTCATTTTGTATGTGCATCTTGAGCTGCTGTAATATGAAAATGAAATCAATTATATGTCTATCTGATTTCTTTTCTGTAGAAATACGATGCAAAAGAACTATAGCAGAAAATCTGTTTTCATTTTATTGATTCACTCGTCATATAATTTGAACTGATTCTAGATTTACTACATAATATAGCCTGCATTCAGCACTTCTTCACATAAATAAGAGTCCTTAAATTACTTATTGAGGTGCCTATTTTTCCAGAAATTCGAGTAAACTTAGATATTGGTTCATTTTGATCCACCAAGCAACATACACTAACATAGCTAACTAAAATAACAACGAAATTATCCTCCAGGAACGATTCAAAGTACGATTCTATATCGTGATCCAAACGAGAAGTTCCTTCTCAAGAAATCTTACACAAAATTATAATAATTTCTTTAAATATTCAAGCTCTGCTCAATAAATATTCGTTCTCCACCACATTTCTATTTCTAAGGTTTGTTTACATAAAACTACTAGCTTGGACAGGTTCCAAATTTATCCGTTAGGGCGCTAGCATCTTCGCAGAAGTTCCCAATACCAATCGATCAAATTCTTTGGTGGTTATCGTATTCTGTGATGTAAATCATGTGATCATGTCACAGAATACAAATATATCATGTCCATATCATAGACTTTTAATTCTATGTATCATTGTTTAAGGAGAAAAATATATTTGTATTCTGTGGGAGGAACAATGATATTACTGATTCGTATTCTATGGTGCACCATAGAATAGTCAATAATGTTATCAAATCGACTTCGTACCAAAACTAAATCCTGATTAGGGGCTGACTTGGTTGGCAAAATATGAATAAGTTAATAAAGATTCAGATATGAATAATTTTAATTGAGTAAAAACGTTTTCGCATATAATATTTCGTCAGATACATTCACCTGGTACCAAAAAAAATTTGAAAATGTTTTACAGGATTTGAAAGACATGGCTCCAATCATATGTAATATGATATGATTTATATTTTCAAATAATCTGTCGATTCCGTCTCGGTAAAAATCACAAATACTTCAAAATGGAAAATATAATTTTTAAAATAGTTGCCTCATGAAACATCTTGTGGGTTGACTTCATTTGTAAAACCTGAGGTAAAACTTTGGAGAGTTCAATGTATGTCTATGGTTGATTCTCTCATATTACGATTTTGAAAGATTATCCAGCAAATTGCACCAACATTTCTTCTACTTATGCTTATGGAATATCGAATGTGATACGCTAGTTGTAAACAATCCTGCTGGATTGGTTTGGTAATCACCTCAGTTTTCTAGGAATTCGATAACTTAATTTTTGGCGCGTGGAATAGACAATCACCTTGACACTTGTGCATGCGCAAGAAGGTTTGTAATTTGAAAGGAAAGCTACGCGACGCCATTTGCAATATTACGCGTGGTTTTTTGGAAGCTGCTCTCAGCGGTTATTAACTGTGAATTTGGAATCATTCAAATTTTTTATGTTCGAATAATAGTAACAAATTATAAAAATGAGTCCTACTATAGACCCAAGTAAACTAAAAGTGACTGAGTTGAGAGAAGAATTGCAAGCCCGAGGATTAGACACCAAAGGAAACAAGCCGGTACTAGTGAAGCGTCTCAAAAAGGCCTTAGAAGAAGAGCTCAATAAAGGTATAATTTTTCATTATTTTCAGATTAATATACCTTTTCTATCCAGAGAAACTTTTTTTTACGTTCAAAAATGTTATCTACTGAATATAGTTTGTTTACATGTCAGTTTTTGTGTTTTATGTATTCTGCACATGTTTTAGAACTACCAGATACTTCCATAGCGGATACATCCACTGAAGATATCGACTCTTCACGCACTGAAGAATCAAATATCCAGGAAGCTGATCCAGAACCAGAATCTGAGACAGTATCAGATGAAAAAGTTGTTGACTCTACTACGCCACAGAAGGTAAGTTAAGGGGGATGGCTGGTGTAGTTGTCATACATTGATTATTAATTCTACTTGATTCTTACTTTCAGGTTGATGAAAATGTTGGGTCTACTGAAAATGTAGAAGATTCCAACGCCAACATGAAGACAAATGGAGAAGTGAGTTTGATGAACTTGAACGGAGTTAAATAATGATTGAACTTGTTAATTTATAGGAAAACGTATGCAAAACTGAAGCTGATGAACATGAAATAAAAACTCAAGATGATCAAACTGGCGAGGAAGAGGAAGTATCAGATAATAAAGATGTGGAAATGAAAGAAACATCTGTAGATAATCAAAAAGGTGAAAAGAGGAAGAGGACTGATGACACGTCTGAAGATAGCCAGAAAAAAAAAGTATTCAAAATCACTGAAGATGAGCCAGAGATAGATCCCAATAAAGTTCTTCTCAGTTGGTGTAAGATCACTGATTAATTTTTACTATGAATATTTGTCATTCTCAAACACTTTTTTAGATGATTCCGATCTGCATTTAATAGTGGACAAGCAGTCCTTCTTATCTGCTAAGCCACTATGTGATGGTTTATTTGGCTATGCTTGGGCAGGTGTGAGAGCGACTCATGGAGTCACTTCTGGGAAGGTAAACTACTGTCATTTCATCCTGTCAATATGATATATTTATTTTTTTCTGTAGGTTTGTTACGAAGTTAAATTAACAGAAGAAATGGCATGGGTTGATTATGTCCATCAGCGTAAAGAAAGACAGGAAAAAGCTAAAGACAAGCGAGGAAAGCAGAAACATAATAGTGATCCAAAAAAATCTGAAACACAAGAAGAAGAATCTAAATTAACCTCAGATGTAAAGGAAGAACCACAGGATGAACAGATGGAAGTAACAGAAAATGAGGCTAGTGTAGAGAAATCTGATGAAGAAAAAGCTTCTACTGATAAGACTCAAATGGATACCACTGAGGAGGCATCAGAATCTTCTGTTCTTAAAGAAGCTGAAATTGAGGAATTGTCTGAATCTAAGGTGGAAGAAAATAACGAATCGACAGAGGACGAGGAAAAACCTACAGAAGAGGTTGAAAACAAAGAATCTTCTGAAGTTAAAGAGGAATCAACTGAAACACCAAGTGATGAGAAGACTGAATTGACTGAAGAACCGAAAAAAGAAACTGCTTCAGAACCAGTTATCACTCATTTAATCAGAATAGGTTGGTCTTGCCAGAAAAGTAGTTTGCAGTTGGGAGAGGACAAGTTCTCCTATGGTTATGAGTCGACTGGCAAATTTGTCTCCAACAATGAATTCAAGGATTTTGCTGTGTCTTTTAAGAAAGGAGATGTTGTTGGAGCCTATTTGGTGAGTATGATTATCCCTATCTTTGCTTTGGATTCTCACGTTTAATCAACAACAAATCTCATATGAAATTACTTTGATTTTATTACAAATTTATATTGTAAGAAGTTTACTTGCTTATAACATGAAAAAGGTTCTTTTCTGTACCTTTTTCAATTTAGTTGATTTTCTTGCCAATTTTTTAGTCTAATTTTACTGTAAGTCTTGATAAGAGTTCTTCTTCTAAAAATAAGGAGTAGCAAGAATCTGTTTTATTTCAGGATATCTCAGCTGACAATGTTGAAATGAGATTCACTGTAAACGGTGAAGTTCAACCAGAGGTTATATCGATACCTCGATCTGAATTGCCAGAAGAAGATTTGGCATTTTTCCCACATGTTTTGTCTAGAAACATTGGTTTTGAATTGAATCTTGGAACAAAGGAGGAATCCTGGTTCCCTTGTCCTGAAGGTTTGGAAGGTTATTCTTTCCTACAGTCTGTGGAAGAAAAAGTTCAAGGACCTGTGAGACCAGAGAAGAGGGAGGAATGCGAGGTAAATTATATGGTTTTTCAGATATCTGTGCCGGCACGTCACAAAGTACAGAAATTCATTTCACCTTTATAACACAAGAGCCTCTTCAATTGCTCTGTGGAATTGTATGCCGAATTTCTGTTTCTTTCAGGTTATTATGATGTGTGGTTTGCCAGGGTCTGGAAAAACACACTGGGTGACTGAGTACTTGAAAACCAACACTGAAAAACTGACGAATGTTATTGGTGCAACACATTTACTGAGTAAAATGACTGTAAGTGATTTCCCGCATTGAATTCTTCAATTATAAAAAAATTGTGGCGATCAATTGACTAAAATTTTCTGTTTTTAATATTAATAATAATAATGAAGAGTTTATGAAACAACATATAAAATGCAACGTTAATCAACTCGAAGTCAAAACAAACAATATACATTATGTGATATCATAACATCATAAATATATATATGAACTCTATCCAGAAAAAAAAAATGATCAGAAAATGTCAAAAATTGGGAGTTCTGTCTTTATTGGTAGGTTTGTGCCTCCTTTCGGTGGTTTTCGTCTTCATCGGTGTTATTGGTCTGTATCAGTAGCTTCGGTGTATGGCATTTTATAGGTTATTTTCGTCAACAAATTAATTTTTTCAGTTTTTTTTTTTTTTAAATTTGGCTAGGTGCTAAAAGATGGTACAACCTCAGTGCCATATTTGTGAAATATCTCTGTCCAATTTTCATTTTTTGCCCTTGGTCTCTTGAAATTGCTCTTCTTTGTACATACTTTCTCCTTATTCTTATGATTCCTTTCACAAATATCTGCATGTCTGATATACAAAAATCCAAACTTAAATTCAACTTTAAATGTACAGAATATCAGTTCTGAAAATATCAAACATCGAATGAATATTTTATTTGTTAAATTCTGTTCTGTTAGGTACTGTTTTATCTTAAAAACCATTAAGAATTCTTAAACGTCTTAAATGCAAATTTCTCAATCAGGTACATGGAGCACCCTTGAAGTCATCTTATAAAGGTGTGTGGAATATATTGATGGAAAAATTGCAACGATGCCTGAACCGATTGGGTGACATTGCTGCACAGCGTAGGAGAAACTATGTACTTGACCAGGTAAGTTCTCTGATTTTTCAATAGGTCAAATATATACTTTAGGATCAACTTTTTAAATGAAGTCTAGAATCATTAGTCAAATCAATATAATTTTATTTTAAATGAATCTCAAATTTAATTCAGACAATACTTCGAAAAGTTGAGCCTATTTGTTTCTTGTTTTTGTTCTTAATCTATTGTGGGTTGAAAAAAAAGTTGACTCTCCACCATTTGGGCGCAACAAAAAAAATGTAAGTAAGTCCCCACATGAAGCTGCATAACTTCACCAACAGGTAATTTAGATTGTTTCACTCTTCCTCTATTAGAGGTTCATCGTAAAACAATTATAAAAGGTTGGTACCTTTGAAGTTTTAACATCGATCGATGATTACTCAGAATATCTATGCAGGGTGTAAATTAGATATGTGTATGTGTAAAATGTGTTAATCGTGTGTCAGATGGATGAATTTCATCACTTCTTGTGTTTCTTCCTTCGTACAACTCTTTTATCTTATAGAGTCCCCCTAACTTGTAGTGAATTTGTCAGAGTTGTCATAAAATCTAGAAGAGAAGTCACATATAGGTCACGAGCAGTTTTGATAATTGGGAGAGACTGGAGGACCAACAATAACCTAAAATGCATTGTTTACTATGGGAAAAAGCGATTTGGCTTGTGATTTTGTATGAATTTGGATATTTTGGACTGAAATATTCACTATTGCATTATCTAGGAACTAAATCCAAAGTACTTGATATCTTGTAACAGTAACAGCTTCACTAAACTTATGGAATTTTTCGAATAAATACAATTCTTGCTGGTTGATGCTATTGTTGCATGTTGCTTGGTGTAGTAAGGCAAGAAATACAATTTAAAACCTAAGTTTTTTGAAGTAAATTCAAGTATTCAAGCTCGAATAATTAACATCAAATCGATGAAAACCACCAATGAGTTGTTAAGTATTTTCATTTGAATGGTGGGTACTAACCGGATGTGGAGAGGAACTCAATGTATCCATTATGAAAGGGAGAAATAAGAAAATTCTATCTGTTCTGAAAGGAAAAATTATATGTTCTGAATGAATTCAATAAAGAACTGCGCTCTAAAATGGAAATTCACAGAATAAATGTTACTTTGCAACTTGTCAGTTACCTCGGCAAAGAACATAGGTTGTATATTGGTCTCCGCAATCAATAAAACTTGAATTAGATAGGATTGATTCATACCATTGACATCAGGTATGCAATGACATCGAATTTTGAGCTGATTTTCATGTTTAGTCGAGTAATATCATGTACGTTATTTTGGTAGGGCATAGTGAACGATTCGGGGTATGGAATATTTGAAAATCATAAGTTCTTAATGAGCATTTCTTTATTACTTGAACAAGATAGGATTTATTAAAGATATCTCCATTCAGATATTCAATGCCGTCAAATTTTTAGCTGATACTCACTTAAGGTGCAGTATTACTACTGACAATGTTTTGTTTGGATATGCTGATTGATACCAGATAGGGAATTTTCGTAAAATCGTCAGTTTTTGATAAACATTCCCGATTGTTTTCACAAAGAAAAGATCTAAATCATCACTGGTCGGCATATTAGCCTAATTTGATCACCCTTGAGTCGTATTTTAGAAACAAAAACCATCCACTGTGTCAATACACTGTCCCTATCTAATACACCCAGGAATAACTGGCAGTGTCTAGGAATGAAAAATTTATTAGCACTATGATGATATCACAAAATATTTTCGCAATATTTTACCTCCATATGAAAGTAACAAGGTGCCTGTATAATTTACTGCAACACACAAAAAGACTGTTGACTGAAATAACCAAGGAACTGTTTATTTTGCAGGGACTAATTTCATATTATGTACACCAAATTTATACTATCCTTTTCAAAAAAAAGTGAATATATAAATCTAAAATTTCCAAATGAATACGAAATCACGAGAGAAATCGCTTTTTCCCATAGTAAACAATGCATTTTAGGTTATTGTTGGTCCTCCAGTCTCTCCCAACTGTCAAAACTGCTAGTGACCTATTGGTTTCGTGCGTCGTTTGACATTTGCCATACGTTGGAGGTAAAACAACCTCACTTACCCGCTTTGTTTATTTTATGAAGTACAGCATTTTCAACAATTTCAGGATAAATTCACAAGTTGAAATGATTTATATTAATAGAATTGGTGAATAACTAGGCCTAGTTATTGTTTCGTTGTGAAATACAACATAAATACACCGAGAGACGAAGGAATCCGATTTTTCAGATATATTGTACTGTAGACTTTATATTTGCATTTTTGACCCATTCCCCTAAGTTTTATCTGGTATTCGAAGAAATAGAATACTATGTGAACTATCCCAGAGATGGCAAACATCCTATATTCACGCCATAAATTGAAAAAACTGTTCTGACAAAGTAACAAACTATGGTAGAGTTTGTTGGAGGCATTTCCACACTGGTTCAGGAATTATATTAGACTATCTATTTAATTTGTTCTGTTTAATAAGTTGACTCATGATGAGATAAGTATGATAAGAATATTTCGTGTTTGTTATACACATTTCAAGAATTATATCTTCTCAACACTATAATAGCTGGCGTTATGAATGACAAACCCATCCTGATTGGTTACCACTCACATCTCTATATGTTATACAAAGCCAATCGAGGCAATCCGTTATGTGATAGATTTGTCAAAATATTGCATGCATTTTATAATAATAATGAACCAGATAACTTTCTCTGTAGTCAACCGAACACGTTCCGATATGGCTTGATTACTCAAGGATGGAACTTCTACATTTATTTGTTTGTGATATGTTTCTAATTGACCTTATTGTCAATTATTAAATATTATGAAAGCCCTAATGTTGCATCTGCATGATAAAAAAGCATTTTATATGGATAGTAAAGAATTTTTTGAGGATGAATTGAAATCGGTGTTCAAGGAAAAAATTTCATATGAATTATTTTATTTGTAACATATATTTAGTATAATAAATATATAATTGAAGATTATGATAACGCTGACATAGCAACTGTAGACCAATATTATTGTAGTAATTTGATAATTTGCAACATAGAACGTTATTTGAAATAGTACTGAGAAGTTCTCTGGAACCCATGTTTTTTCCATTCCGTACATTTGTTGGATTTCATTCTGCTGTTTATTTTCAGGAATTAATGAGCCAAACATTTTACTTTTTCATTTTCAATAGTTATACCTATAATAAATGCTATCTCTGATGTGGATACTCTAGGCTTTAGAAGACTAGGATAAATACTGCAATTTTCATTTATATTGTTTTGAACGATTATCATCTGAGATTGAATATCAGTTAATCAGATCCATTATCACAAAATTTCACTTGTAAAATTAATAAAATCACTAAAATCTCCAAATAATCGCTCTTCGCCAATGTAAACAATGCGAATGTATTCCTTGGTCTCTCGGTGTATTTATGTTGCATTTCACAACGACACAATAACTTGGTCTCACGGGCCTAGTATTTCACCAATTCTATGAATATAAATCATTTTAACATATGAAATTATCCTGAAATCGTTCAAAATGCTGTATTTCGTAACATAAACAAAGCGGGAGAGTGAGTTTGTTTTACCTCCAACGTATGACAAATGTCAAACGACGCACGAAACCAATAGAACATGTTTGTTTTACAATTTCATTGTAGCAGGTGAAACCTAACCTAACTTCTAGTGAATTTGTCAGAGTTGTTATAAAATCTAGAAGAGAAGTCATATATATAGAACATGTTTGTTTTACAATTCATTGTAGTGGGTGAAACTACAACATTTCGGAATTATCAATATAATCTCGAACCACCTGTTATGGTTATGAATTTTGAATGACAGACACATTCAGAGGAGTAGAATTTTAGCTTGATTCACTGACAATGCCATCAAGTATGAATATAAATGTGTAAACATTATTCGAAATGTTTCAAGTAATTTCAAATGGTCATAAACACATTGATATGTAGGTATGTTTAAATTACACCCTGTATGTGTAATTTCCAATGCCATGAGCAATTTTGATACACCATGAATAAAAGTCTTGAGAAGTATTTTAAGATTCTCAATTGAATTTATGTAGTTGATTAGAGGAGTTAAGCTAAAATAACAGGTATGTATTAGTTTTAAGAAAGTACCAAAATCAATAATTATAAAGAACTGCCACTGTTACAAAATTACAAGTTAGCCTGTTTTTGGAGTTGTTTTGAAACTTGAGCATCAGCTTCCTATGGAGATATATTGCTCTTCTACCAAAAATGCGGTTTTTACGAGGAATCATACAGAATGAAGATTAAACAAATTAGTATAATGTTTTCCTCTCATGAGATAATCCAAACTATATTTGTATTTACACGTTTTATACAACATAAACGAACCACTCTGACTATCTAAGTTTCGTGGAATCCATCTATGAGGTGTTGATATTGTTCTTTAACACTTATAACTGACCATAAACATTAATTTGTAGTTTAACTGAAATTTAAGCAAACATAATAGGAGTGTGGAGAAGTTCCAAATGCCAAGTTGTTTCTGGATTGTATTGTTTCTTTTGATAATTTGCCAAAGTAAATGAAATTTTCTTTAATAATACTGCTATGGAGGACCAGCTGAATTAGCAGAAACTGCATTGGCCAACCTCTGGGTTGAAATAGCATCAGCTCAATCGACATGTATTTTTTTTTTGTATTTGCTGATTGTACTAGAATTTGAGAGAATCTTATAGCTTGTGGGAGTTGGGATATCGGGTGTGTTGGATGTAGACTATGATCACAGATCAACCAGATAAACCACTCGCGTCATTTACTTAGGAAATCTATGTCAACGCAGATATGACCCTGAATCGAGCCAATCAGAATTTTAGCAGGCGTTTGGGGTGCTTTGGGGTGCCAATCAGATTGCAGGAATAGGATTACGTCACTCTCGCCGATTTCGGACTCGCTTGAAGAGGTTATAAACATGTAAACAAACTGAAATTAATTTTTTATCCTATTAATTGATGAATAATTTCGTATCTGTTCCATTTAAGAATATAATCCAAACAGTTTTTTACAACTAAATCAATTGTTTAGTCATCTTTGAGGTTCTATTTTATGATGACAGTCCTCATTATATGTTTTAATTATACAACAAGAATTTTGGAATCGAACTTAGGTGGACTCATTCATAATGTTCATTTTATATAATATATAGGAATCGCAACTGAAGTAAAAGCATTACAACCTCTATTATTCAATTAAAACGATGGGATGTCTAATAAAATTGTATATGATTGCACAAACACTAGGATTGGAATCGAACAAAGTTGGTCTATTCATAATTTGATTTTATATTGAAATGAATCTCATTTTATGTGAAACTACAAAGATTCTCTGATTAAGGTAATCGGGTTTTCCATAACATTTTTCCAAAATTTTCATTTACTCCAACAGAGTTCTTCTACAGGAGTTTGAGGTGTGACAAAACACTCGCTTTGGTGTTGGAAATTTGCTTTTCAAATGGTTTCATCGGAAAATCTTAGTCTGATTTTGATTTTGTGATTCCTGAATCCCGACAAATCCGTTTTTACATTTCGATTTCAGATATTCCAAAATCAAGTTTTCAATTTGACAGCTGTTTCGAGGAAGAAGAAAGTGTGGTTATGTCTGTTATATTTCTCAAGGTCGGAGAGACGCGATTCCCGCAAACGATGAAGTGATTTGTCTTGTTGGTCTGTGCTATGATACTATGTTCTTTCGCCACAGTAGGCTCAGCATTGTTATTTCTTGACCCAACAGGTGGCCATATTTCCACTTAAATCTGTGGGCAAAAGCTAATATATTTCTATCGCATTTTTTGGCATAATATAGCTTATGGTATTCACCAGCATGGTACATTAATGTTCTCCATTAAACTCTATTATAGACCTTGTGCTCAACTATTTCAAATAGGAAACAAAACCATAATCAAAGAATCAAAACTATAATTCAACAGGCTCACTAAAATGATGAGGAGTTATTATTATCTCTTAGTTTGTTGATGCCTATTTATTCAAACATTCTCTGATAAATTTGGCGACTTGTCTCACATATTATATGAGTGATATCGGAATTGTGCCCGATTTATGATATCGGATTTGTATCCGATCTATTTTGTCACATTTATATACCACTTAAATCATCGGATTTGTATCTGATCTATGTTGTCGGATTTGTATCCGATCCATGATTTCGGATTTGTATCCGAACCATGTTGTCGGATTTGTATCCGATTTAATAATTTGAGAACGATTATATAACATTGAGCGTTGTGGCAGACACACGTGTTTCCAACTGTCCAACAACGCAAATTGCGGGCTTTTGAGGGCTTCAAGAGACGTGCAGTGGTTGTAGTAGTTGGCGATGAAGAATATGCTAAGCGTCGATCTCTGAAGGAGGCTGCTGTCGGTAAAGATGTCCAAGAACACACCTTTATGGAGATGAAAGGTATATACTTGATGATGATGATACATTATGATTATTGTTTTTTCTTTTTTAAATTTTCACATGTACCTCAATTCCTATTCTTCCTTATCGATCAATTTTTCATGGCGTGAGAATTGAAAATTGAAAAAAAATAGTTGAATGAAAGACTGTATGATAAGTACTTGGGCATCAAGGATTAAAAATTTGCAGAGTGAAAGTTAAACAATTTGAAGTTCATGAATTGGCAAAATCCGAGCTTGAAGTCGTTCACATTGGAGTTTATTCACACATATAAAAAACAATGAACTCTATATTATATACCTGGAAGGGACCCGTTTTGAGCGACAAGTGAAGCCAATTCGTTGCTTATGCAACCCGCGAAGTGGACGGGTATCTATCTCTTTCTTCCTCATTGCAGTAAATGGAACTCTGTCGCATTTATTCTAAATATTTTTAATTTTTCGTTTCAAATTAGGAGAACCTGAATTTTTTTTCTGACTAATTCGTGAATAAGGCAGGATTGAAGAAGATCGCACATGTTCAAGTGAAATTTCAACTTAGTGAGCGGTTTTTCTGGGGAACAGCGCGTTATTATCCTCCGTAAATTTGCGTTTTTTTGCCGAAAATGGTTCCAAGCGACCAGGTTGGACTCACTGATAAAGAGTTCAATGTCAATTTGAATTCTATTCAGCCGCCCGTTGCCACGATAACTTACTACCGAGAAAAGCTATATAGCGACTTAAAAAATTCAAAGTAAGTTCGTTAATGGGCAAAATTTACCTAACAATTTCGAAGTTATATCCATTTCAAATATATTATTTTATTTCCTCTATATCTGAAGAAGTACTGATGCGATCAGATTGAAACTTGCTAATTGATTGCATGAAGAATCGTTAAAAAAATATTTTTTTCGGAAACAATCAATGAGATTTCAATGAAACTTGGCGCAGACCTTGAAGTCGAATCTGAACAGCAATGTTCGAAATTTCAGCTCGATTCGACACATATTTCCAAAAATATCGGTAAAAAGTATGTCATATTTCGCATTGGCAATGAATTTTAACCAGCGCTTAAATTTTCCTGACTTCAAGTCAGTGCTTTTCGAGAAGTATTTTCCCATGTTCTTTTTATTTAAATTTATTGTAATAATGATGAAACTATCGTCAATCGTCAATGCACAGCTCACACCAACATAATTTTTCTTTTTTTGAACCACACGCGGTGAAGGCAGAGAAAGTAATGGCATATCAGAGAAAAATAGATATTCATTTTCAAAAATATTGTACTTTCTAAACGATGTAATACCCAAACTACCTGAATTTCCAAGAAAAACAAAATTTGAGCCGTTCAACACCATTTACTTCAATGGGTGTGACAGGGAGAGGTTACCGTAATTAGCGCTATCTTTGTTTCGTTGCCCCTTGTTACGCTTTAAGCTTAGTTGAAGAAGGGTCGGGTCCTTTCCAGGTAGTAATATAGAGTTCTATGATAAAAAATGAAAGTCGCCATTTTGTTGGTTACACCCAAGATAAACTGAACTCTTTTTGAGTTTTTGTACGGTCCAGTTGATATAAATTACATTGAAACTATTCATTGAGCATTTAATGCGACCAAACACAGGTTGGGCGTCCAATATTGTCATGCTTTAATTTCATTCTTGTGGCACTCAATTAAATAATTATAATACTTCTTCATTTGAAAATAGGCTTCTACAAAAACATATAATTAAATGGTGTCATAAAAATTCTTCATTATGGTAGAGAAGTCAGTTATTGACGATTTGTGGGCAGGATACGTAATATTTTATCCCCTAGCCTCATTGTCATGGGATATTTTTAAAGGGTATATTCATAAGACATTATATTGTACTTCGTGTTGGCAACATCTGTGCACATGCTCCATAACTTATCACACAGTATATTTTTTTTATTTGTTGATACATTATGCAATCATATCACTACAGCTGTCAAGTATAGATTTCTCTAATTATGACTATTCATTTCTCACTCCCCAACTTGAATATTATTAGTTGCCATTTTTCCCAGTTTTCCTCTGTATTTTTGAGAAATGAAAATGAAAGTAATGAAGGTGAATAGGTGAATTTTTTCAAATGGAAACCCTACTGGTCAATTCAGATTCGAATGTTGAAAAACAGTCTGGTGTATTTAAAGAGACATTCAATTTGCTTGAGTGTTGAAGCACACAATTGAATGTATCTGTTAAATATGGCAGACGACGATACCAAAGAACATTGTTATGAAAGTATCTTTCGGTATCTTCTACTATCATATTTTATCTTGACTCGGAGAGTTCCCAAATTTGCTGAACATTTTGGTTTTATGTATGAGGACAGACGATTCAGAATGATTGAATCGTATATGAGGGTTGCCTTGGCCATATTCTCAAAACTATTCTCTAAGATGTGAAAGAATTCAAATGATCTTCATTACTTGCTAGTATTTATGATGTACCTGATCTTTGTTTGAATTTCTTTTAGCCAACATGGCCTTGCCAACCCAGGGAGATTTGTTTGATGAAGTCTTATATACAGACTTGAATGAAGATGAGGCGAAAGCTAAAGTTTCGGAATACAACACTGAAGGAAAGGCATATGTTGATCAGAAAAAGAATAGAAAAGATAATAAGGGTCGATTTTACAATCGTAAGTTTAGAAAATCATTTTACTAATATTCCAATGCGCTATAAGAGTTTATGAAGAGTAAATATTGTAGTTGGGATAAATATTGGTTTAATTGTGGTGATGAAATTATTTTTCAGGTTCATTTAACAATGCATATGGGAATCGCAGAGGTAACTTCCGTGACAACAGGGGACCTCAAAGGTTTGACAGGGGACCCAGAGGATGGGGCCAGTTGCCTCCTCCAGGACGTAATCCAAGAGATAGAAGACTACCTCCCCCACCAATGGCTGGTGGACGTGGTGGTTGGATGAGAAATGACAGAGGCCGTAAGTTCAATCACATATTGTCTGAATTTATTTAATAATCTGTGATATGCAACCATTACTCAATAATTTAACTAACAGGTAATCCCTTGAAAGGAGGGGAAAAATGGATTATTTCATAGATCAGCGCACAGAGGTCACAGTGTGATCTCTTTAAGGCCTTTTAATAAATAGGCGGGTCGAGTACTCTTTTCTGTGGAACTCCATTTCCGACCATTTTTTTTAATATGAAGTGTCAAAGATCCGTCATTAATTAATTCGGTAAACCCGCAAGATTTCCCGTCGCGAAGCTATAAGTAAGATATTCACATCATTGTAAGCAGTGTGAGTTCCTGAACAAAAAATATGATGGCCAACATAGGCGGTCTCTCTTTGTTTGGAAGATATGGGCCCCCAAAGTTCCAAATTGTTGCATTTTCAGATCCTTTTTTCCGCCATAAAAATGATCTCTCACTTCTCAAATCTAGTTCATAAATCATCTTTGAACCTTCAACCAACGAATAGGGACAATTTCTTTCAAGAATATTCATTATTTAAAGGAACAAAAGTGAGAATATTAGACAACAACTTAACCTATATTTCTACGAAATACTTCTCAATGTTAAAGCGGAGCTTGGCAACAGCGTCTTTTCATCGCTAGCCAACGTATTATGACCGAAGAGTAGTTGCTGGCGGGAAATATGAAATGATGGACAGTTGAAGGATATGCTTGTAAGAAAAATGCTTCTGTCACTGAGGAAGAGGTGGTTATTCTAACATCAAAACAAAATCATTGAGAATATTTCTTTAAGGTTTCACTCTCAATATTTTCGTTTGAATTTTCTTCATATCCCCTTCAAAATAGGGAGGTTGGTATCTACTTCGTTTTTTGTTGTGTCTTCGAGATGGTCACAGTTTAGAATGAGGTTCAGGGTATTCCAATGAAATGGGTTATATAATAACCTCGATTTCATTGGAAATCTGGGAAGAGCGCGACCTATCACATATGAAAAAAATGTACGTTGAAATATATATCAGGGTGTATTCTCATTCCATTACTATGTGTGTCAGCCTTGTAGATTTCATTAGAAACGAATTCTCCTATTGGAAGATTTAGAGTTTCGCAGTAAACAGTAAGAAGTAAGAACATATTTCATTTTTCTCGCCAGCAATGATCTGTCATTCAAGAATACGCACGATGGCACGATTCCGACCGATGAAATTTGCGCCATTGCCAAACTTCACTTTTAGTCTGAGTCGAAATCAGAAGGAATAGAGGTTAAGTGGTTGTCCAGTAATTTCATTATTTTTTCATTAAATATTGATTATTCTTGAAAAAAAAAGTGTTGCTTATTGTTGATTGAAGGTTCAAAGGTGGTTTTTGAACTATACAGATGAAGTGAGAGATCGTTTTTATGGTGGAAAAAGGGACCTGAAAACGACTCATTTTGGAACTTTGGGGGCCCATATCTTCCGAATTAAGGGAGACCGCCTATGTTCGATTTCACATTTTTTATTCAGGAAATCACACTGCGTACAATGATGTAAATATCTTTTTAATATCTCGGCGACGGGAAATCTTGCGGGTTTACCATTAATTCATATTTGAATACAAAATCAGAAGCACTAATTTTTCAAACAATCATTTCTTGGATTTCAACAGATGAAAATGTTCTGGAAATGTATAAATATATTAATAAACTACAATTGGTTCAGAGAGGTGGATGTACTTGTGGAGCATCATTGTTGGATCGGTAGAACTTGTATTTAAAATTGACCCTCCGTTCCAGCTCCACGACCGATGCATGACAGACTTCCTAGAGATGGTAGACCCATGCATTACAACAGAAATCACAATCAAGGCGGCGGCGGAAGACCCAGTAACTGGCAGGGAGGTAACGAGTATGGCCAAGGTAGATGGGGTGGCCACCAAGGTAATTGGGGTGGTTACGGTAACCAAGGTTGGGGATCCAATTATCAGCAACAGGGGGGCAATTGGAATGCAAACGGACAGAACCAGTGGAAGTACGGGGGTGGAAACAATCAAGGCTACAACCAGCAGGGTTACGGCCAAGATTGGAATAATTATTATGGAAACTACCCTCAAAATTGGTCAGGCCAAGTGAGTATTCACCATTGAAAATATGTGATTCTTGGGTAACATTTAAAAACTTCATAGTCATAATGCCAACCTATTTCTTTCCTAACTGACGAATTTTAACGCAATTTGAAAATTGTAAGCAGTTGCAATAAATTATCTTACTCTTTTCGATGGTCAACTTACATTGCGTCATGTTTCACTTCGACTGTCCAAAACGTAAAAGTGAAAAGGGAGTTCATAAATGCGGAATTATTAGAATTCAATCAGAAAATATAATTGGTTGGAGTAAATTTTGAAATTTCAATATTTATTTACTTGAAATTTTATTTTTATTATGAAATTTTGTTTTAAAACATTGGATATTTCTTTCATATTATTATCTTTGAAACAAGTGGAGTTTTATTGGTTCTTATATTTTTCTTATTTTATTGGTATTATACACTCACTGCGCAAAAAAATTAACGCACATTCTGAAAATCTCAATTTTAATGAAAGTTAACTCTACATTGACCTTATAACTTATTTTTTATGTTCTCTCGGGAAGGTTTTGAACGAAACAAGACACATTAAATGGAAGAAAAATTCAGGATTTCACCGAATCTTATGTGAAAGAAGAGAAATGAACAATTTTCAAAATACTGAAATGCTGATAAGTGATTTAATACTTGGTATTTCCACCCCTTGCGTTAATTACAGCTCGGCAACGACGGTTCATACTCAAAATGAGTGATCTTAAAATGTTCTGATCTAATCCTTCCCAGATTTCTCCGAGTTGGATTCCTAAGTCATTAAGAGTAGCTGGATGATTTTCTGAACTTCTCAGCCTTCTATTGAGGTTGTTCCAAAACTGCTCAATCGGATTGAGATCTGGACTTCTTGCTGGCCATTCCATTCGAGAGACTTCAACCTCTTCAAGGTACTCCTAAACGATAATGTGCGTTAATTTTTTTGCGCAGTGTATTTATAGGAATGAAGTTTCAATTTTACTCAAGAATCACCCAAAACTATGGCTTCTTGTTTACATCTCATTACATTTATATCAAATTAGAATTCTTGACAGGGGCAACAGTCAGTCGGGGGCTCGAATCAATATGCACAGTGGGCAGAATATGCCCAGCAATACGCCCAAGGACAGAATGCGAAATACACCAATGCAGCATCTAAGAAATGAAACCCCATCCGAAGAAATAGTTGAATGCCTTTTATTTATTGATTATTTTTCTTCTAGAAAAATTAGAAGAGTTCCATTAAAAATTTAATAATATTTCATAATTTCTAAATTGTTTGATCTCTAATCTTACAGATGTGTATTTTTTGTAATATTGTAAAAACTGGTATAGGTTTATTGATTCTGAAGGGGTTTGTAATTTTAATATTGTATATAAAATTTGAAGTACAAGTCATTTTAGCTTGGTTTGTTTGATGTTAGTGTACGAGTATTATATTTTATCATTTGATCAATTTAATTATGGATTTCACTTAAGTGTAATATAAAATATCAGATATTAGTTGTATTTACTTTAGTATGAAGTATAGAATTTTTTTCAACTCATTTGTTTTGCAATACCAAAATATCTAACCTTTTCATTTTCTCCTCTCCAACTTCTAATGGTTACAAAAATCTAAAATATAAACAACTCAAAATTGACAATAATTATTACGTTATGTTATCAAGCTTATTTCTGCATCATTATCCATATTTTGAAATGGAATCTGACTTCAACAGGCTGTTTGAAGAGAAGCAGTATTCAGTTTGTTATGAAAGCAAATAGCATTTGTTGTCCTTAACTTCATTCAGTACAAAAAAGGGATAGTGATAATTTTGTATTTCGTTGGATGAGTCCAAGTTTTCAAAAAAAATTGGAAACTTTGACAATGGTTTAGATTTCGGAAGTTGAGGTTCACGTTAAAGACTTTTCAGAAAGATGTACTCTATTATGAAATCGGGATTTATTATTTATATAGATTTTGTTTAGAAAAGTGAAATCAAGTGCTCATGCAAAATTTCATTACTTACATGAAAGTATGAATTTTGAAAAAAAAAATCGTTTGTGGAAAATATCCGGAAAGTTTAAATGAAATTTTCAATTAATAAAGAATGTTGTATCCGTTAATGAGATTTATTCTAACAGAAGACAGTTATAGCAATGGAAATCCGTATGGGTAGAGTAAACGATTCATGTTTTTCTGTGGTAGAAATATTAATAGATATAACAAATTATTGTTTTGAGCAGGAGTCCGAAAAAAATATCGTGAGATAGCTTCAGGCACCTTATCAGCACCATTCTTAAAATTATTCAGATTCTTATGAAGAACGTGTCCAAAACCGACGAACATTGATTGCTAAATATAATACCCCACATCTCGAACAAATCACTCAAGATAGTTACGCTTTAAACCTCTTCATACAGTGCTTTCATGATGAAAGGAACAAAATTCCTTTAAAAATTAGGTTTCTATTTCATGTTGAAATCCTCGGACATGTCGATTAGTATATTTATTTGGACATTTTTCCCAATAAAAATTTTGTATACAGGGTGTCTTATTTCAGAGGTATGACTTTATCATTACTTTTTTAAATGTAATACCCTGTATATTATTTCACTTTACAATTCTACGATGAATTCTCATTACTTATCAGTCCAGAAGTAATTGAAAATGTGCAACGGGAAACATTGTATCGAATTCAGAGATGCCTCGAAGTAAACGAACAACAGATTGAACAACAATAACTAAATAGGAATTACATTTGTGTGTTTTCATATCGTATCTTTCATCATTCACTATCTCCGTTATATCTGGGAATCCGTCGAGTTAAGACATTGGTATGTTCACAAAAAGTAATAAGAATTTATCGTAGAATTGTAAAGTGAAATAATATACAGGTATTACATTCAAAAAAAGTAATGACGAAGTCATAGCTCTCAAATGAGACACCCTGTATACAAAATTTTTATTGCAAAAAATGCCCAAATAAATATAATGATCGACGTGTCCGAGGATTTTAACATGAAATAGCTAGAAACCTCATTTTTAAATGAATTTGTTCCTTTCATCATTATAGGATGGTTTCACATATTTGATACTTGCAGAAAAATGGCATTTTGGTCGATATATCTGGGTAATCTCATGCTCAATATCGCAATGTAAACTTTTATTTTTTTCAGCTAAAGATAATCAAACTCCAAAGAAGAACCTAACTTCGATACTCTTTCCATAAATATAAATATACAGTTGTAAGAGCTCGATAGCCCAAAGCTATATTAAATCGGAAAGAAATGCGTGAAGTAGGTGATATAAATGGAAATACGGCAATTGAACGATATATCAGTAGTGCAAGAGTTTTTACTTTCGGAGCAGAGAACTGCGAAATATTTGTTTTCAGTAAGAAAAATATTCCATTCTTTATTTCCGCAAACCCAAGAACTTAAAAAATTCACTTTGGGTAATATCCTTTGAACATGCGCGCAAAAGCTGCTGACTTTGCTAGGTTTTTTTCGATAAAAGTACTGGATTTCAATTCGATCTAATCTGTATTGTTGGAAATATTGAGAAAATAAAATTTTGAATGGGTATATCTACGGAATCATTGGGTGGATTTTACTCATTCACGAATTCGGCCTTCTTAATTAAACCCCAAACCTACTCTACAAATATCGAGTTTCTAAAGTCGTTTCTTCCAGAAATTATTGTGTTTACGGTCAGCCTAACGGCAATAAAAATGATCTCAAATTTGTTCACTATACGACCCCGATTCTTGAGGATACCTGCAGTTTTCAATTGATTCGGTTGAAGACCCAAATATTATTCTAGATGATACAGATCGAAGTTTTATATAAAAGTTTTCATGAATTCATACATTCTGAAATTTCAGGTGAATTTGATAAATAAAATTTGCTTCGCCATTTATTCGATTAGATGTCTTCGTCACAGAGAATAATATAAGCCAAGAAATATTTCTGAACGATTCTGGAATCATGTTTCTCCGAGGATTGACGGAAAACTTACCGGAAAGTGCCATCATAGTGTAACATTAGATTAGGGAATAATGAAAACAAGCTCTCGCATTTCAAGAGAAAAGAATGGGATTCACTCAAATCAACCTGCTTTGTTTGAAATTAAATTCTAGCGACAAACAGAGTTGATAAAATCCAGAAACATTGGGGTTAACACCTGGAAATGAATTTTATGAGGAAGAGAGTGAAAATTCCTTTGAAGAAGGTGCTCACCACTGTCCAGGATATTGGTTAGATATTGAAATGGATCGTTTCTCCAATATCCTTTAGGCTTTGAATAATTTATAGTTTGGAGTAGAAACAACACTGCGATCGGGGGTTATCTATAGGAATTTGTGCCTAGGAGGAAACTATAACAACAAAAAAATTCCATAAAAATTTTAACTTGCTTTGGAACCTGAGAGTATCTCGGTTAAAATCGTTAGTGGGCGGAATAGGTCGATGAGATTCAGAGTTATTTCAATTTGAATTTTTGAAGTTAGTTCTCGATATTTTGTGAAAGTTTACCAGTGTTTGTCCAAATTATGTAGTGATTGTTTCAAAAAAGTGTGATTTAATCCGGCTGAGTATTGGAGTATCCAAGACCTGCTAGGTATGGCAGCTTCAGCAGGTCATTTTGAAAGCCTGTCTAAATAATGGTCATAGTAACCGAGGACAAATAAAGGAGTACCAATCAATCAACCAAAAATTATTGGTCAAATATCTGTATTCGAAATATTTTTCATCCTGAATATCTCAAAAAGTTCTGAAGTGATCGGTTCGAACTTCGATACTATTTATAAATAACGCGTTACAACAAAATGCAAAATTAGGGGACTTTGGGATTATTATTACAATCCAAGAAAAATATTTTAAAAAATTCAGAAATTTTACGAATTCTTCTTGAAAAAACCGTTCATTTGATTTCAATGAAATTTGGCAAAAACCTAAAAATCAATATTGCATGAGAGTTCTTCAAATATCATTATGATCCGTCTGAGGCGATATTGGAGAAGAAATATGTCAAATTTAGTGGCTATTTGAAATTTTGCGGATATATTTCCTAAATATCTCAAGAAGAACTATAATGCTTTTTTTTTCAGCTACTAGTAAAGTGGAGTATTTTGAGATCACTACGAATCCAAATTCCAAAATTACAGATTATTTCTACGAAATGATAAGGCTTACATACAGCGAGCGCTTGAAAATTCCTTCCAGTAATAATTCATATAAATTTGTTTTCTTTAATATCTCTCTACTTGTCCTCATCATATTGATGTATTTCAAATGACAAATTTCAGTCCGACGCCAGTTTTATCATTCGAAAGAAAATGTCCTTAATTCATTTGGGGCCAATCTTAATCATCCAATAAAATTAAATTATGCTATTAATTCGAAACCCTTTTTTATAATTAATTATGGTCCCCCCTCAAATTTTAACTCCCCCGCAAAATGATTAATTTCAAGTAATGCATTTGATGGAGAATTCGATAATAAATGTACAAAGTATGGCATTTAAATGGGTGTCAACATCTCCAATAAATAGAACGTTATATATAGCAACCTGTATTTCCATCAGTTTTTCGGTTTCTACGTAAAAATTTAAAAGCGATTTCAAACAATGGACCTAAAGCTCCGGTGATCCAAACTGACATATAGGCAAGGGATAATCTCTGTCAATGTGGTTAACAGTATAACTATAATCGGAGCTTACTTTCCATCGCTTGAAATCGCTTAAAGTAAAATATATGCATAACAAAACAGTGTGTAACTACTCACTAATCCACTTACACTTTCTACGTCTAACATATCGTTACTATGGTAGTAACGATATGTCGGCCGGACAGAATCGATTTTGACAGCGGATTCGTCATCAGTGAGTCTATTTTCGGGAAAAAATCCAAAATTACTGACAAAAACAAAATTGGAACTCCCTATGTGACCGGAAATAGTTTTTATTTTTTGAACACGAGCAGCATTGAAGTTATATAATTGAATACAGACAATGGTAATATTATCGAAAATAAGACTCCTTTCTGTTTCCCCCATAAAGATATTGTATAAAGATATATTCATACAATGATAGAGATATAGATATGGAACACTTACTACGTTTCTACTGCAGTAGAAACGTACTAATAACATAGCTACGTAAGATCATAACTGAACCGCAGTGTTTTACACATTCTAATTTTTCACGTGAGGGGGTTGAAAGGGGTTGAAAGTTGTGCTTGAACAAAACAGTAATAGTCGACTTTCATTCGGTGACAAATTTCATCACGTAACATCGTCTCAAAGTAAATGAGCCATGACAAAGTGCATGCACATACTGAAAACCTCTTTGAAGTAACAATTTTTCAAAACAAATTTTTTTTCTTGAAAATTTCTGCACGCCTGTAAAGCAAGTACAAAGGTCCAAAAAAGTACCCCATGACCCACTTTCCCTATTCAAAAAATTTAGAGGGTTGATGGGGATGGCACAGGGTGCAACAAAAATCCTTCAAAAATGCATACAAATTTGGTAAAAGTGAAACAAAAATTGACCTGTTTCAGGATTTTGTTGCCGAATATTTTAATAATTTATTCTTGTGAGAAAATGAATTTGTTCCATAATTTTGACGTGCACTGTATAGGTACTTAGTTAATTCTCAAGTATGTTTCAAATATAACGAAACTTAATTAATCAGTGTACGAATGAGAGGTTCTCATGTTTTTTTATGAAAAAGTATTCCGTATACACACCCATGGATGCTGGTCAGTTGAGAAATTTTTTTTCCGTCTTGCCACGTGGATTGTTGCGATATACATTAAATGGCTTTCATTATTTCCTAAGAAATCTAAAATGCGATATGTGCTTTTTTGAGCGATTCCACGTATTGAATTCATTTCACAAAATTCCATAGAGGAATACGTTTCATCATTTATCAGTTTTCATTTAGAAAGGTTCGTGCCCTGCATATTGAGGAAAAGTTAGGCATTTCCCATGTTTCCAGCTGCCTACAACTCGACACGTCTTGACTGATAAATTATATTTCAGTTTTTGGGAAAATTGTTTCAGTAATTTTCTTCGGATATATATTTTCAACACTCAAGTTGTAATTAAGGATACCAACAAGGTGACTGGTGACCCATATTCCAATAGATGTATAGGTAAGAGATCTCTGAACTGATGCTAAACAGGCCAACAAACACTCTATTGACTCTTCCTTTCAGAGATACAGGGTGATTTCCGGAAAATACGAATGTTTTGAAGCGCTATAACTTCTGAACCGCTGAAGCTAATGGTTTGATTTTCTGTGTATTAATGCAGTGTGTTAACCTCTTTCTGTGAGTGATGAGGAGTATTGAAAAAATTAAGCAGTCACGTTTGATAACGGAAGGTCGGATTTAATAGATAGAGATAAATTTAATAGATAAAATCCGCCCAATGAATTTGTAGATATTTTCGTTTCATTCGTTTTTTTTTACAATCGCAATATTTCCAGAAAGAAGAAACTGATCGAATTTGAGAAAGAATGGCATGAATGTTTATTCAGGAGAAAAAAGTTGCGTTACTGGGATGAATACTTAGATAGGAGACTGTAGGGTGACCGCTCCGGAATGGAATCTAAACAAGTCCAATAAAAGCTGAAATTAAATTAACTCCTGAATGTATCCCTAGTCGTTAATCTGGTGGAAATGATGCAACCTCTTACTCCCTATCTATTTATTTCAACTTTACAATTAAAATTGCTATTTACAAACACAAATTTAGGTACAGTGAATCTGAGATCCGGGATTCGAAGAAGCACTTATCTTAGTAGTAAGGATCCGGTGGTATGATCCTTCAAAATACAGGTATTATGCAGGTAGTCCAGTTTCAAGAGATTCCATCCAGAGCAGAAGTCCAGAATTAAGATATTCCAGTAATAATTAGTTTCGGTATAAAGGTATTCCAACCATGATCAGCTCCAGTACTAAGATAATCCAGTAATAATTGCTTCTAGTACTAAGATGATCCAGTCAAACTCTGGGTCCGGTAGTAGGATATTTAAATGGGCATTAGTCCCAGTAAAAAGATAATCCAGTAGTCGGTAGCTCGGTGAAAAGATGGTTCAGTGGGCGATAGCCCTGGTACAAAGATTCTTCAGTGGGCGATAGCCCCGGTACAAAGATGCTTCAGTGGGCGATAGCCCCGGTACAAAGACGCCTTTTGAATAGACGTCTTATAAGAAACAATAAAACTTCAAAATTCCACGATGTTAATGGATTACGAAGTTCGTTAATTCGCTACGTACCAAAAGAAAGAATTTTCCATCGGCTGGACCGAGTTGGAAGGGTCGCGCATGCGAAACACACACTCAACCGTCAAAGCGAAGAGCGTTCTTTAGCGACCGATCATAAAATTTCAGTAAGGCGTTTTTTCTTGCTATTGGAATTGAAATTATTAGTATGACGTATTTTCGCGATGGAAACTGAAATCGACAGTGGAGCGTTTTGTAACGTTACAAAGCTTTGACAATGTTCCTATATTTGTTTTTCAGTCGAAAATTATTATACCTATACAGGGTGCGCCTCGGTCGATACTATCATTAATTTTAAAGGAGAAGAATTTCATTGAAAATTTCTATCTAGAATATTTTCGGCTTGCGGCGTCGCCGTGATATCAAAAAGTAGATAACTACTTACAACTTTGATATTTCTAAAAGCCCACCTTGTATATTGTATATTGTTTGTTTCGATTTGACATGGTCTTCTGATCATTTCTATATCAACTTCCTCCTACCTATCTAGCGGGTACAGGGCTGTAGTTGTACCAGGGTAGGGCAATGCTCTTGAAACACCAATATTGCTAATATATACCTGAAATTTGAGCTTTTTAGGAATCCGAGTACCGAAGTAATGAAAGATTGAATCAAACTATGCTTTGCACAAGAACAGAGGTGAATCAATCAATTACACGGAACCCGCTAGGAATAATGAAATTTTTGATATAAACGGCAACACCGGAGCGCTGAAATACTCTAGATCCATAAAGCAGTGTTTCCTACCCAATGTACTTCCCGTACTCCGTGAAAGTCCAGAGTTCCATTGTCTATGGCTAATATATCTTGTCTATGGTCTATGGCTCACTCTGTATATTAAAATTGAACATCATAACCAGAATCTGTGATTTGTTCAATAAATATGTCAACCATATGAATATTTTTACCATGTCTTTATTCGTTTTCAGAAAAAAATTGTAGACATTTTTTTTGTTATTGATATTGATTTTCCTTTAGGCTCTTCTTGAGTTGTTTTCTGTGCTTGTTTGTAAAAACATGATAATAAGTTTCTTTTGGTTGCGAAACTCAGAACCGTCCTAGGACAGTTCTAGAACTGCGCAGAATCGATGCGCTGTTGAAGCCCAATTCTGAGCTATCCTACAACAGTTTTGAAAGCGAAGAAACTTCCGTCCACTAATTTTTTTTTTGTAAAAATCGTTTTTCTGAACTTTCTTCATTACTTAAATTATATTTCAAAATGAACCAACGAATTATTGATTGATATAATGATGAATTTGATGAAAATAATCTCTTTTGGTAAAAATCGTTTTTCTGAACTTTGTTCATCACTTCAATTATATTTCAAAATGAACCAACAAATTATTGATTGATAGAATAATGAATTTAATGATGAAAGTATTCCAGATATGAGATTTTCAGAAAAAATTCTTTCCAAACATTATTATTATTATTATTATTCAATAGAGGAAGGGGGCTCTTGCATTCATAGATTCATTTAAGAAACAGACATCCCAAGTGTGAACAATGAAAATAAAATCCATTAGATTATCCTGGGAGGTCGTAGCGAAGGAGTTATTCTCAATAACAAAAATTTATATTTAACAGTTAATCATTTCCTCAACAAATACAACATTCAAGTCGAAAACCAAATCAACACGACGTCGAAAAAGTCAGGTTAACCATTTAAATCGTTGACAGCCACTCTACGCTTGTGCGAACTACCCCATTCTGAAGCAGTACGGACTTTAACGTCCGAACTCCTTTCACAGTTCTGGAACAGGTCGGAATCGATTCTTAAAATAAACAAAACAGGACAACTCAAATCCTGAACCGGTTCTGAAATGAACCAAAACACAAAATCGCAATCGCGCATGCGGAACCGTTCCAGAACAGTTCTGAACTCGGAACCAAAACTAACCTATTATTTTTTCTCAAATGTATTAGAGGATACTCTTGTGGGTTGAACATGTTCGTATCCCTTACCAATAAATAAATAAACAATAGATACATATTTGTCCGAAAAATAAGAAAATAATTTAGATATGTAAATATGTTTCGAATTCGCTATAAATAAAATATTCCATATGGGAGCAGTATTCCCTTCGAACAGATGATAATTTTTCATATAAAAATATCCAGAATTATTTGATGTAATAAGGTAAAAATCTTCGATAAAAGTTCATTAAAATTGTAGCTACTACGGCGTCATAATTCATTATTTAATAATCGAGTGCCGTGGCCATTAACCTGACTTACCGTAATAAAAAATGAGATTCGGTCCTAGGTAACGCACAAAAACTCATAATATACCTGGTAGGTCGAGAACTCAACTTGTCTAGGGTACTTTTTCGGATAGATAATAAAATCCCGTCTCGTTCATTTTATGATTGGTTGATCATTAAGTATGAAATATATCCCTACGTATGGAAATCGTAAAATCAGAATTATTGATATACCTGGGATCACTTGTTGAATCTGATGATCATATTCAAATAATTATAAAAATATTCAATTTGAATAGACGACTTCGGTCAACCCTAAAATTTCGTCAAATTTACTAGCACTGGGGAAGGGGAATTTCAGAACAAATTCGACACGATGAGGTTCGATATTTGAAAACAACCGTGAACTGTGCATCGGCTTCTCAAACCATATAATAGACGACTTCGGTCCAAGTTGCCAACCCACGAATTACGTCAAATTTAATGTCACTGAGGAAGGGGAAGTTCAGAATAAATTCGACATGATAAGGTTCGCGTTATTTATAAATATCCGAAAGTGGTGCCTCGGCTTCTCAAACAAGATAATTCTTTTCAAATATTTTTTGTTAAGGTCATCTCTGAGTGGCAGAAAATTAAGTTGGGGTTCCTGATTTCACGTCATTAGTGTCAAGTTTATATAGGATACGTTCCGAGAATCAACTGGGTAATTTCGGTTGCCGGTTTTCCGTTCAGGCTGGTTCAAAAAAAAATACAGAAAAGCACTACCGTGAAAGCCGCAGCTTTTGCGCGCATGTTCAATGTAGATGATCGCTTCGGCAACGAATTTGAACATGCGCGCAAAAGCTGCTGCCTTCACGGCAGTGCTTGTCTAGATTTGTTTACGATTATTTACTGGATTTCAATTCGATTTAATCTGTATTTTTGGAAATATTGGAAAAATAAAATTTTGAATGGGTATATCTACGGAATCATTGGGCGGATTCCACCCATTCACGAATTCGATCTTCGTAATTAAGCCCCAAACCTACACTACAAATATCGAGTTTCTAAGTAGTTTCTTCCGGAAGTTATTGTGTTTACGGACGGCCTAATGGTCGGAGTTGTTATGAAGTATTTTTCATATTTTGATCCCTAGAATCGTTCCCGAAATACATGCAAGAACGTTAAATCCGGACACCCTGTATAGTATCATCCTGAAAAAGGAGGCACCTATATAGGCGTCTATGTCAAATTCCTCGAAAATTATCCCAAATTAGACAATGAAAAATTTGGGACAAAATTCTGTCTGTTCGTCTGGCCGTTCAACCGGAAGTAAACATTTTTTCTTCCACGAGGTATAACTTGGAGTATGTTGAATTTTTCAAAGTACGTTTGAGGTTTCAATGTGAAGTTGAATTTCTTGAATGAGTATTTGAATTTTTTCATCTTCCAACCATTTGTAAATTTTAGAGCAGTAAGAAGAACTTAAGAACACCACTTCAGTCTTTTCAATACTTATGATTCAACTCGAACAAGCATGCTTGTGAGATTCTATATTCGATAATATTTGTACTCATTCGGAATGCACCTCCAGATAAACAACAAAAACTTGTAAACTGTGAAAATACAGGAGGCAAACTTTTTGATGGAGTCCGAGAATTGTTATTAGAAATAACTGAACGAATTTCGATGTTGTTGATTATAAATATTGCTTGAGGGTGATTTTACGGTCTACAATAGACACTACACAAACAATTATATTAATTGAACGATTTTTGCGGTGGTGAAATACACCAGTATAAACTTGTACCTTTCAGGAATGGTTTCAATTTCGACTTTTGTTATGGTATCTGTGTATTCGGAAAACATTAATATTTATGTGTGAACCTGATGAAATTTAAATCTTCAACTTAGGTTACTTCTCAATTCCAATACAATATTAATTTTAAACAAGTATCAAAAACTAGTGATGTAAACAGTCACCCAATGACTGCAGATATTCTCAATCAAAATTAAATTTTTTTGAAATTTTCAAAAATATTGACTGTTTCAAATTGAAATCCACTACTCGTTCGTAAAATGACAACTTGAAGGTTCACGAAGAATTTCGTGAGGATAAAATGATAAGAAGATTGCAGAATATAGAAAATTCGAAAAAAAAATTGAAAAACATTTTTTTAAAAATCGTTCTAATGAAACGATCATCACGAAATTCTACACAAAGTTTTTCATGGACCTTTTTCAACTAGTTATCAGGTTTCATCATGATCGGATCAGAATTTTTTGAGTTATTCAGAAAAAAGAAACGATATCGAGGAAGAAACCATGAAATTTGACATACTTTTTTCCAATATCTCCGAAAATTAAAATTGGATGAATTGGAATTTGGTACACAGTTATGAAATACGAGGTTTAAGATCCATGCCAAATTTGCTTGAAATCTGATGAATAGTATTCGATAAAAAGCATTTTTCAAGAAAAATTTCGAAAAAATATTTTTCTGAAATTGTTATAATGCATCATCGCGAAATTTCGCTTAAAACTTTTCATCCTTTTCACCTAGTTGTCATGATTGGATCAGTATTTTTTGAGCAATTTTAGTAATAGTTATGATTTAGAGGAAAAAAATAAGAATCATCGATACCTTTGAAAATTTAAATGGTATGAAACTGATATTTGGTACACTGCTTTGAAATACAGGCTTTAAGATAGGTACGTGCAAATTTCTCTCGAATCTAATGAATAGTTTTTGGGACGAAAAATTTCGAAAATTTTTCAAAATTGTTCAATGACATGAAAATCACACGAAAGTTGTGCATCCATATCTGCCAAAATTACGAATTTTTTTTCAAACTTCAGGAACTATACGATCCCAATCCGATCGCTCAAGTAGTTCCTGAGGAAATAACCTCGAAGATTCAAATAACTTAAGTCCGAAACCGTTCGAAAATTTAAAAATCTTGGACAAAATGGTGACTGTTCCGGTTCCACAAGTGCGCGAAAATAGTTCTACTTACTATTAGTTCATCCAAAATGAATTAATTTCATTTCAATATTCCAGAAACCCCATTATCCACTTACAGCAATTTTACGAGTATCGAAACCTGCTAATGCAGCAATTCGCAGTTACGCAAAACTCGAAATAAATGGCATATCCACAACATTTACTATCCAAAACCCATCAAACCATATGAGTTACCACTTCACTGTATTTGATTAGGTTCCAGCGGTACCAATCGCATCTGATTCATTGGTTTCCTTGGCCTCATCCTTTCGAGTTTTATGCATAATAATGAAGGAAAAGAAGAATCTCCTCTCACTCCAAGTGTAGGATGTTATAGTCACTCCCCCTGATTATATGAAGGATCCGATGGGCGCATGTTCCTCCAATTTATCCCCAAATACAAAAGTTGAACACTGTGTTGTTCTTCTGCTACTAGTAGTTCCATCTACAAGAGGTAAGTTGGGTGTTCGAATTTCCTTACCAGAATGCGGTTCTTTGAATATGTAGTTTTGTGTTGCACGATTTTCGAAATTTCATCAGTTTTTCTTTCGTGAAATCTAAAGGACTTTTGTAGATCTAGTTTTTGAATGGTAGATGATTTTCAAATAGTTGAAAATGATGTATTCATCTTCAGTTCAAGCATGTATAAGAGGTACTCAACTTGTGGTGTTATATGAGAAAAGTGCGTTTCATTTCTGTTTCAATTCGAAACTAATTAACAGGATTCATTCGAAATTTGTTCGGTGAGTGGAATTTCATAATATAACTTTGTTGTATTGGTCAATTTTGATATATTCTAGTGGTGTTCTAAGCTTAGAGGAAACATTAGTTCTGTCAGTTCGTTGAATTATTTTAAAGAAATTTTTGTGGTATTTTGAAGAGGTTTTATTGTATATAAAAACTGATAAAAATTTTTTCCACATATCGCACCAGGAAACTTCGAATAATTTCCATGTGAAAGGGTCTCAAAAGTGTACATTCAATTTCGATCCAAGTGTGACACTATTTTGATAAAGTTTATTCCATAAAATTTTGAATTATACATTTTTTGTCAATGAATGATTAATTCTATCTGGCAAATTAGTAGTTTTTCTCTGGTGTTCTCCACTAGTTTGAAAAAATCATTTGATTACTATCATGATACTCCTTGAATGAAGGAATCTTTCCAAAAAATGTGCATTTCAAAATCGTTCACTGGAATGGAATATTTGGAAGAATTCCCAGTGAAGAGTGCGTTGAGTCATCCTTATCAAACTCAAAATATTCATGAGATAAAAGCTGGAATCATGGGCTTAGATACAGTAATTTATCTTTGTGATAGTTGGTTGAAAAAAATCTGAAAACATAATCTGATAGAAAATCTTTTTTAAGAATAATGTTTCTCGGCCTGCGTATTCGCCATTTTGCAACAAATTAGGATATAATGTTTTCCTGTGAATTTTCCATATAAACAGAATTGCACTTTTAAATTTCAGTATATACCAAGAGTCATTTTCGGTAATTTTGTCAATAGTTCAATATCTTTGATCAAGACTCCTCAAGGAGAGTTTACAGAATAATTTTCATTTGTAGAGGAAAGCTATGAACAAATATTTTGAAATTTCATTGTGGATAGGAATTCTTAAATGTTCTTATATTTTATTGGTAGTATGGAGGTGTTAACTTTCAACTTAGAGAAAAGAGAAGTGGATAATTGGATTCATTCATGCACTGAAAAAATGGAATAGGTATAGAATGACACTTTTCGATGATCAATTAAAATCATGAGCACTAATGGATAAAAAAGTCAAATATTTCATAATAATATTCACAATATGATTAAAACTTAATGTCATAGAAGTATCGTAGTTATGCATCACCCATTTTCTTTGATCTTCAACTGAAACTTGAAGCAAACATTCATATTATGACATCAGAACATCAGTGTTTGTTTTTCAGTAGTTGCTTGTTTTGTCCCTTGTGCAATTGAATTTTCTGTTAGCGATCTTAACATCGAAAACTTCTTAAGAGCATCATGAGGGAAAACTTGAAACACATTCTTGCGTGAGTTACAGAATTCAATTATTTCATTTATATCCATTCACCGAAAACGTGGGATTTGGAATGTAACTCAGTTTGTTATAGTGGGATTTTGGTGGTTGTTTTCTTGAGCAGAATCAATACAGTTACATTGGTTAGTACCTTCAGAAAACGTAGTGAAATGTGGTTAGATTAAGAAAACAACAATTTATTGGAATGAATATATTGAAGCGTTGCATGTATTTATTACCTAGAAATATAACTGATATGGGGATTTCGCAAATAAAAACATACCTGATCAATTCGAATTTGATTAATTTATGGGAATTCCAATCTCGGTCAAGAAATAATTATGAAGAGAAAAACAACTATTCTTTCGGCAACGTTTCGGTCCTTTTTGGGCATTCTTCAGGCCAAAATGAACCAAAGATAAAACAGAAATAAAATTGCAGTTTGAGCTAGGTATACAACAATAACATTAGGTCGGCAAGAACAAAAAGTCATAAGAAATGGAACGAGGACTGGTAAAAGTGAAACAAAATTTTATTAAGTAGCCAACGTTTCGTCTGTATCTTCAGACTTTATCAGGGCTGAAAGATACATGGTAGTCAGAAATCGTGAAAGGTATCTTTCAGCTCTGATGAAGTCTGAAGATACAGACGAAACGTTGGCTACTTTTTATTTTGTTCCATTTCGACCAGTCCTCGATCCTATTAAAGATTAAATTACACATTAAGAACATGAAAGACCAAATATGGAGTCATAAGAAACAATAATCAGTTAGGAAGTTTATATATGTATATTTGAAGGCTGTCCCAATATTGACGCAATATTTGAATTGAACAGAAAACACAGTTTCTGTCCGACGTTCTATAAAATTCTTGCTATCGGTTTCCCCAAATATTTGTGTTTTCAATGCTTTTTTTCGAAAAGTTCCTTGAACGACTTGAATACTGATGAAGAATCTGATATCAAATTCTATTCTGCCTGGATGGCCACAGGTATGATAACTTGAGAACGGTACAAGTTAGCAACTTGTAAAGTTATGGGTAGGTTGAGGATATAAATGTGACGCTAATATTCAAAATCTGCCAAACAGTATCGGGGATATACAAGAGCGAATTTTCAAATTTATTTCCAAAAGATCTCAGGAATCACTGAGGGAATTTGATCTATACTCATTCTAAACATATTATTCATTCGAAAATGTGTTCGTCCTAAAAAATCCATGCATTCCTTCTAAATTCAGGAGTATGCAAATAATGTGTTTCTATTATATATATAATACAAAAAATTAACCAATAAAACTGTACGTTTCAAAGTATATATATATATATATATATATGACTCCTTCATCGAACAATAAATTGAAAATTTCAGAATCATTTTCTTGCACTGCTTTTTTACTTCAAGAAGTTTTGTCAACTGACATTTACCTGTAGTTAGTGTATAATTTCGGATACATTCAAAAACAGGTAGTCCGTTTCAAAAAATACTTCATGAAAAGTTGCCAAGCAGGTTCCAATAAAGCTGCTTGGCAACTCTTCAATTTGTATTTAGCGTAATAACAAGAAAATTCGAAACTTTCTCTTTCTAATCATGTTTAGACATCGCGCCAAGTCCCCCCAGAAATATCCGAAAAATGTTCATGAAATTTACCCTTTTTTATCAAAAGGGTGCAGCAGTGGTTTCGGCGGTGTTGCCTGTAGCGCTAGTATTATCATTGTATTCATTGTCTTTATACAATGATATTATTGACTAGAGGAACATTGCTTTAATTTCAAAAAACAGAATGTACAAGTTTTTCATGTCGGAGGAGATACCAAACAACAGTTAGAGTTGAATGAGTTGAAAGAAATTGCATTGTTCCAATCACAAGGTGCGCCTAGTGTCGAATTAATAACTAATACAACACAGGTTGTCATTCAACCGGTATTTCCATTTATCAGCCTACTTTTGAATTAAACATGAATATACTTAATTGAAATCTTTGTATCTTCTAGTCAGATCACAGTTTTGATTGCAAAATTTTTTAACAGAGCTTGTAGAACACCCTGTATATCGAAAATCAACTTTCAGCATTCCCCCAAATAAAATTTCATTCCTCTGTTTATCTATCTATGAATATTCATTATCCTGATCAAGTTCGGGTACTAAAAAGCGAAGGATTCTCCCTGAAAGTTCAGAAGAATATCGAATAACAAAGATTGCAATCTAGCAGAGCAGTTATTATTCAGTTATTTTGAAATTCGAATCAAACTGGTTTCTGGAGCTCTCGGGTGTTAGAATCTCCACTTCAAATATCATTCGTTTTATTTTGCACTGATTCATTCACAATGTGTTATTTTAAATCAAGATTTATTTCTATTTATTTCTAATTTGGTCTAGTTGCTAATTATTTTTGATTTTTGGATGGTGAACGATTCAACAATTCTGCTCTTACTAACACGGAATATATGAAACCTTCAATAGTGATGATGAATTACGAATTTCAAAAAGTGTTCGAATGCTAATGATGGCGTTGAATCCTACGATTTA
Source organism: Myrrha octodecimguttata (assembly GCA_958510865.1). Lineage (NCBI taxonomy): Eukaryota > Metazoa > Arthropoda > Insecta > Coleoptera > Coccinellidae > Myrrha > Myrrha octodecimguttata. The sequence goes on along the minus strand of OY294056.1, from coordinate 74,558,495 downwards.
TGAGGGTTTCATTTTAATCTTTGAAATGAGAAAAAAGGTTTACGAGAAAATATTTCAAGCAGTAATTGAATTGTTTCACGGTCTGTATATCATGTGGCACCGTCTCGTTGAAAACACGTATCTGGCGCATCAAACACATTGTGACCATCCCCATTGTCAAAAATTCTAGGAAAGCACTGACATTAAGTCAACAGTTTTAGCATACACGTTCAGATTCGTTTCCAAAGAGGTCACCTACTCACGTATTGACCCCTCCAGGCGCAGCTTCACTTATGTTAGGTGATCTCATGTCATTTTCTCAATTTCCATTCGCAATTTTATTACACCAATATTGCCGAAAATACAGATGGGATCGAATTGAAATCCAGTACTTGATTGTGAAATTCCCTATCTTGAAGGTTCATGTGGAACTTCGTGATTTTACGAGCATGTTTTGGGGAACAGCGTGTTATAGTTTTGTCCAAATGTCTGAACCTTTTGATTTTGTTCCCGAAAATGGTCTCAAACCACTACATTGGACGTACTGATGACGAATCCGCTGTCAAAATCGATTCTGTCCGGACGTCCGGTCGACCATAGGCACGATTACGGGCGTACGGAGGATCATATGGACATGAAACTTTCACCGTAGGTTGCATTTCAGAATGCGACGGCTGAGTTCGTTAATGGGCATAATCGGCCAAACGGGGAAAGAGTTATAGCCATTTGAAATGTTGAGGTTATTTCCCTGATTATTTTGCAGTTAGTTTGAGTATAATGACTTTTATTAAAATTTATCGGGGATTGTACTGTTAGTAAATTTCAAAGAAGAACTCATTTCGAAGTTCTTAATCTTTTTTTTCGGAAATTATTTTTCATATTTCGTAAAAAAATTTGCTCTGACCTTGAACTCCATATTTCATATCAGTGTACCAAATTTCAGTTTGGTATTAATATAATTTTTTTGAGATATTGGAAAAATTTTGCCGAAATTCGTGGTTTTCTCTTCGGTATCGTTGTTCTCCTGGGATAAATGAAAAAATACTCATTAAATCAGGATGAAACTTGTTAATTAGTTTGAGAATACTGATGAACAATTTTTTACACATTTTCGCGATGATCGTGTCACTTGAAAGTTTTGAAAAAAAAAAACTATAAAAGCACTGACGTTAAGTCAGCAGCTTCTGTGCTCATGTTCAAATTCGTTGCCAAAGCAGTCATCCTCTTTGAACATGCACGCGAAAGCTGCTGACTTCACGTCAGTGCTTTTATAGGTCTTTTAATTGTACTGATGGCACGATCATCGCGTAATTTTAAACAAGTTTGTGCCTCAGCATTCACCAAACATAAATCGATTAGAAGTTTTTGAGGACCTCATTCCTTAAATAACAGATATATTGAGGGAAACATCACGAAATAATGACAAATTTTTTCTCAATATCCCCAAGAAAGCAGAATCAAATCATGACCTTTGGTACTGTTGTAAATTATAGAACTCAAATCTGTGCCAAGTATCATTGAAATCAGAAAGATTATTTCCGAAAAACATATAGAACCCCAACAACATTCTGCAAAAAGTTGCGTTGCATACAATTTTCTATGACAAACAACCAAATTGCAAGGGATTTTCGAATAGAATACATATCAGACTCCTCAATCAGACAATACACTGAAAACCCTCAGAATAATATTCGTGGAATACTTTTGTATTATAAGAATTGTTATTTGGGAAAAGATGACCTAACGTTGAGAAACTTATGATACACTTTCTTAACTATCTTCAGTAAAAAACTTGATAGAGGAATACAATCCGTGAAATACCGGATAGGGGTTATTCTAATCGATATTAGGTACATGCGGAATCATAAAAAGTTGTTGTAGGTTAGCCAATTAATGTGTTTCAGAGCGATAGCGGTTTGTTTTGATTCATATCGTTTGAAGTAGATTGGTTCAGAAGGGTCTCATCGGCAGAATTGCTTTTAATTCGATTTTCTTTCAACTCATATTGAACCGAATTTCCTGCCTGCTATGAAGTATACAGTGTTACATTATTTTTGTACCATAAAAAACGTTCTACCGAAAGATCATGGACCTAAAAATAACCAAAAGATAGAGTCTGGTATAACTGTTGTGTGAATAATGATTTTCTGGGAAAAAATACAGAAACCGAACACACCAATAAACTTCAACACGCCTTTCTCTAAATTTCGTGAGTATTTTCAAAAAAATCTAAAAATGCGTCCAATAATAAATCAATTTAGGTTCCTTCGCCATTTTGCATTTTAAAAATGTCTCCGCTCTTTTTTAACTGCTGGCTAAATTGAGAAAGTTTGAGAAAAACCCTGGATTTTTTCATATTATTCAATTAGCAGTGGAGCAACATTGAAGATCCTTCCATGCAATTGGTGTGTCAAATTTCATCTGAATATTTTAAAAATGAAGACGACTCCAGAGGGGAATTTCCAAATAAACAACAAATTCTAGAAATATACTAACTTGAGCGCAGATGCAAACAACAGAATTTAAAATATTTATTTCCCATTATTTCCGAGAATCAATATCGGATCGAGCTAAGATTTGGTACACTATTATTCAATATTTACTCAAAGGCATTAGCCAAATTTCATTCAAATCTGATGGATAGTTTTCGAGAAAAATTTGTGAGAGAAAGTATCTTATAACATTTTCATAATTCTGCATTTTCTAAGGAACCGATCCTCACGAAATTTTGCAGAAAGCTTTCGTTAACAAATAAATACATTGAGGATATGATATTGAGGAAATCACCCCAAAATTTCCAATGAGTATGATTTCGAAATTGTTGGGACTGTTTTGCCCATGAATGGAATAAACTGTCGCATTTTGATACCAAAAATCGCTCTCCGTTAAAAAGTTATTGTAACACTTATAGAAAAGCATCCACGGAATCGAATTTGATCTGAGTATTAAGTAAATGAATACTCTGAAATAAGAGAACGAAAGATGATTGTCTAAATGTAAAAAATATCAAGCGAAATTCATAACCTTGATTTGTTCAGTGACTAAAATATGAATTAAAAAATTTCATGGTCATTCGGATGGTAGGTGGTGAGAATCAATATTTTTTATACTGATTGTTTTCCATGAATATATAATTTGTACAAATACTTCAAACGGATATGAGCTGAATGAAGGGAAGAAACAACAGAAAGCGAGCAGACGACCTATCGATTACTATTTTTTTTATTTTCCATCGAATGATTTCCGTATAATAACGGATTTACACTGGGTTAATATTCCTTTAAAACACACTTAAAATTCCGAAAAAAACATCTTCGAGACTCGATAGTTGTCGGGTAGTTTTCTATTCGATAGTTGCATTCAAGGATGGCAAAATCCGTCTAGTGGCTCCGGAAATATACATAGTCGAAATTCTATTTTTCACTATGGGTATATCTGCAGAATCATTGGGCGGATTTTACCCATTCACGAATTCGACCTTAAGCCCCAAACCTTCTCTACAAGTATCGAGTTTCTAAGTCGTTTTTTCCGGAAGTTAGAAACTCAGTATTTGTAGAGAAGCTTTGGACCTTAATTACGAAGGCCGAATTCGTGAATGGGTAAAAGCCACCCAATGATTCCGCAGATATACCCATTCAAAATTTCATTTTCCCAATATTTCCAAAAATATAGATCAAATCGAATTGAAATCAAGTACTTTATCGAAAATTACAGTTCGAATGAGGATGACATGATAAGAAAATCACAAAAATTTTTTTTTTTAATTGTTCTAATGTCACGATGGTCACGAAATTTTGCATGAGGTTGTCTTTCAGCATCTTCAAACTAGCCTCGAAGTTTCATCAGGATTGAATCAGCGTTTCTCGAGTTATACCGAAAAAAACAACGATATCGAGAAGAAAACCTAGAAATTTGACGTATTTTTTCCCGATATCTCCAAAACTTATCATCGTATCGAACTGAAATTTGATACACTGCTGTGAAATAGGAAAGTGCGAGTGGAATACCTTTTTGGATATCATAAATGGTTTCCGTAAAAAATTTTTTGGAAAAATTTTTGAATAAAATTTTTTTTTGAATTTACTGACCATATGATCCTGACAAAATTTGGCTCAAAGTTGCACGTCGTTATACTCCACCTAATTGCCAAGTTTGAATTCAATCGCTCAAGCAGTTTCTGGAATAAAAAATAAATAACTTCAAAATTTCAAGTGACTATAACTCTGAAACTATTCGACCGATTTGGCCCATTAACGAACTCAAATGCGGCATTCTGATGCGCAACCTACCCTGGAAGTTTCAAGTTGCTAGCTCACTTCGTTCGACAGTTATCGTGTCCACGGCTGGCCGGACGGCCAGCCGGACAGAATCGATTTTGCCACCGGATTCGTCATCAGTGAGTCCAATCTAGGCGTTTGAGACCATTTTCAGCTCAATCATCGAAAATTACAGACATTTGGGCAAAACGATAGCACGCTGTTCCCCTAGAACATGCTCGCAAAAAACCTGGTATGTTCCTGTCAATAAACCTAATTTCAATGACCAAATTTAAAAAGGCAAAATCTCAATTTTGGCTCGTAATTCGAAAACAGCATAAGTTAGAGATGCATTATGAGTTTTTCAAAAAAAGAAATTCGAAACACACAATTCATTTTTGCACTCATATTCAAGGGAACAGCGTGCTATCTTTTTGCCCAAATATCTGTTCGAATTTTTTCCTGATGTTCTCATTCAACTATTTCGGATTGAAAAAGCCTATGTTGAAATAGATTTCATCTGACCACCTGGCTGTAGGCACGATATATTGAGAATTTGAAGTTTGCGTATAAAAATGAGCTGGCTAGTTTTAATGGTTCTAATCTAGCAAACGGTTTTGGATTTTTAATCACTTGAATTTTTGAAGCCATTTCCTCGATATCTCAGGAACTAGTTATGCCATCGGATTTAAACTTGATATTAGATGTAGAAAACCAAGGCGCAACTTCTTTTGTTGCAGTCGTATGATAAGTGAATTAAAAAAATCGGAATTTTCTTCATTTTTTTATTGGAAACATTTCTTTATACACTATCTATCAGATGCTCATGAAATTTAGCACAGATTTTGAAATTAATATTTTACAACACCACACCAATTTTCAGTTGATTTTGTTGTTATCGATGATGCTTGAAAAGCTGCTGACTTCACATCTGTGCCTTTTTTGGATTAAAAAAATGCAGGTTTCTGACGTTCAGAACTCTTTCCTCGGAATATTCCTCTGATTATTTGTCGTTCTACTGATTGAAGTAAGAATATAAATAATTACTTTGCCTATTTTGACTGTTAGAACAGGACCATTTACTTATACCGTTCGATGTCCTGCATCGAAGGATTCACAGGAATCCTTTTACAATGTGGGACAAGCATTCCTAATCTCATCCGAACGTAAGAGTTTTGGCATCAGAGATCTCTCCGATGGGAAGGACCTTTGAAATTTGATAGAAAGAGATTAGGTAGAAATCATAAACGCACAGAAGGAAATCTGGTCGACTTGAAATCTTCCAATAGGTCTCTTCTATGTATTTTTCATTCTCGGAATCGATTATTCTATTCGAGAGGACACTGAAAAAATTAAATCGCCGTCCAAAATTTCAATTCTGAACCAAAAAAACGATATTTGACATTCAGTTCCACATATTGGCTGTTAAAAAGCTCGAAATTTCGTAGATATCTTTGTCGCAACGGGTCATATCCAAACTTTTCCTCTCTCTTCTTGTATACCTTCCACTCATTAAAGCCAATGGACAGCATCAGCCGTATCGATCGTAGAATGGCGATGTGACAAGTGACGTAGGAGGTGACATACCTCGTTCCACCCAATTTGAGCTTGCGTCTCGATTTTACCATTTTTTGTTTCGAAATTATTCAAATGTCTGAAATAGTGAGAGTATGTGATAGCAAACATTATGATCTCGACTTCAAATAGATTGAGAAAAACATAGAAATATTTCGAGATACATATGCAAGAGATCTATTCGATAACGATTTTGAAATTAAACAGGTGACCTGTTGACAGCACTGCAAACAAAATAAGGGGTATGTGTGCTACTTTACCTTCCGTGAAAAGCAATTTCCATATGAATAATACAAAATGTGAAAACATGCTTCTGTTTCGAAACCCACTATATATATAGGATATAGATATAGGAACATTATATAGTTTGATAGCAAATTTAACGGGGGTTTTTCCTGAATTTGGGTTATTACTGCAAATGCAAATTTGAACATAATTATTATGGGGTTGATTCATCATTTTCCCAAATTACCTTTAGAAAATATTCAAAATCAGATTTCAAAATTGGGGTTTGGGATTTGTCAGGCATTCACAAAGTGACAACGGTGTTTAGTTGAGTAGCTTTTCCTGATATCGAATAATGAAATATTTATTCCTATTCTGTGGTACACACGTGTTCTTTGTCCATATAACCAAACAATTTCCGTTTGCAATTTGTCAGTTATACGACAGTATTACAGTCTGTGCTTTTCTTTTTCTATTCCTTGGTTGTTGTCTTCTACTCTAACCAGATCGAATTATAGCTATCTCTGTTTTTCTGAGCAAAGTAACACAATTGACGTCCTTTTCTTTCCGAGAAAGCTGAATTCGACGTTGCCATATCGTGCACTCAGAACAAATCCCTTTAAATGCAAATTCCCATTTTTATTTTTCAGTTTTAGGTGATCAAAAATTTTTTTAAAAATATAATTTTGAAATTATATGTTTGAAATATGATTTTCCAAAGGTTTTTCATGAAAATTACTGCATTTTCGTTTGAAGGAAAAACCCCCATTCTCTATCAAACATCTAATGATATACAGGCCATTCCATTTGAAAATAATGCACTTTTATAGTTTTATTACATCTCGAAAAAGCTTTGGATTTTAAATAACCTTATATAGTTTGGGACGTATTGCGTTATACTCTAATGATAATTAGGATATAGTGATTTGTTCACAGGAATAGGACGCGTAGAAATTAAACGACCAAGTTGCACTAAGCCGAAGTTTCGTCCATATATTTGGACTTTATCAAGGCTACAGAGAAAGACGAAAAGAGTAACTGGTTAAAACACAACAAATATATATAAAGTATAAATAAAATCAAAAAACGACAACAGAGTTAAATTTGACATTGTTCTTACCAAGTTCATCAAGTTATTGGTTGTAAAAGAATTGATAAAGTCCAAATATATGGACGAAAAGTCGGCTTAGTGCAACTTGGTCGTTCCATTTCTACCTGTCCTATTCCTGTGAACAAATCAGTATGTCAACTCAAGGACGTGAACCCACGGATTCAAATGTAGGTTCTCGTATGTTTTGCACAGAAAGAGAACTAAATCAATCAATTTCTTTGAAAACTGCTAGAGGTTGAAAGGATATTGAATAATCTTAGCAAAAGACATGGGGTTGCAAAATGGCGAAGGGGCTGGGATCAATTCCTTATCGTGTCAATTTCGAGAATTTCTCGAAAAAACTCGAATCGTCGAAGGTTCACGTTCTTCAGTTCACTTGTAAGTTCTTTGTCTCAACTCATTCAAATTGTACAGTATAGAATTATTATAATTTCACAATCGTTTTCGTATGTCTACGAAAAGCCTTCCTGTATGATTTGGTATTAGGTACTTTTTGACACTACTGGCAACACCGCTGATCGATAGAGCAGTAGGTCCAAGAAACGAAATTTTCAAAAAAACATTCGTCCCGTTCTCCATGAAAGTCCAGGGTACCATGGATCCACCCTGTATCTACAAAATCATTAGGTGGATGACTGCTATCCATACAGTCGATCATTGTTATAATGCTCCAATCATCCTCTCCTATCAGTACAATTGAAATAATTATATTCAATAGAAATTGGTACAAGAAAGCAGCCTTGTGATAATGGAAATATGGCAATTTCCTGCATAAAATAGAATATAGAAAAAAGCACCCACTAGCATTTTTCATTCGAAATATAGACACAAGTTAGTTGGTTTTTCTTGATCTGAGCTTAACATTTTACCGGGCATACTTATAAAATAATAATGGTCGAGGTTGTTTCCGTATTACTTCCATTCATCTTCCACGACACGACTGACCCAGAGAGGAATATTTATTTCAAATAATTCCAGGGCATTGGGAAAAGTGAGGTATCTTTGCAAATATCTGCACGAGAATTATGCAGTACAATGGAAAATCTACTTTGCCATTCAATGAAATACTCCAATTGAAATCTTTTCTTGTTATACATTTTGATGTGAACAATTTCCTTGTTGTAGAATAGATGTCAATGTGGGAGAGAACTGACGAAGGTTTACCTAAGCCCTTCGTGAAATATGAACCAAAATTCTCCTTGAAAATCAATGTATGCAAAGGTGTCTGATTGTTTCGTTCGTTACTTGATGGAAATTCATCTTGATATTGATTCGAGTAAACACTTTATTTCCGCTTATATTCATTAATTTCACTACAAATATTTCGTCACGTACATTATATGACTTCATCAGGGGAGTATAGTAACTAACTAGTTTCAAAAATTATTTTCTTTTGAAATAAGTTGAAAAAGCAGAAACAAAAATCTAGAAAAGCACTGCCGTGAAGGCAGCAGCTTTTGCGCGCATGTTCAATATGGATGACCTCATCGGCAACGAGTTTGAACATGCACACAAAATCTGCTGCCTTCACGGCAGTGCTTCTCTAGATTTTTTTTTTCGATAATTTACTGGATTTCAATTCTATCTAATCTGTATTTTTGAAAATATTGGAAAAATAAAATTTTTAATTACGTAATAATTGGGTGGATTTTACCCATTCACAAATTCGACCTTCGTAATTATGCCCCAAACCTACTCTACAAATATCGATTCCGCAGATATACCCATTCAATATTTATTTTCTCAATATTTCCAAAAATACAAATTAAATCGAATTGAAATCCAGAACTTCATCGAAAAATGACAGTTTGAAGGTTTATACAGAATTTAATAAGGATAATATGATGAGAAGATCACAGAATATTGAATATTTGAAAAAAAAATTTGAAATTTCGTTTTTCAAATTGTTCTTATGTTACGATCATAACGAAATGTTGTACAATATTATCCTTCAGCATCTTCGAATCAGCTGTAAAGTTTCATCGTGATTGAATCAGTATTTCTTGAGAAGAAACCACGAAATTCTACATATTTTTTCCCAATATATGAACGATGTTATCAGAAAAAAAAAATTTCAACGAAATTTTGCTCAAAGTTGCGCATCGTTATGCAAAATTTCAAAATGCTATAACTCCAAAACTATCTGGCCGATTTGGCCCATTAACGAACTCAACCGCGGCATTCACCCTACACGCAAACTACCCTACAAGTTTCGCCAGTCGCTAACTGGCTCCGTTCGACAGTTATCGTGTCCTCGGCCGGCCGAACAGAATCGATTTTGACACCGGACTTGTCATCAGTGAGTACAACCTAGTCGTTTGAGACCATTATCAGCTCAATCATCGAAAATTATAGACATTTGGACAAAACGATAGCACGTTGTTCCCCTAGAACATGCGAGCAAAAAGGAGGTATTTTCGCCATCGAAACTCGCATCATATTTCGTTGTTAATTTATTTTGAATGAGCGCATTGAAGTATTTTTCGTACTAGATGATTCACGGAAACAGAAAGTACCTTTCTGAGATTACCATGATGATTTTTCAAGTTTTTTTTGAAACATTTAACGCCTGTTTCCTATTGGTTTTCGCAATGATTAGATTTTGCGTACCTTGTTCAAAATTGCAATACATTTCGTCGATAAGTTTTGGTTGTAATTATGGTTGAAATATTTCGTTAAATTTGAAAAATTACCTTGTAGATTTCTGGGGGAAGCTAAAAAATAATTTCTTACTTTTAATCAATACTCATCAAGTCCAAGTATATTTCTGGTTAGCGTATACAGTTACTCCCGAAACACCCTGTATAATTGGAGTGTAAATCATTCCTTCAATTTTAAATTTTTCATGAAATCATTTTCTTTCCGAAAAAATTAACACCCAGTAGGACTTATCAATATCAAATGAGCAGTTGAGACGTTCCCTTCTGTACAAAAAACTGAAATTGAAATTGACAAGAAAGCAGCTAGATTAGGCAAATTCACCACCCTGAAAGTAATATGTGAATATGAAAAATCCAATATTAAGCAACGGTGGCACCATGAAAAATGATGAAAATCTAATCTGAGACGTATTGAATGCAGAACCGAGATCTACGCATGATCTTTTTTTAGGAATAACGAAAAATCAAATATCGATCAGAAAACCAAAATAGAGTAGAACAGCCAGTGGCGGATTCACGGGTATTTTTAGAAGGTACGCGTAAGGTCCCAAGGTTTTCAAGGACCCTTGATCGAATCAACATTTTTTCAGAATGAAAAATGCAAGTGAAAATTCAGAATAACGTGATATTTTTCAGTCACACGAAACGCAACCAGACCTAGCAGTCTTTAAAAAAATATCATCCAATCAAAGGTTCCGCTTCCGCATGTTTCCTCCAATAGTTCTTATCAGCCTGCAATAAATTCCAGAAAGGGCGCAGAAAAGTTGTCGGCATCCCTTTGAAATCTTGATACATGCCACCGTCAATATTGTGTGGAGGGAGGGGTGCTAAGTGCATGACACTTGTTTGGCATTCAGAATTTAGAAAACATTATACTTACAGTTATTTGGAAACAATTCTATCGACTCGAAACTTTCAGGGTAGGTTCTATTTCAAATGGCTGAATGGTTTCAGAGTTTTTTTCTGAAACTATTCATCATATTCAAAATATATCTGTCCTTATCTTGACCTTTATATTTCCCAGCAGTAAACCTACCACCTACCAAATTTCAGTTTGCTACTTACTATTATTTTCGGAGATATTGGAAAAAAATTGGTTAAATTTCGTGTTTTTTTTTTCGAGATCGTTGTTTTTATGGATTATTAAAAAAATACTGGTTCTACGCGCGTCAAAATTATGGAACAAATTCATTCTCTCAGGTCAATTTTTGTTTCACTTTTACCGAATTTATATGCATTTTTGAAGGACTTTCAGTTGCACCCTGTGCCATCCCCATCAACCCTCTAAATTTTTTGAATAGGGAAAGTGGGTCATGTGGTACTTTTTTGGCAAGGTCTTTGTATCTTCTTTAGAAGCGTGCAGAAATTTTCAAGAAAAAATTTTTTTTTTTGAAAAATTAGTCGACGATGGTATCTGATAAAATTTGTCACCGAATGAAAGTCGACCATTACAGTTTTGTTCATGGACAACGTTCAACCCCTACGAAGCCTTAAATAGAGAAAAAAATGGTGTGAAATTGGAAGTTTATTTCGGCATTGAAGTACCACCCGAAGAAACAGTAAATAATTTTTCAAAAAAAAAATTTTTTTTCTTGAAAATTCCTGCACGCCTGCAAAGAAGATGCAAAGACCTTGCCGAAAAAGTACCAAAGTACCACATGACCTACTTTCCATATGAAAAAATTCGGAGGGTTGATGGGGATGGCGCAGGATGCAACAAAAATCTTTCAAAAATGCATATAAATTTCTTAAAGTGAAACAAAAATTGACCTGTTTCAGGATTTGGTTGCCAAATATTTTTCTTCTGAGTAAATGAATTTGTTCCATAATTTTGACGCGCACTGTATAATGATGAAAATTTATAAATAGTTTGAAAATGCCGATGAAAAACTTTGGGCTATGGTTCGTGATGATCGTGTTATAAGAACCACTTTCTGATCATATTTTCCTCATGAAATTCTATATGAACCCTTAAGCTGTCATTTTTGAATCAAGAACTGAATTTCAACTCGATCTAATCTTTAGTTTTTGAAACATTGGGAAAACAAAATTTTGGATGGGTATATCTGCGGAATCATTGGGTGGATTTCACCCCTTCACGAATTCGACCTTCGTAATTAAGGTCAAAACCTACTTCCCAGATATCAAGTTTCTAAGTTGTTTCTTTCGGAAGTTATTGTGTTTACGATCAACCGTTAGGCTTGATATAACGAAGAGATTGGATTATTATGATACAACAAAAAATTTTAACATTTGAAAAGATTAGTTTTTCGGCTTTCCATATCATTCCTATTTTTCAATAATTTTTATGTTTCATGTTTGTTTAAAAAGAAATATTGATTTGTATTCTTACTTAAAATAACCCTGTTAAGTTGTTTACATTTGTGTTGATTTCGATTCATTTGTTATATTTGAATTGAGTCAATAAATTTTATGTTTGTGTTGATAATACCGAATTCTGATTGAAAAATTGTTTTGAAATAAATTTAAAAAGTAGAAGGGGTGCCCGGAAAGTTTCTTAGCGTAGGGCCCTGGAAGATTGCCACAAAACTGAAAAATTTTCGACTAAAGGTTATTTGGGAAGGCCTTTTCCATTATTTTTCAGGTTTTTTCGGTTTTCACTCCCTAAATCGAGAAAGACCCATTACATAAGCCGCTTAAACACCTTCGAAACTATCTACTACACATCTCTAGACTCCGGAAAATTGCTCAACTTGTGTAACATGAAATCCTTTTATTTGCTTCAGATATAATGGATCAATCAGGCTAGGATATCATTTCATGAAACTTCAGCACCCTGTATCTCAAATGTAAGCATGTTTACGACATATGTTCATATGAATTTTTTTTTCGAGATTGTTCCAAAATTATCCCCCTAGAATACGCATATCCTAAAGGAACACAGTGTATTTTGATGCCCTTTCACGTTAATTTCGTTCATTCTTCAGCATCGAAGAACAACTTGTTTTCTCATGAATTCAGTAATTTCAATGATACTCAACTACGTTTGCTCTTCACGTAGGTGAATCTAATCCTAGAAACTGTGTATATTCTTGAATTAAACTTCCTATTCGAACGTGAACTCTATAATCTCTTTGTAGTACTTTATGCAAATATGAGGTGTTGAATACTGTACATAATTCGAACGATTCCTGAAACTTGAACACTGTTTATATGCACCCCTATGTTGGCGTATGTATTCGCAATACGAATATGTTTGATTTGGTACGTGCAAAAGTTTCATTTAATGTGTATTCGTGTTTATATCAGGTTAACGAGTCGATGTGGGACTTGAGGTCTCAAAACAATCATTAAACTGATCCACCAAAACAGGTCTCAGGAGAGAGATGAACAGGAAAGTGATATATTTCGAAAAGCGGTGGTTATTGCTTTTTTCAGATCTATATTCAATTGATCCAACCTAAATGCGAGTAGTATCACTGATGAAAAAATAGAGCTATTGTCAGTTTCCACAAAATGTTTATTACTACTTATAAGAATCCTTTCACCACGATGTCTCTTTATCAGGTATCATTGTACACTATGGTCCTGTGAGAAAGTATGAATACAGTTGGTAACCTGATAATGATACGATACAGTCATAAGTTAAAAGCATCAATTATAGTTTGCCGCTAGGATAATGAATAGATATTTAGTATATTGGGGATCTATTAGCATCTGTTAGTTCATTCAGAAGAGCGTTGTACCTGTTAATTTCAAGTGATTCTAAAACGGTTAGTCTCCAACTTTTGTTTTTAACATGAATGATTCCATAGTTATTTTGAAACAATGCCTAATAGACCAGGGTAGAAGCCTTTGAAAATGATAAAAAGTGAAAGAAAATAATACTAAAATAAAACCCATCGAAAAAGGAGGAGAATATAATAAAATTGAAGAAAAAATAATTTTCGGCAATCTGAGATCGGGAAGTGGAAAGGGGTGAGGTTTTAAGGGTAAAAACGGCCCATCCCGATTTCCGGCAAATCTACAAGTCCTATGGAAAAAAGTTTAACGGCAAACTTGTGGGTAATGGAAAGATCTACACCTTTTGTGTGACACTTTTTCACATAACCTCAAAATTCATGTGAAAAATTAAAAATAACCGAGTTTTTGGTTTTTATTTTCATCTTTCGAGTCAAAATATATATTTTTTCGCCTTAATTCGACCAAATATCGAAAAATAACCCTAATTTTCCATCGAAAAGTCTCATGTCAAAATTTCTACTTCTTCAAAAAAGCTGTTCGGCTTTTTGTTCGTTGAAATCTCTTCTTTCTGATGGTGTTTAAATATTACCACTACTATGGTCAATTTTTTTAGAAAATGCAAAAGTATTCTGCTATAATTAACAACCAAATAAATTAATAAAGTTACTATTTAATAAGACATCTTCAATATTTTGAGGAAGTTGTGAAATCGTCTTCAAATTAAATTTGAAGAATTTCCAACGAACAAAAAGCCTACCAACTTTTTTGAAAAAGTAGATATTTTGACATGAGACTTTCCGGTTGAAAATTAGGGTGCTTTCAGTAGAATTGAGGCGAACAAATATATATTTTGCATCGAGAGAATTACAGTGTATCGGAGCATAAAAGATAACTTTTCATAGAATTTCGTGGAAAATTCTTTTTTGTGGAAGATAAAAATAAAAAACCAAAAACTTGGTTATTTGAATTTTTCACATGAATTTTGAGGTTATGCAAAAAAGTGTTATACAAAAGATGATCTCTTTATTACCTACAACTTTGCCGTTTAAATTTTTTCGATAGGCCGTCTTTTAACCTTTAAAGCTCACCCCTTCCACTTACCGATCTAAGATCACCTGTAAATTATTTCTCCTTAAATTTTGTTATATTCTCTTCTTTTTTCAATGGGTTGCATCCTACTATATTTTTTTTTGGTTTAAAAATTATTGACCTTGGTCTATAATTTTTTAGGGTCATAAGCATATATTATGTTAAATGTGTGGAGCCCTATGTGTACCTTCTTTGGTGTTCTTTCTTTTCCTGAATGATCTTCCTGACCAAAAGGCCATAGGACTATAGGATCGCTGGATATAGGATATAGGACGATCGCTGGAATCTAACTACTAAGGTTATTGTTGGTTTCGAAAGATATATTGTACTTGAAACAATTTTGAAATGTTACAAAACCGCCAATAACCTTCGAACCTTCATAAAAAACGAAAGAGATCTTAAAGACAAAAGATCTGCAGTCTATAAGCTTACTTGCAGCGATTGCTCTATATATTTGTGAGGCAGAAAGATCATTCAAGAAAAGAATTCACCAACACCAAAAAAGCTACAGGTGGCATAACACACATTCAACTGATTATCCAGAAAAATTAAGGCATAGTTTTAATAACTACTCTGAAACTATCCATGATGAGATTGAAGTTCGAGACTAACCCCTCTCAGAGCCGCTTTGAATCAACAGGTACAACACCTTCTGAATGAACAAACAGATGTTACCTGCTAAACACACATTGTGGTGAAAGAATTCTTGTATTCATAAAAATTTTGTGGAAACTAACACTGTCCCCACATTTCTTGATTTGAATGAGTTTCCACTAAGTAAAAACCGAATCAATGAAACATTCAAGAAATTCATTGATTTCGAGTGATTTTTTCGAGCCATTTACTACATGAATCTAGCCTAAAATATTAAATCTCTCAATAATTATATTCGGAAGTTTAATATGCATTATAGAGCAGATATTCCTCTATATGTTGTTCGGCTCGTACACATATTTTCTTTCAATCTTATGGTGATATGATTTCTCGAAAAACTGGTGCCGAAATCGAACAACTTACTGCTAAGGTTCAATTCGACTGAATGAAATTGTCAAATCTCTGGGTCTTACTTTTTGGAAGTTATGTGGTTTATGAAGATACAAAGGAACGTATATGATTGAATTCGGTTCCCCAAATCAGAGTTAGACTTCAGAAGAACGTTTTTAGTTGAAAATTCGTAATTGGTGCTATAAATTATATCATGAAAGATCACGGCGTGTTCTACATTTTGCAACACATATTTTTACTCTTTTAATCACCCTGAAAAATTAAAAAATCTGGAAAACAGCGAGGATAATCAGGAGATAGTTGAAATTGATAAGCAAAGTGGCCACCCATTCAGGTATTGAACCCTTCTTATACAATTTGGTGTTCGGATATAAAACTTTATCATTCAATTTCTAATGAAACTTATAAACTATTCCAGTTCCTTCCAATCATCCATTCATATCGAGTTACATATTTCAAATCTATCGGATTCATATTTTCGAATTCATTGCCAAAATATTAACGCAATACAAATAATTACTTATGATAACTTCCTCATATAAAGAGTTTAAGTTTATGTCAACTTTCCCTTTACTAATTTTTTGTCGATAGATTTTTGAAAGTGATATAGTTAACGGAATAATCACATGGGAAACATGAGGGAATGAGTCCAAAAAGCTCCGACTGAATTTGTCAAATAATACAGATGATTGTAGAATGAAGAACTGCATTTTCCAGATATAATTATCCACTTATTCGTTGTTCCTTCGAACAAGCATTGTAAGGAGAACTTCTATTAAAGGAGTAATTTTACATTTATAAATACGATCTCAGTAAACTAAGCAGGGACTCATTTGCGTTAGAATAATTGAAAAAGTTTCTCAACGAGGATTACGTAAATTTAGTCGATGTGATTCCCGCAAGAGTACATAGTAAAAAGTATTGCAAAAAATGGTGTTTCGGTTAATATTCATATGTTAGCACCTATTCAAAACATTTCAAGGTTCTCTCGAACATAACAGCATCCCGTTTCAGGAATTGAAAGAATTCATATTTCGCTAATAATCCGATTCAGCTGAAAATTCCACACATGTGATTTTTAACCAATCAGAACGTGTATTTCTGACAGATCAACGGATGAATTTTAGTGGAAATTTTTTCCTCGTGGGTACCCAACAGCGAATTATACTGGCAATTTTTTTGACGTTTATAATGACAGAATATTTTCTAAATTCGTCTGCTGATAGTGCGGAGAAACTTGCCTTTTTTTTGATTGGATCTATTTGTAGCTTCCGACACTTAGCATTTTTTGCAACTCTTGCGTTGACAAATTCTATGTCAGAGAAAGGATTAAATTTGCGATTATACCTTTCGAAAAATATTGCTGCAACTGCTTAGCTGTTGAGTTCCATAGAATTTCGATAACGCTCTCCTTGTAGTCTTCGGAGTTCTTTTTCCGCATGCTGAAGGCATAGTCTTCAAGAATAAGCGCCAGTTCTTCCACAGGTATATCCGCTCTGTCGAAATCATTCGCTTTTTCTGCGCAAAAGTTTATAAACAGTTCCATACAGTCGCCTTAGATTTCCTAGTATTCGCGGGTGTCAACTGCTTAATATTCTGGCGAATATGTTCTTTACTTTCTTGACCGAAGCGAGACATTTTTCTACATTGTGCTGTTTTTGACAAATTCAAAACAGAAATAATTTCTAGCTTAGAGCATGATTGAAAAACATGGTGTGCTCATCTGAAAAAAAATGACGTCTGCAAGATTAAAATACAAGGAAATATATATTCTGTGCTTTGAATTTGAATGAAAAAAGTGACGTCATCGTTGGTAAATAGGATCACAGATTAGCATATGGGCACACCATGTTTTACTTACTTATCATGGCTTAGAGTTTCACTGAGTTGCTATGGTAAATAAATGATAAAGTCGACAAAACCTTCTATGTTTTGCGAGTACTTGATGAAGACGAAAATTGATGTTGGAAATAAACACATTTGGTGGGGAATTTTCTTAGCGAATACCACACGAGGTCAAATTAAATCCGGAAATTTCTTCTCGCTTATGAATATTTTAAGAGAATTATCCCTCTTCTTCGACTCGGGATAATTTTCAAAATATTCATGAGCTCGCAAAAATTTCCGGAAATAATTTGACCTCTACTGGTATTACTAGTGAAAATTTGACTTGAGAGTTTATTTCTCTAATCGATTTCAAGCATAAAATTATCTAGAAAAACGCCTTTGTGTGTTTGAATTCTTAGCCAAAGTGGTCATATCGTCCTGCATGAACGTTCATGCAATCATTTTCCAATCAAGTATTGGATTTCAATTCCACACAATATGTGTTCTTCGAATTATTGAGAAAATTAAATTTTGAATGATACTTTCGAAATCGTTGGGCTCATTCACGATTTCGACCTTCGTAATTAAGTCCCAAACCTATTCTAATAAAAATATCGAGTTTCTAAGTTGTTTCTTTCGGAAGTTATGGTGTTCATGATCGTGAATTAAGAGGGTGAAATTCATGAATGGGCAGATTATCAAATAATTCTGCAAATTCCGCAATCATTTAAAATTAATTTTTCTGATATTTCCAAAATACAATTGCATCGAATTCATTTATCTCAAGTCGTTTTTCCCGACTATTCTGACATGGGAAGGAAACTTCTATAGCTATAGCTATTTCCACGCTCCTTTTTTTTCCAGATGAATGCTACACCATGTATTGAAATGAGATAGCAAAAAAACTGTGCTCTATACAATTCGTAACATAACATTTTAATATCTACATGAGTTTCCTCTCTAGCAAAAATTCATCACAAGCGAATTTTTGCCCTTTCTGGCTACTTCAATTGGGGTTACTCTCCGGATCCACCCTTGCATTTGACGTTACACAATGGAAGGGGTCTTTAACTGGAGAAATTCATTCCTATTTGAAATTGCAAAGAAAACTGAACGGTACACGAATCATCTCGAGGAGATTCGATACCTGTAATAATCTTATTTTGAATAATCCCATTCAGATGGATATTTTGGGGGAAAAAATATTGGTTCTCGGAAACTGTAGTATAGTATGAGACTGAGGCCAGAGAGCAGAAACAGATATAATTCATTATAGTTGATTATACAGTGCAATAATTATATATAAGATTCTTGAAATCGAACAACGTGTTGGAATTGAATTAGGAATTGATATAAAAATTTTTGCTTTTGCGAATTTCTAGTAATGAATCATCTAAAAATGATTAGGTTATTGTAAACGTTTGTGTTAACTTCAATACGTTTAATATCATTATTAGGGTTTTCCCTCGGGTTTTCCCTGTTTTCACTCCCAATATCTGAAATAGAACTATTAGAAATTAAATTAAAATTGTTTTCTTTATAAAAACGCCCTTGCGGATTGCAGGATTGAACTATTTGTCAAAGGCAGTTTCTTGGAAAACATGTTGCCTAATGAACAATGCCGAAATATTACAAACCTTAAACAAAGGGAACTATGACGTTTCATAGAACAAATCTGAATCTTTCATCAGACAAACGAGAAAATTTTCAGAATTTTTTGTTTTTTGATTTTTTGTTCTGAGACTTTCGTCAAATTGGTATTTTCAAGAATCCTCGGCAGCGATTCACTTGGTTTGAAAGTTTTTCAATTCCACCTCTTTTTTAAGCAAATATATTTCTACAGAACAAAGAGCAAAATTACTCTCTCCATTTAACAAAATGCAGGAGGACTCGTATATTTTTCTTTTCAAATTATCTGGTTGTGACAACAGTATTTTATAGTTTTCTATTTGGCTGAATTTACTCGAAAAGGGTGTAGAATTAAAAACCTTTCAATCCAAGTGAATCTGTGTTGCTATAATTTCTTGAAAATGTCAAATTTTATTAGTTCTGTTTCAGATATTGGGAGAGAAATCCAAGAAAAACCTAACAAACGTTGCAAAATCCTCCCAAAATAAGCTTCAATCGATTTGATACAATAATTAAATTTAATTTAATATATCTTCCATTTTTGCGCGCATGTTCTAGGGGAACAGCGTGCTATCGTTTTGTCCACATGTCTGTAATATTGGATGAACGAGCCGAAAATGGTCTCAATCGACTAGGTTGGACTCACTGATGACGAATCCGGTGTCAAAATCGATTCTGTCCGGCCGTAGACTCGGTAACTGTCGACAGAAGCAAGCTAGCAACTTTAAACTTTCAGGATAGGTTGCGCATCAAAATGCCGCGGTTAGTTTCGTTAATGGGCCAAATCGGTCAAATAGTTTCAGAGTTATAGTCACTTGAAGTTTTGAAGTTATTTATTTTTTATTTCAGAAACGACTTGAGCGATTGGATTCAAACTTGGCAGTTCGATGGAGTATAACGTAGCGCAACTTTGAGCCAAATTTCGTCAGGATCATGTTGTCAGTAAATTCAAAAAAAATTTTTTTTTCGGAAACCATTGATCATATCCAAAAAAAAATTCTACTCACACTTTGAGCTTCATATTTCACAGCAGTGTACCAAATTTCAGTTCGATGCGATCATAAGTTTTGGAGGTATCGGGAAAAAATATGTCAAATTTCGAGGTTTTCTTCTCGATAGCGTTGTTTTTTTCGGTATAACTCGAGAAATACTGATTCAGTCCTGATAAAACTTCACAGCTAGTTTTGAGATGCTGAAAGACAACTTTTTGCGAAATTTCGTGATAATCGTGTCATTAGAACAATTTGAAAAAATATTCTATGATTTTCTTATTATATCATCCTCATTAATTTCTGTAAGAAACTTCGAACTGTTATTTTTTGATGAAGTACTGGATTTCAATTCGATCTGATCTGTATGTACGGAATCATTGGGTGGATTTTACCCATTCACGAATTCGGCCTTCGTAATTAAGGTCCAAACCTTCTCTACAAATATCGAGTTTCTAAGTTGTTTCTTTCGGGAGTTATTGTGTTTACGCAGTCGGCCGTTAGGCTGACCGTAAACACAACAACTTCCGGAAGAAACGACTTAAAAACTCGATATTTGTAGAGTAGGTTTGGGGCTTAATTACGAAGGTCGAATTCGTGAATGGGTGAAATCCGCCCAATGATTCCGTAGATACACCCATTCAAAATTTTATTTTACCCAATATTTCCAAAAATACAGATTTGATCGAATTGAAATTCAGTAATTTATCAGTGAAAATTTTCAAGAAGCACTGCCGTGAAGGCAGCAGCTTTTGCGTGCATGTTCAAATTCGTTGCTGAAGCGGCCATCTACATTGAACATGCGCGCAAAAGTTGCTGCCTTCACGGCAGTGCTTTTGTTTCCTTTTCTTGAATTAAGTCTATGTTTGAAAGACCAGCCTGCGCAAGATAGCTCGTGTACTGCTGCGAAGAGCATTCGTTATTCTATGCTGCAAATTTTTCAGAACAAGTTGGTGGCTCAAAAGTTGAACCACATTTTCGGGTATTTCTATAAAATAAAATTTAGTTTTGTTTATTCAAATGATCTAGCGGGCCACCAAAGTTGAATTCATCATATCAATATCGAGTCGTTGAAGGAAATTATAGCGAAGAAATGTGGGTCCCTGCCGTAAAAATTGGTTAATAAGCAATGGGGGTTTTTCCTGAATTTGGTATATTACTGCAAATGCAAATTTGAACATAATTATTATGGGTTTGATTCATCATTTTCCCAAATTACCTTCAGAAAGTATTAAAAATCAGATTTCAAAATTGGGGTTTGGGATTTGTCATGCATGCACGATGTGACAGCGTTGTTTAGTAGAATTGCTTTTTCTGCTATAGAATAACGAAATATTTATTCCTATTCTGTGGTACACACGTGTTCTTTGTCAATATAATCAAACAATTTCCGTTTACGATTTGTCAGTAATATGACAGTCTGTGCTCTTCTTTTTCTATTCCTTGGTCGTTGTCTTCTACTCTAACCAGATCGAAGTATAGCTATCTCTGTTTTCCTAAGCAAAGTAACACATTTGACCTCCTTTTCTTCTCGAAAAAGCTGAATTCGACGTTGCCATATCGTGCACTCATGACACATCCCTTTAAATGCAAATCCCCATTTTTATTTTTCTGTTTTAGGTGATCAAACATTTTTTTAAAAATATAATATTGAAATCATATGTTTGAAATGTGATGTTCTGAAGGTTTTTCATGAAAATAACTGCATTTTCGTTTAAAGGAAAAATCCCTATTCTGGACAAAATTTACAAAGCTTTTTTTTGGCGCTTCTTATGGATCGATAAAATACAGGGTGTTCAATTTGAAATGGGGAAGATTCTGCTTATATTTTCATTTAAAATTTTTGGCATGATGTTTTTTAGACCCTGTATATTACAGTTCGATTTCAGATATACAGTTTGAGAGACAAACCAATGTCGATAGTCGACCAAAATAAATTCTAATGGGACTTGGTACAACTTAATAATTTCAAATATCCTGAGTGACGAATATTGGAAAAAATGACATGTCAGACGGCTTTTCTAGAAAAACGTTAATATTTTCGAAGAAATATATGCATAAAGAATCTTTTATTTTTTATTTAGAAAACGAAAAAGTAATAAAAACACAGGTTTGCCCAGACAAAATGGAACACCCTGTGTGTCCGAAAACATTTTATTTTGTCTAGTTCGAGTATAAAGGTTACATCACAGAAAATCAGATAACTATCGGTTTCCTTTACAGGGAAATGGAACACCGCACCACTGTTGCGGGACCCTGTATACTCCCGGGTCCCTATTCTTGAATCGGGGATGGGAGAAATAGGCGTGTCGACGCTGTTGTCAAGGAAACGCGGTGCAGTTTAGATGGAACGATAGATAACGTTCATACCACCACATTCAAGAATAGGATCCCTGAAAGAATGAACATGGATTACATTAATCCTTATTTTTTTAATTTTCAGCATGGCGCTACATCATGTTCTCCTCATTTTCATCATCGTTGTGCTTTGGATGAATATAGCGAGTGTACAAGCTAGAAGAGGTGAAGAAATGGCAAAAGAATTCAGGGGGGAAGATATGAAAGAAAGAAGGACACGAAAATTTGACGAAATGGTACTGTCAACAGCGAGAGGGTATGGAAAGAGGACTAATGGACAACTTAGGAAGGAGTGAGTATCAGAAATTCTAATTCATTCCTGAGGTCTGCTTTGAAAAGCATAAAATATGGCAGACTGTTTTCTATCTGCTCTTATGTAGAGAGAACAATTTTTCTGCCATATGAATCAACGGTTCTTTCAGTAGAAGTATGTATACATCGTCCCAGTTAGAAGTGCGTTCTTTGACAAAGACCCATGGAAATATAATGTATGAAAATATCCATCAGCTTTTGGGTGCATGCTCAAATTTGTGGGAAAAATTTGGAATTTTTTAAATTGTTCTAATAACATGATGACCTCGAAATTCTGAACAAATTTTGCATTAGCATTTGTCAACTAGTAACATAGTTTTATTATGATCGGATCAGTACTTTTTGAGTTATTTCGGAACTACAGTTTCTGCAATCTTCAGACTACTTTACCTTGATAAACCGCAGAGTAAGACTTTAGATAATTATCACCTGTTACCTGTTAGATGGAACACTGCAGAATATGCGAATCCTACCTTCGAGTGCAGAATTACTTGATCGATGTGCATGAAATTCATCCTATTGTCGTATCAGGTTGCTGCATCTTCGAAATTGCAGTAAACAACATCCGTCACGACTTGGAAACACTCGATTCATGTGGTTTCCCAATTGAACGATAACTCTGACTAATTAGGTTTTTGCCTACATGTTCAAGGAAATAGCGTGTTATCGTTTCGCCTAAACGTTTGTTAATTGAAATATGACTATTTTAAGAATAATGGAAGTAAATGTCGACCAGAATATCACTACAATCTACTTCAGTAGTAAGATCTCCCCTTCCAAAAATACTTATGATAGACTTGACTATCTGTGTATATTTTATGGTACCAGATTGTGAACATCCATGTGCCACGTGGTTATACAGTGCGTGTCAAAATTATGGAAAAAATTCATTTTCTCAGAAGAAAAATGTTTGGCAACAAAATCCTGCAATAGGTCAATTTTTGTTTGATTTTTACCGAATTTTATGCAATTTGGAGGATTTTTGTTGCACCCTGTGCCATCCCTATTACCCCTTTGAATTTTTTGAATAGGGAAAGTGGGTCATGTGATAATTTTTTGGCAAGGTCTTTGTATCTTTACAGGTGTGCAGAAATTTTCAAGAAAAAATTTTTTTCTTTTAAGAAATAAGTTACTTCAAAGAAGTTTTCAGTATGTGCACTTTGTCATGGCTCATTTACTTTGAGACAATGCTACCTGATGAAATTTGTCACCGAATGAAAGTCGACCATTACAGTTTGTTCATGCACAACTTTCAACCCCTAAGAACCCTTTAATGGAGAAAAAAAATGGGAGACATTGGGAATTTATTTTAGCATTTAATACCACCCGAAGAATCACTAACTAATTTTTAAAAAAAAAATTTTTTTCTTGAAAATTTCTACGAGCCTGTAAAGAAAATTCAGAGACCTTGCCAAAAAAGTACCACATGACCTACTTCCCCTATTCAAAAAATTTAGAGGGTTGATGGGGATGGCACAGGGTGCAACAAAAATCCTTCAAAAATTTCATATAAATTTGGTAAAAGTGGAACAAAAATTGACCTGTTTCAGGATTTTGTTGCCAAATAAGTTTCTTCTGAGAATATGAATTTGTTCCATGATTTTGACGGGCACTGTATTTTGTTCAGAAAATGATGTCAATATCTCAGAAACTCATAATGAATGTTCATTATCCCGAGAATGAAGATATTTATTCTCGAAATTTTCCAGGCATTTTGAACATTCATGACGTAGTATGCATCACCAGTGCCAATATTATCCAAAGCTTACCGAACACGCCATAAAGAACACATACTACATATTTAAGTAAACCTTTTGTTGAGTATTTCCTCATAATTTCCATTATTGTAGAGAAAGTGTAGTGAAGTTGCCAACTCCACCTTGCATTGTTCATTTAAATTTCCTTTCAGTGAAAAAATTGAAATTTGCACACTTGATACAAAAATAACTTTTATTTGCATATATTATAGGTTCCTGCGCTTTTCCACGATATTCATACGAGTCAGTATATTCCAAAGCAGAGTACAGAGTGAATATTAGGTACCTATCTTTTAGCTGAAAAATGTTACGTTTGATGGAAACCTTTCAGTATGCAGCAGAAGTTTTCTAGAGAATTCAATTTGCCCCACATGATGTAGCTTCGCTCCTGCAACTTACTTTGGCTCGATTACTTTCATCCTGCTTTCTCCACAATTGTGGAAAAAGTAAATAGAACTCTTATTCAATATTCCGCGCTGTTGCTATTACAGGACCTGCGTATTTTCGAATGAAAATATGTTCATTTGGATGAAATGTGTGCGAAAATGATCTTGGCTTTTAGATAAAAACTATATTTTGATCTTCTGATTCTATATCATACTCATTGAATAACACGTGAAGAGCTTAAACTTGAAATAGAAAAATTCCGATGAAATTCCGACTTCTTCGTGAAAAACTTGCGAGATAGAGCTAACAAGTAAACTCAAGATCGTAATCATCATGAAAATGTTTATTAGAATTTTAAAAAATTGTCAAATTTTCAAAATCGGCATAGAATAGGACCAATCCAAGCTCATTCGCCATTTTGCAACTCTAAACGATCTACTGCGATTTTGCTCTAACAACTAGATTGATCGGTTTAAAAATCTGGAAAAGCACTGAGGTCAGGAGCTTTTACGCGCTTGTTCAAATTCTAACTATTAGATCAACACGAAATTTTGCACCTAGTTGCGTGTTGGTAATCTCCACCTGGTTTAGGAGTTTCAATCTGATTGTATTTGTACTTCTTGAGATATTGCGGAAATAACGTTAAAATTTCAAATAATTCGAAATTTGGCACATTTTTTTCCCTTATATCTCCGAAAGTGAATATCGGCTTGAATTGAGATTTGAAATATTGTTGTTGAACACTGACTCTAAGGTTTGTGCCAATTTCCATCGTAATTTATTTATTTATTTATTTATTTATTTATTTACACAGGAACACAAACAGGACAAAGTCCCAGAGACAGTGTTCACTAATTTAATCATCTTAAAAGAAAAAAAATAATTTCATAAAAATTTGGAAATATTCGAATAATTTTTTTTCAATTTTCGAACAACTGTATTCACACGAAATTTTGCTCTAAGTTACGCGTTAGTATTTGAAACTGTTCACGAAGTTTCAATTTGATCAAGTCAATACTTCATGAGATAAGATATCGAGGAATAAACCTCAAAATTTCAAGTGAGTTTAACTCCAAAACTATCCAACCGATTCCACCCAAAGTTAGAGCATATACGGACGGACGGTCGGCAGGACGGACAGCGAGAATCAAATTTGACCACGGATTCTTCTTCAGGAAGTTCCACCCAATCGTTTAAGACCATTTTCGGCTCAAAATTCGAAAATTACAGACATCGTGACGAAATGATAACGCGCTGTTGCCTAGAACAAGCGCTTAAAAAGTGTTACCTACGGCTAGGATTAATTGATTTTGATGTGAATTGCTTGATTCAAGTTGAAACTTTTTACATGATCGTATGTATAGGCGGTCGGCCGTTAGGCCGTCCGTAAACACACTAACTTCCGGAAGAAACGACTTAGAAACTCGATATTTGTAGAGAAGGTTTGGGGCTCAATCACCAAGGTCGAATACGTGAATGAATAAAATCCGCCCAATGATTCCGTAAATATACCCATTCAATATTTTATTTCCCCAATATTTCCAAAAATACGGATCAGATCGAATTGAAATCCAGTAATTTATCGAAAAAAACTAAAAATGCAATGCTGTGAAGGCAGCAGCTTTTGCGCACATGTTCAAATTCGTTGGCAAAGCGGTCATCTCCATGCGCGCAAAAGCTGCTTTCTTCGCGGCAGTGCTTTTCTAGGTTTTTCAATCAGCTACTAGATCTCAATTATATATATTTATAATTCATTATAATATATTTCTGAAAATACCTATCAGGAAAATGAAATTTTAAAAGGGCGGAATCATTGGGTGTATTTTTCCTATGCACAAAATAGGCCTTAATATTTAAGGTCCAAACTTACTCTTCAAATATCGAGTTGCTAAGTCTTTTCTTTCGGAATTTAATGTGTTGCCGATCGGCCTAGAGGAAAGTATGATTAGAAGATCATCAAATCTTTTCGTCAAGAAGTAAAGCTGAGTTTTGCGTGAAAAGATAACCACTTCAGCAGAGAATTTGAAAAAACTGCAGCTGACCTCACGTTAGAGATTTTCCTTCTAGGGGAACAGCGTGCTATCGTTTCGTCCAAATGTCTGTAATTTTCGATGATTGAGCCGAAAATGGTCTCAAACGACTAGATTGGACTCACTGATGACGAATCCGGTGTCAAAATCGATTCTGTCCGGCCGGCCGTGGACACGATAACTGTCGGAAGTAGTGAGCTAGCAACTTGAAACTTTCAGGGTAGGTCGCGCATCGGAATGCCGCGGTTATGTTCGTTAATGGGCCAAATCGGTCGTATAGTTTCGGAGTTATAGCCACTTGAAATTTTGAAGTTATTTATTTTTTCTTTCAGAAACTACTTGAGCGATTGAAAATCAAACTTGGGAATTAGGTGGAGTATAACAACGCGCAACTTTGAGCCAAATTTTGTCAGGATCACACTGTCAGTATAACCAAAAAAAATTTTTTTCGAAAACCGTTTATCATAACCAGGAAAAAATTCCACTCGGACTTTGAGCTTCATATTTCACAGCAGTGCACCAAATTTCAGTTCGATACGATTATAAGTTTTGGAGTTATCGGGAAAAAATATATCAAATTTCGAGGTTTTTTTTCTCGATATCGTTGGTTTTTTCGGTATAACTCGAAAAATACTGATTCAATCCTGATAAAACTTCGCAGCTAGTTTGAAGATGCTGAAAGACAACTTTATGCGGAATTTTGTGGTGATCGTATCATTAGAACAATTTGAAAAAAAATTTCTGTGATTTTCTTATCATATCATCCTCATTAAATTCTCTATAAACCTTCGAACTGTAATTTTCTGGTGAAGTACTGGATTTCAATTCCATCTGATCTGTTTTTCTGGAAATATTGGAAAAATACAGATTAGATCGAATTGAAATCCAGTAATTTATCGAAAAAAATCCAGAAAAGCACTGCCGTGAAGGCAGCAGCTTTCGCGCGCAAGTTTAAATTCGTTGCCGAAGCAGTCATCTACATTGAACATGCGCGCAAAAGCTGCTGCCTTCACGGCAGTGCTTTTCTGGATTTTTTCATAGTATATTCATCCACAGAGTGAACTCCAATTCCTTATAGAAATTCTCAGTGTTTCAATTGAACCGGTACACTAACGTATTCTTCAAAAAACTGCGGTCTTGTATTTTGTCGCTTCATTAACAAGATGACATTCCCGAAATTAATTTTTCTTTGTTTCACAGCTTTCTCTTGGAATGGATTGCAATGGAAAGAATGAGGGACTTGGGATATCCAGGATATACGATGGACAATGCCGAACTGACGCCAGAATAAACCTTTTCATCTCTTTTGAATTAAAATTCATATTGTTTGGAATGTTGTACCCTTTACTTATGTACATTGAAGATGAGTGTAAATTGATTAAATGAATATATTGAGAATAAAATAATATATTAGATATAGAAGAGGCATTTCAATTATTATTTTTATTTTTGATAAAATTGTTCCTAACATTTCCCCATTTCTTAGCGTATTGGCGTCTGAATTTAAGATTGCAGCGCCACGGTGGCCAGTTTTAGAACCTTACATACAGGCATAGATTTTGTTTTGATAGTCGATTTTGTACTGTTTGTTAGTGTTCGGTTTGATAATTTTTTATTCACGATTTATTCAAAGACTTTTATAGTTGACGAGAGTATTACTGGGAGTACATATTCCATTCTTATAAAGTAGGTATGTATCATCCTTCAATATAATTGAGTGTAGCAACCTTAGACATCCTTTTCTTTGTGTAAGGTAGCAACTCTTAAATTACGATGATATCTCCAAGGTTAGACAGTATTTCACTATTGTTTATTTTCAGATCCAAATGGCAAGATTGACTTTGGTAATTTCTTAGGCTGTCTTGAAAACTGTCTTGTAAAACATACTTTTTGGAATAATAGACAAATACTCATAACTTTACTATTTTTATAGGGAAGGACTAAATACTCAATATATTGTGAATAAAATGAATACATTCACATGAAACTAATGCTACTTGTACCGTAAGCCTTATTCATTATGGATTGACAAATAAATTTTCCAACACTCATATGGTTGGTCTTGAAAAAGCTGTAATGAATAAGCCTCGTACAACTTTGCTTTCATCGGCAGAAGCACTTCGAGCGAAGAGTATTCATCACCAGATATTTCCTTGTTGAGACTCTTTTTTTCAATAGTCAGTTCCATCACTAGAACATTTACGTTCCTTAATGATCAGTTCAACAGGCAGATTTCTGGAAGGCATAGCATTCCTCTTAAATAAATTTCTCTGCTTGGATTATGGGCCTGGAAAAAAATTGTCTTCATGGATGTGATCTAATATTTCATGAGCAATTCGTGCTTACCTCTATAAAAATGATCATCATCGGTAAAATGCAGGTAACAGACTCTCATAAATCTTGTTTGTTGGTTTTTATCGATTCTTCAACACTTTCAGGCCCGACTTGTTATAGGAAGTTTCTTTCACCCTAACTCCAAATTTTTTACCGAGCTGTAGAAATCTATGGGAAGGGACATTTGAGATTGCTTTTCCTCAGTAGAAGCACTTGTAAAATCACACAAACGCCAAGAAAAATGCATAAACTTTCTCATTTTCTTAACGTTTCTTTTAACTTGTCAATGATAATGTCTGTACCTCGGGTTACTCGGATAGCCACCAGAGGGAGTAGCGCTTATCTTCATTCGCCAATTCTATATTCTATCGTAAAAATCTTTAAATTACAGGCTTAACGATGAAACTAAAAAATTAGGAGAAGCTCTGCCGCGCGTGGTTCATTTTCATATTTGAACTGTTTACTCTAATTTAATGCCACATATAATCAATTCTGTCATATGAGGTGTCTCAAAAATGAATTATTATTTTGTTGAACATGCGGTCCCCTTAAAAATTTGCACTAACTTTTAGATAATTCGTTATTACGGATGAGTTATTTTCAAAATAATGAAGAATCAGAATTTCAGATGGAACAAACGTTCATACAAGAAAACAAGAAATAAGGCGATCTGAATAAGGTTTACTGCAAATGCTGCGAATGGTTTAATCCTAAATGATTTCTTCGAATATTTTTGCCTTTCTAGAGAAGAAGAAATAGAATAGAATAGATACCTATTCAGTGTTTTTACATGTTCAATATTTCGATTGAAAGCGCCACAATTGTTTGAACAATGGAACACACTAAAAAAAAAACGAAACAACCATAAGGAAGTAGTACATGATAAATTCATTGAATCGAATTGAATGAATTTGAAGTTAACGATCCATCTTGAAAAATAATACTCGTGCCTTGGACTTTCTATAGAATTCTATCACATCGACCATGACCTGTTCAAGATGCAACAAATTTTCCTAGGAAGATTTAAACCAGGATCAAGAAGCCCTTTGTTAAAAACAATCCAAACATTTCATTCTGATCGAAAATTGTTAGTTAAATCGGAATAGAGAAATGGAAGACTGGTCTATGACCAAAGATTAATCCACAGATGACAATCCCTTTATCCTGTGGATATTGTTCTTCTATGATCTGTGGATTCATAATTTTTGTTATTCTATGTTCATTATTTAAAGAAGCACATTTTGAATTCGACCGTGGTGGAAAGGTTTGATTTAGAACATAGAATAAAAACCGTTTTGTTCTTTTCTGTTACAGAAATCATATCATTACTTGTCAAGGTTGTCAAATTAACAGAATCAAAACATTAACCTAACTTTTGAATGTTTTTAATTTTTTAACTTATGATAAATCGTAACAAGCAAGATGTTCATTGTTAGGTGAATGATAAATAAAGGTTTCAAGTACTTTCATCCTATATACAGTAATTTACAATATGGGAGCCAAGACTGAAATCAGCCTGAGAAATTTTTTTATTTTCAATCCTAACTATGGTATCAAGGAAGAGGAGGTACTATATATATACAAAATGTAGGTCCCAGACATATATCCTCTCATCTTTTTACTGGTTTTTCAGGAGTTAAATAAAATTCTATATTATCACCCGGTCACTGATCATACTGAGGTACAGATAAAGAATGTAGGACTGATTGAAGGGATACTAAATTTTAAAGGGTAAATTGTATTATTTTTACTAAATCCTATAGCTGTGTGAACCTTTGTACATAAAACTATATGTACTTTTCAAACATCGGATATTAAAATTGTTTGTCTTTAGAACATGCATGAGTCCTTTAAATCCAAGGATACAGTTTGAATCTTTTTGTTTGAGAGTGCGTTCTTCTAGTTCTGATTATAATATATCAATGTACTAGGACCAGCTAGGTGCATTAGAACTCAAACACCACTTAAATCTCAATATTTAACAATTCTCAACAATTGATTCTCATAACATGCACAAATTCTGATTGAAACCAATTTTAAATACATGTTAGAAATTAAAAACTACTCATATTTCCAACGAATTATAAATATGATACTGCTACAATTCTTGGACCATTTTTTCAGGACCTTCAAGGTGAACTCAGATTTGACATGTTTACATACTCAAAAAACAAGGCAGTTGATTCTAGAGGTGGAAAAGGATTTTTGGATAGTTTTGGTAATAAAGCATTTTATAGTAAATAAAATTAACAGTGACATCGTTCTTCTTGGTACTGGCCACCATTCACTGTTAAGGTTATAGTAACAAAGTCTACACACCCGACATCCTTACTTAATATAAATTTTAAGCTTCTCAGGGGTTTCCTAAAAGCCTAGGATTATCAGAAAGAAAGACCAATACTCTCATTTGTGTTAATAATTGTAACTGTATGTTACACATCGAAAAAGCTTTATTCATATCTTATTTCTTGTTTCATTTGATATATGAAAACTGGAATTCGAAGATGTTTGAAGGTATTGAATCTCTATAACAAAAACAAGTGAACACATACCTTTTCATGTTATGGATTTCTTTTTAAATTGAACTCGATAAAATTTTTCAAAAAAATGCGAATATGTTTCTCTTGTAGAATATTTATTTTCCTCCTTTTTCAGGTTCTAGAGATTCCTACTCTTACCAAATTGAAAGATGGTGTAAGGACTTGTGAATATCTGGAAGATGAAATTCAAGATAAAGTTTATGAATCTGTTCTGAGGCATGCCTATGCCATGTATAGGTTATTTTGGAATACATTCCAATATACAGTACATAATGATGGCATTGAAGTTCTGAAGACAAGAGTTGGAAATTTTTATTCAGCTGTTAGTAATATTTATGGGAGAGAAATATGGTTATTCTTCTCTGTTTTTCGAAGTGCTTGAAAAAAAAAAATTTTTGAAATCGTCTAGTTCGATTGAATTTTGCAAGTACTCTAAAACGTTTCATTTCAGTATTTCAAAAATATGAAATTGGATCATGCTGATATACTCAATGTTTTTTGTGGCATTCAATATCTACCATTAGATAAACTAACATTCCTCAAAGTTCAGTGTTTAATAAATGCTCTAGAATGTGATTTTCCCATTGTTGAACATTCTGCGTTTCTGTACAATGATCACTTGATTTGGTGAGTACTCATTAAAATTCATTTACAGTTCTTTCAATCTTTATTTGTAGGAGTGGTTTGGAACCTAG
Organism: Myrrha octodecimguttata; assembly: GCA_958510865.1. Lineage (NCBI taxonomy): Eukaryota > Metazoa > Arthropoda > Insecta > Coleoptera > Coccinellidae > Myrrha > Myrrha octodecimguttata. Next base: position 74,526,032 of record OY294056.1, on the reverse strand, counting down.
TGATATGCAAACCCTTTATCAGTATTTAATACGTACTCTGTTACCAGCAAGTGTAGAAGTGGAACTTCAAGGTGGTTCAATGCCGAGAAATTCAAATTCGCCCTTTTCGATATTGCGACATGGGAGATTTGTCACTGGTCCTACGAATTTGAAGAATGCCAAAACTACAGGGAAGATTCCAAAAATATATACTTTCTCTGGTTCATCCACATCATATAACCTTGTGGTATATCGGGCATTGAGTGCTTCCTTGTGTCTTTTTATCAAAGGTGAGTTTAGTTATTGGATGAGATTTTCACGGCAATATTTGGTTGACACAGCTGACATGGAATTTTTCCTTAATATTCTAATATTCCTATCCTTGAATGTGAATATTTTCTATTCGAATATCATTTCTTGTAAGGTGATTAATAAATCCATCATTGTCTCTTTTCTCAAACTGTCTTTTTTCCGATCTGTCTATACTCTACATTCTGAGAATCTGTTGTCCTGAAGGTTCATTTCAAATCTGGGCTGAGTTTTTCATTCCTATCAATATTCCGCTACAAAATAATGGACTAAAATATGGATATTTTTTGAAAGGTCTCTTGCATGTATTTTTGCGCGCATGTTCTAGGGGAACAGCGTGCTATCGTTTTGTCCAAATGTCTGTAATTTTGGATGATTGAGCCGAAAATGGTCTCAATCGACTAGGTTGGACTCACTGATGACGAATCCGGTGTCAAAATCGATTCTGTCCGGCCGGCCGGCCAGCCGTCCGTAGACACGATAACTGTCGACAGAAGCAAGCTAGCTTCTTGAAACTTACAGGATAGGTTGCGCATCAGAATGCCGCGGTTAAGTTCGTTAATGGGCCAAATCGGTCGAATAGTTTCGGAGTTATAGGCACTTGAAGTTTTGAAGTTATTTATTTTTTATTTCAGAAACTACTTGAGCGATTGGATTCAAACTTGGCAGTTAGGTGGAGTATAACGACGCGCGACTTTGTGCCAAATTTCGTCAGGATCATGATGTCAGTAAATTTAAAAAAAATTTTTTTTCGAAATTTTTTTCCAAAAAATTTTTTTTTCGGAAACCATTCATCATATCCAAAAAAAAAAAAAATTCCACTCACACTTTGAGCTTTATATTTCACAGCAGTGTTCAAATTTCAGTTCGATACGATCATAAGTTTTGGAGATATCGGGAAAAAATATGTCAAATTTCGAGGTTTTCTTCTCGATATCGTTGATTTTTTCGGTATAACTCGAGAAATACTGATTCAGTCATGATAAAACTTCACAGCTAGTTTTGAGATGCTGAAAGACAACTTTTTGCGAAATTTCGTGATAATCGGTCATTAGAACAATTTGAAAAAAAAAAATTTATATGATTTTCTTATCATATCATCCTCATTAAATTCTGAAGGAAACTTCGAACTGTTATTTTTCGATGAAGTACTGGATTTCAATTCGATCTGAACTGTATTTTTGGAAATATTGGATAATAAAATTTTGATTGGGTATACCTACGGAATCATTGGGTGGATTTTACCCATTCACGAATTCGGCCTTCGTAATTAAGGTCCAAACCTTCTCTACAAATATCGAGTTTCTAAGTTGTTTCTTTCGGAAGTTATTGTGTTTACGCAGTCGGCCGTTAGGCTGACCTTAAACACAATGACTTCCGGAAGAAACGACTTAGAAACTCGATATTTGTAGAGTAGGTTTGGGGCTAAATTACGAAGGTCGAATTCGTGAATGGGTAAAATCCGCCCAATGATTCCGTAGATATACCCATTCAAAATTTCATTTTTCCAATATTTCCAAAAATACATATTTGATCGAATTGAAATCCAGTAATTTATCAGTGAAAAATTTCAAAAAGCACTGCCGTGAAGGCAGCAGCTTTTGCGTGCATGTTCAAATTCGTTGCTGAAGCGGTCATCTACATTGAACATGCGCGTAAAAGTTGCTGCCTTCACGGAAGTGCTTTTTGAAATTTTTTATTATTGGAATCGAATATTCCATTTATAAGAAAACTGAAAAAATTCTATTTTCAATGAAAAAACGATCTTTTAAGTTTGGTTATACATATTGGCTGTTTAAATGGCCGAAGCTTTGTAACGTAACATGTCATATCCATAGTCCTTCTCTCCCTTCTTGTGTACCTTTCTCCCTTGCAAGGTAGTGGAAAGCATTGACTGTTTGAATCGTAGAAATGTGTGCTGACTTGTGACATAGGAGTCGATCTAACTCGTTTAACCCAACTTGAACTTGCTTCTTCATTATACCATTTTCAATGGCTAATTATCCAGAATTCGCGAATTTCGAAGTGTGTAATAGCATACATTATGATTAGAATGCGAAAAACATAAGGATATCCAAATTTCATGATGCATGCAAGAGAATGATTGTATAGAAATATCTATTGAATCTATAATTTTATGGAATTTTCTATAAAACCACGTGCTTAATCAGCCCTCTGATCTTATGAGATTCTTGATACTTTTGGTTTGAATTTTAGTTTGTTTCAGTTGAAATCAAGATTAATCTGGTCATTTCCTCTCTGTTTCAGTGGACAAAGAGCTCACTTTAGATTTCTTCAAGAACTTTGACAATTACATAAGCTCTAAATTAACATCGTTGGTATCTGAAATAGCTGAATACTGTTCAAAGCAAATTTCCTCGCCATCTAACATTCCAGAAAATACACCAAAGTTCATCTATTTCAATAAATTCAATTTAGCATATAAAAGTACTGTTCACTTGGACAACAAACAGTCGGGTAATGTGGCAATCAGCGATGAGCAGCTCAAGATAATAGCAGATATGAATAGTTATAATCAATCTAATGAGGATTCTACTGAGACTGTGATCAAAACCTTGAATGATTATTGGGTAGTTGCGAAAACTTCGAATTATAGAGAGTTTTACGTTGTTGAACAGCAGAAGAACGCACATCTAATTGACATAAGTAGTGAGTATTATCAAAACTTGTCAGAATATAAGATCAGATTCAGTAATAGACGACTTCGGCCCAAGTTGCCAACCCACAATTTACTTAGCAAGTTTACTTTCACTGGGGAACGGGAATTTCAGTACAAATTCGACATGATAAGGTTCGCATTATTTATAAATATCCGTAAATAGTGCCTCGGCTCTTCAAACCAGATAATTCCTTCCAAATATAGGTTTTTGTTAAGATCGTCCCCGGTTGGCTGAAATTTAAGTTGGGATTCCTGATTTCATGCAAACAGTGTCAATTTTCATAGGATACGTTCCGAAAATCAACTCTGCTGTTTCGGTTGCCGATTTTCCGCTCCGTAAATATGAAATATTCGGATGGTTCCTGGAACAAACGCGTGAAAAAGGTTATTTACGGAATCTGGTTGATGAAAATGCGGTCGATTTACTGTCACCAGAACGATTTTCTATGGTAAATATCCATAGCATAGAACAATCTATGTTTACTTTAGGTTTGTTTCGGTTCCGAGTTCAGAACCACAGACTATGGGTCTATGCTAGAACCGTCCCGAACAGATCTGAACTCGGAACCAAAACAAACCAAAAGTAAACATAGATTGTTCTATGCTATGGATATTTACCATAGAAAATCGTTCTGGTGACAGTAAATCGACCGCATTTTCATCAACCAGATTCCGTAAATAACCTTTTTCACGCGCTTGTTCCGGGAACCATCCGAATATTTCATATTTACGGAGCGGAAAATCGGCAACCGAAACAACAGAGTTGATTTTCGGAATGTATCCTATGAAAATTGACACTGTTTGCATGAAATCAGGAATCCCAACTTAAATTTCAGCCAACCGGGGACGATCTTAACAAAAACCTATATTTGGAAGGAATTATCTGGTTTGAAGAGCCGAGGCATGTTTTACGGTTATTTATAAATAATGCGAACCTTATCATGTCGAATTTGTCCTGAAATTCCCGTTCCCCAGTGAAAGTAAACTTGCTGAGTAAATTGTGGGTTGGCAACTTGGGCCGAAGTCGTATATTCAAGAATAAATTTTGACTTGTCTTCTTTCACAATGATACCTAAATTTCATTGAAAGAATAATATGTATGTGCAGAGTTTTTGCCAAAACAACTGTTTGGGAATGAATTAGATTTATTACATACAGACCGTTACATTGAAAAAGAAATGGAGGTCTTTTTTCATAGAAAAATCAAGATATTTGGAAAGTAGCTCGAACCTAACAATTTTGTGCTTAAAGACAGGTAATTTGGTTAATTTTATTTGTCAACAAAACTACACATTTTGGAGTTTCTTGAGCCTTGAAGTATGCTAAGAAGGAGTTGAAATACCCAACCCCCAAGATATTTTTTGCCACAACTTTATTTTGGATACACATTTTCTTTTCAAAACCACATGCCTGAAAAGCCCAATTCATTTACTAACTTTTAATCTCTACAAGATTTTTCGAAAACTTGAGCATTCACGCGGAAAAAAATCGATGATCTGCGAAACCGCATTTTAGAAGGGTGTGAAACGATAAGAAATGCAGCTGGTATATTTCATCGCATACGTATTAAAATAAGGAGATGACTAAATTCTTGTATTGGAGCTGAAGGCGGTCATTTATTATAATAACATAATCACAAGGACGAATATCTATCGATAAATCAACAACTATTCCACCTTGATCAGAGTTAATCATCCAATCAACCAAAACAAGGAGAATGACTACAGCTGTTTCACAGTTATTACTGATCGTCAGGTCAACTTGCCTCGGATAAAACGCGCAGATTTATTATAATTGTATTGTCGATATTCGACAGGTTTTTCTTCATTGTTCGCTATTGTTTCAGTTGTAAAAGTCTTAGCTTAGAAGAATCATAATTTGGTTGACTGTTGTCCAATAAAATGCTTTAACATGGGTTATATTTTTCTCGTAAATGCTTAAGTTTTCGGAAAAAGTTGTGGAGGCTTTTAAGCTATGTATTTTTAAAGGATTTCAACCACTTCTAATCATACTTCAGGGTTGAAAAAACTCTAAAATGTGGTTTAATTGACAAATAATATTCACCAAGTTTCGTGTCATATTTATATAGAGGAAAAATAAAGACTAAAATTTTTTTCGTTAATCTTTGGAGGGGTGTAACTTTTTAGGGAAAAGGTTTTTCAGAAAGCTTTATACCAAATACCTACCCTAATTTTCATCACAGAATCACCCCTTACATTTTTTCGGTGTTATTCAGATACACCCTGCATACTTCTAATTTATAAATGAACTCTCTTCATTTGAATGTTTGAGATAATGTAAATATTTTCATTATATTTTTTTTTTTTATTTTTTTCGAGTATTTTGGATGATATTTCTATTGTTTCAGATGATATAAGGAGTCTGTGCGAGTTGGAACTGAAAGGGATATTTTTTCAGCCTATTTGATCTCGGTTTTTTAATCGATAAAACAAATTTGTCATTGTAAATGAAACAATATACAGTTAACAAATCATCATATTTATTCATTAAAATATCAATAACATTTAAATAAAATAAACCAAATATGGGAGACTCAATATTGTCATCAGTACAAATTCCTAATCTAGGAAAAATAAATAAAAAAACCACAGGATTCTGGAAAATCATGAAAGTTCACGGAACAAATATCAGCTCGTAATTGGATTGCTGGAACAAAATTTCGAGCTCTGAGTCCAAACCGATTTTCTCAACCCTCAAGACCTTTGAGTATACACTGTTAGGTTCCTTTCTCACTACAGCAAGTCCACAAACTCTCATGAGATATTGCTCGCTTTCTGTTGAGCACCGACCAGGAGTGGCTAACATGGTGTGACAGATAACATCGATGTGAATATATTTTTGAATGGCAAACTTTCCATCTTTCGTTGGTATCTGAAAACAATTGTAAATTTATCTTAGGTAAAATGAAAACTCCTGCAGAAATGTACAAAAGAGTGTATGTCCCATGTCGATGAAATTTCTTCCATGAGAATTCAAATTCCTCCTACACCATTCAGTTTTCACTTGAGGTATGGCATATTGTTGGAATTGTCATTGAACAAGATATCTAATGATGCAATAATATGCTCAGGGCTGGGCAGTATTTCAATTACTCGTAATTGAAATACGTATTTGAAATACAAATACGTATTTTGTATTTGTATTTCAATTACTTCTTGAAAATGTATTCTGTAATTGGTATTTCAAATACCTGACGCTGAAGTATTTTGTATTTCGATACTTTTGTCTTCGAAATACTTTCGAACAAATACATCTAGCGCTGAGCGCTCTACAGAAAATAGTCCCTGAATCTCCCTTCAGATGGCGCGACGTTCATCTGCTTCATCTAGTTCTTTTGCTAGCAATCATATTTTCGGCAAATGGAAAGGAAGAAAAGGTCCTGCGCAATGGTCATTTCATCATGGAGTTAGAGTTAGTCAACTTCTGAAAACGATAAGAGCAATGCGCAGAGCTCACCTTCCTTGAACATTATCCTAACATAAAAAATCTAGGAAAGCACTGACGTGAAGTCAGCAGCTTTTACGCGCTTGTTCACATTTCGAAATGGTGACTTGGAAATTTCAATGAAATAGGAAAATTTTAAAAATAAATTTTCAAAAAAAAGAATTTTTTTTTCGAATTTTTCCATTGATAATTCTTCTTATTGACACTGTCCATATTCCAACCAAATTTCATTTTGATCAGATGAATATTTTTCGAGTAATTGAAAAATCAAAATTTCAAATGGCTGTAGCACAAAAACCATTTGGCAGATTTGGCCCATTAAAGAACTTAACCGAGATATTCAGGATCTTAACCTAATCTGAAAATTTCAAGACTCTAAGTACTTCCTTTCGAAAGTTACAGCGCACACGGCCGGACGGACAGAATCAATTTTGATCACGGATTCTTTATCAGTGAGTCCAACCTAGTTGTTGAGACCAATTTCGGCTCAAAATTCGAAAATTACAGACATTGTGATGAAATGATAACGCTCTGTTCCCCAGAACAAGCGCGTAAAAATTTGTTCATACAATATAACACAAGTTTATGCCCATCAGGACCTGTAGAAAGATTGCTTTCTTTAGCAGGTTTTATTCATTCCCCAACAAGAGGCTGTTTGTCTGATACTACATTCAAAAATCTTGTGTTTCTGAAAGGAAATTCTTTATTTAGCGATAAAATAGCTGAGCTGAATTAGTTGTACTCTCTTCAAAATTTACGTAACACCTAAATGTATTTTGTAATTTGTATTACTGTATTTTGTATTTTATATTTCAAATACCCGACTTGAAAGTATTTTGTATTTCAAATACCTGCGAGAAAGTATTTTGTAATTTGTATTTCAATTAAGCCAAGCATGTATTTTGCCCAGCCCTGAATATGCTGAGTGTGTCTTTTGCAACAAGAAATTATTAGGCCATTTTATAACTGGAAGTTACAGAGGTCTGAAATATTTTAGGGAGAAAGTTGATTGTCGAAAAACCTCACATGCAAATTTTCAGCCCAAAATCATGATTAGTGTTCCATCGACGTCATCGCCAGGATGTATTTTAAAAGCATTAACATGCTTTCTCATTTGTCAGTTGTATGATATTCAAGTCAGAGGCTATTCAATTTTTTTTTGGTTGGAAGTCGCAAGACTTTTATGAAGTCAGTGCCAGGATATGAAAGTTTGACACGTTCCACTCTGTATAACTGAAAAATGTGAGCTTAGATTTTGGCATTGGCGATTTGTCAGGAGTGTTAACCTTACTCACTTCTAGTTACATAAACGTAATAATAATATTTCATAGCCTACCGATCGACTCTATAAAAGTGAATGGAGGACAGTTAGGGGACTGCTGGTTTGAGTGATTTTTACACAGTACAGTGTTTATCTTATGGTATAAGTTTCAATCAGTATGTTAGATTTAATTTGTTTACTATGTTGAAGATTCATATCTCAGATTGAAAATGAAAACATCACTCACTCTTTCCATTCTTTCCTCTGTTTGAGCATTGTCTGCCCTGAAAACCGTAGCTTCGCCAAGGACCTGCCCACCAGCTGTAACCTTGAATTTCATTCCTTCGTGAACTGCTCTTGGTTCTAAACCTAATCCATCTGGGTGGTTGTCAGACCATAAAAAGTTGTTATTTTCAATCTTTGATTCTGATTCGAAGGTGAGCCTCTTGGCATATCCCATCCCAATATTCAACAGTCTAAGAGTCTTTCCATTGAATAGGTGACTTTTTCTGTCATTAGGTCTCACACGATAATAGAATCCAGGTATTATCCTGGGATCCACATAAGTACCTGAAAAAAAAATAAATAATAAGTATGAATTCAAGAAAACAAACATTATTTCAGCGGAATAAGTCTCTTACATATATTTTTTTCGTCATTGGAATCGAATAATCTATCCATAAGAATACTATAATAATTCAATCACCGACAAAAAAATTCAATTTTCAACGAGAAATCGATCTTTTAAGCGGCACAAGTTGGCTGTTTAAATGGTCGGAACTAGCGTTTCCTGACGTATCGGATTACATTCAATCTTGCTCTCTTCTTGTGCACCTTTCTCTCCAGCAATTCAATGGACAGCGTCGGCTGTATCGATCTTAGAATAGTGCTGTGACGTGTGACGTTCGAGGCAATCTAACGCGATTCGCTCAGTTTAAACTTGAGACTAGATTTCACCATTTTCAATACAGAACTATTGAGAATTTTCGAATTGTGAGAAAATATTATATTCCGTGTTACATGTAAGAGATCTATTCCTGTAAGTTTCTGGAATCAATGCATTTCAGTGGACAACAGATTTGTCACCAAATTAATTGCATACTTAAAACAAGCTGCTGCTTGAAATGATAAAGATCAACACTCACCTACAACAGGAATTTCATAGCTTTTCAATCCAGTCATCGTATATTTAGTTGGAACATCTTTAATATCAGATCCTCTAACGGTAACCCTCCTCTTTGTTGTGTCCACACCAGGTCTGAGTACATACTTGCGTTTCTTTATCAAGACACTGGCTACCTTAACAATTTCCGCGATATTCTTTCCTCTCGCTTTGATACATATTACAGTACCACATAGGGGCATTGGCTTAGCGACTCCAGTCTCATAGAACTCAACTTTGCCGGTAAACCTGACTTGTATGCGTTTCTCGATACCTTTACCTGTAACATTGTTGCTTATCTCGATTTGATTACCCTGAAAGAGTGAGCATCATAAGTAAGAGTAATAAGACTTAAGAAAGTTCTCAAAAACAAGACTTACGACGCCCCAAACTGCATACGGATTGACCTAGTGTGTTGGCTCCACTGCATTTTCGATCCTGGTTTCTAACAACAACATCGATTCGAGCATAGGCGCAGGTTCATATAAAGAGATTAGATTTTTGCTGTGTAAATATCATGAAACCCTGAGTTCAAAACAAAATGGACAGATTTCATTGAATAAACAAAAATATACCAACACCAAAGAACCAACAAAATGCGCCTCAGAATATTCAGTCTATAGCCTTCATTAACGCTCGTAGAATTACTACTAAAATGTTTTAAACCACAAGGTTGCAATCATTTCGATTTTACCCTTAGTGCTCATAGGGCGGTTTAAGCATAAGCATTATTTTTTTATGAACCTTATCCAGGAAATGCCTTGTTTGCAAAGTACAGGGCGTTAAAGTTGTCTTACTAGTAGCGTCCGTACTAGCAAGTACTGGACATTTTCAAGGAAAAAAAATTTTTACGCCCCTGCTTGTCTTGAAAATAATCATTAATTTTGATTAACTCAATCAATTTGTGGGAAAGAATATCTTTCGTTTTTTCAACTGAGCATATTTCTCATGTGAAAGTGAAAATTCAAACCGATTGATGATTCAATGAAATATTACAAAAATACACATTCTATACTACGAAAATATGTAGACAATGAAATTGTATTGCAGCTGATACTTCATTAAATTTCACGCATTCGAATTTTTACCGCTGCTCTTAGCAGTATTCAGACCATAGGCGGGTCTGACCTTGGGATGTTTATGAGGTTTTATGAACCTTCAATGTGGCTAGGTTGCCAAGCTAACTAGATGACGCATTACTGTTTGCTCTTAAAATCAGATCATCTCCTGCTTTTGAAGCAGCGTACACTTCATCTTTTATATTTGTCCAAACGTAGAAGTACCGAAAATTTAGATCTGGGGACCTAGATGGACAAACCACTGATCCGATTCCATTGACCATGTGATTATTGATGTCAATCCAATTTGCACATAAAAATTATTAAAAGTCATTATTATAATATCTTCTGTGTAGATGCTTTGGTTGATTGAATGATTAGCTCTGTAAGTAGTCAAAGTCATTATCTTGAAGGCGCTCTATCCAGTTGTTCTAAACTACTTTGTCTTAAACTACGAGGTAAATCTTTAATGTGGTCCTACAAGTTATTCGAATTTTTTTTTAGTTCAATATTGAGCGTGAAAATTTAGACTACAATGAAAATTCGTCCGCGAAATTTGTTCTCACCTTGATCAGAGCTAATCATCCATTCAACCAAAACCTCTACACCGAAGAAGTGGACCCAAGGAGAATGACTAGAGCTGTTTCACAGTTATTACTGATCGGTTTTATTCAATTAAGATGGCCTGACGATCAGTAATAACTGTGAAACAGCTGTAGTCATTCTCCTTGGATCCGCTTCTTCAGTGCAGATGTTTTGATTGATTGGATGATTAGCTCTGATTAAGGTGGAATATTTGTTGGTTTATGAACAGCTATTCGTCCTTGTGATTATGTTAGTTTATTATTCCTGGAGCTCTTTCTTCTCCATTAGCCAATTCCTATCTTTGTTAATAAGATATTTTTCAAATAAAACTTAAATGAAGCATTTCTCGGATGAGGTTCAATAAGTAAATTTTCGATTTTCTATTGTCTGAATTTCCCGCGCTTCAAGCTGGACTAGCCTGTAAGTTGTCCCCGTCGGTAGTTATTGTGGTTACGATCTGCCGTTGGAATATCCTTCGGTAAATTGTTCCAAGAAAATTAAAATTAATGGAATAAAAGAAAGTGAAACATTGATGCTTTCAAATAATTTGCGTTGGATTTCTATCAGTACGAGTCAAAGAAGTCTCTTTAGGGCTTTAAGTCATCTCCTCTTGAAATGCCTGAGTTTTTTATATACTGATATCCAATAACCATTATTCAATCAAATGAATAATTATCTCATTCTAGATTACATATCAACGAGAGGAAAGTCTGAGTTTTTATTCAGACATCATTGAAAAATTTGTAGTAAATATTGACGTCCCCAGCGAGGACATTAATCACCATATTACGTTCAAAATTCGCGTGATTTTGATTATAGCTTGTTATCAATCAATTAATTCTAAAATTGCCATGATCGGTTTGTTTTGGCACAGAATGGGTTTGAGAGAATTTAAAAGATAATAACTCATCTTGACCAAGATAAAATTTTGTTTTGTGTTCCCGTCTGATGATTCGATCTTCATCAATTATTAATCAAAAAAAGGTCTGTTTTTTTAATATTCTTAGTGACTTAGTAGACATTTAAGTCTAATAATTCTTGTCAGTGAGGAGAAGTGTTTATTATATTTATAATCACTTGAATTTTAGTCTCTGGGTTTGTTTAAACGATATCGTGTATCAAAAATCATTTCATGCATTGATGAATGGATAAGTTTAAAGCTCAAGCGAAATTAATCTTAACAATAATGAAATAAAGCGTCATATGTGATGCAAATTGCGTATTTAGACTGAAGTTTAGACTGTGTTTATGTCTAGTGAATAAATATCATCGGATGCATGCTAGATTTTTTGAATTTTTGATTTGCAACACACCCTATAGTGTACTATTTCAAATGAGTTAGCACATGAAAGTTAATGAAAAAAAAAATTGAAATGAGAAAGAAAAGATTCTTTCTATTATGATTTTTTTCTGTTTATTAAAATGTTGACTAATTCATATTAGGTTATCAGAAATTAAAAAATCCCATTTCTATTTTATTGAAAAACTAGAGCACGCAGATTTTATCATTGATGAAACAACTGATATGAAAAAATGAATATGTAGTTGGTGACTTGGTATATTGATAGTTAGATTGAATCTCCTAGGAAGTTTCATAATATTTGGCAGAAAGAAAAGGTAGAAAAAGATTCAAATGAGAAACTCACCTCAATGTTCAATATTTCCAGGGTTCCCTGAGCTTCATTGTTCAAATCAAAGATGGTAAACTTGTCCCCTTCAGATACTGCTTCTATTTCGAAGGCGAAACCTTCAGGCCTATTGTCACTCCAGAAGTAGTTCTCATTTTTGTTCAGCTTGTTCTTGTCGGCTTCGAATGTGAATCTTCTGGCATAGCCTCGGCCGATGCTGGTCAACGTAAGAGCTCTGTTGTTGAACAAACAATTGTTCTTGGAAGAGTCGCTTCCAATTTTCGGCAGAGGCCTCACACGGTATTTGAAGCCTGAGATAACTCTAGGATCGCAGTAGACTCCAACAACTGGGAATTGGTACTCTTTGAGGGCACATACGACATAACGTGCTGGAAAGTCACCCAATTCTGCGGCGTCTAGTGTAAGAGAAGTTTCTTGCTTTCTCTTGACGATAGGTACAATCTTTTTGATTTCCTCCTGAAAAAAATATTTTAATGATGCTATACTGAAAGTTATATTTGGTTTGAAGTCTGAATTTATCCATATAGTTGTATTTGCTTAATGTTTCGTTTCGCTTTGTAAGTTATTTCCTTTTTATTATTTCTATACAGGGTGTCACATTGAAGAAATGAAACAGAGATATTTTCTAGAAGAAAAATGAAGGTTTTGAAAAATCGTCGGACTCTTCAATTTCGGTCTTGAGAGGAATATTTTCAACATAAAATTAAAGTTGCTCCGAACCATCTATTCGGCTTCGTTATCCAGCCGCTTCGGCCTTCTTTTCAAGTTATCGGTTTGGGCCGAAGCCGAAGGGATGTTATAAGATTCTTTGTTGAAACTTGCCAAGTTATATTGTCCAGTCCATTAATTGGCAATAATATTTATACTCCAGGTGAATTGGGCATAATTCATTTTCGATGTCGAATATGACTCAAAACAACAAAAATTTAATTGTCTTTTGGTTTATTATTTGATGAAATCAAATAATAAGTGATCGACCAAAAAAAAACATCACCCCCTCTGAAAATTTCACATTCTGAAATATGTAGATTTGAATGAACTAATAAAAAATTCGTCCGTCCGCCGTTTGTTGTCTGGGGCTTTTCCCTCAAAGTACTGAACCGAAATCCATGAAACTTGGTAGAAAAATTGTGTTCCGCTCGAGGTTGATCCTACAAGCTTTTCAGAAGGATCGGTGAACCCTAAGGGCTCAAAATTGGGGGTTGAAGGGAAAAATATTATTTCTCGAAAACTAACCACCGAATTTTCATTCAACTTTCAACGTTGATTACTGTTGCATAACTCAACCTGAAAATTTTCACCCGGATGATTTCCGACCGGTGGTCCCTGAGTTATAAAGAAAAACCCTGCAAATTTTGGGGTGAAAAACTAATGAGTTATGAATAGTATATAAGTTTTATTTAAGATATCAATGGTATTGGGTTACTTAACTGAGAAAATAATAAACCCTTGTGTGAAATTTGCAGGGAAGAAAAAGACATTTAGCACGACCCTATTAAAATTTAAGGGGTTGGGAATACCACCTAGAGGGATGAAATGATATGATGATGGATTTTATATAAGGAAATGCCCAAATCAGGAACCAAATTGATGGGAGTCGAAGCTATTTTCCAATATCTTGATTTTTCTACCAGAAAAGGCTTCTGTTCAGTTTTCAATGTGACACCCTGTATATACGATTCAGGTGATAATAATCTATATTGTAATAACTGCGTGAATGGTCATAATTATGATTGAAGTGAACGCTAGATGTGGAATTCGAAAAATGCTAAAAGACAACATTCCAACGTCTATTGCGCACTTTGCTTTTCTAGGAGATTCCAGAAACTCGCCATGGGTCTTTGGAATCACCTAGCACGTGTGAAACCCGTGCAATTTCATAGCACATTCATTTACGATTATCTCATATTTTGTTTACCTCATCGAGATAATTCAAGAGGATCAATCATGATCTTCATTCATAGCCAATACGGTTATTCAGGGCAATTTGCTGACGTATTGTTTTGTTTTCTAGGATAACTGAAACTCATTCAATATTTTAAATTTTGGAAATTATTTTCCGAAATAGAAAATATCAGTTCGAAATCTCAATATTCTCAATCACTAGAATTTTTTACCTTCTCAATCATACATCAGTGAAACATGGATCACTTCGTGCATGCTCCTTCATTATAAATTTGAAATAAGCTTTTTAGGTGTAGCATTTTAAATTTCAAGTGTGAAAGTCCATTTCAAAATTTTGTGGTTAGGGACAAACCGTAAGAATATAACGTGCTGACTTTTGGGGGCCAGGGTCCGTTTTTTTCAAAGAAATTTTTGGGTGCAAATGGTTGAAAGAAATAAAAATAATGCGCAACGTTGCCATTCTTTTATATTCAGGAATTTCTGGAAAAATAAAACTGATATGGAGTGAAAAATGGAAAAGTAAATAACATTGCGCATTCTCACCAAAGAATCAAGAATAAGCAACTTCAAAACATGCAGACCATGAGCAGGTACTTGACCTTGAGATATTAACGAGGTTTTTGAAACTTGAATGTGGCTGTGTTGCAGGAATCCATGAAGCCGTAATTCATCAGTCGGCGGTACTGTTTGCTGTTCAATTGAAATTCTCAACAAGTTCAGTATTCCTACAACGCATTTTAATGCACTTACTCAACTCCTCAACCGAAATCCTTGCCAAGTCGAGACGATAAATAAGTCTCGTAAATAACTGACTGAAGTTATTTTTGGTTGGTCATGAAAAATCTCCAATATATTCTATTCTCTTTATTTTGGAATATCTTAATATTTCAGTTACATGGACTGCAATACTGTTATGTCAAAATTAAGTTCGTATTTCTTATTTTATGGACCTGTTACTCATATTGATTTTCCTTGAATATTAAGAAGTAGTACTGTTTTTGGAATAATTTTGGTATTGTCGCAACATTGGTAGCTTTTTTCGTTGTAAGCATTGACTTTTCAAAAAGTATTTCAAATCTCAATCAATCATCTAGGTAGATTGACAGGTCTACTAAATGTTATATAAAAATTGTTCTTATGTTATTGATACTGTACTGAAATAGGACCATAGGTCGCGAACTCTCTGCGAGGGTTTATCATGATTTTAGTATTGTCAGCACATCTAGCTTAGCTCGTTTTGAGAGAATATGATATATTTTATATATGAATAAGTAGAACATATTCTACATATTATTCAAGTCCTTATATAAGTTAAGTCAAAATATATACCTTGACACTAATAGAACTAGAATGTACACAGTCCTCACAAAGCACATCACTTTTACAGCAAGAAAGGTACATTGTACATGCTTTCTGATAATTGAAGGTATTTATACTCGTCTAGGTATCTACATTTTCTATTGGCAAACTGCATCTACTTTTAGTTGGGGTGCCAAGTGCAGATCGGCCATATTTTAATTGTAGATCTATCTTTACTCTTGTCGGTTTTTCTACTCTATAAAAGGGGTATGTAGCTGTTGAAGAATACGAATAAAATATGATTGAATTTTGAATTCAATGGATAGAGTTTTTCCAGGTGATCCATATGAAAAGATTTCTATTTGAGTTTTGATTTGATTTGATTAACCAGAAGTTTCTAGGGGTGATAGTTATATTCCACCTAGAGATTTCCGAGTTAGAGCTACATGAACTAAACTAGTTTTTATTTCATACTGGACTGTAATGTGCCATTTTCCGGACTCATTTGAGTCCGGGAAATGATACATTATATCACCAGGCCGGTAAAATAATTTTACCGGACTGGTATATTATTTTGAGCGAGCCAACATTATGTTTTCATTTAGGATTTTCTCCACATTGTAAGTTTTGCGCCATTCACAGAATATCTCGTATTCCTTTTGATATCGTCCGAAGGACTTTGCCGGGATAAGTTTCGCCGTCGCTTCAGAACTATTTTCAAAATCTCTGCATCCATTTTATTTGAAATTATTCAAAACGATGCTGAACTGACAGGCAAGACAATCAATAAAAAAATATTTGTTACTGTTGATGGTTTTACATTATGTACTGACATATTACTGACACCTTCAAACTACCTGAATAGACAGTTCAATTTTTGTACCAAAATTTTGAAAAAAATATTGTGCAGTATGAAATAAAACGTTGTACGATACACGGCCGTGAAATGTCATTAAAATACTCGTCTAGAATTTCCAGACTCGGCTCCTTCGTCGCCTCGTACTTCAAAGAGCCATTTCCCGACCTTGTAACGTAAATTACTATTTTGTCAATGGTTCGAGAATTAACCCCCTGTTGAAATTATGTATTATTAGGACATTTCACATCGAGCCCAAAATTGCATAATTCCATCAATTATGAAGATATGGGGGCTTATAAAAGGTGAGAACCATTGTAAAATTATTAAAAAAATCATAACATTTTCCACATTGTTCACCAAATTGTTTCATTTCATTTCAGTTTTTCGAAAATTGAAAAGGAATTTTTTTTATATAAGTACATAAATTAACTTACAGTTTGGAAGAATTGGTCCTGTTTCTCCTCGGCCGTGCAATTGAAAACAACAGGTGAACTCAACGTCGGAGTGCATTGTTTTCTCTGCAATAAAAAACATAAATTATATGATCGCACGAAAAATCGTGTTTCGTAGTGTTCATGACATTCAAAATTTATGAAGGTTGAATCACTGTGCTGAGTTGAGATGAATTTATTTTGGTACAATAAATGCTAAAAATAGGAGCACACTTGTTTGGGAAATGAAATGAGGTAGAAAATGAAGTCGGGATAAGAAATATGTGCTTTACTACGTGTGAATTTCTAGTACGTTTTTCATTCGAGTTACATAATGAAATAATATTTCACGTTGACGTTTTATTTCATGATGATCTTGGTCTGACTTAACTTTAGAATATGTATGAATGGTAGGTAGGTCATCAGAGTTTTTAAGTTCTAGGAATAATTAAGCATACATTGCGACAACATAATTTAATTTTCAGTAACCATATTTGTTGGAAAATTGTTTTCAGACTAATGATCATTTAATATGAAGTGAAAGATTATACAAATTCTAACACTTATCCCATTACGAATTAGCTTTGATGTTCAAAGTATAAGGAGACGATTAAAAAAAATTCTTTATTCTGATTCAATAAGCTCCGAGGGTTACAGTTTACTCTTTTCGTTATTGAAATGATAAGTCCAATGTAGAAAAACAATCTATCCTTGAGAAGGAAGTCGATCAAGCAATGAATAAGTCAAATTCAATGCATTTTCATATCCCAGAACAAGAAAACTAAGACTTCATAAGACAAGAATCATGAAGTTTCATGACCCAGCTGGCAACTGAACACAGTTGAGTTAGCATTGAACTTGAAGAAACTAATGGAGCAGAATGATGAATGTTGGATCTGACTTATTAGTGGAAGAATTTCCCAAAATTATCATTTTCCACTTACGAAAATTTGCTTTTGAAAGAGTATGTTTATAAGGACGAGGAAGAAAAAACAGTACAGATCGAATATGGGACGAAATGATACAGATATTGAGGCAATCAACTGTAAATCAGGTCGAGGTCTCTCGATTGGTATGACTGGTTGTTGAACTGATTCTATATATAGATCTCAATGTCCGGATTTCAATGATTAAATTAATTATTTTTCGTCTCAAGGTATTTCCTAAATAAATTTCGGAAGTTTGGAACCAGTACGAATTGCTTTCTTTATAATTTGAGGAAACATTTTGCATCTCTCAATACTTACGCAAAGAAATTAAATTTTTCTACCTCATTGGGGGTTTTTCCTGAATTAGGGTTATTACTGCAAATGCAAATTTGAACATAATTATTATGGGTTTGAATCATCATTTTCCCAAATTACCTTCAGAAGGTATTCAAAATCAGATTTTAAAATTGGGGTTTTGGATTTGCCAGGGCAAGTACGAAGTGACAACGTGTTCAGTAGAATAGCTTTTTCTGCAATAGAATAATGAAATATTTATTCCTATTCTGTGGTACACACGTGTTCTTTGTCAATATAACCAAACAATTTGCGTTCGCGATTTGTCAGTAATATGACAGTATTACATCCTGTGCTCTTCTTTTTCTATTCCTTGGTCGTTGTCTTCTACTCTAACCAGATCGAAGTATAGCTATCTCTCTGTTTTCTCAAGCAAAGTAAAACATTTGACGTCCTTTTCTTTCCGAGAAAGATGAATTCGACGTTGCCATATCGTGCACTCAAGACAAATCCCTTCAAATGCAAATTCCCGTTTTTATTTTTCAGTTTTAGGTGATTAAACATTTTTTTAAAAATATAATATTGAACTTATATGTTTGAAATGTGATGATGTAAAGGTTTTTGATGAAAATTACTGCATTTTTGTTTGAAGGAAAAACCCCCTTTGTGAAAAGGAGGGTTTTCCCCATTTCCTTGTGGATTCACACAATTATTGTAAGAATCCTATCGGGGGCTTCTGCTTATCTAAACAAGAATTTTCTGACGAATTTCACCTGCATCTTGTTGTAACTTCTGCGCACTGTTTTTTTATGAAAAACGGCGTTATAATTTTGCCGAAATGTCTGTAACGATTCCGAACGATTGGGTGATCAAAAATCCGTCAAAACCTCTATTTGATGTGAAATTTTCTCTATATTTCCAAATACTATAGAGCAATCTAGGAACTTGGTTGAAAAATTACGGCTCCAACGTTCATATATTGTTTCGCGAGGATCATACATTGTTTTCATTGAGAAGTGAAGCTGAGTTGATTGGAGACCAATAGCTGGATAGGAGACCACTCTTGCCATACGTTATCAAATTTTATATACAACAAATTGAAAAATCTCCTTAAAACCGAATGAGTTCGATGCGCATTTTGAACGGAATTTCACACTTACTCACCTCACTCAACCCAAGTATGTCTTCTGCTCCTGGTATGTCATTGAAAATTGAAGAGCTCAAACCTTTTCTCGATTGCCAAGCGCGTTGCATAGCGCTCAATTTGGCCTCCTCTTCTAAGCTGCCTAAAGTATTTGCATACATTGCAACTGTAAACAAATCAGTAATTAATGTCCTTATGGTTTGAGTCAAGATGCATAGAATATATGTCTTCTTTGCACCTATGATTGACTATACTTCTATGATTAATTTTATTCAAATAGAGTGGATTTGTGGACCGAAAATTCTGTTATTCATATTCTATTCAAAAGGGGAAGAAATATTCTTCTTATTTTTGTATCATTGCACAGATATCGATGAATTTATCCGAGTTGCTTCAAATGTATTGTTTTTCAATGAATTATTCGATACCTAATAGAATTATTGATTATCAATTCGATATTCATTTCGTGGTGATTGTTATTTAATATTAGCCATATTAAATTCAAGCTAAGCATCCTGTCATACTGATTGTGAATTTGGAGATGAAATCATCTACATACCCATTATATTAAAATAAAATGACCCTTTATGTCATTCAGTATTCTGCTTAATGATATCTTTCATTGTATATCCCAAACCCTATAAAACTATTCGTGAAAAAATAATATTGGTGTCTTGTTGGATTCACATTTTTTCATATCTTATATAGCTTTGTCACTAGAACAAATTTTATAATTTACCTATAAATAATTTATGGAGAATCATGGCGACAAGAACTCATCTGGTGCTTGACCGATCTGATTTAGTTGATAATCTCTGCCTGTTACAAAATTTTCGGAAACGTGTGGACCATGAAATTTTACATGGAATAATTTGCATTCACAAAAGGGTTTTACATAACAGCAAAAAGAAATTTCAAGTAATGACAACCTATAAATGTTGTTATAAAGTAAATTTCAATGATTATAGTACCTAGCTTTATAATGAGTGTTTCAATGTTTTGAAAAGTATAAACATATATTATAAACATGCATTTATATCTTTAGATATTTCCGAACAAATTATTATTATCCATTATTTCTACTTTTGAAATGATCTTTTCCAGGTAACATCAAATTTATGACATCATTTCAAATATACCTATATATATTCCTTCAATTAATTCACCCCGAAGTTTGGTTTATAAATATCTGGAAGACTCTTTCTCACGTGACATTGAAAACTGCTGAGACGTAGAATATTTTTATTTATGAATTTCCAAAAGATAATAACTAACGATAAGAAAAACAAATTTCGTCTATCCTGAATAAAAATGAAGGTAGATAAGATAAGAAATTGCCTGCTTGAATATTCTAACGATGTGCAGTGCTAGAGGTATCTGAAATGGTAAACTTCCAGTGGTATTGTTTGGGAACCACTGACCTCGGAAAATAAGAATGCTTAACCCTCGTGACAACCTCTGGAGTGTCATGAAAATATAATCGAAGCATTTTTCTTCATTTGAATTTTCATGCAGGTATTCATTATTTTGTTTCCGGTACTATTCTCTTGAAGAATGGGATATGAGATTTCTGTCTAGCAGGTAGTGAAATGCATAAATAAGAGAAAGCACCATCTTTTCTATTTACAGGTAGAAGACACGCCCACCCAACATTTTACTGAAGAAATATATAATACATTTACGTGAAGGCATTCGAAATAATGATAAAATTATTTTTGTTATTAAAATTTAAATTAATCATTGATGATAGAAAGGGTGAATTAGGAAACCATTCTTTTTCAGGAATAATCGAATTAAAAACCATGTTAGGTACTTTTGATAAGTACAAAAGAATTACCGAAAAAATTATTGGTATTATAATATTATCTGAAATTCGAGAGAATGTTCTGTTGAATTACAGCTCTCTTAATCATATGAGATTGTGGTTGAAAGTCTCCCACACATATTATGTCATTTCTCGGCATATCGCCAAACATCTATCCGAAAGTCACAATAACCATGCAAGTTCAAAACGTTTCAAGATAAAGGGAAAATTTAAAATTGGACAAATTGTCAAAAATACAAACCTTTCTATGAAAAACTAACTGTAATAGTGAAACCTCTCAAGCAGTCCTAAAATCCAGCAGACAGATCAATAATTTCACCTCGAACTAAACGGTATAATGCAGTAGAGACGTAGAGTTAAGTCGCACAACCTGTTCACAACCAGTTAAAAATACCGAATGCCAGGCGCCATGGACCCAGGCATTTTATCCCTGTTGCTTCTCCCACCATCTGTTTCTCGATAGCACAGGTCAATAATTTCGAGAAATTCGCTAATGCTTACAAATTTGAATATTTAACTGTTAGCGATTTTTCAAATTAAAACTCAAATTATAATAGGTCGAAGCAAATGATTTCATCCAACGAATAGCCTTTTTAATTAAAAAAATTCAAAGAAATAAAGTATTTAGGAGAACGTTGAAAATACAACAGGAAGAATTTCTAGTCGGACGGTCGTGTAAAATGTCAGAGATATTTGATGAATGTTTTTAGGTAAAAGTTTTCGAAAATAGTTTCGTTTATTTCCTACTGCTACGATGCTTACTTCAAAAATCCTGCTTATTACTCCCCCGACCTAATGATTTTTTTCAATTATGTATTCAGTAAATAATTTTGCAATAATAATTTGTTAAATTTTTTTCATATTTCTAGTGAAAAATATCGCATTCTGTTTTTATTTCAATTAAATTGTAACGTCGGACTCTATAATTCCGTAATATACTTATTAAATACTATAAGTTTCTATATACATATACTATATTTATTTTATAACTTCCTTGAGTTACAGAAACTTATAACCAAATTCAAAATGGAATCACAATTACGCCCCTCAAATTTTATCGGACTATTTCAATTTTCAATCGAAATTTGACTGGCAATACAAGCCAAGGGCGGATTTAGCTAGTCCAACTTTTTTTTTGTGATAGTTATTTGGTTAACCTTTATGTATTGTGCGGTAGTTTTTGCGTAAACTGATTTTATGTTTCATTCTATTTCATGAATTTCTCATGTCTAAGGGTGGAGGGGTAATTACCCCCCTTCACCAAACCAGTAAAACTGCCCTTGATGCAGATTTGAAATATTCTGCACTACAGACACCGACGGTTACAAACACTATTTTTTCGAATTTATGAAATAATAAATCCTAACATTTTCAACCCCCTTTCGTTGATTTCAAAAATAAAATAACAAATAAATTTTTCTTATGGTTTTTCTCTCCTGAACAAATAAGAATTGAAAATTCATGTTTGTTGAAGTAATAATTTCAAACCATGTTGAAAATAATATTGGAAAATATAAACGACCGAAGAATTCGATCATTCAGCCTCAAAAAGTTTTAAATGAATGCAAGATTCCCCTAAAATATCTTTCAATCGATATTTTAAATAAATTCTGATTTAAATGCATGAAATTTTGTGTGAATACAAATGCATGAGGTTTTCTACAACTTTTTGATTTTTAATTTGGTGTATATCGAATTATGTTTTGTGATTTTGAAAAATCTGAAATTTTATAGATCATTGTCCTTTTTTTGTACGTAATGAGTACATTATTCTCAACTTAATTTTATATTTGAGTTTAACAGAAGGCCTTATATCAAGAAGAGGTACATTATCTGATGGAAATATCAAAATTTTAGCGAATTTGTAGTGTTTAGGTATATTGATATCATATTACAATATGTTAATGGAAATATCTCGAAATCATTATCATTTTGAGGTAGAATAGAAAAACTGAACACTTTATTTATCTCAGATTATTACGTAGTTCATAAGGTTAACCCTTTGAAAATGAACTCTGGCATTAATTTTTGAATTTATCTTTTGCGCCCAAGGGGCAATTTGGATTTAACGTTACTGATTAATGTTTTATTAAAAATTCATTAGCCGATTAGAATATTAGAATTACTTGGTTGTATTTATAGCTTTTAATTACAGAATTAATTGATGTTTGTCCATTTGTTGATATTGAACCGGAAATAAAAAAAAATTGTTGACGTATTCGGTGTAGATTTGACTGTTTCGATCGATTCATTATGATTAAAGATAAACTTTCATTCGGGCAAGGCGTGGTTAGCCGGTTTTTCCCCAAAATGTTATCCAAGTCACCTCAATGGTGGCGGCTTGGATTCCATATGAAATCCAATTTCATTCAGCATTGAAGTTTGGAAACGGAATACATTTTTCATTATTAATATCGTCAATTATTTTTTTTTGAGGTTTATAGACGCAGGATAGTTATATTGAGTTCTATAATATGATTGGAACCCACCCTAAACAATATGCAGTAAAAATTTTGGAATATTTGTGGATTCTTGTTTTCGATTTTGAATTTCATGCAAATAAAAATGAAACGACAGTTTTATTGAAGCTTCGACTACGATACTATGGATATTGGTTTTTTATTACACCGAACAATTTATTAATTTAAAATTTCATGGTTAACATCTACAATTCCATTTTTTACATTTCTGTGGTGAGAATGATTCGATTCTGTCAGTTCTAAATTTATCCTAAAATGACCACAATTTTATGAATTTAGTAATGTATGGTAAGAATACATATTGGAGTACATTTTATTGATATCAAACATTAAATCTTTGCAAAAACCTATAAAATAGGCGACTTTGTTGTCAGGGGTCCATTTCGTTATCTGAAACAGAACGAAAAAATATAGAAATATTGCGGAAATACATATTTTAAAGCTATATCAATTGTAACGTCATGAGCAGAAATGTGTTAAATACATAGAGATTTTCATATCTCATTTAATTAGTCGTTATAAAACTTAAGACCAATAGTATTGAGAATATTGAACATACACAGTCCCGAAAATCTGCCAAAAATCACAATGATCACAACAGCTCTTCGTGAATCCCTCCCAAAAAAAATCGATTGGGTTCAGGTCTGGCGGACGCACAGGTCATTCGATCTGCCCTTCACGCCCAATCCATCTCAATGTAATAATATCAGGAGCCATAATGATTTTACAGAAATAACTTAAGTCTCATTTTCAAGGTAAATTTGCCATGAGAATGATAAAAAGTCGATAAATAACTTTTACTCGTGTTTCAATGATTTTGGGCTTATGCGCCTTCGATGGTCGATTACAGCAAAATAAGGCCAATAAAGTACTATTTTCTTCTTATGATTTTGCTAGTTTAGGACCGTGCGAAGTTTTTGAACCCAGCCAAAAAGTATGAAAACTCCTTTTTGGATTTTTAAATTGATGTTGAATGTTTGAGTGCATCCTACTGAAAACTAAAGTTTTAACTTTCAAGCCATTTTTGAAAAGCTTTGAGTAATTCCAGGAAGTTGAGTTATTTTTTTCATTAAAAGAACATTCGGGAAGAATCGAGGAAACATTTAGGGAGATCCTTTCACAGAAAAAAATTCTGCAAAATACCCACTACATAAAAGGATATGAATTTTCGAAACCTCGCTGGCATAATAAATTGAAAAAACACAAAAAAACTATACTAACTCGATAACTACAAAAAACCGCGTTACATACATCGGGTCTTTTTGGATACCCCCAGGTATGAGGAATCTAAAAAAAAAATATTGACGTCACTACTTGGATCACCCTGTATATGCTTCAGCAGAAATATTTCAGCATGTAAAAAATTCGATTTGCTCCAGTAAAATTGACGGTTATCCAGATCTTTGCTTTCAGTGTAATTTATTACTCGGATTTATTCCCTAAACAATTCCATGCGAATAATTGTGATAAATATCTTCCTGGTGTCGTGGTTGGACCCTATTTGAATATTCTATCGAAAAGAGGAATAATATATGAATATATTGGAGCAAATTAGCACCATTGTATAAACTTATACAGTATGCTTTCATGATGAAAGGAACAAATTCATTTAAAAATTATGTTTCTATTTCATGTTAAAATCCTCGGATTTATTTGGACATTTTTCGCAATACAAATTTTGTATACAGGGTGACCCATTTGAGAGCTATGACTTTGTCATTACTTTTTTGAATGTAATACCCTGAATATTATTCCACTTTATAATTCTACGATAAATTCTTATTACTTTGCAACGGTAAACATTGTATCGAATTCAGGAATGCCTCGAAGTAAACGGAAAACAGATTGAACATCAATAATTCAATAGGAATTACATTTGTGTGTTTTCATATCGTATCTTTCATTATCCACTATCTCCGTTATATCTGGGAATCCATCTAGTTTAGGCATATGGTATGTTCACAAAAAGTAATAAGAATTTACCGTGGAATTGTAAAGTGAAATAATATACAGGCTATTATATTTGAAAAGAGTAATGACAAAGTCAGCTCTCAAATGAGACACCCTGTATACAAAATTTTTATTGCAAAAAATGCCCAAATGAATATAATAATCGACGTGTCCGAGGATTTTAACATGAAATAGAAATTTTTAGATGAATTTGTTCCTTTCATCATGAAAGCAATGTTAGCACCATATACCAGGAGAGCAAGGAAGGTACTTACAGATTTTTCATCGGACAATATCTGTGTTTCTTCGACACCACCACCTTCTGTGAAAATCTGCGCAATCAGGAAGTGGTTTTATAGACTTTATTCGAGCCATCACTAGGTCCACACAAAAAATTTGTAGAATAATTAAACTACAGAGAAATATCGTTACAAACCTCATGCTTGCAACTATTGATACCAGGTTATCAATGAAAGAACATAGTTCAATAGCTTATGTTGTTTCAGGAGAAAAGGAAGGAGATTGTGGTTTCCCGGTGTGAAAATTTCCGTTTTCATTATTCGCTTGATCATTGATTGTTGTACATTCATTATTTCAGGTGTTCCCCACACTGGAAGTGATTGGCGAATGAAGATAAGCGCTACTCCCTCTGCTGGCTATCCGAGTAACCCGAGGTACAGACATTATCATTGACAAGTCAAAAGAAATGTTAAGAAAATGAGGAAGTTAATGCATTCGTCTTGGCGTTTGTGTGATTTTACAAGTGCTTCTTCTGAGGAAATGCAAACTCAAATCTTCCTTCCCATAGATTTCCACAGCCCGGTGAAAATTTCGAGTTAGGGTAAAAGAAACTTCCTTTAACAAGTCAGGCCTGAAAGTGTTGAAGATTCGATAAAAACTAACAAACAAGATTTATGAGAGTCTGTTACCTGCCTTTTACCGATGATGATCATTTTTATAGAGGTAAGCACGAATTGCTCATGAAATATTAGATCACATTCATGAAGACAATTTTTTTCCAGGCCCCTAATTCAAGCAGAGAAATTTACTTAAGAGGAATGCTCTGCCTTCCAGAAATCGGCCTGTTGAACTGATCATTAAGGACCAACGTGAATGTTTCAGTGATAGAACTGACTATTGAAAAAAAAAGAGTCTCAACAAGGAAATATCTGGTGATGAATACTGTTTGCTCAAAGTGCTTCTGCCGATGAAAGCAAAGTTGTACAAGGCTTATTTATAACAGCTTTTTCGAGACCAATCATGTGTTGGAAAATTTATTTGTCAATCCATAATGAATAAGACTTACGATACAAGTAGCATTAGTTTTATGTGAATGTGTTCATTTTATTCACAATATATTGAGTATTTAGTCCTTCGCTATAAAAATGGTATAGTTATATTAGTCTATTATTCCAAAAAGTATGTTCTACAATACTATCTGTTTTTCAACTTTCAAGAAATCCACCAAAATTAATCTTGCCGTTTGGATCTGAAAATAAATAATATTAAAATACTGTCTTACCTTGGAGATATCCCCGTAATTTTAGAGTTGCTACACTCAATAAGATTGAAGAATGATACATACCTACTTTATAAGAATGGAATATGTACTCCCAGTAATACTCTCGTCAACTATAAAAGTCTAAAAAGTCTTTGAATGAATCGTGAAATCAAAAATTATCAAACCAAACACTAACAAACAGTACAAAATCGACTATCAAAACAAAATCTATGTCTGTATCTAAGGTTCGGGAACTGGCCACCGTAGCGCTACGATCTTAAATCCAGACGCCAATAGGATAGGATTTCCGCCATTTTGACAAGCTGGACTCGCAGGTTCACTGAATATTACAAATGGAAAAATTCAACTGAAATTTGAAAATAACAGACATTCTTTCTCAGTCTGAATGATATGATAAAGCCCTGGATGTGCGTCGAGCTAAAAAAAATTCTCATGAATATTATGACAAGGCCCAGAAAATTGACTAGTGTAAATGCCCCGACATTCATTCAATGAGTTAAATATAAACGTCGATTCAAATTTAAAAATTCTTTTGCAGCACGAATGATTTTCCAGGCTCACTTGGGCGATAACCGTATTGCATATAATATACAGGGTGGTCCAAGTAGTGACGTCAATAAATTTTTTTTAAATTCCTCACACCTGGGGGTATCCAAAACTACTACGTGTATTTATGCGATTTTTTGTAGTTTTCGAGTAATATTTTTCCAATTTATTATTCCTGCAAGGTTTCAAGTATTCATATCTTTTTATGTAATAAGTATTTTGCAGATTTTTTTTCTGTAACATGATCTCCCTAAATATTTGTTTCGATAACAAAAATAAATCAGCATCTTGAATACACTCAAAATTACTCAAAAAAGGCTTGAATGTTAGAACTTTAGCTTTCAGTAGGATTCACTCAAACATTCAACATCAATTAAAAAATACGAAGAGGAGTTTACATAGCTTCTCGCTGAGTTTAAAAATTTTGCACGGTCCTAAATTACCAAAATCATAAGAAAAAAATAGTACTTTATGGGTCTTTTTTGCTGTAATCGGTCTTTGAATGCGGATAGGCTAAAAATCATTGAAACACGATTAAAGTTATTTTTTACTTGTAATCATTCTTATGGTAAATTATACACGAAAATGTGTTTCTAAACTAATTTTAATTGAAATTCCTGTAAACTAACTGTAGCTTGTGTAATTTTTACAATAATTTTGGACTCGCCATTGACTGAAAATTTGGGCATATTTCGAAATTGGTAGTTGTGAAATTACTTGCTTTTGGATAAGAAATAAAAGCACAACTTACTGAAAAATTACCATTTACTAGAATAAATCTTCAAAATCCCTTCCTCCATCTTGAATACTTAATCGTCAACGATTTTTGTTTTATTTTTCTTTCCGCTTCCAAAATGTTTGTCTTAATTCTGCTTTGTTGTTGCTTCTCGTAGCTAACACCAGTTCTTTGTAAAATCCCCAAATAAAAAAATCGATGGGCTTCAGGTCTGGCGGACGTGCAGGCCATTCGATCGGCCCTGCACGCCCAATCCATCTTGATGTAAAAATAACACGAGCCACAATTATTTTACAGGAGTTTGAATTAAAATTACTCTAAAGTCACATTTTCAAGCTTAATTTGGCATAAAAGTGATGAAAAGTAGAAAAATAACTTTACTCGTGTTTCAATGATTTTGAGTCTATCCGCCTTCGATGGCCGATTACAGCCAAAAATGGCCAATAAAGTACTAGTTTTTTCTTATGATTTTGGTAGTTCAGGACCGTGCGAAGTTTTAAAACTCAGTCAGAAACTATGAAAACTCCTTTTTGTATTTTTAAATTGATCTTGAATGTTTGAGTGAATCCTACTGAAAACTGAAGTTCTAACTTTCAAGCTCGTTTTGAGAATTTTTGAGTAATTTCAGGAAGCTGAGTTATTTTTTTCATTAAAAGAACATTCGGGAAGATCTTGCTACAGAAGAAAATTCTGCAAAATATCCACTACATAAAGAGATATGAATTTTTGAAACTTCGCTGGCACAATAAATCGGAAAAACACAAAAAAAAACTATAACTCGAAAACTACGAAAAATCGCGTAACATACATGGGGTATTTATACATACCTCCAGGTGTGAGAAATCTAAAAAAAATTATTGACGTCCCTACTTGGACCACCCGGTATAATGTGTTCCTTTTTTTATAATTGATGCGACATCTACTTTGATGCACTTCCCGTTGCATAGAATTACCCCAGATGCGTGAAAAGAGAATTATTCAGACTAGGTAAGGTTTATCTAGCCCCTCTGCCTTGGTTGTAAGCGTCTTCGGAATCTTGTGAAGTGTAAGAATTATTATTTGGGATTTTCTTTGGGAACTACTTGTCGCCCTACACTGTACAACGGGTTCACTCACCACATCACCACTGAGAAATACCTATATATAAAGATTGACGCAAAAAAGTCATCATTTGAAAGGAAAATTCATAAATTTGCGCCTCTTTTTAGTTTTTCCCCCCGTGGCAAATGCCTCTTTCGGCCCGTCCTAAATCCGGCTCTGGGATGAACCAAGGTTTGATTTATTTGAACAATCATCTACAAGAATGATGCAGGGAAATATTTCCTTCAGCGGAAATCCAGAATTTCGAAAATGGAAAGGGTGCAAACAAAACAATATTTCCAATGATCGTGTTTATTATTTATACAATTTCCCAAAAAAGAACTTCAAATAAAATTGACCCTCTCCAATCAGTTTCTATAGTTCCTAAAACAGTCCTTAACTAGGATACATTTTCCTCCTTCTTCATCTCTGATGTAGTTTGGCTTGCAGTAACAACCCTTGACGCATTGGGGATCACAATTCGCAAATTGCCGATTTTGACATGTTGATACACACGAAGAGGAGCAGGTATAGTATTCGTTTTCGCCACAAATGGGATCTGGAAAGAATATTTATCATGCAAAAATGTCGTCGAAACTAACAAGCAACAATGAGATAAAATGCGTTAACAAAACTCTGAACAAGGGTTAAGTATGCAGAAAACACATTCCGAAAAATATCATATTTTGTTTACTGACTTTGGTTGATTTTCTGATCAGAATAATTAATTGAGCATTATTTTTTTGTTGGTACACAATTCGGAATTTTTTTTTGAGTTTCAAGTTGTGTTTTCAAGTCGTTATCAATTGTCATCAAATTCTCGAAATTATAATGATTTTTGCGCGCATGTTCTAAGGGAACAGCGTGCTATCGTTTTGTCCAAATGTCTGTAATTTTGGATGATTGAGCCGAAAATGGTCTCAATCGACTAGGTTGGACTCACTGATGACGAATCCGGTGTCAAAATCGATTCTGTCCGGCCGGCCGGCCGTCCGTCCGGCCGTAGACACAATAACTGTCGACA
Organism: Myrrha octodecimguttata; assembly: GCA_958510865.1. Taxonomy (NCBI): domain Eukaryota; kingdom Metazoa; phylum Arthropoda; class Insecta; order Coleoptera; family Coccinellidae; genus Myrrha; species Myrrha octodecimguttata. Next base: position 74,495,860 of record OY294056.1, on the reverse strand, counting down.
GAAGCAAGCTAGCAACTTGAAACTTTTAGGATAGTTTGCGCATCAGAATGGCACGGTTAGGTTCGTTAATGGGCCAAATCGGTCGAATAGTTTCGGAGTTATAGGCACTTGAAGTTTTGAAGTTATTTATTTTTTATTTCAGAAACTACTTAAGCGATTGGATTCAAACTTGGCAGTTAGGTGGAGTATAACAACGCAGAACTTTGAGCCAAATTTCATCAGGATCATATTGTCAGTAAATTCAAAAAAATTTTTTCGAAATTTTTTTCCAAACATTTTTTTTTTCGGAAAACATTTAGCATATCAAAAAAAAATCCACTCACACTTTGAGCTTCATATTTCACAGCAGTGTACCAAATTTCAGTTCGATACGATCATAAATTTTGGAGATATCGGGAAAAAATATGTAAAATTTCTAGGTTTTCTAATCGATATCGTTGATTCTTTCGGTATAACTCGAGAAATACTGATTCAGTCCTGATAAAACTTCACAGCTAGTTTTGAGATGCTGAAAGACAACTTTATGCGAAATTTCGTGATAATCGTGTCATTAGAACAATTTGAAAAAAAAAAATTCTATGATTTTCTTATCATTTCATGCTCATTAAATTCTGTATGAAACTTCGAACTGTTATTTTTCTATGAAGTACTGGATTTCAATTCAATTTGATCTGTATTTTTGGAAATATTGGAAAAATAAAATTTTGATTGGGTATATCTACGGAATCATTGGGGGGATTTTACCCATTCACGAATTCGGCCTTCGTAATTAAGGTCCAAACGTTCTCTACAAATATCGAGTTTCTAAGTTGTTTCTTTCGGAAGTTATTGTGTTTACGGTCAGCCTAACGGCCGACTGCGTAAACACAATAACTTCTGAAAGAAACAACTTAGGAACTCGAAATTTGTAGAGAAGGTTTGGGGTAAAATCCACCCAATGATTCCGTAGATATGCCCATTCAAAATATTATTTTTCCAATATTTCCAAAAATACAGATTTGATCGAATTGAAATCCAGTAATTTATCAGTGAAAAATTTCAAAAAGCACTGTTGTGAAGGCAGCAGCTTTTGCGTGCATGTTCAAATTCGTTGCTGAAGCGGTCATCTACATTGAACATGCGCGCAAAAGTTGCCTCCTTCACGGCAGTGGTTTTTGGAATTTTTTGGAGTAGTTTCTCGAAGAATTTTATTTATGAATGAAGGGGATGTGGAATCGATGAACAATGCTCCATGTACAAGCATTTGACAAGCTTGTCAGTAGTTCTATGTCGATTTTGCTCGTTTGAATCGATTTTGTTGCTGCAACCACCTGCTTGATTTTGACCGAAAGGGTGTCAATTTGAAAAGCTAATTCCGTTAGTAGGTACTTCCGAAAAATAAAACAAGAGTACAAACTTTACGATAGCAACTTGCAACGAAATATGAAAATCATAAAGAATTTTACTGAAAGCTCAATAACAAACAAAAGGTAATTTTTGAAAGATCATCGAAATACCTTCGAAATAAGGGGTCACTCAGCCCACCTTACCATTTAGGATTTTAGGGGTTGCTGTCATCATGTTCACAGGGGTGTTAAAATTCATTGGAACCAGCCGAATATCACCCTACCACAGCCGTGCATTAAAGACGGCTGTGACCCTACTAACCAATGTTTACCTGCTTTTGCATCTTTCCGGTTTTGCATGGGAGCCGAGAAATTAAGGGTGGAACATTTTGAAGTAGACACACTGTATAACACGTCTGCTCATTAGTAATAAAAACTCGTCCCACGATGGACAAATCAACTCAAATTGCATGGATAGCATTCAATACTTGGCGGAACGGTAGTAATTCTAATTAGTCAACATCACGGTAATCAGAAACTCATCGATATTAATTAGGTAAAATTAATCCTATAACATCATTTGTTTACCGTCGATCTCGTTCGATAAATCCATTCATGAGAGCTGTGAAATGGTGCATATTTAACCCTGATAGGTATTAATTGACAAAAGGTTGGTTTCATCATGGTCATCAAAAGACTTATTGATTCTCACTGGATCAGAGCGCTTATTGCATTTCTTGACAATCAGATAGAACGCGGACATGGTAATCATCAGTTTATGTAAGTAATCAATTCGAAAATTCGTTAATGGACCAAATCCGCTTAATGATTCCGTAGTTATTATAGCCTTTCAAATGTTATTTTTCGAATATTTCCCTAAATACAGGTATAGGCAAATAATATTCGCTTGGATAATGATCGTTTTTATCAGGACGTAAAACTGCGCCGCCCAATACAGGAATGGATGACCGCTATGGCTATAAATTCGAACAAGTGCACGAGAACTACTGATTATACTTCAGTGTCCTTTAACAGATTTTCATAGCATGTATATCGAAAAAACAAAATAAATCTAAGATTACTTTTCATTTAATAAATCCCAAAATATAAAGGAACTCAGACGTATCATAATGTCATACTCCAAAAAATTCATAGAAAAACATTGATACGAAGTCAGGAGGTTTCACGCGATCGTTCAAATTTTAAATATTAGATCAACACGAAATTTTGCACCTAATTGCAAGTGAATATTCTTTACTGGATTACGAAGTTTCAATCAGATTGCCATTGTTCTTCTTGAGATATTGCGCAAATAACGTTATAATTCCAAATAACAACGAGATTTGGCACATTTTTTTCCTTATATCTCCGAAGGTAAATATCGGATCGCATCGGAATTTGAAACATTGTTGTTGAATACTGACACTCAAGTTCGTGCTGTGTTTCGTTGAAATCAAATCGATATTTTCAGAGAAAAAACTTTTTTATCAAAAATTTGAAAAATCTATGAATAAACATTTTTTAAATATTCTGACAACTGGATACACACGAAATTCTGCACCAAATTGCGCGTTGATATTCCTCAACTGTCTACAGAGTTTCAATCGGATCGATTCAGTACTTCATGAGATATCGAGGAATTAACCTCAAAATTTTAAATGACCAACTCCCAAAAGTACTCGACCGATTTCACCCATCAAAGAGTTTAACCGAGATATTTGGACTAAAAACCTAACCCGACATTTTCAAGTCGCAAGGTCATTTCCTTCGAAAGTTTGAGCACATACGGACGGACGGACAGACATTGTGACTGAACGATAACATGGTGTTCCCTAGGACAAGCGCGTAAAAAGAGAACGTCCTGTAACTCATAATTTGGTTTACTCTGCTCATCAAGGATCAGAAATGATTGTGAAGGGCTTTCCAATAAGAGGTGTTATTTTGAATAGCCCGCTATTTCGGTAGATCTCACATTTGAAGCTGTAATTTTTTGACATTTGACAAGTAGAAACTACGCCATTAATAAAAATGGTACGATACACGGTTCAACAACGCAATGAAATTATTAAAATTCACTATAAAAATGGTGAAAATTTGGCAGAGACGGTTCGTAAAACTCGAACATTTGTGGGTCATCGTGAAGCACCTTGTCGGATCGCAATATAGAAATTTGAGGAAAAATTCGAGCTGTAGGGATAAGTTAGTGATGTGAAGAATAAAACCCGTGCACATCGCTCAAGAACAGCCGAGAATATTGCTGCTGTACCCGAAAGTGTTGAAGAAAACCCAGGTTTGTCCATTCCTCGTCGTTCTTTGGAATTAGGCATTCCACAAACGTCATTACACCGCATTCTGCATAAGGATTTGGGTCTTAAGGCTTATAAAGTTCAGTTATCACAAGAACTCAAGCCGCTCGATCATCAACAACGTCGTGTGTTTGCTGATTGGGTCGTTGAAATGCATGAAAATGATCCGAAAAATCATCTTGAGTGATGAGGCCTATTTCCACCTGGGTGGCTTCGTCAACAAGCAAAATTGTCGTATCAGGGGCTCGGAAAAACCGAGAGTTATTGTTGAAAAGCCTCTCTATCCTCAACGTGTGACTGTTTGGTGCGGTTTATGACCCGGCGGAGTCATTGGACCTTACTTTTTCGAAAATGAGGCTGGAGCAACAGTTACGGTGGATGGATTGCGCTATCGAGAGATGATTAATGATTTTTTATGGCCGGAATTGGATGGTATTGATCTGGACAACCTTTACTTTCAACAAGACGGCGCTACGCGCCACATAAGCAACGCAACCATCGATCTTTCGCGGGAAAAGTTTCCGGACAGTGTTATCTCTCGAATAGGTGATCACAATTGGCCACCGAGATCTTGTGATTTAACACCTTGCGACTTCTTCTTTTGGGGCCACCTGAAAGAGAAGGTTTACGCCAATAGCCCAGCGTCGATTCAAGACCTCAAAGATGGAATTTGTGAGGCTATCGAGGACAAAGGGCAGCCACTTTGCGATTTGATTATGGAATGGTTATTTCATTAAAAGGATATGGTCCTGTAAGCGTGGTCGTGGTGGTCATTTTCCCGATGTTATTTTCCATATTATTATATATATACATATATTAACGTCATAGCTTCTTCTTCATAATGAAATAAACATCCGATCATTTATTGAAAAAAAGGCTTTTTATTTGAATATCAAAAAATCACCTCTTATTGGAAAACCCTTTAGTATGTTGGAAAGTGTGTTTATTCTTTATTGAAATAGAAAATTTTAATCTCGAACATCACGGAACATTTCAAAAGATATAAGCAATTAATTATTTCAAATATGTATTATGAGGTTCAGAAAAATGCAGCATTTAATGAATGGATACAGTTCAAAAACTTACCTTGAAGAGAATATCCAACCAATGCGAGAATCAAAACGAAAACACCGGAGAAATACATTTTACTGTTGGTTGTTTTACTGTTGGTGACAAATGCTCGTGTTCGATATGTCGCTAAAAGCAAGGTACCTCGGTTTTTATACCACCAGGTGCTAATTTATGTTTTGTCCAAAAGTGATTTACACAAAAGATAACTTTATAGAACGGATGTGCTGAAAAAATTCATGAACTGTAGATAATCAAAGAAGCTCGTATATTATTTGGACATGTATGAATTTATTCAGTGGAGTTGACGACATTCATACCAGAATTTCAAGAAATGTTGGAGATGAAATTCCCCAAGAACACTTTCGTAACACTTCATTCAGATGATCTTAATTTTCAGTTTTACCTTCGGAAAACACAAGAAATCATTTTGGAAATTTTTTATTTCAACACATCTCTTATCAAGTCGAGGAGCTGCAGTTGTATGGGTGAAAACTAAAGGTGAATTGCAAGAGATCTTTTTGTTGAAATTACTGTTGGAAAAAATATTCCCGGAACTCTGAAATAAATGATTCATCCTGCATGTGAACATACAACAATTGAATGTGATGCGAGATGACACCAATGAAGGTCGTATTTTAGTTAGATATAACTTCTATTTTCATATTACGTTAGTTATTTTTAAAATCACATGTTCATGTTCGGTTAAATTAGGATTTTTTTGTGTTGGTTCTTCCCGTGTCGTTATCAAGGTATGATAATATCTGATTTTGCGAAACTTGATGGCGAGTTCATACCTGATATTGAACCAAATATATCATAACTAGCTAATTGGGGTGAAATTCTTGATTTAATCTAGTTCGTCCTGTGTATCCATATATAACACAGTGTGCGCCGAAATTATGGAACAAATTCATTTTCTCAGAAGAAAAATATTTGGCAACAAAATACTGAATCAGGTCAATTTTTATTTCACTTTTACCAAATTTTATGCATTTTTGAAGGATTTTCGTTGCACCCTATGCCATCCCCATCGACCCTCTAAATTTTTTTAATAGGGAATCTGGGTAATGTGGTACTTTTTTTGGCAAGGTCTTTGTATCTTCTTTACAGGCGTGCAGATATTTTTAATTTTTTTTTTGAAAAATTATTTACATATTTCAAAAAGTTTTTCAGTATGTACACTTTGTCATGGCTCATTTACTTTGAGACGATGGTACCTTATGAAATTCGTCACCGAATGAAAGTCGACCATTACAGTTTTGTTCATGGACAACTTTCAACCCCCTCACATGAAAAATTTTTTTTCTCCATTGAAGGGTCCGTAGAGGTTGAAAGTTTTGCATGAACCGAACTGTAATGGTCGACTTTCATTCGGGAACAAATTTCATCAGGTACTATCGTCGCAAAGTAAATGAGCCATGACAAAGTGCACATACTGAAAATCTCTTTTAAGTAACCTATTTTTCAAAAAAAAATATTTTTTTTCTTGAGATTATCTGCACGCCTGTAAAGAAGTTACAAAGACCTTGCCAAAAAAGTACCAAATGACCTACTTTCCCTATTCAAAAAATTTAGAGGGTTGATGGGGATGGCACAGCGTGCAATAAAAATACTTCGAAAATGCATATAAATTTGGTAAAAGTGAAACAGAATTGACCTGTTTCAGGATTTTGTTGCCAAATATTTTTCTTCTGAGGAAATGAATTTGTTCCATAATTTTGTATGGATGAAATGAACAAACATAAACACAAGGACGTTAATAAATCAACAAATACCCCACCTTGATCTCAGCTGATCATCCAATCAACCCAAGTTATAGATAAGATGAACTTAATCTTCATTCTTTTACGAATGATAAAGCGACGGTGTTTTGAATATATTCTGACCACAAAGAGCTAACTTCTCTTTGCTTACATTTTTTACCATATTTCACGATTTAACTGCACTTTATCGGACAAAAAAGTGTTTATAACACTAGCCCCGCGAAAGTAATTCCCGAACAATGAAAACTATTTGATTAAAGATTTATCGGCATCCCGGAAGGCTGAGGAAATTCGAAATTAAACTCCATTCACTTTTATAAACTATTCCGGTTGGCCATAACATTCTGACACATTTCACCGTGTATATTTTGGAAACGTTAGGTTATAGTCATTTTCCTGCCAGATAACGTTGTCCTCTCTACATAGAGGCAGTAGTTTTTTCCCTGTCAATACTGGAAATATCTCACGTATATGAACCTAGTTGGAAGATTAAGTAATGCTATTTTCTTATACAGAAATCTAGAATCGAGTGTTGAAATTTTACTAAAAAAATAATGGATAGAGAAGTCCGTTACTTTGTGATAATTCGTTCAAAAAAAATAAATGTACTCGAATAACCCTGCAGTGAAACTTCTAAACGAACAGACAAACCTATGGAATTCCCTACCTTTCGAAATTCTCAAGAAATAAGCCTACCGAAGACATTTAAATACATTGTTGCACAACTTGAAATACTCCAGTATGAAAATGTTGGATAGCTTGTGATAAATTATTGATACCAAATTATCAGGGTTACTATCAGAAAAAGCAGATTTCCATTCTACATAACAATTCCTGATACTTTATTGTCTTTGGCATTTGTAGTTTCCAAGCGGATGATTATGTTGAGATTGAGAGTAGAAATTGGCATTGACATTTGGCAGCGTCTCTGAGAATTATTTTGACATTGCCGATATTTCACGAGTGCCAACCTGCGTCAGTTTTAAGTAAAAAAACTTGATAGACTATGGCCAACCGGAATAGTTTATACAAGTGAATGGAGTATATGTTGGTGATAGCCCATTAAGTAATATTTAGAATTGCAGAATTCATGTTGGTATTGAGAATATAACTGACAGAACATGAATATTGTTCTGTTCGAATATGTCATTGGTTTTGACGAAGCAAATTGAGAAAATAATTTTTCCGAATTCAAGTTTTTTTCCATTTTTCTGTTATTAAAAGCTGCTGGAATTCCGAATTTAATGGTAAGACACGGACTGTGCAATGAAACTCCAGAAAGAGAACAAACCTGTTTTTCTTCCATAGATCTTTTCACATCCACTCGAGGAGGCTTCGTTGTGCGTTTTGTATCTCCCACAGCGTTTTCAACTCGATACTTTATTAATACAGTTCGAATTCGATGCTTTCATTGAAAATGAACTGTAATCGAGCATATAATTTACTATTGATTGACAATCAGGCCCTTGATCGGGTCATCGAAACTTTATGAAACTGCCGATAGTCTACCGACATGATGTAAAAAACAAGGTGTGCTCATCTGCAAAAAAAGTGACGTCAGCAAGATTGAAATACAAGGAAATATATATTCTGTGCTTTGAATTTACATGTAGTTTTATACGTCATCTTTTTATACTCACGATCACAGAAGAGCACTCAATGTTTTATTTATATCATGGTCTACGGATTTAACTACATATATTATTTCTATGATAAGCACAGAAATTTTACCGGAAATAAACTTACGTGCGGCCCATGATGTAAGTAAAACAGGGTGTGCTCATCTCTATTTGAGGGTGACTTCACAAAGATTAAAATTCAAAGCAAATATATTCGGATTCACAGAATGCAAGTAAAAATACTCCAGTGCACCAAAACTGCATGATATGATATCATGATGTTTTTACTTTATGATATGATATGAGTTAAAAAATTCTGTTTGTCGTGGTGGACGTGTTCTCATCTTAATTTTCCTCCAACATTAATGATATTTCGACTTGAAGATGGGTTATGTTTGCTGTATGACAGGGTGTAATAACAAATGTGGTCAGATTGAAATGCCCCACATGATTATGAGGTGAGTTGAAAACCTTTACTATGATTAATCAGTGATATTTTGAGTTTATGATTCCTTATTTTAGTTATACGGCACGTGGGTGAAGAGCAGTGTATGTTTGAATTTCATGAAAGAATCTCAAGAAGTCATCCTTAAAAAAAGCCCGCATGTTCTATTTATTTTGGGTCCGAATATATCACCCTCACATATAAGAAAACAATTTAATCATGAAGGAAAATGCTGTATACACATTATTATGAAAGCTTTTCTAAATTTTTATAGTTGACTAAGTATATTTTTCCCATTTCAGAAAAATAAGAAACTCAATTAGGGAAGAATTTCGTTCTGATATATACCGTATTTGTGAGAAAATACAAAACAATTATCTTGTTTGTGATTGTTTGTGTATAGAATAAATAGCATCAGAATAATTTATTCATGAGATTATATCCATTATGGTGCAAACGATACAAATCCTTCCCCCCAATCTTTCTTATAACGTCATAGTAAAAACGACCATAGAAATGCAGATGAGCACACCCTGTTATTTACGTCATGGTACGGCCTTTCAAGCACTACTTCAATGTCAATGGGTCTTTATAGAAAAATGAACTACTGCTTTTCTTGAAATCTGTGGACAAAAATCTGAACTGGTGTGAGAAAGACTATACAAATTCCCTCTGAGTATACAGAAGAAGATGAATATGGCATCACTATATATGGGCAAAACAGTTCATCTCTATGTACCAATTTTGTGGAGCAAGTATGCAGCTCAAATGTTTCTGCTTCTATGGTTCTGACCATGGACATAGAGAAATGGGCTGCGTTTCCTTTAAATCTGTGAAAAGGAGCGGTTCCGATGATACGCAGGGACGAACCTATTTTCTCCCCACAAAGATAGAAGAAGATATAAGATAATATCGATCTTACACATCTCTCCTCTATCGTTCATTGTTATTAAGCAAACCATCTACCTTTATTTATGATTGGAAAGCTCATTGGAGAGTGGCAAAGAGTACTTCGAAGCCAATTTCGATATTACAATAATTTACAAAGGACCCGATGCCCCTATATGTATGAATGTATATTTGGAAATTAAAAATTATTTCATAAAAATATATCATCTTTTAATAACAACATTTTGTAACAATGACAGATCATTCTTCATAAATTCCAGACGAGATTGAATATTACTGAATGTTTCCTTTATTTCACATGATTCTCTCTGCTGCTTTAAAAGTTCCCTTATATAATCTTCGGAGATATTTGCTGAGTTTCTTCTCAATGTCCTCTGGATATAAATAGTACGTGTACAAATATTATTGTTTTCGAGCGCTTCTTTGAAAATCTTCAAAAGGAAAAAAAATATTGGTGAAGAAGTGAATATTAAATGAATCTCAAACTTTGAATGTAAGAATTATTTGAGCCATATGTTGTGGTGATTATAGAATGACTCACCTTATTCTGACATTCATATATCTTAATGGTAGATTTAAGATCGTTGCATAGCCTTTGAAGGAAGTATTTTTCAGTTATTTCTTCGGCCACACCTTCAATTTTACTCTTGAATGTATTGAATATTTTTCCTAACAGGTGATCTCTCTGTGTGAGAGCTGTTTGTAGGATAGAATTTTCTCTTCTCAACTGTTCTATAACTGAATCTGATATCTGCAACATGAAGTTCAAATTCTGGTAGAAAATTGCGTTTTCTTGTTCCATGAACAGAATTAAGGGAAATTATTATCACCAAACGTTCGCTAAGTATAAACGTGAATGAATTTATATCATATTTAGCACAATTATTTATATATATTATCTTCGAGATACTCACATCAGAATGCTCACGAGGACATATGACACTTTGGCTTGTTCCTTCGAATTTATTCCCATTTTCAACTAAATGTTCAGATAATATACAAAGAGATAGTTTCTGATTTTCATCAAGGTAGCTATTACCTATTGTTCGATTGTTTGTTTGCTCCTCTTCAATTTCATCTTCTTTCGAAGGTGTCACAATATTATCACAATAATTAAAAAGTATTTCCGAAGTATCGGATCCAATATTATGTCCACTGGATTTCTGTAACAATTCTATCTTTGAAGAAAAAGGATGTGAGCATGCTAAAACGAACTCACTATATGCGTTTGTATTCTGTCAGTGAAATGTTCAATCATCTGAATTACTTTGGTGAAATCATCATTTTCTTCTGAATTCAAAATTCGATATCCATTTTTTGAGAGAAACGTTTTCATCCGTTTTAATTCCCTAGCAATAGGGATATGTAGGTTCCGCAGAGCTTCGTACTGTTTTTCTTTTAGTTTATAGGATTTTCGATAACTCCTCACGCTATTCAACAAAAACCTTTTGTATTTCTCGAATCTGAAACATTGCAATCAAGTATTTCTCGAAATATTATTCTTGTATGAAACTAATTTTTGCGCGCATTTTCTAGGGAAACAGCGTGCTATCGTTTTGTCCAAATGTCTGTAATTTTCGATGATTGAGCCGAAAATGGTCTCAAACGACAAGATTGGACTCACTGATGACGAATCCGGTGTCAAAATCGATTCTGCCCGGCCGGCTGGCCGTAGACAGGACAACTGTCGAACGGAGTGAGCTAGCGACTTGAAATTTTAAGGGTAGATCGCGCATTAGAATTCCGCGGTTGAGTTCGTTAATGGTCCAAATCAGTCGAACAATGTTGCAGTAATAGCCACTTGAAACTTTGGAGTTATTTTATTTTTATTTCAGAAACTACTTGAGCGATTGGATTTAAACTTGGCTATTAGGTGGAGTATAACGACGCGCAACTTTGAGCCAAATTTTGTCAGGATCATACTGTCAGTAAATTCAAAAAAAATTTTTTTTTCAAAATTGTTTCCCAAAAAATTTTTTTTTTCCGAAACCGTTAATCATGTTCAAAAAAAAATCCACTCGGACTTTGAGCTTCATATTCCACAGCAGTGTATCAAAATTCAGTTCGATACGATTATAAGTTTTGGAGATATGGGGAAAAAATATGTCAAATTTCGAGGTTTTCTTTGTGTGATCATCCTCATTAAATTCTGCATGAATCTTCGAACTGTAATTTTTCAATGAAGTACTGGATTTCAATTCAATCTGACCTGTGTTTTTGGAAATATTGGGAAAATAAAATGTTTGAAGCTGCTGCCTTCACGGCAGTGCTTTTCTAGATTTTCATTCTGAATTATACTGAAATCTTCACGATCAGAAGTCAAACTACTTAATTTCGATTAATCTGGGCTCACATTGAGGAAAATCAATTTTTGTTGACTTGCTCTGAAAAACGGACTATGATACCTCATGAAAATTCAGAGGATGGGGTGGGGGATTTAAAAATGAAAATTCCGGCGTCGTTCGTTCTATCATGATTTCAACCCATAGGAAAAAAACTTACCTTAGCTTTTCCCCAATTAATATTTTTTCTTTCGCAGAAACTAAAACCCTCAATTCTCCAACTAATGAGACTAAAGAATCATTGTCTACCTCTTTCAAAAGGTCCATATTTTTTGAACACACCAAGACAATTCTTTTATATTGTTCTTCAACGAGTTTCATTCGACGATGGATATCTCGAGAAACTGATGATTTGTATCTTTGACAACAATTCTCGTTGAAATCAGAAGGATGTAAACTATTTGTAGTTATGAGTGGGGGTGATATTTTACTGCCTTCCTCATGAGTAGAGTTTTCTCCGAGAATCTCTACAATTTCCGAGTCATTTCTGGATTGATTTCTTGAACTTTGGGACTTATTTCCTGATCCTTCGTTTTTTCTCGAAATATCCTTCTTAGTCATAAATGCAAATTCTGTCATTTTCTGCTCACTGTCGTCCGAAATATCATCACAAACAGCTTTGATGTCTCGTAAAATATACTGAATTTCACCGACTGTATCGGTGAAACTACTCAATTCTTCTTGATGTTCCATTTCCATCTGGAGTTTATCCAGTTTTAATTTCCTGACCATTCTTGTTAATTCTTGAGTGTCTTCTTCGATTCTCATTGAAGAATCGAATTGACTCGATTTTTCTACCGTTGATGTGAAAATATTTTCATTCCTCAACATTAGTCTAAGTTTCCTTTGCATACCTCTCATTTTCAGAAAATATTCTCGCATCTTGAATACTGTTAGTTCCATGTTTCTTTTCTCGAATTGGAGTTGTAATACTGTAACTCTCATACTATCGATAATATCGTTTAATTGAACGATTTCCTTATTTGTTTCTTCTTCTTTGTTTTCTTTCGACTGATTAATTTGTACTTTTTTCTGTTCATCTTCTGAGTTCATCACAGTGGAATTGTCATAACTTGATCTAAGCAGTTCCTTTAGTCTATCCTCTCTTTTATTAATATTTTTCATCTTTTCTAAGGCTTCTTTCAAAAAAATATTTTCGTGGCAAACCTTGATAAGTTTGACGTGAAATTTTTTCAGTCCATCATAAGTTTCATGACCATCGCCAGTATTTTTGTTATAACTATATTTGCAATACATTTTTCTTTGACTTTCACCTATATTTTCACGCTTCTGGAGTGGTCGATTGATTCCATCAGAAGAGAATTCTGGTTTATTTTCGGTATCTTTATAAATGAAAACTAATTGTTTCTCCAACCATTCTTCTGATCTTTCGAATTGGTTCAGTTTTTTTCTGGTGGTGTCCAAATCTACTTCAAGCTTTTCGTTATGTTTTCTAAGAAATTCTATTTGGATGAAATGGGAAACTATATCTTCTTTGAGTTTTGAGATACATTTGTTCTTAGCTTGCAGGCTGAGTTGTAGTTCCTTCAATTTCATCCGTAGGTTCTTGTTTTCCGCTTGAAATTCCTGTTTAATCATCACATACTTCAATAATTTCTTTTCGAAATTGACCAGAGGATCGAAAACTTCATCCATATTTCTCTCGGCATCAGATGGAATTTTTCCTATAATAATAAATTTATGTTATTATGGTACACAGTGCGTCAATTTGAAAAGGTTTAATCCTAGATATTTCGACGATAATGCGAAAAGAGGTGAACTTTGGTTCGTAGGGGGTTGGTTCTAATCGACGACAGCCACCCCTGAACTCCTAAATGCCATCCACTCTACCTTTCTTGATAGTTATCCGAAAAATAAAAAGAGTAGAACCGTGCCACGTGTGAAAAAAAGGAGAACTTCAAGAAGCTATGCTGAATCTTTTTTTTTCACATTATAACCGACTTTGTTGTTGCATTCTTCAGTTCTTTCCTCCACTTCTTTGGAATGATAAATAAAAGGAGTGCTGACAAAAAAAGGTCAAGTGTATGGCATTTTTCGTTTATTTATTAGTAGACTATTCAAAGTCCACACTGATATTTATGTATTTGTAACCGAGCATAAAATGTTTCCCTATGAACCAAAGTTAACCTATTGTTGGACTTTTCTGAGTTTGCATGGAGTCGAGATTTAAGGATTCTACCTTTCAAAATCGACACACTGTATAGTGATAGACACTGCATAGTGATTGACATCGTATGTGTAGCAGGTTTTTCTTATATAAAAAGGATTATCATGCTGAGCATCTTCTGAAAACATGAAAACCTTGTCCGAATTCATACCAAGCTTCAGATTTGAATAATTTTGAAGAAACATAGGTAATAAAGGGTGTTTTTTGGAGGTATAGAACTTTGAAATGGAATAAAACAAGGATGAATTATATTTCAAATAGAATTTTTGGCATATGACCGCCACGGCTGCCTCGAGCTTAATCTTATCTGGAGGTTCAGTTTTCAATAACTTTTTCCAACATTTGTGGCCGTATAAGGCAATAGCGCGGCGAATGTTGTCCTTCAAGTGGTCGGTCGTTTCGGGCTTATAGGGCTAGACTAGTGACTTCACATATCCCCACAGAAATTATTCTAGCGGCGTCGAATCGCACGATCTTGGAGGCCAATTCACGGGACCGGAACGTGAAATTATGCGGCAATCAAACGTTTCCTTCAGTAAATCAATTGTGGCACGAGCTGTGTGACATGTTGCGCCACCTTGTTGAGACCACCGCTGATTGTAACGTTCTGGCCAGCATCGTCTTTAAAGAAGTACAGACCAATGATTCCACCAGCCCGTACAGCTCACCAAACAGTCAGTTAGAGTAAACGTGGTGCGAGAACGGTCCATAGTTAGTCGAATTAATTGCTTTGATGGAGGATTATGTTGACCGTAAAATGGACGTAGAGCGCGATACGTATTTCGAACAAAACCATTATTTTCTAAATGAAATTGCACAATTTGGAAGCGTTGTCCAGGAGTCAGTCTATTCTTGTTAAAATGCCAGACCAAACTAAACACAAATCACTTGACAGCTGATAAAATGGCCGCAAGTTAAAACAGTGTTGCCAACTGTACCTCTAAAAAACACCATTTAGTTTGGGGACAATAAGGAGTAGTAGAAGAAATATTAACAGGAATGGAAATTTTTGGTCAAGAGGTGGAAATATATAGGGTGTTCCCAAATTGCTGGTTCAAACGGAAAGGAGGAGATTCCTCGAATAAATTCAAGGAAAAAAAGTGAATATGGGACAAAATAACAGCGGCTCAGCTATAAAAATCTGGAGGATAACCGGACACAGAGTTCCGGAAAAATATCACCCTGTAGATTTGCAATCGGAATAGGTCTCTTGCATGTAACACGAATTATCATATTTTTATGTTTTCCTCATTCTATATCGATACAAAGTCATAATGTATGATATCACACACTTCAATAATAAGCGAATTTTGAATAATTCGGTATTAAAAATGGCCAAATCGGGACTCAAAGTCGAAGCGGGAGAAACGCGTCAGATAGCCTCTACGTCACTCGTTATTGTACGATTCACCAATCGATACAGCCAGACGCTGTCTATTGGCTTGCTAGAGTGAAAAGTACACGAGATGAGGGAGAGGATGGATATTTCCCCATACGTCACGGAAACCGCGAAGCTTCGTCCGTTTAAACAACCGACATGCGGAGCCCAATTTAAAAGAGCATTCTATCGTTAAAAATTGAAATTTTTGATGGCGGTTAAAGTTTTTCAGTGGTCTCACGGATAGAATATTTGAATCCCATGATAAAAAAAAATCATGCAAGAGACCTATTGGCATTGTCACATTGTGTGAGCTCTGAAATGTAATATTCATGCCACATCTCAGTTGAAAATCTTGTGAAATGCAGATTCTATCAGGAAAAAATTCAAAATTTAATATCCAGCATTTCGAAACGTCTGAGGTCTAATGTTTATGGGATTTTTTCCCTAAAATTATGAAAGGAATCTTCCTTTTTCGTTTGTAACTCCGAAGAATTCACTCATCGGTAAATTCAGAAGTACTCGAGGGCAGTTTATTCCCTATCGAAATTGTGTCTGAAAAGTAACCCTCATGCTCATCGTTTTTAGGGTACAATCTCCTTGTTTGATATTTTTTTAGTGCTCAACTATAAAAACCTTACCCTGACAACCATCGTTGTAACTGTTATATATCTCATCCAATCCAATTTTCAGTCTCTCTTTTAGGTCCGTACAACTTCTTCGATAACTTGAAGCGATTTCATCTTGATGGCCCAACATTTCGAGTCATCGTCCATTCCTTTTCCTGGTCATAATCTGAAAATAAAAGTAATAAAGCTGCAAGAAAAGCTTCGCGTTCAATCCATACGGTGTTTTACGATTTTCTATTTCCAAATTTATGTCTTGCAATTCAGCGGAACGTGATATTTGACTGGAATTGAGACAATAGAGATAATAATGTATCGAAAATGTATTGAAATTTGACTCTCTGGACGACTAATTGAAGACTCCATTTAAGAGAAAACAATACTAAAACCTCGCTTATATCTCAAGGTCAGGCCCGGTCTACATGCTGGAACGTTGCCTATTGGCGAATGAAGATAAGCGCTACTCCCTCTGGTGGCTATCCGAGTAACCCGAGGTTCAGACATTATCATTCACAAGTTAAAAGAAATGTTAAGAAAATGAGAAAGTTAATGCATTTTTCTTGGCGTTTGTGTGATTTTACGAGGAAAAGCAAACTCAAATGTCCCCTCCCATAGATTTCCACAGCCCGGTGAAAAATTTCGAGTTAGGATAAAAGAAACTTCCTTTAACAAGTCGGGCCTGAAAGTGTTGAAGAATCGATAAAAACCAACATAGAAGATTTATGAGAGTCTTTTACCTGACTTTACTGATGATGATCATTTTTATAGAGGTAAGCACGAATTGCTCATGAAATATCAGATCACATTCATGAAGACAATTTTTTTCCAGGCCCCTAATCCAAGCAGATAAATTTGCTTAAGAGGAATGCTCTGCCTTCCAGAAATCTGCCTGTTGAACTGATCATTAAGGAACAACGTAAATGTTTTAGTGATAGAACTGACTATTGAAAAAAAAAGAGTCTCAACAAGGAAATATCTGGTGATGAAAACTGTTCGCTCAAAGTGCTTCTGCCGATGAAAGCAAAGTTGTACAAGGCTTATTCATTACAGCTTTTTCTAGACCAATTATATGAGTGTTGGAAAATTTATTTGTCAACCCATAATGAATAAGACTTACGATACAAGTAGCATTAGTTTTATGTAAATGTGTTCATTTTATTCACAATATATTGAGTATTTAGTCCTTCGCTATAAAAATAGTAAAGTTATAAGTACATGTCTATTATTTTTTTTTAAGTTTATTCAACTTTCAAGATAGCCAAAGAAATCCACCAAAGTCAATCTTGCCGTTTGGATGTGGAAATAAATAATATTAAAATACTGCTTAACCTTGGAGATATACCCGTAATTTCAGAGTTGCTATACTCAATGAGATTGAAGAATGATACATATCTACTTTATAAGAATGGAATATGTACTCCCAGTAATACTCTCGTCAACTATAAAAGTCTAAAAAGTCTTTGAATAAATCGCGAAATCAAAAATTATCAAACCAAACACTAACAAACAGTAAAAAATCGACTATCAAAACAAAATCTATGTCTGCATCTAAGGTTCTGAAACTGACCACCGTGGCGCTGCGATCTTAAATTCAGACGCCAGGCGCGTGAAATATTAGAATTCGAAGAAATTTCGACGTTCATAGGCGAAAACGGGATGTCGTTCTGCATGCTTCAGTGAGTATTTTTTGGATTTTTTTTTTGGATGTACTTAATTCTTTAGCGAGAATGCTTAATGTTAGTTATTCTTTCATTTTTCAATCCATTTCAGTTTTATTTTCCCGAAAATTCTTGAATGTAACAAAGTGGCAACATTGAGCATTCTCACATTTTTTTCAACCATTGCACCAAAAAATTTATTTGAAAAAAACGAAAAAACTCGGGACCCCAGAAGTCACCCCGTTATATTCGAGGAATTGTTGGCTCTTAAGTATAGAAATTCATTGAAATAATGGTCCATTTTGCCCTTGTTCATTGGGTCAATGGTTTCAGAAATATAGGAATAAGAGTAATCTGATAAAATTAGTTAGTTGCAAAATATCCACATGAATCGCAACCGCAATCGCTAGAGATATAATTTCAGAAAAGTTCAATAACTTCGAAACAATAGGGGTTTTTCCTTTAAACGAAAATGCAGTTATTTTCATGAAAAACCTTTGGAACATCATATTTCAAACATATGATTTCAATATTATATTTTTGAAAAAATGTTTGATCACCTAAAACTGAAAAATAAAAATGGGGATTTGCATTTAAAGGGATTCGTCTTGAGTGCACGATATGGCAACGTCGGATTCAGCTTTCTCGGAAAGAAAAGGACGTCAAATGTGTTACTTTGCTTAGGAAAACCGAGATAGCTATATTTCGATCTGCTTAGAGTAGAAGACAACGACCAAGGAATAGAAAAAAAGAGCACAGACTGTCATACTGTCATATTACCGATAAATCGCAAACGGAAATTGTTTGGTTGTATTGAAAAATAACACGTGTGTACCACAGAATAGGAATAAATATTTCATTATTCTATAGCAGAAAAAGCTATTTTACTAAACACCGTTGTCACTTCGTGCATGCCTGACAAATCCCAAGCCCCAATTTTGAAACCTGATTTTGAATACTTTCTGAAGGTAATTTGGGAAAATGATGAATCAAACCCATAATAATTATGTTCAAATTTGCATTTCCAGTAATAACCCAAATTCAGGAAAAAACCCCATTCGCCAGATTTAGCTGCACTGTAGAGGATTCAGATGAAAAGAAGTGATTACTGAAATGATTACAGTACCATAAAATTCATAGAGATTTCGGGATACAACCAAAAACTAATATTTTCGAAGATACAGCGTGAACAATGAAATTTGGTTTCAATTTGCTAAATAATATTTTGTTGTGTTTCTGGTTCGTGATGAATTCTTTATTGGGTTCTTTTACTTGACAATACAATATTATTGACACACTACTTTCTTGATCTTGGGGCAATGCACAAACTATGAAATTTTGGCACGCATGTACCAGCAAACAGCGTGCTATCGTTTTGTTTACATGCCTATGATTTTCGAATATTTTCACGAAAATGGAAGTCGACTAGGTTGGACTCACTGATGACGAATATGACGTCAGAATCGATTTTATCCGGCTGACCGTATGCAGAATTCCGTGAGTGAGAAGAAACCTATCGATTCGAAATTTTCAGGTTAGGGTAAAAAAATGCGAGAGTTAACTCCGTTGATGGGCCAATCGGCCACACAGTTTCAGAGTTATAATCATTTGAATTTTCGAGGTTATTTCGCCATATCTCAGGTATCAAATTTCGATAAAATTCTGAACAGACCTAGATACTTATATTTCAAAACAGTGTTTCGGAGAATATGGGAAAAAATTTGTCAAATTTCTCAATTTTTCCTCGGTAGCTTTGTTTTTTCCGCAATAACCCAAAAAATACTGATCAGAACAAAAAGGAATAAGTAGGCAAATACTCATACTTTGTGTAAAACTTCGTGATAATCGTGTCATTGAAACCGTTTTAAAATTTGCATTCATGTTTTTTCGTCCACAAATTTGAACAAGAGTGCCAAAGCACACCAGTGCTTTTTTAGATTTTTTTTTGGGGAAAACTAACACCAAATTGCACTTTTCAGTCACTGTGTCTCTGAAATTCTCTACTTTTGGACTGAGATGAGTCAGACTCACAGTCATAATTTTTTTCATTCACGAATTTGAGCTGTTCAACAAACATTGAGTCTCTATCTCTGCTGAGTCCTAACTTCTGAAAGAAACAATTTCGACACTCCATATCTTAAGGCCAGATCTGCAGTTCAATTATAGAGTTCCAATTCGAGAATGGGTGAAATTCACTCGAAGATTCCGTAGTTATCGAACTAAAATCCAGTACTTGGCTGAAAAATCTCATAAAATAGTTTTAACAGGATGGAGATCTGATCAATGAGATTTCCATGAAATTTATCTCGAACGTTCAGGCCGTCATCTTCTGAAAGAGTATTTCATTTTTATTCAACCAGATCTGTTATTTAGGCGATAATGGGAAGCTAGAATTTCGAATGAATATATTTACAGAATCACCGGGAGGATTTCACCAATTCGATCTTTCTAATCAAGGACCAAATCTACTCTACCAATATCTAGTCTATAAGTAGTTTCCTTCGAAAGTCATTGTGTTTACCGCCGGTATAACTGCCCACCGTTTGAATCCATTTTCGGGTGAAAATTCGAAAATTTATGATATACAGAACAAGCGCGTCAACATACCTATACAGGCTGCTTCCAAATTATAGAAGACGCTTGAAGGAGGTGTTAGTAGCATTCATTTTCTGTCTTTCGAGCCATTAATTTTATTGGCGACCGAAAAATAACACTTTCCGAGATATTTAAAAAACCTAGAAAAGCACTGACGTGAAGTCAGCAGGTTTTGCGCGCATGTCCAAAGAGGATGGCAGCTTTGGCAACGAATTTGAACATGCGTGCAAACGCTGCTGACTTAAACTCAGTGCTTTTCTAGGTTTTTTTTTCAATTGAGTACTGGATTTCAATTCGCTCTTATCTCTATTTTTGAACTATTGGCAAAATAAAATTTTGATTTCGAATTCGACCTTTGTGATTAACCCCCAAATCTACTCTACAAATATCGAGTTTCTTAGTCGTTTCTTTCGGAAGTTATTGTGTTTACGGTCGGAGTAACGGCCAATAAATTTGGCTAGAACGATAGCAAATGAGTGATACTGCCATCTCCTCCGAGATTCACGTCGAATTTGGAATCACCCTGTATAGATTCATTAAGTATGCATCTATAGGAAGCATAATTTCTATCATCCTACTTGCTACTCCTTCGCTGAAAGAAATGACCTTGACTGCTCGACCGCTTGAGAAAGGACCATAGATATGAAATGTAAGTTCTGTAATTACTCTAAGAATGGAAAGTGAGGTGACCATTCTTGTTGCTCACTGGCTGTATGATTCCATTTAATTCTAGGAATATTTACAGAGATGGCGTGAATGCGGCACTCTACTTCCTTTTGTTATTGCTGCTTTTCAGGGATATTGAAAGAAACTTCTTGAAGGACGTCTTGTGTTTTGATGCCTCAATTCCGTCCGTCCACGAACTAGCACAGTTCAGTTCGCAGTTTTTCACGACAGATCGAATGGATTTGCTAAATGCACCAGTTAAGATCGCTTATATACGAAATCAGCCGAAGGGTTTCGAAGATACGGAAAATTTGCATTTTAGCAGCGATTCTAGAATCTTTACGTGCTTGTTCTGGGGAACAGCGCATTATCGTTTCGTCACAATGTATGTAATTCTCGAATTTTGAGCTGAAAATGAGCTTAAATGATTGGATTGGACTCCCTGAAGAAGAATCCGTGGTCGAATTGAATTATTTCCGTCCGTCCATTTGTCTGTGTGTGTTCTAACTTAAGGAGAGCACGTAGCGATTTGGAATCGACAGATTAGGTTTTTTGGAGTCAAAATATCTCGGTTGAGTTAGTTAATGGGTGAAATGGGCCGAATGATTTTGGTTTTAGGCCGATTTGAAAATTTGAGGTTAACTCTGCGATATCTCATGAAATACTGATCTGATCAGGTTAAAGCTTTGCATATAGTTTAAGAATAGCAACACGCAGCTTAGTGAAAAATTTCGTATTGATCCAGTAGTCAGAAAATGAAAAAATAATGTTAATACCAAAATTTTTCAACGAGATTTGGCACATACCTTAGAGTAAGTGGCACGACAAGGGCCTTAATGTGAAAATTGCGAAGGACCGAAAATTTAGATGTGGAGAAATGATTCTTGCCTACCTTGTAAAAGGTAAATCCTTGAGATGTCCTCGGCTGATCTTCGCCTTCGAACTGGTGGTAGACGGAACACACAATCTCGCACAACGAAAGAATTGTATTGTTCTTGAAATTAGAGTCAATTTGAAAAAATGTTTATATTATAGAAATTCGTGGTTTTATACACTAAGAAAGAGCGAGTGGAAAATCTGTATATGTCCATATGCAAATGAACGAGCATTGAGACTGTTTTCGTTCTTGCGTATCTGGCATTCATCAAATCTCCAGCATATGTTTTCACGCGGTACATTCGAATTAAATGATATTCCCTGAATTAGGTCAACTATGAACCAGCATGAATTTACGAATAATAAACGAAAAATAAGAAAGAAAATGAGTTAACTGGTTGCAGTAACATAACCGCCCACCTAAAATAGAATATTTTACACAAGAAAAAAAAAAGTTGAACGGAAAAAAAAAAAAATCTACTGGAGTGGTAAAGGGCATAACTTAACCACCGGTCTCTGCAGTATACCTTGAATTGTACGGACACTAGCTACTCGAGCTATTTTATCAGCACCATGGTGCAGCTTTTCGATGCGTCCTAAACGCCAGCGTAACGGAGGAAGCTGATCATCTTTGATAAGTACGAGTGTACCTATTGAGAGACAATCAGTGGTTTTATCGAACCACTTCTTACGTTGTTGTAACGTATTCAAATATTCGAGATGCCATCGTTTCCAAAAATCTTGGTGGATACGCGTCAAAAGCTGCCAACGTGAAAGTTTACCTATACAAAGATGTGATAAGTCCGGTTCAGGTAACGCAGTGAGTGGTGCTAAGGTGAGAAAATGTCCCGGTGTTAACGCCGAAATATCGTTCGGGTCATTACTAAGTGGACAGAGCGAACGCGAGTTGAGAAGAGCTTCTATTTGCGTAAGTACAGTGTAAAATTCCTCATAGGTTAGAATTTGATCACCTATGATTCGAAGCAAATGCGATTTAACGGATTTTATTCCGGATTCCCACAGACCTCCAAAATGTGGACTAGAAGGGGGATTAAAGCTCCATTCTATATGTTCTTCAATCACCGCATTTTGCATATAGCTTGAGAGCACTCGATATGCTCCTTTGAAGTTCGTTCCGCCGTCACTAAATATATGATTGCATCGTCCTCGTCGAGCAATGAATCGACGCAATGCAGCAAGAAAGGCGTCAGACGTGAGATCTGAGACGAGTTCTAAATGTAATGCCTTTGTTGTAAAACATACAAAAAAGCATATGTACGACTTACATGATCTAGAACCGCGAGTTCGAGACATAGTCGTGAGAAATGGCCCACCATAATCTACACCTACTCATTGAAAGGGCTTGAGCTGATTCACCCTCAAAGGGGGCAAATTACCCATTAAAGGTTGAGGAGCCTTTGGTTTAACTCTGAAGCAGGTATGACAACGAGAAATAACCTTATTTATCGCTCTTCGAGCGGACAATATCCATACCTGTTGAGTAAGAAGAAATTGTAGAGTCTGGGCTCCTGGATGATGGTAAACTCTATGGAAATGTTCAATTATGAGTTCAGTGAGTCGATGAGAAGACGGAAGTAGAGATGGGTGCTTATGATCATACGAAAGACCAGATAATGAAAGTCTGCCGCCCACCCTCAGAATACCATCCTTACCAATAAACAGATTCAACTTACGAAGACTCTTTGAAATCGGTTTTTCATTTCGAATATTAGCAATATCTGCCTGAAACACAGATTGCTGTACTTGTTTGATGATGAAATTGAGAGCATGTTTGAGGTCTATAGATGATACAACTCCACTTATACGAGAATTGGGATTTTTCAGGTTATGAACGAATCTGAAGACATAAACTACTATATGTTGAGTCTTGGATAACGACGAGAACTTCGAAAGCAACTCATCTACAAATTGCGAGCAGACGAATGCGGGCAAAGAAATGTGACGTTCTTCCTCCCTGACGAGATTTTGAGCGCCCTTCATTTCTATGCGATCGAAAGTTGTTTCCGCGGAACGGAGAAAATCGGGACCCGCCCACCATAATGTACAATTTAGAAGTTCAGCTGGCGTCAGACCACGTGAAGCACAGTCAGCGGGGTTGTCTCCAGATTTTACATGATACCAGAGTTCTGGCGAAACCAATTCCTGAATCTGAGTCGTTCGATTACTGACGAATGATTTCCATCGATGAGGGGAGGATCTGATCCATGTCAGAGCGACTGTAGAATCAGACCATGCAAAAACTTTGCTTATCTGAAAGGCAGATGAATAGACCGAGAGAACTAAAGAGATGAGTTTAGACAAAAGGAGACAGGCGCAGAGTTCCAATCTAGGAATTGAAATTCTCTTCACCGGAGAAACTTTCGATTTTCCACATACGAATGATGTGTCGATAGAGCCGTTGGCATAGAAAAATCGAAGGTAAACGACAGCAGCATAACCTCGTTCACTACTGTCTCCAAAGCCATGGAGTTCGCATCGTGAATAGGATCCTGATGCCAACTGCCTAGGAACTTTGAGCTTGGCTAGTTCGTGCAATTCAGATTTACACTGGTTCCAACGATTGTTTACATCGACTGGGAGAGAATCATCCCATCGCAAGCCTACTGTCCAGAGATGCTGGATTAGGTGCTTTGCAAGAAAAGTGAACGGGGCTAGAAATCCAAGAGGGTCAAAAATACGTGAAAGATCCGACAGAATAGATCGTTTTGAGCAGACCTCACCAGATGCCTTTACTGAATAAGAAAATTCATCTAATGACGGAAACCATTTCAAACCAAGAATTTTAATGGCAGAGTCGGCATCAAAATTGATGGAATGCTGATGGTGGTGGTCTAAAGGTACACGAGAAAGCAATTCATGGCTATTGCTACACCACTTACGAAGCTCAAACCCACCACATTTCAACAATGATATCAACTCGTCCACCAAAACTTCGGCCTGTTCCAGATCATCACAGCCCGTGACAATATCGTCCACGTAAATATCTCTGAGTAGGATTGTAGATGCATTTGGAAAAGAAGCTCCTTCGTCCTCAGCTAGTTGAGACAAAGTCCTAAGAGCAAGAAAGGGAGCAGGTGCAACTCCGTATGTAACGGTGTTTAATCGATATGCACAGACAGGCTCTGATGGAGAAAACCTCCAAAGAACTCTTTGGTAATCACGATGCGAGGGCTGAATTAAGATTTGACGATACATCTGTTTTATATCGGCAGTGAAAACGAAAGTATGGACACGAAAATTCAACAGAATAACGAAAATGTCCTTCTGTAATTTAGGACCAATCAAGAGAGCATCATTCAAGGACAATTTTCCTGGAAGGTGAGCTGATGCGTCGAAGACTACTCGCAACTTGGTCGACGCACTATCAGGTTTGATGACACAATGGTGAGGGATATAGAATTTATTCTCAGTTTCGACATCTGTGACCACCGACGACATATGATTGCTACTCAAATAATCTCTCATAAAATGACAGTACTCCTGGTACACTTCTGGAGTTTTAATAAGTCTACGTTCGAGCGACAGAAAACGACGCAGAGCTAGAGAATACGTATCACCAAAAGATAAGCATTTGTTACTTTCAAATGGCAATGCAACCGTGTATCGTCCCGAAGCATCTCTCGAATGACATTCAACAAAGAGCCGTTCACAACGCTGATCCTCTGGTGAAGAGGATGTTGTTGTTGGCACCTCTTCAAGTTCCCAGAACTTCTTTAATGTGGTATCAATAGATGAATCACATAAAGACAAATGAAATGAATTCATCGAGCGACTAGGGGAATGAATTTGTCCCATGAAAACCCAACCGAAAACAGTTTCTAGGGCTGTAGGTTCCGAACCGTTGCCTTGGATTCGACCGTCTTTAAGTATGAGTGGGAAAATATCTGCACCAAGAAGGATATCAATGGAATGTGGAGTAGAAAATTCAGGATCTGCTAATCTTTTGTTGGAGATGCATTTCCAATTGGAGAATTGGACGAAAGAGGTCGGCATTTGCGTACAAATTTTTGGAATAACGACAGCGTCAAAAGTAAAAGATGGGTTGACCTGACCTGTAGGGCGAATAGAGCAGACAGTACTACCAGAAGCAGTAGATGAACTTTCTCCTATGCCAGTAATTGAAAGAGCATTCTTTGAAATTCCCAATCCTAACATTTTTACACAAGATTCGGATATGATGTTTATTTGAGAACCGGCGTCTAATAAAACACGAACTTTCTGAAAGTTACCCCAAGCGTCTTGAATGTCCACTTGAGCAGTTGCCAATAAAACTGTGTAGTTAGCAGGCGAAACATTTACTGAGTTTGAATGCGAAAAATAAGAGATTTGACTTTGAGATTGACATGATTCATTCTGAGGTACATCGTCGGATGAACTGCGCATGTGTAATAAAGAATGGTGTTTTTTATTACATGTACGGCATGTTGACTTCGAGGAACAGGTATTTAATTGATGCCCAGAATGAAGGCAGTTGATGCACCAATTCTTATCTTTGACAATTTTGAAACGATCCGAGGCAGTTTTTCCTAAGAACGAAGGACAGCTGTAAATATTATGAGATGACTTGCAATAATTACAACTTATGCCTTTTTTTTCTGTATTATTTTTCGATTGAACTAAAAGAACAGAATTTCGTTTACTTTGAGTATTATTAACTTTTGTAGTTCGAGAATCAGAAAATTGTTGAGATTTTGAAGGAAGAGAAAGAGCAACTGATTCTAGAGCTATACATTGATTAGTCAAGAACGTTTGCAAATTAATAAACGAAGGAATGTCTGTTGAGCATTCCTGTAATTCAAATCGTTTAATGGTGGCTGTGTCTAATCTCTGAATGAGCAAATGAAATAAAACAAAGTCCCACTGATCAGTAGGCAAACCCAAGTTCTTCAACACAGCTAAATTTTCCGAAAATACCTCCAGAATCCGTCTAAGTCCGGACGCTGACTCATTTTGAAGTTTTGAAACATTATAAATTTCATTCCAACAGGTATTAGCTAAGAGCCGTCTATTCTGATATCTATCAGTTAGAGTTTGAAACGCATTTCCATAATTTTGAGCTGTCAAAGGAAACCCTTTGAGCAAATTCAGAGCTTGAGAAGAAAGTGAACTCAATAGATACTGAAATTTTTCTATTTGACTCAAATTAGAATTCTCATGAACTAAACTTTTGAATAAGTCATAAAACGTTGGCCATTCCCTATAATTACCATCAAAAATAGGTAAAGCGATTTTGGGAAGTTTTACGTTTGGCGATTTTGATGTATGAGTAGACTCAGGTTTAACGACAGGAAACAAATTTACGTAGATTGTTTTGACAGTGAAATAATTATCGGTGAACGCAGCTCTAATTGATTTTTCTGAGTTGTAATCTGGTTCATCTGAATTCGCTAAAAGCACTATTATAGCATTATGTATAGTTTGAAATTCACTGTAAATTTCCTCTAGATTTTCGTATCTTAAACGAAATCGTACGTGAAGACTTTCGTCTGTTACCGCAGCCTGAGCTAGAAACAATATTTCCTCGATGTCATCAATAAGAATTTGACGACGAGCTTTATTCTGTTTCACTTTAGAATTCATTGTGAATGAAATGAGTTGTTCTACGATTCAAAGTATACTGCAGTTATAATGTTATTTCGAAAGTTTATTTTGAAAAGTTTTCGAAATGAACGAATAAATAGAAATAATACCAAAAGCAAAATGTTGACACTATGAATGGATAAGTATTCAAACAGGAACAACACCTGACCGAAAAGTCGAGAATAGAGAAAAGAGAAAAGAATCGAAAGTTTACGAAAAGTCAGGTATTGTTATTGTTCGAAAATGAGAGGTTATCTACTGAAAACAGTCTATGGTTAAGAATACGCTGAATGTCAACACACTGCGATTATCAGTTTCTTTTTTTTATGAGCAGAACAATATGGAAGTGAAATGAATTAAATTCAGAGTAACCTAATTAAAAGAATTTAGAAATAAGGTTCTAATATCAGCTCGATTGGACTGATATGGTTCAAATATCGGCTCGATGGACCAATATGGCACGACAAGGGCCTTAATGTGAAAATTGCGAAGGACCGAAAATTTAGATGTGGAGAAATGATTCTTGCCTACCTTGTAAAAGGTAAATCCTTGAGATGTCCTCGGCTGATCTTCGCCTTCGAACTGGTGGTAGACGGAACACACAATCTCGCACAACGAAAGAATTGTATTGTTCTTGAAATTAGAGTCAATTTGAAAAATGTTTATATTATAGAAATTCGTGGTTTTATACACTAAGAAAGAGCGAGTGGAAAATCTGTATATGTCCATATGCAAATGAACGAGCATTGAGACTGTTTTCGTTCTTGCGTATCTGGCATTCATCAAATCTCCAGCATATGTTTTCACGCGGTACATTCGAATTAAATGATATTCCCTGAATTAGGTCAACTATGAACCAGCATGAATTTACGAATAATAAACGACAAATAAGAAAGAAAATGAGTTAACTGGTTGCAGTAACAGTAAGTATTCAACAACAATGTTCAAAATTTCAATTTAATCCGATATTTACTTTCGTAGATATAAGAATTTTTGAAAAAAACGTGAGAGCTCCTGACCTCACGTCAGTGCTATATTAGAATACACTATTCTTGAAATTTTCTGCTCAGGCGCATTGTATTTGACATCATCAATTTTTCCGAAAATATTTATTCAAAATACTTTTATTAAGATCTTTAGTCGATCGAACATGTACTCATAGGAATATTTAGGGAATTCAAATTAGTATATATCTCCGAATTATTTGGTAGATTTTGTCATGTAGTGGAATGAATTTTCGTTTGAATACTTCAAACATACCCTTCATGGTCTTCAGTTAATATCCTTTAAAAATTGTTGTGTTAAGACAGAAATAATAAAATATCCACTTCGAAGAAAAAGGTATAAGACCCTTTAGGACTAAAGTGCGTTTTCCGTTGAGTTTATTTTTGAGTCAATATATTTATTAGTTGCAACAAAATATATATTTTGTATGACGATATATTTATTATTTCAAAAACACAATATATTCACGAGTTGGAAATCTATAAAAATGTGACCAATATATATTTATTATTTCGATCTATCGAACAACGTCAAGAGATGGCGCGTCGAAAGCACGCTTTCTCTTAATCCAGCAAAACAAGTTTGAAAGATTGTAAATATTGATAATCAGTTCTGATTTTGATTTGATTTGTGAATATTTAGTGTAATTCCCCGAATATTCATTTTGATTATCGTCGTAAACTCAGATTTCAATCAAAATTGCTGAGAACTGTAAGCTTCCAGAGCGCCATCTCTTGACGTTGTTCGGTGGATCGAATTATTCAATATATTATTGGATCATAAATTTTCATATATTTCATCACGTAAATATATTGTGTAGGGCAGAAAAAAAATATATCGGAACGAAAAATAAATATATCGTCACACAAAATAAATATATTGTTGCAACTGATGAATATATTACTTAAGAGGAAATATATTTTCCAAACCACTTTTGTCTGAAACGGCGCCCATGAAAAGGCGAGGGAATAATTTTTTTGTTTCATTATTTATTCCAAGGTTAGGAAATAAATGTTTTATTTCGCAGATACCATTAAATTTTCGTGAAAATATAGTTTTCCCCATTTCGAAATTTATGGGAACCCTGGCAATTCAACATTTTGTTTTGGTGAATATTCAGAGGCCAAACTTATATAACTTTTTAAGTTATGTTTTGAATATTTTACCTCGAATACATTCAGTACACCGATTAATAGCGAATATGTAATATTCATGAGTAATTTTATGGTTACGATATCTCCTCAACCATGAAAAGCCATAATGAAATTGAATACGAGTGCTTATTTATGTAGAGTGACTATTTAGGTACTTATATTCATATATCCATATTTCATCAAGCATTTCTAATGTCTCAAGTGAAATAAAATATAAACAATTCTATCTTCTGCTCATTCCTCCTAATCGTGATTGATAAAGGGCAGAAAGGTATACTTTTTTCTTCCTATGCTAAAGTACCACGATTAATATCTCAACTCCCATGCAAAATCAGAAAAAACGCTAAAAGAGGTAAACTTCGGTTTGTAGGGGGACATCCAATAATTTTATATCAACCATGTGATCGCAATCCCTAGAATCTCAAATCGGGAAAGGGTTGAGTGACAACTTGTTTCAAAGGTTATCCGATTGCCTTCTAGAACACTATGCCTTTTTTGTTAGTAAAATAAAAAATCCTAGAAAATCACTCACGGAAAGTCAGCAGCTCTTCTAGGTTTTTTCGTTAAAGTACTGGGTTTCAATTAGATTTAATTTTTAATGGATATATCTACGGAATCATCGGGCGGATTTTACTCATTCACGAATTCGACCTTCGTAATTAAGCCCCAAACCTACTCTACGAGTATCGAGTTTCTAAGTTGTTTCTTCAGAAAGTAACTGCGTTTACGGTCAGACTAATGGCCGACCGTAATCACAATAACTTCCTAAAGGAACAACTTAGAAACTCGAAATTTGTACAGTAGGTTTGGACCAATGATTCCGCAGATATACCCATTAACAATTTCATTTCTCCAATATTTCCAATAATATGAATAAGATCGAATTGAAATCCAGTACTTTTTCGGAAAATGACAGATCGAAGGTTCATAAAGAATTTAATGATGATAATATGATAAGAAGATCACAAAATATTAAATATTTGAAAAAAAAACTTTGAATTTTTTTTTCAAATTGTTCTAATTACACGATCATCACGAAATTTTGCACATAATTGTTCTTTAGCATCTTTAAACTTCCCGCCAAGTTTCATCATTATTGAATCAGTGTTTCCCAAGCTATACCGAATTGCTTGGAACCAACCGTATAGGAAATGTCCCCGTACATACCAAAGTTCACCTGCATTTTTTCTGATCGTGACGAAATTCTAAGGATGGTACACCTTTTCAAATTGACACTCTGCAGACTCCTTCATTCAACTCACAGAAAAATAAAGGTTGGCTCATAATTGATTCATACATCACGATAATTATAGTCCATAATTTTGTTTTCATGGCAAACTATCAGCCCTAGAATGAGATAATTTTTCCGAATGAAATTTTTGGCCGAGGAACTGCCTCCTAGTTTTTTAGGAAGAGAACTTGTAAGTTTTCGTCTGCTACAATTGAAAAATATCAATAATTGTGGGTAAATTCTTGCCTGATACTCTCTTATCTCTAAGATTTCATAGTTTCCCGTCTTCTCAAATCAGATAAACATGCCGACTCAAGGAAATATTATTCGATTGAAGGTTTTTGTTAGGAAAACTGCAACGATTTGATTTGTTCTGAATGAATATATTATTATTACCTACCATAATGAAAAATATGCCTATTATAATAAATTATTTAGACTTACATGTTATTAGTACCTGTTGTTAACTACACACGGACTCTAATCTAATATACCTCAGATCTCCAGGTGAGCAAGCATCGAAGAAACTGAACTAACTGTAAATGAGAACGTAAACAGCTGATAAGTTGACGTTTCGAACTCTGTTTTGACGTAGTAGAAACATTCGGTTCTATTACTTTTAATGGCAAAATATTTTGATGAATAGTAAAAAGAGTTGTGAGTTGAAATAGTTCATATATATTGATCTAATACAGGAAAAATTACAAAAATATTTTTTTGATATGTACAGGTTAGGCAGTCATGGCAGAAATACAGCAAATATCATTTCGTAATGGATATTTTGATTATGATGCCATCGCAATTAATTGAATGATATTTATTTCCCCTGCTAACACCTGATTTTCAACTAAGTAGTGTGTAATCAAACAGAAAATATTCCTGTAATCGCCAAAGAAATGAAATCTTTGGATGAATTTATTTTCTGCTATGAAGTCAATCCTATAATAAGATTGAAAATAAGTTCAATCATTGTTTAAGCAATGGTTAACTATTCAAATTCCTTTCATTTCTCTTTCTGTATCGAAGGACTTTCAAGAAGTCGAAATGGTGCATGCGCCCAGGATATAATATTATATTGTAAGTATTCAATACACTAGCGGAATAATGAAGAGAATACGGTATTATTCATTGAAAAAACTTTACATATAATGAAACCGGAGCTACAAAAGACGAAAGATATTTGGTCATAAGAATCCAAAAATACTGGATACTCAAGAATCGAAAAGTTACAATTATTTTACTCCATAACATTTATATTTTTCAGCATGGTGTATGAACGTGATTCATAAAATCTTTCATGAAAAACGTTACAAGAAGCCTTAAAATAATCTCACCTGATTGGGGACATCTCAGGACCAATAATAAATGAGCGAATGCAAAAAAATTCATTTATCTAATTGGGCGCATCCACCAGAATTATCCAATTGAAACGGATAATTAACAAATAATGTAATTAGGCAATAATTTGTTATTTCGAGCTTATAGAAAGAATGTTCCTCAATGATATGCAACTGTCATCAAAGGGAGATTCTTGGAGCTATTTTGAGAAAAAACTTTCTTTGTACGGTTGTCGTAGACATGCGCAATGTTGCTATTCAAGATATTTCTATGAAATTCGGTACACGTTTTCACTGCTTCCATATACATTTTATGATGTACAATAACAATATTCTTTTACTAGTGACGTCTGTATTAAATATGAATATTTTGCAGTAAAAATAGGCATTACACTGCTTTTCCTCATATTGAGAATTATTTTGGAAATTTTCATTTATTTCTGAGCAGATTTGATTTTCTGATTTCATTTTGTCAGGGGCATGGTTTCGCTCGAAAAATTATAATAAAATCATTTTACTTCAGCGGCAAATTGCTAAAGGTGACCATTCCGTGGAAATTGCTCAAGTAGGTATCAGCTAAAATTATTTGATGTCAAATTAGATCAAAAACAAAAGAGAATTCCGAGAATAGCTTAATCGTTTCATTTCCTATCGATGAAAAAAACTAAAATTGCTTCATATCTACCGTGAATCAATTTGAGGTCTTTGTAGGCATTCAGTTTCTATGGAATTTAGTTTTTAGCTGTTTGACAATTCTCTTTTATTTGAGCGGAAAACATGCGCTGGTCAAAGTAAATCCAGATATTAATTTTGTTCAGGAATGAACGAATTTGAAAAATCTAGAAAAGCACTGACGTGAAGTCAGCAGCGTTTTGCGCGCATGTTCAAATTCGTGGCAAGTTCTAATAGAGTGCAACAGCAGCTGCCCTACAGTGACTTTAACAAGTATAGAGTCACTGTATTCTGTCCTACAGTGTTTAGTCACTTTATCCTCCCCTGGCGCAGAATCGGCAAGGTACTTCACAAAACATAATAAATATATGTAAGGATACTATTTCTCATCTATTCTGTAATTCTCTGGTCGAGCTACAGTCTATCCTTTTTCACTGTTGCCAAATGTAACAATATTACTTGACTCCTCAGAAATCGATTGGTCATTATTATGAACTTAGGTGGAAAGCTTAAATCTATCGAAAATCTACCGTGAAAAGTTGCCTACTGAATCCTTGGTTGGATTGGCAAGAATCTACCGAAAAAGTAGAAATCTACTGAATGCTGAACAGCTCTGGCCCTGTTTTTTTGATTAGTGAACATTCGAAGCGCATACGCATTTTGGCAGTAACTAATTCGGAGATTCGTATACGCATTTTGGTACTAATTAGTTCGGGAATTCGAATCCGCATCGAAAGTTCCCTTGTCAAGATACGGGCCCAGGTCTTTTAATCCATTATCGCAGGAGAGTCCCTCAAAATATAAAAATTCTAGGAAAGGATATGGCAAAGTTGTGGAATTATGATTCGTGAATATTAGAGCAGAGAATATTGCGACTTCGAAATTGATTGCATCGTAACTCCGCATGGCCTAACAATTCGCCAAACTGTAAGATATTAAATTGTTTTCTTTTGAGCTCCGGAATTTATTGAATTCCCCGGCAAAAATTTTATTCCAGATAATTGGATTCATCACTGATTATTCCTTAATCGGGAAAGAGGAACTGCGAAATCGAAAAGAATTACCTCTAGAAAAATCCTTCGGCTTTCAGCGGAAATGGGAATTCTGTTTCAACTCCAGCCATCGATAGATTTATATCGGATGTATTTACACGAGTCCATCAATATTTAGATCTTAAGTTATACAAATGACGTGCACGTTTGTAGACTTTCTTCCAGACACTGCTAGTTCAGTCTGATTCGAAACCGCGACTAATAATTAAGCCACAGGGTGTTGTCAGTGTATGTGATTTTTGTTGAAAATGGTTGTTTTGGATGACACCAAAGAGACATTTTTCATAGATGAAATTGATGAGGAAGAATTGAGGGTTTGTTGATTTGTTAGCGATTTTTTTCAATGAGAAAATATCATTATGGCTGTATTATGTGTCCGTAAGTTCTCCTTACACCAGTTGATGTGGAAGAAAAATACATTGTTGTTTTGGATGACCCCAAAGAGACTTTTTGCGTGCATGTTCTGCAGCAGAGAGTGCTATCGTTTTGTCCTGATGTCTGTAATTTTTGAATTTTGAACTGAAAATGGTCGCGAACGACTAGGTTGGACTCACCGAGGACACGATCACTGTCGAAAGCTATAGCGACTTCAAACTTTCAGGGTGAGTCGCGCATCCGAATGCCGCCGTGGAGTTCGTTGATGGGACAAATTGGCCGAAAGCTTTCGGAGTTATAGCCATTCGGAATTACAGGTCATTTCTCTGATATTTCAGGAACTACTTCGGTGATTTGATTGAAACTTTACAGCAAGATCAACCATGACGACGAGCAACTTCTCGCTATGTTCTATGGAGATCGTCCTGCCAGTAAATTAAAAAAAAACAATTTTTTCGAATTTATTTTCTAAAATTATTCATCGCATTTGAAAAAAAATATTGCGTTTCCTTTAAGCTCAGTATTTCAAAGCATTGCACCAAACTTTAGTTTGATACCTTAACAATTTCGGAGAAAATATGTCAAATTTCGTGTATCGTTGTTTTTTCCGGAATAACTCGAAAAATAATGATTCGAGCATCATGAAACTTGGTAGATAGTTTGAAAATACTAATCAACAACTTTGTGCGAAATTTCGAGAGGATTGGACGTGGCATTAGACGAATATTCAATATTCTGCGATTTCTCGATCAAAATAACCTGTGAGAATGTTCAAGCTGCCATTGTTCATTTGGGTATTAGATTTTTATTCGATGTTATATATGTTTTTTCGGAAATATTCGAAAAATAAAATTCTGAATAGCTATATTTGTGGATTTTACTCATTCACGAATTCGGCCTTCGTAATCAAGGTCCAAACCCACCCTACAAATATCGAGTTTCCAAGCTGATTCTCTTGAAAGTTATTGTGTCCTAACGGCCGATCCTAAGCACAATAACTTCCAGAAGAAACGAACTATAAAACTTGATATTTGTAGAGTAGTTTTGAGGCTTGATTACGAATGTTTAATTCGTGAATGGGTAAAATTTACACAATGATTCCGCGGATACAGCTATTGAAAATTCCATTTCTCTAATATTTCCAAAAAGACAGGTTAGATTGGATCGAATTCCAGTGCCTGGTTGAATAATGACCGGTTGAAGGTTCATGCAGAATTTCGAGTGGATAATATCAGGTAGTAAGGGTGCGTTTGGCGGAATCAATTCGTGAAAAGTAGACCTCTAAAAAATATCTGAAGAATGCAACAACAAAGTCAGTGACACACATTGTGGAAAAAATGTTCAGCATCAAGAAGTTGTCTTTTTCCAGACGTGGGATTCGACCTGGTTATTGGATCTATGTATAAGTAAAAAATTTTTCATCATTTTCATGTTTCATTGCTACTCTTGCTATCGTAACTATTCTAGTACTAACAAAAATTCTAGCGAAGTACTGATTTAAGGTCAGCAGCTTTCACGCGATCGTTGCCGAAGCAGTCACCTGTTCACTTATTGACTCCGACACTCGCAGCTTGAGTTCCCGATGATGGAAAGATCAGGCGACCTTTTTTTCATTTCAATTCGATCCGATTTATATTTTTGAAAATATTGAAAAAATAAAATTGTGAATGGGTATCTTTATCAACAATTCACAAATTCGACGTTCGATATTAAGCGCCAAACCTACTTTATCCTTAAAAGGAAAAATCAAAACTAGTATTTATTTGTACACAAATTCGGTATATTTGGTTTCCACATATTATGAAATCGAATGCATTCTCCTGAGAGTAATTGTACCCTTTCCGGATAAGATTTCATGAAATGACCTCAAGATTGAATTTTGCACACTTGAAATATTCAATTTGCGAAATGACCCAAAACCTTGGTTTTATTGTGGTGAATTTGTCCGATGAATACGAATTGGGTACCTACATGAATAAATGAAATATTAAACCCTCGAATGAAAACAGGATTCCAATTACTGCATATGATAAAAACTCTATTCGTCTAACGGAACAAACAAATCTGAAATCGAACTATCAACTGGAAGTTCAGGAACTCTGGTATAATTTACGTTCGGATCTATTAAAATTCCTATAAAAAGGGTTTCATTGTCACGGATAGTATTACGAAAATGTCAGCCGTATTGAGTTTCATTCTTAATTGGGAAGTCGGTTTTAGATGCAAAGCGTATTCAAACAAAAGATGACATAGAATTGAGGAGAGGGATAAATATGATGGAAGTTCAACAGTTCAATGTAAACAGGAAAGTTGGAACTGACAACTTCCTGTTTTTCTCCTTCTTGCTTCGAAAATTACTTGTAGAAGAATCTAGAGAATATACTACTGGTATTCAAGAAGTGACGGGAAACGGTCAACGAAACAAAAAATTTGAATTGTTCATCGAATAGGCATCTTTCAAAGTATTTTTGAGCGCATGTTCTATAAAACAGCGTTCTATCGTTTAGCCCAAAAATCTGTATTTTCGAATATTTTTCTGAAAATGGTGTCAAACGAGTAGGTTGAAGAAGAATAAGGAAGAATTTTGTGTCTAAATCGATTCTGTCCGGCTGGCCGTAGGCACGATAACTCGAGAACGGAAGCACCTTGTAACTCAAAAATTACTGCGAATTTTGACAGTTGAGTTCGTTGATGAATCAAATCCTGCAAAAGGTTTAGGAGTTGCACTTATTTGAGTTTTCGTGGTTTTTTACTCAAAATAACCAGAACTACTGATGATAGGATTGGATAAAACTTGGAAGTTGGTTAAATAATATCTGCACGCAACTTAGTGCACCATTTTGCTGAGACCCTATGATGAGTAGATTAAAAAACCTTGAAAAGCACTGACGTGAAATCAGCTTTTGCCTGCATGTTCAAAGATGACCGCTTTGTCAACGAATTCGAACAGGCGCGAAAAAGCTACTGTCTTTACGTCAGTGCTTTTCAAGGTTTTTTGGAGTTCGAGAAAAAACAACGATACCAAGGTCAAACCACGAAATTTGACATATTTCTTCCCATTATCTCCAAAAACTTCAAGCGTATCAAACTAAAGTTTGGTAGACTACTGTGAAATATAAAGCTGAAAGTCTGAGCAAAACTTTATTTCAAATATGATAGACAGTTTCGAATTTTTTTCAAATTAACTGACCCCAACAAAATTTTGCAAAAATTCGTCATTAGTAAGTATGACTCCGGTCAACTTCTGACCGAACGAAAACTCATCTAACTTGCAACTGCCTTCGTAGCGTAGTGGTTAAGCTTTCGGGTAGTAATACAGAAAAGGTCCCAGGCTCGAATCCTGTATCGTAGGTTCAACAAGTACAGGGATTTTCAACATTACCAAGAAGTCTATCTAAATGAAGACTATCGAATGACCTCTAACCTTTGAATAAAGAACAATATGTTCTTTAGTCAGAGCCTCTAACATATAAAAAAAATATGTCTGTGTTAGCACAGGTTTTTTCTTTTATTTTACACGTCTTTAACGTCATTCTCAAATGACGTCTAAATATGACGTCTTATAGATGTGACATTTTGACTTCAATTTGAGGT
Organism: Myrrha octodecimguttata; assembly: GCA_958510865.1. Lineage (NCBI taxonomy): Eukaryota > Metazoa > Arthropoda > Insecta > Coleoptera > Coccinellidae > Myrrha > Myrrha octodecimguttata. The sequence continues at coordinate 74,458,072 of OY294056.1, read as the reverse complement.
CCCTCTGACGTCTTCAATGACGTCTCCCTCGTTATTTTGAGACCAAAACTAGAAGTCTCTCTCTTTTCGGAAAAATTTACGAATTATTATTAAAAAAAATTTGATGATCTTTGAACTGATTTTTTAGATTAATGCACTGAATATCAGTGTGATGTGATTTTATTTTCGGAGATAGTGGAATAAAAATATGTAAAATTTTGTTGCTTTTTCCCCGATGTCGTTGTTTGTTCCGGAATAAATCCAAAACCACAGATACAATCATGATGGAGGATGGTAATTACTTGAAAAATTATGATGCCCAACTTTGTGCTGAATTCCGTTATGATCCTGTGATGAGAACAATTTTAAAAAATGATTAAAAAGCACTGACGTGAAGTGAAATATAAAAATTTTCAAAAAAAAAATAATTTTTTTTGGAATTATTCCATGGATAATTCTTTTTATTGACACTGTTCATCTTCCAACCAAGTTTCATTTCGATCAGATAAATATTTTTCAAGTTATTGAAAAATCAAAATTTCAAATGGCGGACGGACAGAATCAACTTTGACAAAGGATTCTTCATCAGTGAGTCCAACCTAGTCGTTTGAGACCAATTTCGTCTCAAAATTAGAAAGTTACAGACATCGTGACGAAATGATAACGCTATGTTCCCCAGAACAAGCGCGTAAAAATCGTAAGGTCAAAATTTACATGACATTGTCTTCATACTAGATAACTCGAAAAAATAATTGCTTCACAAATATTGGCAGCTAAGTTGACCGTAAATATAGTAGCTCCCGAAAGAAAAGACTCGATATTTGTATAGCAGATTTGGAGCCATGTTAAAATTCGCGAATGGGTAGATTCCACCATATGATTTCGCAGAATAATCCATTCCAAATTTCATACTCCTGATATTTCTAGAAATAAAGATTCGATCAAATTAAATTCTAGTATTAGGTTGATAAATGACGGTTCTAATGATTATGCCAAATTTCGTGAACAAATGGCTTCGAATTCGACCAAGCGTGTCTAGAATTTTTCTACCACTTATTGATAAAGTTTCAAAATGATATTTGGGACAACAAATTATTTCTTCTTATCGAGCAGTGAAAAACCTTCATTGATTTTCACGACATTTTTGTTTGTTAACTGAAGTTCATCAACTCAATTCAAATTTTAATTATTCACTTCCTCAACATAATAATATTGGATCTCATAAACGCCAAACATTCAATGAATGTTTGGAGAGATGAGGAAAGTTTCTATCCAATTTCCCTACCCTGAGGAGCAAATTGAATGAAACAAATTGTTCTCTTTGGGCTCATATGAAAATGGGGTTACTGAATTTTATTTCGTCGAAAATGTCATTTCGTGACACATTCAATCAATATGAATACGTTATAATGTGAAAAACCTAGAAAAGCACTGACGAGAAGTCAGATGCACGAAATTATAATGTGCAAGGTATGAGCAAAAGTTTTTTTCAGATTCAATGAACAGTTTCCGAAAAACAAATTTTTTTCGAGAAAAATTTTGAAAAAATTTTTTTTAGAAATTTACTGACACTGTGATCCCAACGGAAATTCGTGATAAGTTGTGCGTTGTTATGTTTCAACTAACTGTCAAGTTTCAATAGATGACTTCGGCCCAAGTTGCCAACCCACAATTTCCTTCACAAATTTACTATCACTGGGAAACGGGAATTTAAGAACAAATTCCACATGATATGGTTCGCGTTATTTATAAACATCCGTGAAAGATGCCTCGGCTCCTCAAACAAGATAATTCCTTTTAAATATAGGTTTTTGTTAGGCTGAAATTTAAGTTGGGATTCCTGATTTCAAGTTAATGAATGATATGTTCCACAAATCAACTTGGATATATCGGTTGCCGGTTTTCCGTTCTGTAAATAATAAATATTGGGTTGGTTCCTGAAGATAAAGGTAAATAACGGAATTTGATTGACGACTAAGCAATCTTTCTGTCACCAGAACATAGACATATTAAGTCTATATACCAGAACGACAATCAATGTTTTATGGTAACATATCCATAGCATAGAACAATCCTTATTTACTTTATGATCCATAGACCATACATAGTAATTTTTTCCATTGTTGATTGTTGTCTCTTCTATGTTCTATGGATCATAAAGAAAATACAGATTGTTCTATGCTATGGATATGTTACCATAGATCATTGACTATCGTTCTGGTGACAGAAAGAACGTTTTTTCTTTCAGGAATCAACCGAATATTCCATATTTACGGAATGGAAAACCGGCAACCGAAATGACCAAGTTGATTTGCGGAACATATCCTATATAAGTTTGACACTATTAACATGAAATCAGGAATCCCAAATTAAATTTCAGTCAATCAGAGATGATCTTAACAAAACCGTATATTTGGAAGGAATTATCTTGTTTGAGGAGCCGAGGCATCTTTTACGGAAATTTATAAATAACACGAACCTTATCATGTCGAATTTGTCCTGAAATTCCCGTTCCCCAGTTATAGTAAATTTGTGAAAAAAATTGTGGGTTGGCAACTTGGGCCGAAGTCGTCTATTCAAAGTGGTTCCTGAAATATCAGGAAATTAATCTCAAAATTCCAAAAGACCACACCTCCGAAACCATTTGTCCCATTAACAAACTTAACCGCCGCACTTAATCAAATTTCAAAGATCAGTCCTGGATTTTTGAAACTTTTGGGGGAACAAAATTTCGAGTTGGTATAACTGAGCCATTGGGAGTATTTCTCCTACTCATGACTTCGACTATCGAAATTGAGTTGCAAACTTACTACTTACATCCAGTTTTCAAGATTTTTCGTATGGAAGCTCTTCTCGATTATTCGCAGTAAAGTTATTATCGGTAATGGATTGAAAAGATATTATAAATATTTCTGCCAGCAGAATCAATGGACTAAGAATTTTTAATTTATATAACACAGAATTACGTCGATTGAAATTTTTCATGGAGTTTTTCCGTGGAAAGATTTGGATATTTAATTTTAGAATTTTATTTGGAGCACTTCTGGAGATAGTTTAGATGAAACTTTCCATAAATTACTTAGTTATATTTACAATGGTTTCTCAATACACTTAACATCTGTATGGTCTCCAGTCACTCCGGGATCTCCTACATAATAAATTATATGTTTTATAATTGGATCCTTTCAAGATCCTTCTTACTTCCGCATAATTACCATCGGTAACCGGATATCGATTTTCCCATAGTTCAGTTTTTGTATATGGTCGGTATACAATTCATCTTCCTCCTTCAGTACCTAATCCTCTGGCTCTATCCCAAGAAGCAACCCCTATGATTGTAAGAGTTTCATGTCATGGGGATCCTATCGAAAACGGATATGATCCTTCCTTATTCGTTAGAGAGAAGCTGAATGCAGACACTAGACATTTAATGCATCCAACGTTTGACTAGCTTACGCATAATAAGATAATACAGGGAATTTGGAATAAATATCAGTGACATTAGAAGCGTTAAACGACTAGGTTGGACACACTGATGAAGAATCTTCGGACTAATTTGATTCTGTCCGTCCGACCGTGAGCGCTCTAACTTTCGGAGGAAATAACGTTGAGTCTTGTAATTTTCAGGTTAGGTTTAGATCTTCAATATCTGGGTTGGGTTCGTTAATGGATCAAGTCTGCCGTATGATTTTTTCGTTATATCCATTTGAAACTTCGATTTTTGAATGACTTGAAAAATATTTATCTAATCGAAATGGAACTTGGTTGGCAGATCAACAGTATCAATAAGAATCATCCATATCCATAGAGAAATTTGAGAAATTTTTTTTTAATTTTATATTCCATTTACATTTCACTGAAATCTTTGGGTCGCCATTTCCTATCCGACTACTGCATTTGAGCCCTATCAGATTCGTACTTTTTAAATTATAAAAACATAAAATAAAATCTGCGACTCAAGGATCATCATTTGTCGGCGCGTTAGTAGATGGAGCAGACTGCATTAAGTAGCTGTAGTCGGTAGGTAGGTATCTACGCTTTTATACAGTGTGCGTCATAATTATGGAACAAATTCATTTTCTCAGAAGAAAAATATTCGGCAACAAAATCCTGAAACAGGTCAATTCTGTTTCACTTTTACCCAATCGATATGCATTTTCGAAGGATTTTTGTTGCACCCTGTTCAATCCCCATCAACCCTCTAAATGTTTAGAATAGGGAAAGTAGGTCATGTGGTACTTTTTTCGGCAAGGTCTTTGTATTTTCCTTACAGGCGTGCAAAAATTTTCAAGAAAAATTTTTTTGTCATGGCTCATTTACTTTGAGACGATGGTACCTGATGAAATTTGTCACCGAATGAAAGTCGACATTACAGTTTGTTCATGCACAACTTTCAACCCCCTTCAACCCCCTCACGTGAAAAATTAGAATGTGTGAAACACTGCGCTTCAGTTATGATCATAAGTAGGTATGTTATTAGTACGTTTCTACTGAAGTTGAAACTTTTCGATAAAATGATTCAATTCAAAGAAAGATTGCTGACAACCTAATGTCATCAATGTTATGAATGTGTCAAGCGCTTTGATTATTGCATCCAGAACGATGGTGGTCATTTTGAACATTTAATTTAACTTATCTTGTACTGCACAATGATTCTCCGGGTGGTACTTCAATGCCGAAATAAATTTCCAATGTCACTACATTTTTTTGTTCTCCATTAAAGGGTTCGTAGGGGTTGAAAACTGTGCATGAAAAAAACTGTGATGGTCGGCTTTCATTCGGTGACAAATTTCATCAGGTACCATCGTCTCAAAATAAATGAGCCATGAAAAAGTGCACATACTGAAAACCTCTTTGAACTAACAAATTTTTCAAAAGAAATAATTTTTTCTTGAAAAATTTTTTTTTCTTCAAAAATTCATATAAATTGGATAAAAGCGAAACAAATATTGACCTGTTTCAGGATTTTGTTGCCAAATATTTTTCTTCTGAGGAAATGAATTTGTTCCATCATTTTGACGCGCACTGTATAAATGGATATTTATTCCATTTCTACTCCGTTCTGTTTGACAAAATCACGTATAAAATTATCCCCAGCTATCGTCCATTCACAAATTGGTATTCAGCATTTCTCAATACAATTCCTACCTTAATTAAGGTAGGGATCCCTCTTGAACGCTGTTGATAATAGTCCTTTAATTGCAGGAAGAGCGTCGCAGAACAGGAAGATATGTGGCTACAGGAACTGCGATATTTTTGTCGCTGCTCGGCTTGAATCAGTCCCTAGCCAGAGGAAATCCCGAATATGCCGCCTTATTCCTGCCAGCCTTAATTATGTTCTTTTACATCCTCTGGAGGATAAGGAAGACGAATAAGAATAATCAGGTGACTATCTCTTTATTCTTCTGGAGTATTCAGTACAAATCGGGGTATTTATGGTCCTTTGGGGGCTATATTTATATTTTTGGATCACCCTTTGGAGGGTAGAATGCACGTTCTTCATATTCTGAAAGTTTCATATTTATATTTTCTTATATTCAGGAACAGTAGGAGCGTTACGTCCAGAAGGAATACTTTTGCGGACTTCATTTTTGCGCACATGACCGAATGCAATTTACGGAATTCTTCCCAAAACGCGGCAAATTTTACACAATGGTTTATTATTTTCTCAGTTGTATAACCCAATACCATTAATAGGGGGGTTAAAATTTTTTTTTTGTTGGTCGATCACTAAGGTTTATTATTTGATTTTATCAAATAATAAACCAAAAGAGAATAGAGTATATAGGTGTCTTATCGGGGAACTCGTCGTTGGATATCACGAAAACCGAAAATGGACAATAAAATTATCTGATGTTTATAAATTATTTACGATCAAATGTCAGTTTTTCAGCCATTAAACAAGGTTCAATAATTATATTAATAGTAATATTTATTCTTCCCTTCAGACATATAAATAATGTATAGGACAAGCAGGGCTGGGCAGTATTTCAATTACTTGTAATTGAAATACGTATTTGAAATACAAATACGTATTTTGTATTTGTATTTCAATTACTTCTTGAAAATGTATTTTGTAATTGGTATTTTAAATACCTGACGCTGAAGTAATTTGTATTTTGTATTTCGATACTTTTGTCTTCGAAATACTTTCGAACAAATACATCTAGTGCTGAGCGCTCTACAGCTCGAAGTTCATCTGCTTCATCTAGTTCTTTTGCTAGCAATCATATTTTCGGCAAATGGAAAGGAAGAAAAGGTCCTGCGCAATGATCATTTCATCATGGAGTTAGAGTTAGTCAACTTCTAAAAACGATAAGAGCAAAGAGCTTACCATCCTTGAACATTATCCTAACATGAAAAATCTAGAAAAGCACTGACGTGCTTCCACGTGAAGTCAGCAGCTTTTACGCGCTTGTTCACATTGCGAACTGGTGACTTAGAAATTTCAATGAAATAGGAAAATTGAAAAAAAAAATTTCAGAAAAAAATATTTTTTATCGAATTTTTTCATGGATAATTCTTCCTATTGAAACTTTTCATATTCCAACCAAATTTCATTTCGATCAGATGAATATTTTTCGAGTTATTGAAAAATCAAAATTTCAAATGGCTGTAGCACAAAAACCATTCAGCAGATTTGGCCCATTAACGAACTTAACCGAGATATTCAGGATCTTAACCAAACCTGAAAATCTCAAGACTCTAGGTCCCTCCTTTCGAAAGTTACAGCGCACACGGCCGGATGGACATAATCAATTTTGACCACGGATTCTTCATCAGTGAGTCCAACCTAGTCGTTTGAGACCAATTCTCAATTCTCAAAATTCGAAAATTACAGACATTGTGATGAAATGACAACGCGCTGTTCCCCAGAACAAGCGGGTAAAAATGTGTTCATACAGTATAACACAAGTTTCTGCCCATCAGGACCTGGAAAAAGATTGTTTTCTTTAGCAGGTTATATTCATTCCCCAATAAGACGATGTTTGTCTGATACTACATTCAAAGATCTTATGTTTCTGAAAGGAAATTCTTTATTTAGCGATAAATTAGCTGAGCTGAATTGGTTGTACTCTTTTCACACTTTTCGTAACACCTGAATGTATTTTGTAATTTGTATTTCAAATATAAATAGTTAAAATACTGTATTTTGTATTTTATATTTCAAATACCCGACTTGAAAGTATTTTGTATTTCAAATACCTGCGAGAAAGTTTTTTGTAATTTATATTTCAATTAAGCCAAGCATGTATTTTGCCCAGCCCTGATTATATGCCGAAGACTACTTTCATCATAGACAATCAGGGGTAAAAAATTATTTCAGTACAATAAGGTTAGTGATACGCACAAAAATACAGAAAAATCCAAATAAAACTAGTAATTCACCGATTCACGTATGGACTCAAGAGAACTATTGCCAATGTTCTACCCAGTATCAGCTGAATATCTTTTATCTCACAAAAGTTACCGTGAGTCTCTCTCTACACTCCTTCCATAGGTTATTAGTTCACTGTTGTAGACACAGATAACAGAGAGTTATCTGTGGATGAAGACCGGTTCCAGGGGCCTTACCTTGACATATAGCGAGGTTTGATGACATTTAAATGTGGCTATGTTGCCTAGCTGTGGTATATTGCCCCTAAAATGAAACTTATATACTATTCATAAGTTATTGGTTTTTTCACCCAAAATTTTCAGCGTTTTTCTTTATAACTCAGGGACCACTGGTCGGAATACACCCGGGTGAAAATTCTTAGGTTGAATTAGGCAACAGTAATCAACGTTGAGAGTTTCATGAAAATTCAGTGGTAAGTTTTCGGGAAATATTTTTTTTTCCCTCCAACCCCCAATTTTGAGCCCTTAGGGTGAACCGATCCTGCTGAAAAGCTTGAAGGATTAATCTCGAGCGACAAACAATCTTTCTTCCAAGTTTCATGATTTTTGGTTCGGTACTTCCAGAAAAAGCCCCGGACAACAGACGGTGGACGGACGGATTTTTGATAAAATCAAATAATAGACCTAAGTGATCACCAAAAAAAAGTAACCGCCCCTGAAAATTCCACAGTTTACATTTTGAAGTATGCAGATTTTTATGAACTAATAAAAAAATCCGTCCGTCCGCGGTGCGTTGTACGGGGCTTTTCTCTGAAAGTACTGAACCGAAATTCGTGAAACTTGAAAGAGAACCGTGTGTCGCTCGAGATTGATCCTCCAAGCTTTTCAGCAGGATCGGTGTACCTTAAGAGCTTATAATTGGGGATTGGAGGGAAAAAAATTATTTATCGAAAACTTATCACCGAATTTTTCATTAAACTCACAACGTTGATTAGTGTTGCATAACTCAACCTGAAAATTTTCACCCGGATGATTTCCGACGAGTCCCTGAGTTGTAAAAAAAAATAAATTTTGGGGTGAAATAACAATGAGTTATAAATAGTATATAAGTTTTATTTAAGATATCAATGCTATATGGTTATTCAACTGAAAAAATAATATACCCTTGTGTACAGGGTGGGCAAAATTCGTTGTCTACTGAAGGGATCTCGAGAACTATAGCAGCTAGAAAAAAACTGATAACACATTCTTTAGCTCTTTTTTCCTGACTAATCTGAATTTGAAAACAGATCCAGCTTATCGTTCATAGAACTTGAGTTATGAGTGAAAATTGAGAAATTGTCATTTTCAATAATGCTGAATAACTCGCTTGTTTGAACTCGAATTGGAAATCTGTTGATACATTCTACAGGCACTTTTTCAGGAGTAATTCAAATATAATATGACTGAATATTTCAATCCAGCCATTTTTGAGAAATGAGAAGGATTTTGGATTTTTTAAACGTAAACTATATTCAAAAGATCCCTTATCTTGCTACGAAATTTTTGCTGATTTCAAAAATGTATCATATGTCGCTATTCACATGAATATGTCAAGAAAAAATATTCGTTTCTTTTTTCCTGCGTTTCTATTCACTGTTGAATTATGAGTAGGCAGACGTTACCATAGCGACGATTCAATATGCATTAACTTTGTGTGAACTTGCGCCTCTATGATTGGAATCAGGGATTGCTGAATGAATATTTCTATGGTTAATTTGTCATAGTTCTTAAGATCAGCAATATTTCGGGTCATTGGGGATAATAAACAGATTTTCTATTGCTAATCTTAAGAACTATGACAAATTAATTATAGAAATATTTATTCAGCAATCGCTGATTCCAAGCATAGAGGCGCAAGTTCACACAAAAATAATGCATATTCAATCGTCGCTATGGCAACGCCAGCCTACTCACAATTCAACAATGAAAAGAAAAGCAGGAAAAAAGTATTGACATTTTTCTCATGTAATATTCATGTAAATAGCGACATATGATACATTTTTGAGATCAGCAAAAATTTTGTAGCAAGATAAGAGATCTTTCGACTATAGTTAACATTTGAAATCTCCAAAATCATTCTCAGTTCTCGAAAATGGCTGGATTAAAAAATTCAGTCATATTGTATTTGAATTACTCCTAAAAAAGTGCCTGTAGAATGTATCAACAGATTTCGAATAAGAGTTCAAACAAGCGAGTTATTCAGCATTATTGAAGATGACAATTTCTCAATTTTCGCTCATAACTCAAGTTCTATGAACGATAAGCTGGATTTGTTTTCAGATTCAGATTAGTCAGGAAAAATTTCAAAAAGCACTGCCATGAAGGCAGCAACTTTTGCGCGCATGTTCAATGTAGATGACCGCTTCAGCAACGAATTGGAACGTGCGCGCAAAAGCTGCTGCCTTCACGGCAGTGCTTTTTGAAATTTTTTTCTGATAAATTACTGGATTTCAATTCGATCTGATCTGTAATTTTGGAAATATTGGAAAAATAAAATTTTGATTGGGTATATCTACGGAATCATTGGGTGGATTTTACCCATTCACGAATTCGACCTTCGTAATTAAGCCCCAAACCTACTCTACAAATATCGAGTTTCTAAGTCGTTTCTTCCGGAAGTTATTGTGTTTACGGTCAGCCTAACGGCCGACTGCGATCAAAATTTTATTTTTCCAATATTTCCAAAAATACAGATCAGGTCGAATTGAAATCCAGTACTTCATCGAAAATAACAGTTCCAAGTTTCATACAGAATTTAATGAGGATGATATGATGAGAAAATCATAGAAATTTTTTTCTTCGAATTGTTCTAATAACACGATTATCACGAAATTTTGCATAAAGTTGTCTTTCAGCATCTAAAAACTAGCTGTGAAGTTTAATCAGGACTGAATCAGTATTTCTCGAGTTATACCGATAAAATCAACGATATCGAGAAGAAAACCTCGAAATTTGACATATTTTTTCCCGATATCTCCAAAACTTATGATCGTATCGAACTGAAATTTGGTGCACTGCTGTGAAATTAGAAGGTCAAAATGTGATTATAATTTTTTTTGGATATGATGAATGATTTCCGGAAAAAAAATTTTTTGGAAAAAAATTTCGAAAAAAAATTTTTTTAGAATTCACTGACAATCTGATCCTGACGAAATTTGGCTCAAAGTTGCGCGTCGTTATACTCCTCCCAACTGCCATGTTTGAATCCAATCTCTCAAGTAGTTTCGGAAATAAAAAATAAATAACTTCAAAACTTCAACTGCCTATAACTCCGAAACTATTCGACCGATTTGGCCCATTAACGAACTTAACCGCGGCATTCTGATGCGCAACCTATGCTGAAAGTTTCAAGTTGCTAACTTGCTTCTGTCGACAGTTAGCGTGTCTACGGCCGGCCGGCCGGACAGAATCGATTTTGACACCGGATTCGTCATCAGTGAGTCCAACCTAGTTGAGACTTGAGACCATTTTCGGCTCAATCATCCAAAATTACAGACATTTGGACAAAACGATAGCACGCTGTTCCCCTAGAACATGCGCGCAAAAATAGCTCGAGAATGTGTTTTCTTCTAGCTGCTATAGTTCTCGAGATCCCTTCAGTAGACAACGAATTTTGCCCACCCTGTACAATTTGCAGCGTTTTTCTATAAGTTCATTCAAATCTACATTCTTCAAAATGTTAACTGTGAAATTTTCAGGGGGTTTATTTTTTTGTTTGGTCGATCGCTGAGGTTTATTATTTGATTTTATCAAATAATAAACCAGAATGGTCTCAAAGGACTAGGCTGTATGTATGTATGATTGCATTTCAAAGTGCGACGATTGAGTTCGTTAACGGGCAAAATTTACCGAATGGTTTCGGAGTTATAGTCATTTGAAATTCACAGGTTATTCCCTGCTATTTCAGGAACTACTGAAGCGATTATATTGAACCTTGATAGTTAGTTGGAACATAACGACAGGCAACCTTTCGCGAAATTTTGTTGAGACCATGCTGTCGTTAAATTTACGGGGAATCATTCTTCAAATTTTTTTTAAAGAAATTTTTTCTTCGAATAATTCTCATCATATTCGGGAGAAAAGTTGCTCACACCTTGAACTTCATATTTCATAGCAGTGTATCAAATTTCAGTACCATACGGTTATTATTTTCGGACATATTGGGAAAAGATATGTCGAATATCTTGGTTTTTTTCAGTATCGTTGTATTTTTCGGAATAACTCGAAATCTACTGATTCAATCACTATGAAACTTGGCAGCTAGTTTGAAAATGCCGGTATACAAAATTCGGTATGATCATGTCATTAGAACATTTTCAAAAATATCAAATATATTTTTCCAGATATATTCGATATCCTGCGATCCTCTGATTCTATTATCCCCATAAAATTCTGTATGAACCTTCGAGCTAACACTTTTCGATATAGAACTAGATTTCGATTCGATGTAATCTGCGTTTTTGGAAATACTGGGAAAATGAAATTTCGAATGGGTATTTTACCCTTTTAATTTAATAAAATTAGTAATTAAGGTCCAAACCTACTCTACAAATATCGAGTTTCTCAGTCGTTTCTTCTGGATGTGTGTTATTGTGTCGATATTTGTAGAGTGAGTTTGGGGCCAATTACTTATATCGAATTCGTGAATGGGCAAAATCTACTCATCATTCCCCAATATTTCTGAAAATACCGAATGAATCGAGTTTAAATCCAGTACTTGATTGGAGCATTATTGAAAGAATTTTCTGACAGAAAATCACAAATTTTACATGAAGACAACTCAGAATTTAATGAGGAATCTGTTTTCATTATTGAATATGGTGCTTCCCATTTGAGAAATGAAAGTTGGTGTTAATTCCGATGAAACCGGAAGTGGAACGAATGAGAAAATTTACAGGCAGTCATCTCTTTAGTCAAAGCTGGAGTTCGAAATTGACGTGAATTTTGATTCCTTCTCAAAAATATTGTAACGAACGGTATTCGTGGGACACGATATAATTTAATGATAATCAAGTTGTTTTTTTTATCGATTATGTTAGGTTTGTTTCTGTGTTGAACATGAATGCCTGCTCATCTCTAAAGTGCTGAAATTAGGTTGGTAAATATCGAAAAGTTCATCCCCCGCAAGTTGATTCAAATCCGCTGATATGCTTTGATATTCCTCTGTTCTATGTAAACACTGCAAATCTAAAATTCCTGAATTATTAGAAGTGTTCATTTAGAACTGAGCACTTCATAAACAGATTTCCTATGATCTAAATAAATTTCCGACAACTTCGCAACTCATGCAAACTGCGGTAACGAAATTGGAGTTTTCTGGCTATTTTATAACGAACATTCTCGGGAAACGTGTGAGGAAAAATAAATAAAATTCACTGAAGTTTATAACGGAATGATTTACGATCAAACGTCAGTCTTTCTGATCATCAACAAGGCATAAAACTGCGAAATTCACCGGAAAATGAGAAAAATAGTTTTTATTGCATTCCATTATTAAATTCACTTCCAACGTTTATTTTGGTTGAATCGTTCATGTCAATACGGAACAATAAATGCGAGTGACTGAAATCAATATAAATCGTGTTCTAGTAGGAAACTGTGTTTTTTCGGATGTATTGGATAAGGATTGATGCATGTGCATTGAGTTAATCATCCTTCTGAATATTCCAAAGAGATTTGTGATTCAACAATACTGGCTCATTGCAACAGTCAGTGACAAAAAGGAGTTTCCAATTGTATCGAAAGAGAAGAGAATGAAAGGAACTGAATTTTCAAAATCCTGCAAGCAGCTATATATGCTCCATTTACTTTTATAAACAAACCCGGTTGGCCATCATTTAGGTCTATCAAGTTTTTTTACTTAAAACTGATGCAGGTTGGCACTCGTGAAATATCGGCAATGTCAAAATAATTCTATGAAACATTGCCAAATGCCAATGCCAATTTCTACTCTCAATCTCAACATAATCATCACGCTTGGAAACTAAAAATGCCGAAGGTAGTTTTGAAGAAGCATATACAAAGTATCAGAAAGTGCTATGTAGAATGGAAATCTGCTTTTTCTGATAGTAACCCTGATAATTTAGAATCAATAGATTAACACCAGCTATCCAACATTTTCGACATTGTATCTTTCACATAGATTCCCATGAACTTTGTAAATTGAGTTAGTTCTCTTAAGGTGACACAGGTTTTGTAGTATTACTACATTTTCATACTGGAGTATTTCAAGTTGTACAACAAGGTATTTGAATGTCTTCTGTAGACTTATTTCTTGAGAATTTCGAAAAGTAGGGAATTCCATAGGTTTGTCTGTTCGTTAAGAAGTTTTACTGCAGGGTTATTCGAGAACTTTTATTTTTGTTTTCGAATGAACTGTCACAATTGGTAACGGACTTTTCCATACATTATTTTCCAGTAAAATTCCAACACTCGATTCTTGATTTCCGAACAAGCAAATAGCATAACTTAATCTGTCAACCATGTTTATATACGTGAAATATGTGTTAACAGAGAAAAAACGTTTCTTCAACATTCCCAAAGTCTTTGGAATTATTGAATTCACATAATATTTTCTCAAATTCGTTCTCCCAAAGTAAATTCGCATTTTGAAAAATACGTAGTTACTACGACCTCTGTGTAGAGGGGACAACGATGTGTATAGTTATCTGACAGGAAAATGACCATAACCTTACATTTTCAAAATATACGCGGTGAAATGTATCAGAATGTCATTGGGATAGTATATAAAAGAGAATAGAGTATATAGGTGTCTTATCGGGGAACTCGTCGTTCGATATCACGAAAACCGAAAATGGACAATAAAATTATCTGATGTTTATAAATTATTTATGATCAAATGCCAGTTTTTCAGTAATATTTATTCTTCCCTTCAGACATATAAATAATGTATAGGACAAGCAGGGCTGGGCAGTATTTCAATTACTTGTAATTGAAATTAATATTTGAAATACAAATACGTATTTTGTATTTGTATTTCAATTACTTCTTGAAAATGTATTTTGTAATTGGTATTTCAAATACCTGACGCTGAAGTATTTTGTATTTTGTATTTCGATACTTTTGTCTTGGAAATACTTTCGAACAAATACATTCAGCGCTGAGCGCTCTACAGAAAATAGTCCCTGAATCTCCCTTCAGATGGCGACGTTCATCTGCTTCATCTAGTTCTTTTGCTAGCAATCATATTTTCGGCAAATGGAAAGGAAGAAAAGGTCAGCGCAATGGTCATTTCATCATGGAGTTGGAGTTAGTCAACTTCTAAAAACGATAAGAGCAAAGAGCTTACCATCCTTGAAAACTATCCTAACATAAAAAATGTGTTCATACAATATAACATAAGTTTCTGCCATCAGGACCTGTAGAAAGTTTTCTTTAGCTGGTTTTATTCATTCCCCAAAAAGAGGCTGTTTGTCTGATACTACATTTAAAAATCTCGTGTTTCTGAAAGGAAATTATTTATTTAGCGATAAAATAGCTGAGCTGAATAAGTTGTACTTTTTTCACATTTTACGTAACACCTGAATGTATTTTGTAATTTGTATTTCAAATACAAATAGTGGAAATACTGTATTTTGTATTTCATATTTCAAATACCCGACTTGAAAGTATTTTGTATTTTGTATTTCAAATACCTGAGAGAAAGAATTTTGTAATTTGTATTTAAATCAAGCCAAGCATGTATTTTGCCCAGCCCTGAGGACAAGTCAACTTCGTGATCACAAACAATAAAATTAAAACAACAATTTACATTCACAAAATTCTGTCACTCAGGTATTCCATGGTACTATAATATGCCCAGTTCAGGAGCAGTGTTTTAATTTTGTTTTTGAAATTCATATCACTAATATTTCATTTGCAGGCTGAGGGCAAATGATTATACAATTCCATGCCTTCATACATAGCCGATTGGCTAAATTTACTTGTCTTATGATGTTGAGTGCAGAGCATATTTGAGTTTCTTGTCGAATAACTATGATAGCTCAAATTTTTCTTTATGGAACACAGGTTTGATCTAATATACAGTAACAGTCTGAAAATATATGTACAGGGAAATGTGAAAATTGCATTTCTTATAAATACGATTTTGCAAGTATTTCCATACGGAACATTGAAAATTAGGCGAATCATTCTTTTTCGAGCAATGTAAATTCTGTTACTCTCACTGGCATAACAAAACATTATTACATTATATGAAAGATGACAATATACAAGTCCGTTATATACTTTCAAAACTGAAGAAATTGGAATGGAATCCTTGATACGGGATAATGCATACTATGATTTGTTAACACTTCTGCACACATAATCTATTTGATCAGCCCAATTCAGGGACTGATCTACAAAAAGGCCCATAAATGTAACAGATCTCTTTGAACAGATGTCCAGGTTCTCAAATTGAAGCTTAATATGTGCATTTGGGGATTATTTGTTCTAAAATGAATACATTCGGTCTTTCCAACATTCAGGGCATTCATATTACACCATTGTACAAATATATTCAGAAATATCTCTAGATATGCTTTAAGTTCGGCATAGGTATCAGCTGACACAATCAGCGAAAAGTCATCGGCAAACATCGCTAGTATCTTAGGACGATTATAATTCGGTAGATCATTGACGAAGAGCAAGAACAAACGCGGACCAAGTACAGATCCCTGAGGGACACCAACACTGATGCCGAAATCTCAGACAGGACAGTCCCAATTTTAACCCGCATTTTTCTATCCGCTAAGTAGTTCTTCAATATTCCTCCATATGCTGCAAACTTCATTTGCTTGAGTTATGATCTACAATACCGCTCATCGAATGATATACCATTATTGCATTCTTTCATCAAATTCACTTCTAACGTTCATCTTTGTTGAATCTCTCATGTTGATACGAATCAATAAATGCGAGTGACGGGAATGAATAAAATCGTGTTCTTCTTGGATAACGGTGTAATGTGTTTTTTCGGATTTATTGACAAGGATTGATGTGCATTGAGTCGAGTAAATCCTTCTTCTGAAAGGTCAAGATGGATTTGTGATTCAACAATACTGGCTCATTGAAACAGACAGTGTCATAAAGAAGTCCCATATTATAGCGAAGCGGATGAGAATGAAATGAACGGAATTTTTGAAAGCTTGTTAGCTATACGGGGTGTCCTACCGGAAAATCCTTGGATATGAGCTTCGTTGAATATCATAAGGAGAACCCATCGAAGACTAGATAATTCTAAGGCAGGTCTGGAGCTCAACTGCAAAGGGCAAAGTCTTAAATGTGCGAAATGCACTCAAAGATTCTGCAGGTTAACCATTCGAAGATTTATTTTCACAATGCCCCCAAGAATACAGACTCATTCAATTTGAAATCTATTAATTACTTGTTGAAACTGCAAATGTGAAATTCCTGGATGATTAGAATTGTTCATTCTAAACTGAGCCCTTCGTAGGTAATTTCCCTATAATCTAAATGAGTTTTCGCCAACTTCAGATATCTTGCAAGCTTCGACAACAAAATGGAAGTTTTCGTCTATTTCATATCGAACATTCACGGGAAACGACAAACGGGAAACTAGATAAAATTCCCTGAATTTAATATCAGGAATGATTTCCAATCAACGTCTGTCTTTTAAGCCATGAAACATGGTGTATATAAGACTGTAAAATTCATGGGAAAACGAGGAAAATAGTATTTTTCAGTGCATTCTTTTATCCTATTCACTTCAAACATTTATTTTTGCGCGCATTCTATGGGGGAAGAACGTGCTATCGTTTTGTCCAAATGTCTGTAATTCTTGAATTTTTCCCGAAAATGGGCTCAAATGACTATATTGGACTCACTGATAACGAAGTCAGTATCAAAATCAATTCTGTCCGTGCGGCCGTGGACACAAAAAACTGTTCGGCAGCATGCTAGCGGCCAAATCGGTCATAGAGTTTCGGAATTTTCGTCACTTGAAGTTTTGAAGTTATTTCCCTGATATCAGTCAGTGGAATCATAATAACGCTCAAGTTTTCGCGAGATTTTGTTGAGATTGTATGTATTTTACTCGATGAAAAAATTCTTTCCAAAATTTTCTTCGAAAAAATTTTTTCCTCACAAACTGTTGTTTATATTCGAAGAAAAAAGGCTGTCCTTACCCCGACCCTCACATTTCACACCAGTGCATCAAATAACAGTTCGATACGGTACTGATTTTCGGAGATATTGGGGAAGAATCTGACAAATTTCGTGGATTTTTCGTGATGTCGTTTTTTTTTCGGAATACCTCAGAAAATACTTATTCAATCATGTTGGAACACGGAGATTTGTTCAGAAATGATATTCTGATGTGAATTTTCGAGCTGTTTCGGTTTATTATTTGATGAAATCAAATAATAAACCTTAGTGATCGACGAACAAAATAAAAATTTTACCCCCCCTGAAAATTTCACTGTTTACGTTTTGGAGTATGTAGATTTGAATGAACGAATAAAAAAAAATCCGTCCGTCCGCCATCCGTTTTCCGGGGCTTTTCTCTGGAAGTAATGAACGGAAATCCTTGAATCTTGGTAAAAAAACTGTGTGTCACTCGGGGTTGATCATTCAAGCTTTTCAGCAGGATCAGTGTACCCTAAGGGCTCTAACTGGGGGGTTGGAGGAAAAAAAAAATATTTCTCGAAAACTTACCACCAAATTTTCATGAAACTCTGAACGCTGATTACTGTTGCATAACCAAACCTAAAAAATTTTACTCGGATGATTTCCGACTAGTGGTTCCTGAAATATAAAGAAAAATGCTGCAAATTTCCAATAATATCGAAAATGAATCATCGCATTCGGTTCTAAGTTGTTTAAGATATTAATGGTATATTGGGTTATTTATATTGGGTTATTTATAACTAAGAAAATAATAAACCCTTGTGTAATTTATGGAGTTTATGTTTAATCGAGGTATTCAATTCGATCGTTTCTGTATTTTTCGGAATATTCGAAAAATAAATCTCGAATGGGTATATCTGCGGAATTATTGGGTGGATTTGACCCCTTCACGAATTCGGCCTTTGTAATTTAGGTCCAAACTTACTCTACAAATATATATTCTTCCAAATTGTTCAATCATTGCACAAAAAAAGGTTTTTGAAAAAATTTGGGCCTCCAAATGCTATCCCGTTATATTCGAGATACCATATGCTCTGAAGTTTCTTTTCCACCTATTAATTCTTTGTCACAAATTCTGTACAATATTCGTTTTCACTGTCAGTGAGAATTTCAATGATCCTGGTTCTATAATGTAGTAAACTTGTAAGTGAAGTAGTAACTTGTAGTATACAGACCACTTTGTGCAAATATAAAGCTTTCACTTTAATAGAGTATATAATACATTACAAAGATGGGTATCAACCCATTGCGGCAAGTTTAGTCAAAATACATAGTTTGCTCTCCCCGAGGGAGCGTATGTTAACTTCGACAAGACAAGGGATATGGAACGAGGCTTCGGCATAATAATTTATCGATTGACTATGCTGATACATAGTTGAATATTGAAAGAGTTACACTCGCAGCACGACTCTTGTTACCAGCGAAATCAAAGCTGATACAGTAATTATTCGATAATCTGTTGCCTAATCCGGACCTATCTGTAATACGATTCTCATAGCAGACATGTTCATTGACATTAGATACGTTAGTTACACCCAGAAAGAATAACTTCAATATTTGGAAATTTGGTCTGACATCGAGAATGGAACGATTACATTTTCCGAAAATTCTACATTTCAGCCCAAAAAAGCATCTTGTGAATCCTGCCTTGGAGTGCAGAATACTTTGATCGATGTGCATGACATTCATCCTTTTGTCGTATCAGGTCGCTGCCTCTGTGATTTTGCAGTTTTACAACGTCCGTCACGACTTTGGAAACACTAGGTTTGTGTGGTTTTCCCACAAGACGATAACGTCCATCATCTGAGAAAGATAGGAATTAGTTCGTGGAAAAAAGAGAGCTCCAGTAATAATGAACTAACATAATCACAGGGCCGAATATCTGCCGATTAATCAACAAATATTCCACCTTGATCAGAGCTTATCATCCAACAACCAAAACATCTACACCGAAGAAGCGGACCCAAGGACAATGACAACAGCTTATTTACAGTTTTTACTGATCGTCAGGCCATCTTACCTTGGATAAAACCGCCGAGTATAAAATTACGATACTTGTCACCTTTCAGATGGAAAACTGCAGTTAAAATACGTACAGCGGCGCCATCTTCTAGGAGAATCTTGCGAATCCTACCTTCGATTGCAGAATACTTTGTTCGATGTGCATGACGTTCATCCTTTTGTAGTAACAGGTCACTGCATCTGCGATTTTACAGCCTTACAACGTCCGTCACGACTTTGGAAACACTCGGTTTGTGTGGTTTTCCCACAAGACGATAACGTCCATCATATGAGAAACAGAGGAATTAGTTCGTGGAGAATAGAGAGCTCCAGTAATAATAAGCTAACACAATCATAAGGACGAATATATGTCGATTGATCAACAAATATTTCACCTTGATCATAGGTTGATTGGTTGATTAGCTTTAGTCATTCTCCTTGGGGCCGCTTCTTTGGTGTAGATGATCTGGTTGATTGGATGATTAGCTCTGATCAAAGTGGACTATTTGTTGATTAATCGACAGATATTCGTCCTTGTGATTGTGTTAGTTCATAATCCACAAATGTTCAAAACAATTCAAATTGAGTGGACGAGGTGGCCAAGGCTAAACGTTTACTTCAGCTTCTTGAAGAAAGACCATAGTTCCGAGTGCAATATGGGAACGTCTATCTTACTCAGAAAGGACTTCAGGGGAATCAATTTACTGGAGTGGTTTGTAGGATGCGTCAACATAATGCGCTGTCATACTAAGTATTGATTGAAGATTATTTTGGGAGGATTTTGCATTATTTTTTAGGTTTTTTTGGGTTTTCACTCCCAATATCTGAAACAGAACTATTAAAAATTAAATAAAATTTGCCTAATGAACAACACAGGAACAATACAAACGATAAAGAAAACGAACTGTGACGTTTCAGAGTACAAATCTGACTCTTTCATCAGACAAAGCAGAAAATTTCAAGAATTATTTTCTTTCGATTTGAGACTTTTGTAACATTGATACTTTTGAGAAAACGTTTGTATTGTTCCTGTGTTGTTCATTAGGCAATCTTTTCTGCAAAAAACTGCCCTTGACAAATAGTTGATATTGCAATCCAAAAGGTCGTTTTTCATGAAAAAAACAATTTTTGTTTAATTTTTAATAGTTCTGTTTCAGATATTGGGAGCGAAAACCAATAAAAACTTTAAAAAAAACGCGCTGTCATACTTCCTCGAATGTGGTGATCAGTAAGTAATAGCTCCCTAAAGCATAACTCCAACAGTCCTATGTGCATGCCTCTTAACAGCAAATGCTGTTAAGTATAATGTCGTTCACTATGGCGGCTCCTCCTCCCTCCTCGGATTTCATGCATACCTTCGGAGAATCCATGACTATATACGACAATATGCCATTCTGCCTTTCACTGTTGCCTTTCCATGAACCAGTTCAAACATTGATGACAGCAATCTGCAGTTAGAGGCAGATCTGATCGAGGACGGTATGAAAAGAGTCCAAAGACTCGAAGACGGCGATATAACGCACGTATAGTGACATCTACCTCCTTCTCCGAACCATCGACCAGCGGACTGATGCATAGTAGCATAATAGTCTCGTAGAACCAGTTTCTTGAAGCACCTATCTTGACATTTTTAGGTACGTCTCGGTTGACCAGTTGGTCTTCTTCGTGTTCCTCTACATTCGTTTGTCTACGTACAAGTATTACTGTCATTGCAGTACAAAACAACGTCTATTTCCTCATTATAACAGATACGGAATAACTCACTCGTCCGTTCTGAACAAGTTTTGAAGGAGGGCTATTTCAAGGAAATAATATCTCACCGGTTCGACGAAATATACGGAAATTCTGCAAGCAATGCATCAGCATTGATTCCCTTGAAATCCAATATGCCTTCAAGAGTGCTCTTTCTATGAGCGTGGGAAGTATTCCAATTGAGGTAGGGAGTAGAATACAACCAGGGGAAAGGCTTGTCACTTCTTGTCAAATATTTATGGGTATCGACTAGTTCTGTATGGGCAAAACTTTTATAGCTCATTTTATGAAGATATACGAACTGCTCCACAACTACGAACAGATAATGCGCGTTCGCAGAAATCCCAATTTTTCTATACTATTGAAACTGTTATATATTTTTCCAGATCTCCCATGATTTTCATTTTATGACTTACGTAGTTTCGAATAATTTGAGTCTTTTTCAAAATGTCAGGCATCGAAAAAAGATATTGTAATAACTCAGAAAATGGCGTATTTCCATTGCTGATTGCAGATTTCATGAGACTCAAATAAGAACAAATAAGAACGTTTACCTACCACTATTAAACGAAAACATTCCAAAACAAATTTGACTACCGACAATTGGACGCAGTGAACATTAATATATATTACCTCATATAATTGATTGTGGATGTATTTTTACAGAATGAAAGTCTACCAGAGGAGGTTCAAGTCATACCAAATCCACAAGAGAGTTCAACGGAAAGCAAAGAACCACAGAAGGAACGCAAAAAGAAGAACAGTTTTCGAAGAAATTCAAAGTTCATGTTTTCGAGATCATACTCTGTTGCTTGAAGCTGGGTGGTTGTTGTCGAGACTCCATGAAGAAAATGATGAATTAATAACTAGAACTGACATTTATAGTGTTTTATTTGAGAAGTTCAAATATCTCTCATCCATATTTTGTAATTTCCAGATAATATATTTCGTGAATTGTTAATTTGAAAGGGAATTGTTTTCGACGTTTGCAGGAATTCCCTCTAACCCTGTAGATACCTACTGATGAATTCAAATCTCTCTACGTCGAGGAATTTCAGTGAGAATAGACAGTTCAGAGTGGCAATAGTGGATACAAACCAGTTCAAACTGGCAATTATAGATAAACTGGCAAATAGTTATAAATGCCCGTTCTACCTTGCAATTATTGCTGAATTGCTGAATATTGGATCGAACTTGAATAATTCATGATTGAACTGAAAATAATAGACTTACAGGCACTTATGATTAATTTCCATTTCAAACCTGCCAGTTTGAACTGCCAGATATGGCTAATTGTCAGTTTGAACTGGCACTTCTAGATCAAATCGCAATCAGCCATAGTTGCCAGTTCAAACGGACAGTTAGCCGTATCTGGCAGTTCGAACTGACGAGTGTTACTTCTATCTCGAATACAATCAGGTCGATTCTGGTTGCAAATAGCAATATTGCTAGGAAAAAGATATTGCTATCATAACAAGATTGGAATTATTGGTATTCTGATCAACGATTTTGAGTAATATGATCTGTCACTTCACCAAGAATCTTGCTATCAATATTACTATCTTAGCAACCTCAAAATAGTACATGCTATGCTTGATCGCAAGATAGGTCAGAAAGGGAATCTTTCAGAGATCCATTTGTTTCAGTATTATTTCTTATAAGAATTCGAAAATATTGAAGAAAGGGAAGTATGTGCTAATAGAAATTTGTTCTAAGGTTTTCTCTAGAATATTTAATTTTAAGACTAAAATATCGGAATAGTAACAGCTGAGATGATTATTCTAACGATCTCAACAACAGTAATCCCTTTGAGTTGCTTACACAAAAGTTCATCGAATTTTGAATCATTGATGCCTGCATAAAATTGCTGCATTTGATTCCTAGAAATCAATATTCTATTGGTATCTAGGAAATTGGTCAATTTGACTTTAATAGGTCTCTTGCATGTAACACAAATTATCATATTTTTATGTTTTTCTCATGTCGATAAAAAATCATAATGTATGCTACCTCTCACTTCAACAATTCGCGAATTTCGAATAATTCGGTATTAAAAATCGTCAAATCGGGACGCAAAACCAAAGTGGGTGAAACGCGGTAGATCGCCTCCTACGTCAATCGTTATTCCACGATGACCGTATAGATACAGCTGACGCTCCCTATTGGCGTGCTAGAGAGAAAGGTACAGGAGAAGAGGGAGAGAGTGGATATATCGCGGTACGTCACGGAAGGCGCGAAATTTCGAGTGTTTAAACAATCAATATGTGGAGCCTAATTTGAAAGATCGTATCCTAGTTGAAAATTGAAATTTTTGACGCCGACTGAAGTTTTTCAGTACTCTTATGGATAGAATATTTGATTCGTATGTTAAAAAAAGTTCATGCAAGAGACCTATTGGTTTTTCGTTTTCGTAATATTTTTGAATAAGTCGATGTTTACATGAATGACAAAAAGTATTTGCCAATGGAAATGTATTCAAGATTCTCTAGAATATTTTATTTCAAGGAAAATTCTCAGACTGAACTACAGGCATAGTTCATCGAATTTCGAATTATTTACGCCTGAATAAAATTGCTGCATTTCTGGTAACCAATATTCTATTGGTATCCAGGAAATTGGTTATTGGTCAATTTGCCTCTTTTTGTTTCCTAACATTTTTTATGTCGATGTTTACATGAATAATGAAAGCCGTAGATAGAGGTTCTGTATACGAAATCATAAAAAAAACTCACGAAGTAGGGTTATTTTCTTCTTCCTTGTAGCTCTAAAGTCACAAAATACAGTGTTGTCAGCTCTAAAATCACCGATTAGTCCATGATAGCAATATTGCTATGACAAAATTCATAACAAACATTGCTATGACACTCGGAACAGAATACGTAACATCTTGGCCATATTGCTATAAAGTAAAAAGATTGCAATATGACTAGAGTCTAGAATAGCAAGGTTCATAGCAATACGCAAACAGAATCGACCTGAATGTATATTGAATTTTATCCATGAAAGGGGAAGTGTCGAAGTATACCTACAGATGGCGTTAGAGATCTAGACGGAACTGTGTTGTCTCTATGTTCAATCCATTTGTTGTATATTTGCATTCGTCGCACGGTACCCATATTTTGAAAATCGTGATTGATTTGAATTATGTTGGACGTGCACTTTTCACATAATTCTAGTAAATATTACACTGAGTTTTCACGATCTCTGCCGGGAATGAAGGTGAGAAATCATCTGAAGTAATCTCAAAGCGAAACAATTCGATGCCTAAAGCATTCAGTTAGTTCGTTCGAAATTTTACCGAGTTTAAATTGAAACTTGATTAAAGGGTAATTCCACGGAAATGCTCATTTGATGGACACAATTAATTTTCCGAATACGCGGATAGTCCGATTCATTCTAGGATGAACAAATTTCCTCAAGCAATCTCCGGTTAGTCTCTTGTAATGTTCAGCGTAGGTTCTGAATAAAACGTTCATTTTGTTTGTTTCTGTGGAAATTATGTATGAACAGGCCACTGGAATATATTCATATAATTCTTCAGTTGGTATTACAACAGTTGCTTTTTAGACCTCGGTAAATATGTAGGCAGTATTTAGCCCCACAGGAATCAACTTGTTAGACATGTGGTCAATTCAGAGGTTATATTCCGTTGAAATAATGTAGATTGAGAGGAAATTCGAGCAACAATAGGCATGTTAAACTGTAAATTTTTGAAGCTTAGTGATTTCAATTAGCTAGTCGAGGAAAGTTTTAAGAGGAAATACGTTTCGGACATTAGATAAATTGTTTTTTCTGTATGATGAAATTTGAATCATTATAAGCAAACTGAAAAATTTTTCAAATTCTCGAAAATTCTACTTGGCGGCGTATAGTATTTTGAACATGGGCCCAATTTTCTAGGTTTAAGAATTTTGAAATCAAAAGTCAGTTTCATTTTATAAATGGAACGATAAAAAATTTAACAACAAAATCATCCGCAACATATCGACAAAGAGACCACCAAGAACAACTGAATTAATTCAATATGTTACATAATATTCACTGCATCTCATTTAACATAAAGAATTAATTGTAGGTCATTATTTTAAAAAATTATTGCTCCTGAAATATAGAGCATTTGAGAGCAGAGAGTACCGATAGATGATACACATTAAAGTTCCCAGAAACCTCGTTAATATCTCAAAGTCCGGCACCAGCCCACGTTCTGCATGCTTTAACGTTGGCAAAAGTCGGGAGAAATATTAGAATGCGTGAAACTCCTACGTTAATTGTAGAATTGAATGTACTTAATTCTTTTGTGTGAATGTGCGATGTTATTTATATTTCCTTTTTGCACTCCACATCAGTTATGTTTTTCCGAAAATCCTTGAATATAAAATTGGCAACATTGCACATTCTAATCAGTTTTTTCAACCATTCGCACTCAGAAAATTTTTTGAAGAAAACGAACTCAAGTCTCCCACTTATATTCGAGGTACTGTTAGCTCTCAACGACAAATACAGGAGTAATATTTATCTCTCATTTTTATTTCTCTTCTTTAAGATAATGATAAAAATTTATAAAACGTTTCAAGAATAACGAAACCACTTCCCAAAATATCGTTCAATCGACACTAGAAAGGTTATATTCATGAGCTTTCCTGTCAAAAGGTTTCTCGCATGTAATACGAATTATCATATTTCCATGTTTTTTCATTCTATATTGATACAAAATCATAATGTATGCTGTCCACACTTGAACAATTCGAGTATTTTGAATAAATCGGTATTAAAAATGGTCAAATCTGGACTCACGGTCGAAGCGGGACCAACGCGTCAGATCGCCTTCTACGTCACTCGTTATTCTACGATTCATAGATCGATACAGCCGACGCTGACTATTGGCTTGTTAGAGAGAAAAGTACACGAGAAGAGGGAGAGAGTGGATATATCCCGGTACGTCACGGAAGCCACGAAGATTCGTCCGTTTAAACAGCCGGCATGCTGAGCCAAATTTAAAAGATCATTTTCTCGTTGAAAATTGAATCTTTTGACTGCGGTTAGAGTTTTTCAGTAGTCTTACGGATAGAATATTTGATTCCAATGATAAAAAAATCCTTGAAGAGACCTATTCCTCATGATATCAGAAAACGATATTACATTGTACGCAGATTTTTTGGCAAACTCTTCTCAGTTTGCAGCAGGTTTTTAGAAAGAAAAGAGCTTTTATATGATCGTGCAATACAGGATATTTGTGCCTTATATATTTTTTTTTTCTGAGATGAGCAGTTTATTTTTTTATTACAAACAATTTGTGTCATAACAGTATTAGCAGAGGAATTGTAAACGGGTAACCATACATTTTTACGTATGATACAAGAGCACAGATAAAAACCTCAGGAAAAACTCTGTCTCCTCGTATAAGTGTAATGAAATTGTTGTTTTTTATTGAAGGGCTTCTTTTTCATCGACGAAATTTTTTCTTTCCTATGCGATGCAGGTTGAAATCTTGGAATCACACCTGAAAACAAAAAAGGAGACGAAAAAAAACTGATATGAACTAGTACTCATTAAATTAATTCGAAGTTCACGATCCATCTCAAAAAAGAATCACACCGAATGAATTGCCTCGAAACCATCGTCAAATTTATATATTGGACAACTATTAACTAAATGTTGTATTGTTTCCTCTTCTTCTCCGCACTCGCACCTTGAACTTTCAACCGAATTCCATCTGAAGAGGAAACTATTACAGCGACCATGACCGGTTCGGAGTCGATTCAAAATGCACCAAATTTTTTCAGGAAGATGAAAACCATGGAATTTGTGCCTTTAAATACACAAACAAAACGAATTGGCAAATAAGAGGCAATATCTATTTCATAACGAAATGGAAGGGATAATTCACGAATACCGTGGTGAATATCTGATCAAAATAAAGTTTTTTAAGCTTGCCGATGTATTTATTACACCATACACACACACTTGATCTCTTGCTTGTATTTTTTCATCATAACAAACGAATCTATACACAAGAATACTGGGAAAATCAAATCGCCATCAACTCATCAAAGATTCAAATTTTCAGCGGGAAAGCGATCTTCAAATTTGGCTCCACGTATTCGCTATTCAAACGGTCTAAACTTGGGGCATTTCGTGACGTGCCGGGTTGTATTCTCTCTCTAGGGGAAGATCTACCGAGTTTCACCTACTTTGATTTTGCGTCACGATTTGAACATTCTCAATAACAAATTATTCAAAATTCTCGAATTGTTGAAGTGTGTGGTAGTATTTACATTATTAGTTTTTCAATGGAATGGAATGAGAAAACATAAAAATATGATAACTGGTGCTACATGTAGGGATCTATTGGGATGATGCAGGAAACGAAATTCAGAATTTTCCTTCGAGTAGCTTGGTCGTTTATTCGATTAGTTGATATAAATAGATTGACGCCCCACCGAAGAAAATTGCGCCCCTAAATTCGACGCTTTTGAAACGAATGACACAAATTGAAATTCTAAATATATCTAATTCTTAATGGACACATAATTGAATCGATTGAGGAAGGAAAAATTTACCTAAAGAAATATTTCAGGGTTGGAGAAAAATCGATACGTTTCTTGAATCAATAAAATGAATCAAGAAGATGTTACATGCTCTGTATGAATAGAATGTATTGTCTGATAATACAAGGTGTCCTATTTCACGAATTATAAATAATTTCTTCCTGTATCTCACGTAGCGTTCTTTGTACAACTCAAGAACTGATAAATCATCTTTTGGAGGACTAGACCAGGTCGAAAAAACGTGCCGGTCAGTGAGCAAATGAGATAAATATGATTTATTGCTTCCTGATGCTTTTTCTGTTGCGGAGATGATCTTAAGATATTTTGTCGATAAGAATTCGAAAGGAACGAGAAATTTAGTTCTAAGGAAACTCATGCTCTCTTACCTGTATACATCAGATTATTCTTCGAACAAATTCCAATTCCATCACACTTCTCCTCTTGAAATTCGATCATTTGTTTACATTTGTTTCGACATTGAAAACTTAATCTCACCGTATTTTCCTGGAGCATTAGGTGATAACCGATCTGGAAGGGACAATACAATACTTCCATTGGCGATCTTCTTGTTCTTTTCGTACCCTAAGGTGGAAGCCTGAGCAAAATTAAAAATATCATGTTGTGGAAGTTGACGGAGCTCAATATGAGTATTTGCTCTATTCAACTATTCAGGACACTCATTTATTTCTTCTGAACAAATTTTTCCTTCCTTCATTGTCTCTGAAAATTTGATATGATCTCTTGATCCAGGTGAATTCGGTATTTCAATTGATTGAATTGGCCTTTTTCGGGTGTGAACGACCGTTTCTAAGACAAATATCGCACGATGAATCTTTCTTATTCAAATTCAAGGGGTTGTTGTTACCACGCAGAAGTATGAAATTATATTATGATGGATATTATGGAAACAACTCGTTGTCCCGAACAAAGTTGATGGACCCGAGGGATTTTCTCAAATCTTGATTTTCCTGGTAGAAAGACATCTGATTCCTTTTCAATGTATACAGGGTGAGTCTTTGACCTTGCAGAATATTTAACAGAAGATTCTTCAAGCTGAAAGAAGCAAATTTGTCCTCTTCCATTTTTTCTGATTCGGTCTAGATAAAAAGATATAGGCATTATAAATTCTCATAATAGGCTAGCCGCCCCTGGAAACCTGAACACTGAAGTTTCTCCAAGCCGAAGATATACCATTCAAATCTTCGAAATAAGCAACTCTGTTATGAAAACAAGCGTCAACTTACTTTTTACATTCCAGTTGGTGAAAAAAGTTGTATTTATAGTACAATAATCAAATTAGGTATTCCAAATTTCGCGGGCGATTAAAGTTAAATTTCCTTCTCTTGGTTCCATTTTCGATAATGAGGAATTCATCTAGCTATCACTCATATTAGCTTTGAGATTCATCTTCAATTTGTAATTATTAATTTTCCTTGTTTATTTCATTTTCTCCAAGAATCATCAGATTCAGACATAACCCATTCAAACTTTCATTTTCATAAATAAATAAAGCAGATGTACCTAATTTATCTATGAACGTACAAACGTTGCCAAATTGACGAACAGAAAGAATGAACCAAAGAACTCTTCGAAATCAAACAACACACAATAGGCTAATTCTATGTATACACTTGTATAGTCTATGATTCTGAACTGAACTTTAATCTGTGGCTCCGTTGTTTTTAGGTTATGTCATGGTGGTTTTCTTCCACCATGGGTTGTTATGTTATGAAAGCGCATTTGAAGAATACCTCAAAATAAATACTATCAAAGTTCTGTACATAATTTCAAGAAATTTGGGTCATCAGAAAGATTGCATTCAAACCAGTAAGAATCCCCATTATAATGGAAAAGTGAGAAATCTACTTGAACATTAGGAGTATTCAAATTGTAGAAGTTGAGGTGAGCTTATTCATATTACTCCACTTTCGAACTAATAGCCAATTTACATTGGACATAACTTAACCGTAAATTTACTTATACATAAATATGATAAGAATTAAACAACAGAAATCATAAGGAATCAGAATAGAACTGCATTCGACTTATGGAAGTCAAAAGCAAAGTTGAACCTATTGTGAAGATTTTGGTACTTATGAATTTTGTAGATTCCTCTTTGATTTTTGCGCACGAGTTGAGGGATTCTTACGGTTACGTTTATTGTGAATTGGCCAAAGTCGGCTACTCCGCTTGCAAATCATTCCAAATAAAAAATGCTAGAATTCCATTCTCAACATTTGAAGGAGGCAACGCGAAAAATTTGAATTCTTTGAATTTTTTGAACAGATTTGCATTCAGCCAAAGTACTCAATTCTCTGAATTTCACAGATATTTTCTTTTTTTTGAATTTCAGATTACTCGAAAACGGCGCATCATACGAAAAAACATAAAAAATAATTTTACTTTCCAAAATGGTCAAAAATTCGTTGAATAGCATTCAAATTATTTTTAAAAGTTGGATTTTTTGAATTTCTGGTATTTTTTTGAAATGTTATGGTCATATTGAAGGAACTGGATGATGTGGATGAAATTTTATTATCCAGGAACATTCATCGTATCAATAAAAAACTATATTCCAAAACTCATCTCATTCGATGAGATCGTTCGCGAGATATAACCGAAAATTATTTTTTTTATGGATTTTCAACATTCTGTATTTTACGAACCAAGCCGAATCGGAAAAAATGGCGAGGGAAAAAAGTGTTTCTTTTGGTTTCAGGAATCTTCTGTTAAAATATTCTGCAAGGTCAAAGACTCACCCTATATAAAAATATATTATTATACCTATTATACCTATTTCTGTAAATTATGGCTTGAAAATAATTAACCCATGTTCAAAATTTCCAGTTTTTCCTACATTATACGCGATAAAGTACATATATTCTCGCATTATGTTGTTTTGAATGAATTTTCTCCGGATTTCGAGTAGTTGGATATCAACAATGACATCGCTTCTTCATGTTGGTCTTCATCCTTAATTACACGCTTCCAGAGTAAATACTTCATTAATTCATTAAGTTTATTCTGGCTCAACTGCAGCATGTTATAGCTCAGAGCACGGTTTGAATTCAGTTGATAAATGGCTCAACTTTCATACTTATCTGTGAACTTGAGGATAAAAGTAATAACAAATGGCACTAATCCAGCTTGACAGCTGTGGCATTATCATCTGCATTTCCTCTATTTTCGCGAGCATTTCCTAAAGCTTAATTTTACTTCTTGTCAAATGTATAGTCTGAAGCAGCTGGCAAAATCTCATCATTCCTGAAAAATATCTAATCTGAATGTATTTCGTTTTCTAATGTTCTAATGAAGTCATGCAGATACCAAGCCGATGAAATTTTGAATTTTCAAAGATAAAATGAGGAGTTTGAATCTACCAGTAAGCTTCACTGGTTTTTCTGTTGACGTCTCCACTTCTTTTCGAAAAAAGTGTAAAAAAAAAAATGAAATACAACCTAAAAACAATACTATTATTATATCAACTGGCATATAATGATCAAAGTTTTGTTTTTAGGTTGTATTTCATTTTTTTTACACTTTTCTCAAGTTTTTTACTTTGATCATCATATGTCTATCCATATCCTTCACCATTTCGCACCAAACAACCTTTCCAACTTCAAATTGAGACCTTACCTTACTTATCGAATTCATTTTGATAAAAGTAGAATTGGTACCAGATCTCTTCCCAATTGGGACTCATCGATCTCTTATTGGGACAATATTTGTTGCTCTGTTAGTTGATTCTAGGTGTCACATTGAAGAGGGAACAGAGATTATCTCACATAAAATTCATTATGATATAATTTCATTTCTGTACGCAGTTAATCCCCTTAAATTTGAATATGGGATTTCAAGCTGGGTCGTGCGATATGATGTTGAAACGTATTCTTCTTCTGAATAAAATTGTTCGCATATATTCGCGGTTTGATTATTCTTTTACATAATATTCAACTTTCAAAATTTTATATTACCAAATTTTCCCAGAGCATAAGATAATTACCAATTCCAAAGACAAAATGAAGTGGAAATTTGTTCACAATAATGAGATGTATGTCATCAACAGTTTAATCCATCCAAAGCTCAAATTTAGTCCTACTTATATCAATACAATGGTTCAAATTTTGCTCCAACTTCAAATTCTGGAGCATTTCGGTGATAATTCGACCACAGTCGTCAAAAATGCCTAAACGTGATCCTGCCAGGAAGTCTCACTGTGTCAAATAAATTTTCGATCCAAAGTAGCCTAAAAAACAACAAGTCTTGAGCGTACAGATCTTAAGATCTGGTTGGCCATTCTATGAAGAATATTTTTCATGAACTCAGTTCAATACTTTTCGACAAAATTATGAATCTAAACGAGCCTCGAATCCACTAGAACATACACAAATTTCCAACAGAATCCGTCCAGCCGTGTAGGAGGAGTTGAGTTCCATATAAACTGTACATGATAACGTCCAAAAAATTCACACTTTCATGTCGAAGGTGAGTGTGAACGAACGCATACCAAAATTTGAAAATATAGCATTGGTGTTTTCTTCCACGAATTAAATAATCAATAGTGTTTGTGGGAATTCGGAATAGAATTGAATTGTTCTTAAATCAAACAATTTATTTGAAACTATCCAATTTTTCGGAGACCATCACTTTTTTATTAGGGCTATGGGGACATAAAACAAATTATATGATGATTTTGTTTCTCTAAATTGAAAATCAAGATTCGGAATCAATAAAGAAGCAGTCAGTTGGTGTCGATGGGAGAAACAGTGATTGATTGGAATAATTGTTGAAAACTAAAAAAAATTTTACAAAATAGGAAAATAAGGTCTAAAACGAATCACAATATTAAATATTCGAAATAAACTTCCAGTTCATGAAAGTCAATGAGGCCTCAGTATCTCTAAGAATACCACCCTCATCCTAGAAGAGAAAACTTCAACAGATATACATATCATCTCTGTAGCAGAGAACATATTCAATATTTCTCGGAATTAAATTCCGAAGAACTAATGCCATATTCATGTTCTGAGACGTGGGACAGCCTGAGGTCTCCAATCCTTCCAATATTAGGAAACATGGGATTTTGCCATTTCCTTGAGACCGGAGTCCCGAGAAAAGTTTCCTTCGGGAGAACCCAACAAATAAGGACTGGTTCAATCACAGCCGGAATTGAAAAAATGCAGATGATAACCCTGAAAATGTGCCATTTCATTATAACTGGTGGGATACAATGAATACCTCGATTACTTTTGTAAGTACTGAAATCCAGACCGAAGATTCATCGACATTGTTTTTCATTACTAAGTCATAAACCTGTGAATCTTCCCCAGACTATATCAGAAGTTTCAGACACAGTGTTGGCATGAAAACAACTCGTTCCAAATTGTCGATTATCATCGGCGTGATTAAAATAGCAGTTTGTGGGGGGAGAAGCGCCGCGTTTGAACGTCGATCGTTCAAAATCTCTGACCTTTCTTCATTTCTTAACTCCGTTCAATCGGTCCTTGTTCAAAACCGCAGAATTTGGGTCAACATGGAGATGATTAGAATAATGGTGAGAAAACTATCATTTGTTCCATACTATACACATTATCGGCAATAGCCCGGACCACGGCAGGACGGAAATTAATTTCCCTATAACTATAAATACGACCTTTTAAATCAAGCTTTACCCACTTTCATCCAGACCAAAGAATACACAGAGTTATTATTAACCTATTTTGTGATCAAATCATAGACGAAGAGACTAGGTATCCATGTCTATGGACAAGACTCCCTATAGAATTCATACATTCATAGAGTTCAATGTTAATGTGTTTATAGTGTAGCTGAATGATTTTATATGATTCATTTATAAATAGGATGAAAATAAGGATAATTATGGAATTTTCAATATGAGAATGGGTAAGGATGAAATTGTGTATAATCTTATGGTGGAAGCAAATGTATATACCATGAATTTCAAGGGGAAAATCAGTGTTTCACTGATCAAGTGCAGTGTAATGTTTTCGTTACAATAATATCGTGAAAACGAATCAAATCATATGAATTGAGTAAGTAAGTTTTTTCAATCATTTCACTTTGAATTTGAAGCAATAGATTGGTTATTCTGCAAAACAGATTACCTTGAGAGATATCTGTGGTGAGCTTGCAAACCAAGTGCGGGAGTGTATTAGCACAGACCAACAAGACAAATAACTTCATCGTTTGCGGGAATCGCGTCTCTCCGACCTTCAGAAATATAACAGACATAATCACACTTTCTTCTTCCTCGAAACAGCTGTCAAATTGAATACTTGATTTGGGAATATCTAAAATCGACATGTAAAAACGGATTTGCCGGGATTCAGGAATCACAAAATCAAAATCAGACTAAGATTTTTCGATGAAACCATTTGAAAAGCAAATTTCCAACACCAAAATGAGTGTTTTGTCACACCTTTAACACCTGTAGAAAAACTCGGTTGGAGTAGATGAAAATTTTGGAAAAATGTTATGGAAAACCCGTTTACCTTAATCAGAGAATCTTTGTAGTTTCACATCAAATGAGATTCATTTCAATATAAAATCAAACTATGAATAGACCAACTTTGCTCGATTCCAATCCTAATGTTTGTGCAATTATATACAATTTTATTAGACATCCAATCGTTTTAATTGAATAATGGAGGTTGTAATGCTTTTACTTCAGTTGTGATTCCTTTATATTATATAAAATGAACATTATGAATGAGTCCACCTAAGTTCGATTCCAATTCTTGTTGTATAATTAAAACATATAATGAGGACTGTCATCATAAAATAGAACCTCAAAGATGACTAAAAAATTGATTTGGTTGTAAAAAACTGTTTGGTTTATATTCTTAAATGGAACAGATACGAAATTATTCATCAATAAATAGGATGAAAAATTCATTTCAGTTTGTTAACATGTTTATAACCTCTTCAAGCGAGTCCGAAAACGGTGAGAGTGACGTAATCCTATTCCTGCAATCTGATTGGCACCCCAAAGCACCCTAAACGCCTGCTAAAATTCTGATTAGCTCGATTCAGGGTCATATTTGCGTAGACATAGATTTCCTAAGTAAATGACGCGAGTGGTTTATCTGGTTGATCTGTGGTATTAGTACATTGAGAAATATTTGAATGCTATAACTTTTTACTTGAGACGAATGTGGAAGAATGATAAGCATAAAATAAAAATGTTTCATTCGATATATGATTGAAATCAATAAGCAACTTAAAGATTGAGCCTGTATAATGTAGTTCCTTCGAATGGATCAGTAGAAAGTAGTTGAATATAGTCAAAATCAATAAATTCATTCCACTTTTTCTCCAGGATTTTTAACCATCTTTCATCATCTCAAGTAACAAAACAGACTCTGAACAAATTTTGAATCGTGTCGAGGAGAATCTTCGATTTTAAACCAGGTCTGTAAGTTCTATAGCAAAAGAATAAAAATGGTAGATTAAAATGCAGACTCTTCTCCAAACTTTTTTTCATTGCTAGCAGAATCGATTTTGTGACGATTTAAATTTCAGTTTTTATTTCGGGAAAGATTTATATCCCACCTTTCCATTTAGGAAATCTCAATTTTCCGCATGACGTTAATATTCTAGATACAATATAAAATGTGGTAAAAGTTATTGAGAGGAAACGAATGGACCTATGAAAAACGATAATTCTGAAATTTATCGTCCACTAAGCTGGCCAGCTGCGATAGTGAATTCCAATTCAGAACCAAATGATTCAGAAATGTTGCTCCTTTTATGATAACATTGGCAATATATCTGCTTTAAAATTCAGAGGCTGGAAATTATTCTCGGTTCCAACATTTGCAAGACTTGAATATATTTTGTCCGAACGGATTATGGGGTTGCTCTGTAGATATCTAAAACACACGGAACAACAATTAGATAGGGAAACAATTTATTGACTAATATCTGTTGGTTCATGTTGTTGTTGAATATTTCAAAATTCCGCCTCATATTGTTCAGTAACTCAACATGATTTGATTAATTGCTTAATATCTCTAGTGGATTTAACAGAACCTTGAAGAACCTCGAGCCTCGGAAGCAGAATTTTACCTGTAAATGAATCTGTCTGTGATAGATAAAACCTCCTTTAGATCTTGTGAAGTAATTATGGTTGACTTGTTCTGCTGTTTGATATATCAAAATAAGCAGAATATTTGAAAACCTAGGACCGAGGAAAAATCGTTTTTTCCGTGAATGAAATCAGTAATAGATAAATCCTCCTTTGTATATCGTTTTATTGCATAAAATCTCTAGCAAAACCGAGAAACCTTGGGACCTGAAAGGAGAGTTCTCTCTATAGATCAAGTCTGTATCAGATGAATTATTTTTATGTCTTGTGAAGTAATTATGGTTGACTTGTTCTGCTGTTTGATATATCTAGCAAAATCAGCAGAATATTTGAAAACCTAGGACCGAGAAAAAAATTTTTTTCCGTGAATGAAATCAGTAATAGATAAATTCTTCTTTGTATCTCGTTTTATTGCATAAAATCTCTAGCAAAATCGAGAAACCTTTGGACCTGAAAGGAGAGTTCTCTCTAAAGATCAATGAATTATTTTTATGTCTTCTGAAGTAATCATGGTTGATTTGTTTTATTGCTCGATATCTTTAGCGAAACCGATAGAAGATTGAAGAATCTCGAGCCTCGAGAGAGTTTTCTCTTTGAATGTATCTGTAACTGATGCACGCTTCTTCATATCTCATGGAGTAATCATGGTTGATTTGCTTTATTGCTTGATATCTCTGGCGAAATCGGCAGAATATCGAAAAACTTATGGCCTAGAAAGATCGATTTTTTCCGTAAATAAAATTGATTATTGTTTTTCGTGGAGTCTCGTGGAGGGAGCATGGTCTATTTGTTTCATTGCTTAATATTTTCATCGAAATCAGCAGATCATTGAAGAATCTGAAGCGTAGGAAGCAGAATTTTCTCTTTAGATGAAATCTGTAATAAATGAGTATCCTTTCCTATATTATTTTTTATTGCTGAATATCTCCAGCGAAATCACGGTCGGTACAAAATTTCTCCAAAATCTGATGAATAGTTTCCAAAAAAAAATCATTTTCAAGAAGAACCTCGCTGACCGTGCGATCGAAATATAAATTTGCGATCAATTGCGACAATCATTGAATGAATCGAATAATATTCCCCTCGATTTTTTCAGGTTTTTCAATAAAATATCACGTTTGAATGAAACAAATGCCATCGAAAAACACCAGTATATGTTATGTTATGATATGAATTAACAAACAAAGATTCAATTCTATCTGTATCGGGGTATCTTCTCGAAAACCGAAATGTTTTTGATTTGTTATCATTATTCGAGTATCTATTGTTAGAGGAATTTCCCACGTTGCTCGTTGCACCCCGCTATATATTCATAGTTTGAAGTACCTTCGAGTTACCTGCCGTTACCAAGGTGATATGCACTTCTACAAACGGATAATCAACAAGCATCATTAGAACCCCGACAACATTCATCAATGCATTCGAGCCTGGTATTAACACAATCCTCCTTTTCAGATTTAATACTCGGTAATAAGAATTGAAAAAAATATATATAATCAGCAAAATCGATCGTTTACCTTACGTTTCCAATAACTAATGAAACCTGCATTTGAGGTCAAAAAGGCAGTGGGATCCGAAACGAATTGAGCGTGAAGAATAGGTGTGAGAGTGAACCGAATCATTTCATGTAATAACCTGCTTATTGAGGTTCTAGGTTCTCTGTCGGGACGCTTACGAGGGATGCTGCCACGGAATTGATGACTCTATGGATTTCTTGTTTGTTGGTTATTACAATCTGCTGCATCCGTATACCTTTTATGAAGCGTTGGCGTTGGATGAAGATTGTACACAGTATGCTGTGAGATATTTCCTGGAAAATGACTGAAGTGATTGCTTTTTTTCCTGTAGCAATGGACTAGTGAATGCCATCAATTAACCCAAGCAATAGATTCTTCTATTTTGACGGATTAATTGAGCTGTTGGTGAGATTCATTGTGATTGCAAAATGGCGCAGAAACCGGGACAGTCACTCACTGTCGGTTTCGCGAGTTTTTGAAAAAATTTTTCGGTCTTCATTTTACTCCATTAATTTCTGGTTTGTTGCTCATTACAATCTGAAGCATGCACAATTATCTCGAAAAGTTGACGTCGGTTGGAAAATAAATCGGATGTTTCGAAATATTTCACTGAAAATCATGAGTGTGATTGTTTGGCTTTTTCTCATAGCAACTGATAGACCTGTAAATGCTATCAATCAACCCAAGCGATAGATTCCTTCTATTTCGATCGATCGATTGAGCCGGTTCGTCGGAAACCCCATTGAAAGACATCGACACAAACGCGCATTGCAAAATGGCGTAGGGGCCGATATCGATCACTTACTCTGTCGATTCGGACGCTTTTATAAAAGATCTCTCATTCTTCAGAAGATAACAGACTTGAGCCTATTCGATAGCCTCTTCTTTAAACTGTCGCCCAGAGAAGAGAAAATGACGGCTGAATGTTTATTTGGAGATGGGGCTCCTCCCGTTTCGCAGGTTTTTCAATTAGGGTAGTATGGAATACCTTTCATTAATCTATTCGAAACTAGTCTCAACACAATCCTCTCTTTCAAATTTGATACTAGCTAATGAGAATTGAAGAAAATTTAACTGACACAATCCATCGTTCGCCTAACATTGTCAATAATTAATGAAACCTGCATCTGAGGTCAAGACGGGAGCGGGATCTAGAACGAATTGAATGTGAAGAAGAGGAGTGGGAGTGAACGGAATCATTTCATGTAATAACCTTCCTATTGAGGTTATAAGTTCTTCGTCGCTGGAAGTGTGACAACTTCATTGAAAGGGATATTATTGAGAAAAAATAAGAAGAATCATTGTAGTTGCAAATTGGCGCAGGCACAGGGTAGATACTTACTCTGTCAGTTTTCGATTTTTTTTTAAAATACCTAGAATCGTCGAAATATTATATTGTTGGGCCTGTTCTTCAGCCCTTTCTTTCATCTGAATGAGGCACACCCTGTTTCGCACTTCATTCATAGGATATTATAAACCAACATTCATTAATCCATTCCAACCTGGTCATGACACAATGTTTTCGTCCATATTCAATACATTGTAACAAGAATTTAATAAAATAACCTGCTAAATCGATCGTTGGTCCAACTTTTTTCAATAACTTATGAAACCCGCATCTGAGGTCAAGAAGGCAGCCGGATCTAAAACGAATTGAACGTGAAGAATAGGTGTAGGAGTGAACTGAATCATTTCATGTAATAACCTACTTATTGAGGTTATAGGTTCTCCGTCGGGACGCTTACGACAGATGCGACCAACGGATGTGATTACTTTATGGATTTCTTGTTTGTTGCTTATTATAATCTGCTGCATCCGTATACTATTTTCGAAACGTTGATGAGGAAGATTGTACAGAATAATGCGACTTTTCTCGATAAGTATTAACAGCAAACAGTAAGTTGGCTTGATGATAAAACATGAAGATGAACGATCCCATGAAAAAATATCTCTAATGAAGAAGAAGGGAATATATTATAAGGAATTCAGACAAGTTTCCAGATAATTAAAAATCCGAAATATACGGAATTTAATATTTAGACTGAAACTTGAACTACGTATATGCCTGTTTTTCCTTAAAATAATCATATTGACTTGCACCAGCAAGAATTAGCGGGATTTCGACCTTTTTATACTAGGAAGCACTTGTTGCACCCACGAGATTCATGTTGTTGGGACTGCTGACAAGGTTTTGTCGATACAAACACTTGTGCCATATAAACAAATCTGTAGAAATGAGAACATACATACAGTCGATATAGCCGACCATTCTCAAAAAAACTGTAATGCAGAGACTGTCACTCATGTAGACATGTAAAATATACTTTAGCAATTAAATTTATTTTGGTACAAAAAGGCGAATGAACTGGTTTCGACTTCCTGCTTGGAAACAGATGTTGTACAGCCTGATGATTAGTTCTATGTTCAAATTATTACAGATGGAACAAACCGAACAGTGGAATTTCTCACTAAAGGATCAGGGGAAGCCTTTTTGAAATATATAAAAGCCAAACACAAGTTGTTATAAATGTGTTTATTGGAAAAGATACCATTCTTGATATCTTGGTACCCTCGCAGAAAGAATGCGATAAAAGGTGAACTCGGGTTTGTAGGGGAACATGTAATAAGGTTGACTCCAATTAGTTCGTATGGACCCTGTGAGCATTATAAAAGCAACCGCTTGAATCTTTAATCGAAAGGGGTTTGAGTGGTACCGAATCCGACGTATAAAAATACAGATACCATAATGAACATTTTTGCCACAACATTACTGAATCTGTTGTGTTATATTCTTCAGGTATTGTCTTCACTTCTTCGAAATAAAAAATCAAACGAGTGCTTTTAATAAGGTCAATTATACGGTATTTTTGAAAGTCCATTGATTTATCCTCAAAACAAGGTCTCACTCAAACCCCTTTTCCATTCGACAGTTCAAGGGTAGCTGTCATCGCGCTTTCAGGCTTTATACGAATTGCTCTAAATCAACTGTGTAAAATGTCCCCCTACGAACCAAAGCTACCAAAAAAACGCTGCAAATTTTACACAAGGGTTTATTATTTTCTCATTCAACTAACCCAACATGCCATTGATATCTCAAAAAACTTATATATTATGCATAACTCATTGGTTTCTTACAACACAGAAACCAATTCCATGAAATAATTCATGTGAACATTGAAATCTCAATAAATACACTTGTATAATTGAATAACATTTCGACATGCAGAACGCTAACTGAGTGGCAAAATTTAAAATATTTTGAATGTAAAGAGACGTTCCACAGTAGTTTCACTTCTTCGAAAATCTAACTATTTTCCACAATTATTAAATTCCGTGTCGGTATTCTACAACTGAAACTACAAATCAGATAGGGTTTGTCCTTTTTGAGATATTAGGGAAATAACCTCAATATTCAAAATGGTCACGAAATTTTTCGCCAATATCTGCACAAATAAATATCGGTCAAAACTGAAATTTGGAACACTGTTTCTGAATGTTGACTCTGAAAGCTGAACCAAATTTCATTGAACTTTGATGAATATGTATCCGAAAAAAAAAATGTTTCAAAAAAATTTTTGCATTAAATCGAGTGTCTATATTCCACAATTAGTCATGATGTTCGAATCCGAACGCGTTCGTATTTCTTGACACTGAGGACATAAACTCAATCTTTCAAACTAACACCAATACATAGATCAAAATTCAAGACTTTCCGCTAATATCAAATGTGTAGATGTGATTTCTACTGGGACTCAACTTTGTTCTGAAAAATATCAATGAAATGAAAAAAAAACTCAATCTTCCTGTGCAATTGATCTGAAAAAAATTTTTTCCACAGCAGATATCCGATTCACTTGATTTACAAAGTATCCACCACACAAACTGAAAAACTAAAGTTATTTTCAATAACATTTCTGTAACAATTAAATATAACGTGAACCTCATCAGGTTGAATTCGAAAGAATAATTCTAGATTATAAATTTCGTTCGTTGTTATCGTCGTCAGATACACTCAACCAAGAGGGTGTCAAATCCGAAAGTCTGCTTGATGTAAAGACGTGAAATTCGAACAAGTAGTTTGCCGACAACCAGAAGATGATACATGCGGAATATTTTTGTCTACGCTATATCCCTTGTCTAAGGTCACAGACCCCATTCAGAACAGGT
The DNA here is from genome assembly GCA_958510865.1 of Myrrha octodecimguttata. Lineage (NCBI taxonomy): Eukaryota > Metazoa > Arthropoda > Insecta > Coleoptera > Coccinellidae > Myrrha > Myrrha octodecimguttata. The sequence goes on along the minus strand of OY294056.1, from coordinate 74,416,472 downwards.
AGATAGATTATCGGCTCCTAACTTAAGTCTAAGGCTCCAACCCTCTGTATTAGATTCTCGACAATCGACAATTGATGAGATTGGCCTGTTGCTATTGATTTTTTGCATATTATATCCTCCAATTCGATTTATCATATAAATGCTCATTATTTTCTATATTCACGTATATTTCAAACTGTCAGTACGAAAGATTTTGGATTTCGATTGAAACCAGTAACGGATATCCACAGGTTGACGATAGTCGTATTACGCAAAGCGAAATTAATGGAAACCTCCGATCAACCGAATTTTTTGGAAATCTGTATTATTTTAAATTGCGCTACTTAATTCGCGTTCTGCATGTAAAAGTGTTATTCAGTTATAAAAGAGTATTTATTTATTGAGATTTCAATGTTTCAAATGAATTTTTTCATGGAATTGTTTTTTTGTGCTCTGAAAAACCAATGATTTATGAATAAAAAAAAAGTTTTATTCAAGATATGAATGAGCTTCATGAAGAAATCTAATCTTAAATCCCGTAATCCGCAGACTGATTTCTATAAATAATAATTTGATAGGATTTTCAGTAGTTATGTTTAGGATATTGGGAGAGAAAACCCAAAAATATTTAATCTGAACTACTCACGATTATGAAATCGTCAAGAACATCGATTGGGCCTTTGGCGAATTTGATTTTATCAAATAATAAACCAAAAGACTCACCTTTTAAGGTAGCACTACGAAACCAAGGTCACTGTCCACGTTTCTATAAATTGGCGATATCAAACTGGTTCACGCCAACATACAGGGTGAGTCTTTGACCTTGCAGAATATTTTAACAGAAGATTCCTGAAGCCAAAAGAAACACTTTTTTTCCTTATCATTTTTTCCGATTCGGCTTGGTTCGTAAGATACAGACTGTTGAAAATCCAAAAAAAAATTTAATTTTCTATTATATCTCGCGAACGATCTCATCGAATGAGATGATTTTTGGAATATAGTTTTTTATTGATACGATGAATGTTCCTGGATTACAAAATTTCATCCACATCCTCCAGTTTCTTTAATATGACCATAACATTTCATAAAAATACCAGAAATTCAAAGAATCCAACTTTTAAAAATAATTCGAATGCTATTCAACGAATTTTTGGCCATTTTGGAAAGTAAAAGTATTCCTTATTTTTTTTCGTATGATGCGCCGTTTTCGAGTAATATGAAATTCAAAAATTAAAAATATCTGCGAAATTCCGAGAATTGGGTACTTTGGCTGATTGCAACTCTGTTAAAAAAATTCACAGAATTAAATATTTTCGCGTTGCCACGTCTAAAACTTGAGAATGGAATCATAGATTTATAGTTCAATTCAGAATCATAGACTATACGAGTGTATACATAGAATTAGCATATTGTGTGTTGTTTGATTTGGAAGAGTTCTTTCTTTCTGTTCGTCAATTTGGCAACGTTTGTACGTTCATAGATAAATTAGGTATATCTGTGTTATTTATTTATGAAAATGAAAGTTTGAATGGGTTATGTCTGAATCTGATAATTCTTGGAGAAAATGAAATAAACAAAGAAAATTAATAATTACAAATTGAAGATGAATCTCAAAGCTAATATGAGTGATAGCTAGATGAATTCCTCATTATCGAAAATGAAACCAAGAGAAGAATATTCAACTTTTATCGCCCACGAAATTTGGAACACCTAACTTGTTTATTGTACTATAAATACGACTTTTTTCACCAACTGGAATGTAAAAAGTAAGTTGACGCTTGTTTTCATAACAGAGTTGCTTATTTCGAAGATTTGAATGGTATATCTTAGGCTTGGAAAAACTTCAGTGTTCAGGTTTCCAGGGGCGGCTAGCCTATTATGAAAATTTATAATGCCTATATCTTTTTATCTAGGCCGAATCGGAAAAAATGGTAGAGGACAAATGTGTTTCTTTCAGCTTCAAGAATCTTCTGTTAAAATATTCTGCAAGGTCAAAGACTCACCCTGTATAGCCACATCGATTTATTAGTTCTTTTTCAACAGATTGAGCTAGCCGACAGTGTATGAACAGATTTTCAAAATGGCGAATGAGCCTGGACCAATTCATTCTTGGCTAGATTTTGGGAAGTTCGAAAAAAAGTTTTAATGGGTTATCACCAAGTATACAATATAGGTACTCGAAGTCATTGTTCTCAAGACGAAAAACCCAATCTGCCATCGTCTAGCCAAAACCGACGTAAAAAGAACTTATCGAATCAATTGTCGATGTCTCATAACCCAATGAAGGAGAAGGCGTCTTTCCTTCCCCCAAAGCTACAAGAACCGTTGAAGAAATTTATAGACCTCCTCAGGAAACTACGAGTTTCTCGTGTACATCGCAGTTCTGCCTAAGAAACCGTCTAGGATTTTACGACCAAGCGGTTGAATGTCTGGAAAACTCTTCAGGCGATGAGCGTTCGCACATGTTGATGATTGAAATAAGGCGCACGCGTGGGCCCGGAGAGCATCCAGAGCCGTTCTGGAACAGTCAAAGATCTGCTGCCAACAGGTTGGCTTCAGTGCGGTTTATCCCTCCGTTTATGATTAACCCTAGCGTACGGCGATCACGTGAAACTGCTGTTTTCATAGGTAAGCACTGACGACGCCTTCGATTAATTCTCTGCATATTTTACCGAACTTTAATTCACTGTTTTCACGCGATTATTCTGGGCAACATCGTGTCATTATTCTGCTCGAAAGTTTGTAATTTTCGCATTATTTACCGCAATTTTACCGTATGTGCCATAACTTTCAATGCAATACACTTAGAATAATGTAATTTTCAGAGTAGGTTTAGATTCGGTTGAATGAGTTGATGAACAAAATCCACAAATTGGTTTTAGACTTATACTCATTTGAACTTATTTCCTAAATATTTCGGTAAGTACTTTGTGATTGATTGTAGACCAAAGGCAAGTTTCGTTTAGTTGCCTCAGTATCATTGGCAGTTCCCCAATGAGTGAAAAATTTAATTTTTGCAACGAACTTAACAAAGAGCAATAGCTCCTGACCTCACGTCAGTGTTTTACTAGTTTCTGATGTTTGTTAATTCAAGGGCGACAATTGTTGATTCAAGTTATCTTAATTTGGATAGATAAGTTGAATTAAGTTTGACATGACTGTTTGTTACGGCTTACGAAATGAAGGGTGATTGGTCCTTTGAAGATTCAATGGGAAAGGTCAACATTCTATAATACTCTATTACTTTAATGGAATCCTGAGAAACATAACAGAAACCTTACAGTATTTCATTGAATTATTGCAGCATTTTTTCACTTAATTGAATTCGAAATTGTGAACCGAAAGGATAACCGTGGATGAAATAGCCAGCAACAGCTGGAAACTGTCTTGGCATTGATGCATTTTATCACTCAGGTTAACGTAAGTTTACATTTGGAAAATATTGAAACACCCCTTTGAGAACGGTTTGAAAAATCGCGTCTATCGCTCCCATTGTGAAAGGTCATACAGGTCTGTTGAAAAATTTGAAAAAAAAAAAAATTTTGTCTCAAATTTTTTATATTCCCCAATCTTCCATTCATATTATCCCCATGAAACGCTGCATGGACCCTCAAGCTGTCATAATAAGACAATCAAACCTCAAACAGACGCTATGAAATATCCAGTTTCTCAATCGTTTCTTTCGGTAGGTATTGCGTTTACTGTTGGCCACGAAAATATAGATATAATTTTTAATTGAAAATGACAGCTCATACTTTCATTCAAAATTTCGTGAGCATAATAAGATCGAAGACTATGGTGCATCAGCATTTTTCAATGAGTTACCAAGTTTCATCATGAATGGATCCGCATTTTTCAAGTTATTCTCGAAATAACAAGGAGGAAAAATGAAGAAATTTGACTCATTTTTTTTCAATATCCCTGAAATTAAAATAGAAGCAAACTGAAACTTGGAACACTGTCGTATAATATAGGTCTGAAGGTCTGTATAACATTTATCCGAGTTATTTCTTAGTTTTTTTCTGGGTTTTCACTGCCAATATCTGAAACAGAACTATCAAAATTAAATCAAAATTGTTTTTTTTTATAAGAAACGCCCTTGTAGATTGCAGTATTGAACTATTTGACAAGGGCAGTCACAAACAAAAATTTTTAATTTCTGTTTCCTGTTAATTGGTTTAGTTTAAGTGAGTATAGATCTCAAATCAATTATAGTTCTGCAATGCCATGTACATAAGGAATAACATTTAAAAATTTGGTTGTTCATGATAGTTTTGTTAGTTACTATTCTTGATGTTTAAAGGATAAGAAGTTTTTTGTCTGAACATGAAATGATTATTTTTTAAGTTTTTTATGGGTTTTCACTCCCAATATCTGAAAAATAACTATTGAAAATTGAATAAAAATTATCTTTTTCATGAAAAACGGCCTTGCGGAGTCAAGGGCAGTTTCTTGCAGAAAAGATTGCCTAATGAACAATACAGGAACAATACAAACGATAAAGAAAGCGAAAGACAAAGCAGGCAATTTCAAGAAGGATTTTATTTCAATTTTTCTTTTCGATTCGAGACTTTCGTCAAATTGACATTGTTGAGGATACACAGCAACACAGATTTATTTGATTTGAAAGTTTTTAATTCTACCTCTTTCTTTATCGTTTGTATTGTTCCGGTATTGTTCATTAGTTTTGCAAGAAACTGCCCTTGATAAATAGTTCAATCCTGCAATCCGCAAGGGCGTATTTGATGAAAAATCAATTTTATTGAAAGTTTCTTAGTTCTGTTTCAGATATTGGAAGTGGAAACCCTGACAAAACCTTAAAAATGGTGCGAAATCCTCTCAAAATAAGCTTTGATTGACTCAGAAAGCAATGTGTTCGGTTAACCGTAAATTTAACCGTTACAGTATTGCCAAGTATTCCATTATATATATTTCAGGATTTGTCATATTTGAATGTGACAAAATTGTAGTATTATTGTGATATTGAATATTCATTCAATGGCGGTGAATGTGAAATGCGGACCTAGATGATGACCATGAAGCAGCCTCACAACAGTATTTATCAAACTGAAAACTTTGTTGGCGAGAGTGCCATTATATCACTTATGTCAACGTAGGTTTCAGTTTGGGAACTGTGGTTGAAACGCTCCTTTAGCCTATGAGTTCGGTCTAAAATGTTGCTTCCATTTCATCAATTGTGGAAGGTCATCTAGGTTCGTTGAAGCATCAAGACGATATGTATCGAATTATGGTAAAAATATCCATGGCTTAGAAGTATATGAATCTCAATTTCATAAATAACTTGATTTGCGTTCGACATAACTGTGTGTTGAAATTTTAAACTGATGGTTCAGTGAATTTCGAATTATTATAATTTGAATATTTGTAGGAAAGAATCCAATACTATCAAGGTGATAATCAAAGTGACCTTAGTAGTAGAGTGTAGCGCAGTGTAGGCCATAGATTTAAAACAAAATCGGTTTTCCATAGAAAGAGAGAAATCTATTTCCATTTCTCTCATATCGTTACCAACCTTTGTTCGCACATAGATGCATAGAATACATATGGTGCGGACATTCTTTGACATATTCAAGGTACGATATTACGTTCAAATATTGTCAAAATACGGCTTTGTTGTCCTTCTTCAGTTTTCGCCGATAGATGCCGTCAGAGGAAAATCTGTCATATAAAATAAGAAATATTTACGGAAGTTACCGACCTGTCATATCAAAACCAGTCAAATCAGAACTTCTTTCTAATTTTCCGAGTCGAACCATACACTATTTTCGAGAATTTCATTTCATTCTGTCAGAATGGCGATCATACAAATAAAGGTTTCCTTCGTCCCTGAATACACGAGTCTGAAACTTAATACTTTTGAATACCTGTTCATTACAAAAGGTATTCATTATCTTAATATTTAGTTCATGAGAAGCAAGTCTTCCAGAGTCTAGTTTTCAAGAATACCCCAAGAAATCCTTTGGAACGATAGATACTATAATTGATTTGTCTGGTTTGGAATTCGTCTGATGAATTCGTATGAACATGAACCATAAAGTGAGAATTCATATTCCAATTTCAATAGAAATAACCATGAACATTTCCTCGAAATATTTTTATAAGTATGGAACAAAATTCATACTTTTTGAATTGAATAGGTATTTCTCAATAGGTACTTATATACAGAATTTATAAACAATATTTTTATGAGAGGAGATCAAAAACTATCCAATAAAATGCATGAGTAATATCAATCTCCCGTTCCGTTTTCCCCGTTGTTTTGGCTTCAAAATTATTTCTTGTATCCATACATGAAAGTGTTCTCACAATAAACCTCATATTGGTCTCAATTCCCTTTTACATATTTAATATTATTAATGAGTAGATGACATTTGTTACACTCCTATCATATTCATAATTTGAAATATCTGATAATTCTTGTTGAAATAGTTTCATCAGATCAATCAGATTATAGCTCAATTCAGCGGACTTGATTGTATGAAGTCGGCATAGCGACCTTAGCGCCCTCATCGTTTACAGAGCCGAGTAGTACAATATTTTACAATTCTAGGACCGCGTTTTGGACGCAAATTTTAGTGGGTAATAGTAGGAAAGTGTCGACACCTGATATATTCTATGCATCTTGGTTCGCTCTTTCAAAGGAGAGAAGTCCTTGTCTCAATGTCCATGTGTAGCTCAATCTGTTCGTTGATTCTTCGCAACTCGAAGATGACTATTCCATGCTCCTTTCGATTTTTCAAAAATCAGAAATACTTCTCATTCTAGGTTTTGCATATTACAGTTATAATTGCTGTAGGAATTATTCACGCGAGTAGAAAACTCTCATCGGCTGAGAGACATTTATATTCATATTGAAACGAACAAACATAACCCCACTCTCTGCTGCAGATTCTGTGTAACCTCACGGAGTACGAAGGCAGAACTTGTACTCTATGAATGCACTTCATAACATTTCAGCAACAAATATAGTCCAAGCTTACATCAAAATCAACGTTATCAGTACTACATGATCTACACTGGTGTACAATGGTGAAGTTCATGGACACAAAACGAACAAACCTATAGTTATATACAGATATATTTGCGTGCAAGAATCGACCGTTATCAGAACCTCATACAATATGACCATTTAAGTCATGCATTATAGAGCTAAAACAAAGAGTGGACAAAATTATCAGTTTTTCCAATCACTTTAGTCTACAACATCTTCAGGCAAATCAGAGTCAATGAATATTCCTTTGGGTTGCTTGAATACTATGTATTTAAATTATGTAGACACAAAAGTCAGCAAAATGCGATGAATGGTTTCCCAATGATTTTGAAAAGATATATTTACTATTTTGTTGATACGAACTTTCCGAAATTAGACTTGACTCTTTGTGTCTATATTCTACAACCACATATTAAGTAACAATTCGATCAGATCGTTGTTTTTGTATATAGTTACTGAGAAAAAACATTTTTGATGGCTCTCTTCCAATGCATTCATCAAATTATGAGAACATTAAATATTTAATGCGCAATTGAAATAATGGATGCATTCGTAACGATGTTAATTGTTTGTCAGGGTTCGAAGCTATAATATGGATACAACGAGGCTTTCAATAATTCTCCCTATAATGTCTATTTCATGTACATATTCAATTGTGGATTCATTATTCTATAGTCATCACATCTATGAATTCACGTCATACGAATGAAATATATTTTTCGAATACGCAAATATTATTTGGTGATTATATTGTTTGATAAACCTACTCACCTGAGATGTAATAATGCCGAACAATATTGTGAATACAAAAGTAGACACTCTATTGAGATAAAAATATTTTTTGTTTACGTTTTACTTACCGCGGACAATTTCAAATTTCAGATATTAGCCAGAGATGCACAGAATGCATATGGTGCGGACACTCTTCGACATACTTTGGGTCCGAAATGAGGTCCAAATGTTGTCAAAATACGGCTTTCTTGTACTACTTCAGTTTTCGCCGATAGAAGAACGGAAGTTAACGACCTGTCATATCGAAGATAGTCAAATCGGAACTTCTTTCTGATTTTCCATACATTATTTTCAAGAATTTCGAAAAATAAATTCATTTTGACGAATTTAAATTTTGATTATTCATTTTATTCACTCAGAATGGCGATAAATTCAGAGACGAAGGAAACCTTTATATATAAAGGTTTCCTTCGTCTCTGAATACACAAGTCCGAACATGTTTTTTTTTGAATACCTGTTTATTACAAGAGGTATTCATTATCTCAATATTGAGTTCATGGAAAGGAAGTCTTTCACAGTTGCCTTTTCAAAAAAACCTCAAGAAATCATTTGGAACGATAGATACTACTACTGTTCAAACATTGATCCTACAATTGATTTGATAAATTCGTATGAACATGAACAGCGGCAAAGTGAAAATTAATATTTCAATTTCAATATTACTAAACATGAACATTTCCTCAAAATATTTTCATAAGTTTGTAACGAAATTCATAAGTTTTGAATTTAATAGATATTCATTAATACAAAATTTATAAACCAATTTTTATGAAAGGAGATCCAAAGTATCCAATGAAATCCATGAGTAACATCCATCTTCCGTTCCGTTTTCACCGTTGTTTTAGCTTCGAAATGACTTCTTGTATCCATCCATTAAAGCGTTCTCACAATAAACCTCATATTGCTCCTTATTCCCTTATACATATTATTAATATTATTAATGATTAGATGTTCCACATTCGTAAAACTCCTATTATTTATCAGTGAGAATCCATCATTTCAAATAACTGATTCATATTTTGGGAAATAGTTTCATCCGATTATTGCTCAATTCATTTTATTCAGCGGAATTGATTGTATGGACATGAAAAAGTGACCTTAGCGCCATCATCGTTTACAGAGTAGGACAACATTTGACAATTCTAGGTACGCGTTTTGGACCCAAAATTTTAGTGGGTAAAAGTAGGAAAGTGCCAACACCTGATTTATTTTATGCATCTTGTATTAGCCTATTGAAAATATGAAAAGGGTGTAAAGACTACGTTCAATTTGGAACGGAATATAAATTAGATTTCCAACCATACTCGAAGATGATATCCATTTATTGGTAAGATTTCTGGATGTGCCTTCCCACCCAATTTTTAATGCTTTGTGTAAAATTTTCTTGTGAATTATGAGTTGATATTTTCGATTTTCAATTGCGAGGTTTTTAGCTTCTTCAACGAAAAATCAACTGGACAACTGCTTCCCAAAAACATTGATGAAGTGTTCATTTCAAGAATATTCTGAATTGGCCTGAAGTCTTTCTCATCCTGAAATTTCGAAGAAAGCAATGTCGTGAAGTCAGGAACTTTTACGGACCTGTTGATGCTTGGATGAAATTTTGAGTGCATATTTCTACATCGGTCTGATTATACTCATTCAGGAATGCTATCTTCGTACTCTTATCAATTAAGCCTCAAGAGTATTCCTATAACTTCTCAACTGTACACAGTGTCCAACAGATTTATTGAATTTCCGTAATTTTCATCGAAATCCCTAGGCTTGCATTGAGATATTTTCTCGATATTGTGTAAGTATTCGAATTTTACTCACTGAAATTTAGACGGAAGTAATCATGTTTTTGCGGAATTCCCTATTTCGAAATATACCTCACAGATTCGCAGGAAAAGTAGAGACATCAAAGGATATTAGAAGAACACTTCTACCTTTCAATTCTCTTTTACGTCCTGAACATTATTGTGTACCACTTTGAAGATACGACCCGAAATGAAGGGAATTAGGTAAAATCCTTTCAAGTTTCCCAAAATGCACATGCTTCAATAGAGATTTCACCTTGAGTATGTTCATCCTGGGGTATCATTTTATTGCAACCTTTTTCTCATCGGATGCAGCAAGGATTTTCATCTTTTCCGTATTTCTCTTTTCAAATATTCATACCCAGTATCTGATGGAATACAAAATGTCCTCTCCAGCAGAAATTGGAGTAGCAAATAAAGAGGCTACATTTTAAACGCTCGACTGAATTCAAAATCACAAATCTGGTCTCATTAATGATGAAGAAGGTTACGAAAAGGTATCTTTGTTGTTGAAATTAATGAACAACACAATTGAAAAACGACGATAACTCAGATCACGCTAAGGAAAATTGTGAGAGAGCACCGAGTTGAGGTTGGGAACTTTCAACACGTTTGTTAAAATTTGTTGCCAAAGCGGTCACCTATTCACGTATCCAACCGGCAAACGTGCTGGAAAGCTTTGGCGATCTACGCCACTAAATTTTGCTTGATCCTTCAAGAAATCAGTAGTAATCGAGTACTATATTTCACTTCGACACGATCTGTATTTTGGGAAATATGGGAAAAATAGAATCTTGTATGGTTAAATCTACGGAATATTTGGGCGAATTTTACCCGTTCATGAATTCGGTCTTCGGTATTAACCCTACTCTACAAATATACAGTGATCAGTAGGTCGGAAGACATAAAATATTTGAAAATAAAAACTTGATTATTTTTCTCTATGGTTCTGATGAATGACGACATTTGTTGCGTTCCGATATTCCCAATCAGAACTGGCCAGTATCAGTAATGTCGGAACGCTTTGTTCTGATACGTTGAATTACCAAAGCAGTGCCAGTAAAATCGACTGTCAAAATTTACTGACAAGTACTGGCCAGGAATATCGGAACTCAACTATTATGCACAACTTTGAGCATCAGCATTTGCCAACTAGCTATCAACTTTTATCATGATCGGTTCAGTGCATGTTGTCGAGTCATTTGTTCAAGACAATTACTGATACTGTTTATACTGCAGACTGCATATATACAGAGTTTAAGTAATGTTAACATTCTTGTCGCTTGTAACACCTGAATATTTTGTGGAAGAATCTATTGCATATATCCAGAATCCGTTATGACATATATTTCATGTTTAAATTTATAACTTTTTAATTTGGTTGTAATTCCGTCCACCATTTAATAGTTCAATTGGCAAACCTCAATAAAAACAATTGTCGAGCAAAAATTTCTCCGAACATTTTAAACAAATCATGATAGAATCATTAGAAAAGTTCTGCTGGTGATTTCCTAGCACTTATCATTGGAATCCACAAGTAATGAAACATAAATCACAAGTATGGCAGATTTTTCGTTCTATTTAATAAGTATCTAAAATCCCTAAACAGGCTTGCCAACGTGTTTTCCCAACAATCGCCCCTTTACTTTGGTACTTGAACCTTGTTTTTATCGCAACCCACTATTTATGAACATAACCTCTTTCTGACTATCGGGTTAAAGTGCCTACCTTCAAGTTGCCAACTCACAAATTACTTCTAAATTTACTATTACTGGGGAAGGGCAATTTCAGAATAAATTCGACATGATAAGGTTCGCGTTATTTATAAATATCCGTAAAAGATGCCTCAACTTCTCAAACAAGATAATTCCTTCCAAATATAGGGTTTTGTTAAGATCATCTTTCATTGGCTGAAATTTAAGTTGGGATTCCTGATTTCAAGTCAATAGTGTCAAGTTTATATAGATTGTGTTCCGCAAATTAACTTGATTATTTCGGTTGCCAGTTGTCCGTTCTGTAAATATGAAATATTCGGTTGGTTCCTGAGAAAAAAGGTTAATTACGGAATTTAATTGATGAAAAAGCAATCTTTTGGTCACCAAAACATAAACATATTAAGTCTATGCATTAGAACGACAATCAATGTTTTATCGTAACATATCCGTAGCACAGAACAATCTTTATTTACCTTATGGTCCATAGACCATACCTAGTAATTTTTCCATTGTTGATTGTTGTCTCTTCTATTCTCTATGAATCATAAAGTAAGTAAAGATTGTTTTATGCTATGGATATGTTACCATAGAACATTGACTGTCGTGACAGCAAGGAAGTGTTTTCGTCTATCAAAATCCATAATAAATCTTTTTTCAGGAACCAACGGAATATTTCATAATAAAGGAACGGAAAACCGGCAACCAAAATAACCATGTTGATTTGTGGAACATATCCTATATAAATTTGACACTATTAACATGAAATCAGGAATCCCAACTAAAATATCAGCAAATGATAGATTATCTTAACAAAACCTATATTTGGAATTTATCTCGTTTGAGGAGCCGAGGCATATTTAACGGATATTTATAAATAACGCGAACCTTATCATGTCAAATGTGTTCTGAAACTTCGCTTCCCCGGTGATAGTAAATTTGGATGTAATTTGTGGGTTGGAAACTTGGGCCGAAGTCGTCTATTGACACGTATTTTTACCATTTACATACCTACCCTTGTCAGCGGATAAACAAATGTGAAGCTCAAATATTCCCTTCCGTTCGAATAGAACCGATTCTGTTCCACGCATATTCCATATCGAAATCATACCGAACCAGCAGCTTATCCTATACTTCCGTTCTAAATGGCGGGTCATTACACGTAGTTCAGAGTAAGCTTTTGCAACCGTATAAAACGATCTTTATTGGGCATATCGCATGTCGACCATAAACCCAATCAGTGATCCGTCCGTCAGCTTTTAGTTTTTAATGAAACTATTTAGAGGCTGACCTATGATGCTGGGCAAGTTCATACAGTCAATCAGGAATACAGCATGATTAGGAATCGGTATTTTGATACGGTTATGAATATGAATGCTGTCATTCTGTGTGTTGGAGGAAATTGAATCCATTTTGGTCCGAAATAATGGAGGTTTGATATATCTAAATGTTCGCTCTAGTTTCAAGTTCATATGGTGGTGAACCATGCGGCATTGTTTAGGACAAAATTGTGTTGGAAAATCGAGTTTTGATGATATATACTTATAAGTTGAACAAATATATTTTTTATTTCATATTGATTCACTATATACAAATAAAGCCTTAGTAACCGTTATTATAAAGAGGACAATAACTCCCTTGGTAGTTATACTAGGCAATTATGAATATTTTACTTCCTCTAATGTATTTACAAAAACAAACCGACAATTGTCGAATTTTCCAGTTCGTGAAACTCACTCCCATTTGTATCATTATATATTCTCATCATTAATTTTGGTATTGACCACTTCAGGCTGTAAGAAAAATTAATTCAATTGACTTAGATCAGAATGTAGAGGAATAAATACATACTATGTCTTGAAGGTAAACCAACATACGAAAGCGAAGAGGGGCCACGGTAGAATTTTATTGAGGAATTCATACATTTATGTATGAATTCATACTAAAAAGTATGCATTCATAAAAAAATCTTCTTCATACTTCTCAGTATGAATTCATAGAAGAAAGTATGAGTTCATACAAAAATGTATGAATTCATAGATTTTTGGATGAATTCATACAAAAAATTATGAATTCATTGGAAAATGTATGAATTCATACCAAAAAGTATGAATTCCGCAGTCCACCGAGTGTGACGTATTAATGATATTTTCTTCGGACATATATGAAGTATTTTCTTGATTATTTCACTAATGGAAGTTGTTCAATCCAACAGAAGTTTCAGCGCGGAAATTGAATTGATTAACGCACGGCAAGGGTTGTGTTATCATAATTATTTCTGTGAACTCCATAGCGATTGAAAAAGTCATTCCTGTAGCGGACCTAGAATGAACTAATTCTGAATTAATGCAATATCTATAAATGAATTCGGTGCCAAACCAGAACTGCATGCATCTTTCAGAGACCTAAGTTTATTGTTCATTTTACTGATCCTAAACACGATAACTTCCGATCAGGATAAAACTTAGACACTCAATATTCGTGAAGCAGGTTTGGACCTTCATTGAAAAACACGCATTCGTGGATGGGTGGAATCCATCAAATTATTCTGCAGATATACCGATTTGAAAAATATTTTGCCCAATATTTCCAGAACGAAATGAAACTGAAATCCTGTACTTGGATTAAAGCTCGAAGGTTTATATCCAATTTAGTGACAACCAAATGATTAATTAAGAGAATGAGAAATATTTCTATCAGAAGGTGAAACTGCTTCGGGAAAGCACTCAGATGGAATATGAAATTTTTGAAAATATATTATTTTCTAGCCATACGATCTGCATAGAATTTCGCTCAACTTTGCGCATCAGAGTTTTTCAACTAATTTTCAATTAGGTAGTTCTTCTCTGGAGTATAAAATTTTCGAGGAAAAAATCTCAAGAATCTTTTTTTTTCTGATGAAATGCCAAGTTTCAATATGATCTCATCAGTACTTCTTGTGATATTAAGGAACTCAAACGTTTCAATTAGTATATTACCTTCGAAATTATTTGCATTTTGGAAGGCAACCTACCCAGGAAGGTTCAAGTCGATGGCGAATCCAACTTGGTCGATTAGGACCCATTTCGGAAAAAAATTGGAAAATTATAGACAGTTTTGCAAAATTTCAACTCGTTTAAAGTTTACTTTCAGAATTATACATACAGTTCTGATCTCACGTCCAATTCATGTAGAATGTATTCCAATAATTCGATATTAATTGCTTTCTGATCGCCATGAAGGAAAATTATTACTATGAAAGTCCTATCCACTTCAGCTCTATAACATCATAAGAACATACACACACGGAGGACTACGAGTTCATACTTTTTCGTATGAATTCATACTTTTTTTCTATGAATTCATCCTTTTTTCTATGAATTCATACATGTTTGTATGAATACATACATTTTTGTATGAGTTCATACATTATTGTTTGAATGCATACTTTTTAGTATGAATTCATACATAAATGTATGAACTCCTCAATGAAATTCTACCATGGTCCCTTCTACAAATATTTACAAAATTTTCAGTTGATATACCCATGGCAATCATGCCTATATACTTCATTCTGAAACAACGTTCGTTTGATTTCGAAAACCAACCAAATTTGGTTTTCATATTTCATTAGTATGAAATAATATCAATTATCTATCAAGTGCGTTTTTGAATGTTAACAACCTTCGGCAGTTTACAATCCCTCGGGACTGACGTCCCTCCGGATTGAAATCTGTTGCCCTCGGTAATTTGTGTTGAAATTGCAAACAAAGTGCAGGAGTGTATTAGCACATTGAGAAATATTTAAATGCTTATAACTTTCTGCTGGGGCCGAATCTGGAAAATTTGGTGAATGAATAAAGTGTTTTATTTGATGAGAGGAATCTATAGTTAAAATTGATGTACAACTCAAAAACTCACCCTGTATAGTCACAGAATTCGAAGAAAAGTGACCCTGAAATATTGAGAAAAAGTGAGTGATTTATTTATTAGCTATTTGAAATGGAACACTGAAACAGGTCGATCATTTCTCACAACGGAAGTTCATGAGAATGAAAAACGTAGTTGTTAGAATATTAATGGAAAATGGAATTTTTCATTGATGTTGATTCTCAATGACTGTTGTTAACTATGAGACATAACGTAAATTCAGGGCACTCACAAATTCATCAGGTTGAAATTTCCGATAAGAATGCTCCTCCATCTACCCTTCCTTGTTCTGGACAATTTCCGTTTCCATTTAGTTTCATAATTAGAAATGGTTATTCGATAACACCGAAGTGAAGGTCGTTCAATGAAGACAAAGTTTCAATTTTCGTCCCAATTTAGAAGATTGCTCAACCTACATTTCTTGGCTATGTAAACTTCCATAATTTCATCGCTGTATCCTCTTATAACAACCTGGAGTCGTCCTATTTAAATGCATATTCAATTGATTGGCACCCTGAACTTTACACAGACTTTGATGGTTTCTGTCCAAATTGTGGCAGTTTTCTCTATTTATATTCTTTTACTACCAATTTATTAAAATTTCTACAGAGCATTGGATTTTTTCATTCTCTAAGATTAATCCTAAGTCTGACCATGAATACAATATCCCTCGAAAGTAATTAGTTAGGGATTCTATGTTTATAGAGCAGATTTGTAGCTTAATTGCTAAGGTCAAATCCGTGAATGGTTATAATTCATGAGTATGAGGTTCATGAAGAATGTTGATATATGCAGGGTTCGGCAGAGGACTCGGACGTTTTTGAAACGGCTCGTACTCCCTCCTATTGGATCGTTAGATGCGGGGAAGGAGCCGTTGGATTCGGTAGGTCTTAGCATTTTTAACCAGTTGAAATCATGGACCTGTAGAGGGTGGAGCACCGCGTTTTTGCTCACGACAGTTACATCCGTATGAACGAGTTCGTCACGACCTTTCAGCGTGAGTTTTGTCGCCATTTCAATATCCCACGAAATAAGGCTGTTCCCTCTTGAAACACCAACAACATTCTTCGTTGGGTTGAAGCTTTTCGCACATGAAAGTCCACTGCATAGCCCTGAAGGGATCGTTTGGTGCGCTGTCCAAACTTGCGTCATCAGCCCTTACTTCTTTGAAAACGTCAATGACAATGCTGTTACCGTCAACTTTGAGCGCTATATCGAAATGAGAACCAACTACTATTCGTGGACTTGACCAACGCCTACGATACGGTACCGGTTCAGAAGCTCTGGAGAGTATTGGAACAGTCACCTATAGATAACACCATAATAAAAGCTGTTGAACAACTCTACGATGGCTCTGTGTCTCAGGTCGAGGTGGAAAATAGCGTTTCAGAGAATTTAAGAGCAACTAGAGGCCTTAGACAGGGATGTTGCCTGTCCACAACATTGTCCAAGATATATCTGAATGAGGTCTTGAAGAAATGGAGGAGAGCATGCAGCGGAAGGGGCATACCACTGATCGAGGATACAACACTTTATACATTGCATTATGCAGACGATCAAGTAGTGATTGCTCAAGACGCGGAAGATTTGGAGTTCAAGGCCAGAAGACAGTTTGGAGAATACGAAGATTGGGGTTTGTCAGTAACCAGAACGAAGATGCAGTATCTGTGTGTTGGCAGCGATAAGGTAGAGGAGCTCCAAGTAGATCAACACACTCGTATCACCCCGTGTGAAGAATACACCTACCTTGAAACAAAAATAGACAAAAGAGGTCGAACGGAAATAAAAATAGAAGATTGTACTGTGGAAGGAAGGCAAGTGATCGGATGTCTGAATTCTATCCTATGGGCTAAACAAATATCGACAGAACGAAAACATCAATTTTATAATGCCACATTCAAGAGCATAGTGCTCTGCGGCTGCGAGACGTGGCAGTTGTATGAAAATCTAGAACGGCGTCTGGAGATGGATTTCTGGCGTAGATCTGTAGGCAACTCAAGATTGGAGCGAGTTAGAAACGAGGAAATAAGAAAGATTATGCAAGTAGAAGATACTATAATCGATGAAATACAGAGACGACGACAGTATGGTACGGTCATGTAGAAAGGATGCAGGAAGATCGTATCCCCAAACTGGTCTTTAAATGGACACCAACAGAAAAGAGAAAGAAAGAAAGACCAAAAAAACATGGATTGGCGGAATACATAAGGCAATGTGTGAACGGAATATACAACCAGGAGACTGGAAAGATCGAAGAGGATTGAAGCTGGGTATCGGAAGGCGTAAAACGCTATAGAAACCGAGACTATATATAAATAATTAAGAAGATGGGAGAACTCCCCATCTGTCAAAAAAAAAGTATTTGATCAATGTGTTTTATCAGTACTTACATACGACGCGGCTAAAAGTTGCACAACGCAGAATGAAAAGGTCAATGACTGGATTGAGTTTGAGGGACCACATCACAAACCATGACCTGCGGAGAAAAACCGGCGTAAAGGACATCATCAAACGAATAACTAGGTTGAAATGGAATTGAGCAGGACATGTGGCCAGAATGAGCAGCGACAGATGGACAAAGAGGTTGTTAGAATGGAGACGACGCACCGACAAACGAAGTAGAGGAAGACCACCTACACGATGGGCTGACGACCTGAAAATAATTACAAACAACTGGATCCTGGCAGGTCAAAATAGAGCCAGGTGGCAAGCCATGAGGAGGGCCTATGACCAGCAGTGGACGATCCTAAGGGCCAGATGACGAAGAAGACGTCGTGTCCCAATCCGACGTGTGTGGTTCTAACAGGATGAGGTGACCGCCCGCAAAGCCAGAGCAACAATGTACGTTATCCGTTCTCTCTTCACAGGCCGCCTAATTTCCAGGTTTGGTGACGTTCATTGGTCCCCTGAGTCCTAAGATTTGGCCATCTGCACCTTTTTCTCAAAATTTTTTCATGAGTATAAATGATTGGAAAAAATAGCATTAATGTGCAATGTTGCTACTGTTATTTTGAAGAATATAAGAGAAGATGTAAACTGGAATGGAGTAAATGGAAAAATGAATAACGTGGCGCATACTCAAAACGAATTGAGTACCCTCCTAAGAAAAAATTTCGAAAAATTTATCAGCCTGCAAATCGACACCCTGTAGATTCATAAAATTTTCCGCATCCGAATATTTATGGCTGCCAATGGAATAGTTGCAGCTAGCAGACAATAGGCGGGTGTCTGACCTTGAGATGTATTTTTGAGGTTTTATCAACCTCGAATTAATGCTGAGTACGTGATTCTCACTTCATTTGTTCCTCGAGTTAATGTTGTCGAAATCCACGAAGCTGCAATTTACCACCCAATTTCGAAAGAAAACCATACACTCGACCTAACTTGATGAAGCATTATTGTTTGCTCTTCAACTTTGATCAGATCATAACTTGGTCAAGAAGGAAATGCTAATCTTGAAAACTTTTACAAACTGTAGAAAAAGGACTTATCTTTTGAAATGTTCTGACCAGAAACGTGTGACGTATACGGTGATGATTAACTGCAAACCACCTAATCGCTATTCCGAAATCGATTACTGTTGTTTTTGGGTGTCGGAGTTAATCCTGCGTCAATAGTGAACGACTTGACAAATGAGGGATTTAATTTAACTGATCCAAGTTTCTTGAAGGACATAAATGAATTGTTTCAGCTTTCAAGGGTTGATTAATTTCCAAATTTAACTTAATTATCAATCTCGATTGCCTGCGCCTTGTTAATTAATTTGTGGTTCGTCC
This sequence comes from Myrrha octodecimguttata, assembly GCA_958510865.1. Classification (NCBI taxonomy): domain Eukaryota; kingdom Metazoa; phylum Arthropoda; class Insecta; order Coleoptera; family Coccinellidae; genus Myrrha; species Myrrha octodecimguttata. Next base: position 74,397,493 of record OY294056.1, on the reverse strand, counting down.
TATATCTATGTGAAATAATGGGTATATAAAACGTTGTGTTTCCTCAAACCTGCAACAAATTTCTCGAGAAAAAGATATTGATATTGAAAGTTGTCGGTATTTTACAGGATTTCTTAGAGCAGGAGGAATTCTTTCTATATGAATATGTGAAATTTCTGTATACACTGTGTTCGGTAAGCATTAAACAATATTCTAATTGGTGATAGACTAGGTTATGACCACGCAAAATATCGGAAAATTTAAAGGGAAATTTCAGTTTTCGAGATAATGGGCATTTTGGAAATTCGCAGGAAATTGCTACCTGATTCAAAATGAGTTTCCAAAAATTCATATAATTTTTAGAGAATTGAGGCTGCAATGAAAGATTTAAATTCTACCTATTTTATTCTCGTAACTTTTGTCTGATTTTCTGAAAAAAAAAATATAACGACGTGAATGTAATCATTCAATAGAAAACTATGAGTACATTTTTGAGTCTTCAAATTTGTATAACACATACTCTCGTTGTTTCTAGAAGGAGTGAAATTTCTGTTACGAGAGAATGCAGAGTCCGGTATATCGTGAGCTTAATTCCATTTCCATAGTTCCAAAATATTTGTTGTATTGTTGACAGTGTTAACCATAAACAGAATATTTACTGCTTACCACAGAATACCAATAGATTAAGCTATTAAATATGTGCACGTCAATCACGCGCAATTCATGACGCGCATGGTTGTTTCACACAAACACGCACTCCGTGACGTAGGACCCGTTTTTGACAAGAAGTTTCAAAATGTTTAAAAAATTGAGAAAAAGCGTCAGGATACGTTCTTCTTCAACTGAATTGTCAATATTTTATTTGAAATATCCCTTAAAGAACCATATTAAGCAGTTTTCAAAGAATTGTCAACTACCCAATTGCCAGAATCCATACAGTAATATCTGAAGGTAGCTTCAAAACATACATTCTAAATATTTTATTTTATTAACTGTTGAAATTTTCTTTTTATTGTCTAATGTAGGAGTCAGATAAGAGCTCTGAAACATAGTTCACTTCGTTGATCGTTTGCAAAATTCTGTAATTGTTCACTAGGCAACATTTTCTTCAGAGGCTGCCCTTCACAGAAAATTTGAAGTCGGAAATCCGCAAGGGCGTTTTCTATTTATAATAATTCCATTTGAATTTCAATAGGGTTTTTCCAGATATTTGGAGTTGAAATCTACAAATAACTTGAAAAAAAAATGCGAAACCTTTCCATGATATCTTTTAGTCGATATCCATTCTGATTATTTTTAAACGAATGAACAATGATGCAATCAAATTGAATTCCAGTACATACAGATACGAAAACTATGATGAGAAGATTTTTAATGAATTATTTCGTTTATTAGCCACTCTCTTGAGAACAACTGGATCAATTCGAAGTGAATCGTTCAGAGAAATTTATGTCACAAAATGGCGAATTTATAGAAATCATGCAAGAACCTATTTGCAACGATTTGAAATTAACTCTTAAAGAGAAAAACAGTAAATTTGTGCCAAATTTAGCTCGAAAGATATCTCTGGACCCTTCATATGTAAGGTCCGACAAATTATTCCAAAGAGAAATATTTTCCTGAAATTGACAGTGTTGGACGTTAAAATCAAGACAAACAACAAAGTCAAAGGTGGCGGGGAAAAATTTATTGCGCAACTGAAAGAACGACTGACATATGGCATCACAGGAAATCGAATTTCAAATTTCGTAGGATATGAAATCATGCGTCAAATCCGGATATTGGAAAATCAAATATAACAACTTTCACTTCTGTATAGCTTGATTTGAATGCTTTGATCTATCATTTCCCCAAACCTTCGGAAGTGAGCAGCGGAAAAAATTTGTGATTCGTTTTTACGCAGGAAAATTTCACAATTTATATTTCAGAGAACGGAAAGAATTCGAAGGCAGAACGGATTAATAAATGTGTTGATTTGTCGCCAAAAGTTAGTTTATGCTGTGAACTACTCAATGAATGAAAGAAAGGATGAAAACATGGCCCGATTACATGATGCTCAGAATTATACAGGGTGAGTCTTTGAGTTGTACATTAATTTTAACCAAAGATACCAAAAAAATCAGTCTCTATTTTGTAGCTTTGATATGATCATTCCGAAGGAAATGGTGTTAAGTTCTCTCTCTAACTATGAACCATATTCATCAGTATTCACTTTTATCCTTGTTCAAACAGTTTTCTATTTATAGACTGCCGACTCACCAAACACTGAGAAATTAGCATGAAAATGCAGATAAAGTGTATCTTCATTTACAGAATCTTCAATTATTTTAGAATATTCAGTTACTCTTTCTAATTTTATAAGTAATAAGTTCAGGCCGTAAATTAAGCTCCACTCGCGTTTATCCGGACCATAGAATACACAGAAAATTTATTATTTTCGCACAGAACTAACATCTGTATATTAGATCTGTGCTATTTCGTGATCAAATCACAGACATAGAGGTTATTCTCCATGTCTATGGACCACACTTTCCATGAAAGTTAATAGTTCGAATAATGTGTGTAGGTTAATTGAGTATTTTATATGATTCATTCATGAATTTTATGAAAATAAGGATAATTATGGAGTTTTCACATTGAGAAATAATTGAATCTTGAATGATTAAAACTTTTTTACCTGAGCCAAATCTGAAAACATGGAAATCCCAAAGAATGTTCCATTCGATGGTTGAAATCAATGTTCAATTTAAAGACTCACTCTGTATACTTCTAAATGGAAAGTCCTATTCATTAAGAAAGGCGAATATGTACTATTATTCTTGATACCTTTCAATTTATTTTCCATTGCAATATCTGAAATTCATGTGATAAAAATGAAAATAATAATTGTTTTCTGTAATTGCTCCAACATAAGGATTTTATTTATTGGGAGTGATTTTCGAAAATATTTTGCCTGATATTATTGAAAGAATATGGGCCTTCGACACATAATTATTTGAAAATCATCAGACATATTCCAACGAATTAATAAATAAATTCATTTCTTATCCAAGAATATTTCATCGAACTGAAATGATTGAAAATGCAGATTCAGTTCTCATAAATATTTCAAAATATATATACACTTTCTGAAAGAAGTTAGCTAAATATAGTACTTTCTTACCAAACAGTCCATAAATGTTACTGAACAGGATCACTCATCAAGATCTTTGTTTTATTCAAATTGAACATGTGATTTTCCAGGACTATTTGATTTAACATGGAAACCGAAATCGAAAGAAAAATCTATGCAGAATTAGATGATATCAACAACGAATTGATATTCCTCGTACAGGGTGTTTTATTAGACCTGAAGTTAGAAAACAAAATTTTCGAGTCCCGGTTTATTTCGGTGAGCGAATTAGTTGAACGGTTCAGAAGTAATAACCATCCAAAAGTTGCGCCTAAATAAAAAAATCTCAAAAATCATAAGTAGGTATGTGTTTAATTTCGATTGAAAAAACAACAAAGATTTTTGTGCCTTTCACATGAAAAACAGTATCCGAAAAAAATAAACGTAACATCAGATGATGTTCACGTCAAATTGATATTCCATCTACATAGTTTTTTATTGGACCTGGAACTAGAAATCATTGTAGTCATAGTTTGTACTATTTCAGTATGCTTCCTTTGGACAGTGGTATGAGATGACAGCACCTGCCAAATTTGAAGCGAATACCTTGAATGGTTCAGGAATTATAGACATCCTAAGATTCTGCCAAAATGAATAATTCACCTATCTTGGAAACTGATATCCCTAGCCCATATTTGAATGTTGGTTTTGGGCTCGTGCACAGTTACTCGTGGACTGACCACCCTGTATTGTTTTTAGAGGGTTTCCCTGGGGAACAAATACAAAAATATAATCATCCAATTCCTGCCGAAATTCGATGAACCCTGTCATTCGATTCATTCGGAACAATATCGCCCTGCACTCAACAAACAAAGAAATAAGAACCCACATTAAATCCCATGTATTGAATTGCAGAGTAGAATTCGTTCGATATACATGAAACAGAAATGTCTTGAGGAATTATTCTCCCGGCCTTGTGGTGAAGTGAATCAAACTTAGAAACTTTCCTCCTGTGACGAGTTGAAACGCAAGGCAGAATATAAAGTTCGACAAAACGTAAAGTCTACCTGCCTTTCTCATAATGGTTCCTCTTGTTAACTAGGAAAGTTTACATCTAGGAGCCTTCAGGAAACATCGAGAAGTTCCCAATTTTTCTGTAATTATTCGCGACTTGTTTCCTGATAAGGAGTGCAGCCGATATTCAACAGATAGTGTATTATTTCAATAGACGACTTCGGCCGAAGTTGCCAACCCACAATTTTCTTCACAAATTTATTATCACTGGGGAACGGGAATTTCAGGACAAATTCGACATGATAAGGCTCGCGTTATTTATGAATATCCGTAAAGGATGCCTCGGCTCCTCAAACTAGATTATTTCTTCCAAATATAGGGTTTTGTTGAGATCATCTCTGATTGGCTGAAATTTAAGTTGGGATTCCTGATTTCATGTTTATAGTGTCAAATTTATATAGGATATGTTCCGCAAATCAACTTGGTTATTTCGGTTGCCGGTTTTCCATTCCGTAAATTCGGTTGTTTCCTGAAAAATGGGTTAATTACGGAATTTGACTGATGAAAAAACATTTTTTCTGTCACCAGAACGATAGTCGATATTCTATGGTAACATATCCATAGCATGGAACAATCTTTATTTACTTTATGATCCATAGAACTAAGAAGAGACAACAATCAACACTGGAAAAATTACTTGGTATGGTCTATGGATCAAAAGGTGAATAAAGATTGTTCTATGCTATGGATATGTTACCATAAAACATTGATTGTCGTTCTGGTGCATAAACTTAAAATGTCTATGTTCTGGTGACAGAAAGATTGCTTTTTCATCATTCAAATTCCGTAATTAACTTTTTTTTCAGGAACCAACCTAATGTTTCATATTCACAGAACGAAAAACCGGCAACCGAAATAACCAAGTGGATTTGCAGAACATATCCTTCATAAACTTAACACTATTAATATGAAATCAGGAATCCCAACTTGAATTTCAGCCTAATAAAAACCTATATTTGGAAGGAATTATCTTGTTTGAGGAGCAGAGGAATCTTTTACGAATATTAATAATTAACGCGAACCTTATGTTGAATTTGTCCTGAAATTCCCGTTCCCCAGTGATCGAAATATTATCTTGAATGGCCGATTGTTAACACAATAACTTCCTAAAGAAATAACTCAAAGACTCAGCATTTGTATTTATGAATAGTTCGTGAGGAGTTTTGGTTGCTTACCCAAAATTTTGAAAATTTCGTTCCACTATGAAATTCGTCATGCTGAGATTCGCGTTATCTATTAAGCTCCTGATTTTAAGTCAGTAATGTCAATGTTATTCATATATTCTGTGAATCAATTTGTTTATTTGGGTTGCTAGTTTTCTGTTCCGTGAATATGAAAAGTTCTATTGATTCCCGAGAAAAGATTATTTTCGTCATCGACTTCTTCCATAGAAGTCGATGACGAAGGTTCCAGCCTTCGTTTTATTAATCAAATATTTAGTATTGAAGGATTAGGAAACTAGCAAAAAAATATTCATTTCGATTAACGATACATATCCAATAAAGACTACATGGACATTATTGACGTGAAATCTGGAGCTTCTAAACAACTTTCAGTCAATCAGACATGATTTTCACAAATATCGATATGTGGACCCAATTACTTGGTTAGAAGTACCGAGGCACAGTTTTTTTAATATTCACTTCTAAATTCTCCTTAAAAAAAATTAACAACACCGAAATCTCCCATTCAGGTCATATAATGTACTCATTATATTTCAAGTGTCAACCTTTTCCAAAATTTTCCGCTTTCAAATCTGATCCATCAAGCATTGGAGAAAATAGTTCAGAAAATCTCTGACGTAAGTCAGCAGCTTTTTCGCGCTCGTTCAAGTTCCTTTCCTGTGTTGACACAAGTAAACGCATCTTTAATTTGTTAGGGGTAAGACTTGGTGATCTTTTTTATTCGTGAAATTCTGAATGAACCTCCAAACCAAATATTTTTCAATCATGTACTAGATCTCAATTCATTCTAATTTGTATTTTTGGAAAAAACCGGGAAAATAAAATTTTGAATTGGTAAATCTACGGAATCATCGGGAAGCTTTTAACGCTCCATGAACTCGATTTTCGTTGTAACTCCAAACTTACTCTACGAATATAAAGTTTCTTAGTCGTTTCTTCAGAAGGCTATTGTGTCCGCGGTCGGCTTAACGGCTAGTTTTGATTTTTTTCCGATATATCCGAAAGTGAAACCCGAATCGAAAGAAATTTCTCGTATTGTCGCGAATGTAAGTTTGAGGTATTTGCAAGAATTTGTCTAAATCTGATGGATGGTTGCGAATCAAAAAAAATTAATCTTTATAAAATCTACTTATTGTATGATCCCAACAAAATTTCGTAATAAGTTGCGCGTCAGTACACTCCAACTAACTATTAAGTTTCAAACCGATCGCTCAAATACCTCTTGAGATATTAAGGTTATAATCTCAAAAGTTCGAATTTCTATAATTCCGAAACCATTATGCTGATTTAGCCCATTAACGAACTGAACTGACGCATTCTGATACGTGATCTGCCCTGAAAGTCATCGTGTCTTCAACCCTGTCGTTTCAGACCATTCTCGGCTCTAAATCCGAAAATAACAGACATCGTGACGGATAGATTACGTGCTTTTTCTCAGAACGAGCGCGTAAAAATGGGAAAGAAATGATCATAGTGGAATAATTTCTTCGTATTGTGGTGGCCTTTACTTGATAGAAATCCATTGTAATCTCAATTAAAAGAAACAAGTGTGGTTGATTTCTACTTTATTATAAACACATGACGCGTTTCACTACATTGTAGTTTCATCAGATGCTGAGGTGCAACTGTCTCAAACAGTGTGTTACAGTTCTACATAAACCAATACAGGTACAGAGATATTTCCAACGGGTCAATCATGGAAAAACCAAACCGGGCTCCTAGCTGAATAGGTTTAACAATGGTGAATTTGACAGTTCTGTCTGGTCGTTCAATAAATTCCCAGAATTTCTTAAACGGTTTAACTCTGGAGCCTCTAATAAATTTAACTTCCGCCCTTTGTTCTCTATGTGCAGAATCTTGAAATTTTCGTCGAACTCGTATTTTTCTATTATTAAATGTTCGGCGTACGTGGAGTTTAATTTATTTTTCAAAAAAGAACTTCTGTGTTCTTTCATTCTGGTGTTGAATGATGTACCCGTTTGACCTATATAAGTTTTAGGACATGAGCCACAGGAAAGTTAATAAACTCCTGATATGTTGACTTTCAGAATTTTAGGTTTATAGTTTTTCGAAAATTTTTGAAAAATAAATTAAACTCCACGTACGCCGCATATTTAATAATAGAAAAACACGAGTTCGACGAAAATTTCAAGATTCTGCACATAGAGAACAGAGGGCGGAAGTTAAATTTATTAGGGGCTCTAGAGATAAACCGTTTAAGAAATTCTGGGAATTTATTAAACGACCAGACGGAACTGTCAAATTCACCATTGTTAAACCTATTCAGCTAGGAGCCCGGTTTGGTTTTTCCATGATTGACACGTTGGAAATATCTCTGTACCTGTATTGGTTTATGTAGAACTGTAACACACTGTTTGAGACAGTTGAACCTCAGCATCTGATGAAACTACAATGTAGTGAAACGCGTCATGTGTTTATAATAAAGTAGAAATCAACCACACTTGTGTCTTTCAATTGAGTTTGGAATAATTTTTGTCCCATTCAGCCAAATATGATGATTGAAAGAAAAATAGATGGAAAAATTTCGATTTCCCCAATCTATCAGTTCAAATCGACAGAGATTACCGTTAATAAGCTGAGCTCAAAAAGTCGAATTTTTCACGTCGCTAGAAAAATCGAGATAAATAAAAGACAACCAGATATCGAGAGGCTTCGTGATAAAATACATTCTATGTTTGTTGAGGACCTGCTGAGTCAACGGTGAAGTCCATATAACTATGGCTGAATGAAAAAGAGAAACAGAGGGTTCCAAATTGAAAGCTTAACGCTTCAATTTTCTCCACGTCAGCAAATATAAGTTACGGCGAATCCGATATAACGATCTCAAAACCCTATTTACAGAATGTTAGACCCTTTCTAAGCTCCTTGAAGCCTAGGAGTAGCTTATAACGTGATATAAATGCTATAAAATTCTCATATGAACTTAAGGTAACAATATTATTATCAGTGGGCAGGTAATATTCGGGAACTGAGATATTTTATCGATTTTTTTCGGTTCCCAAGTTCTACTCCCTCGCCATCAGAGATTCGTCATGGAGAGGTGTACTCAGAAGGAAAATATTTATTTTCATCTCAAACAATTTACATTGAGTGATATCTATTGCGAAATTTATTTAGTATTTGCTTTCTCGGTTTCGATCTATCGTTGTGGTATTATGTCTGAATGAAAGAATAAATATTTCAATCGGAAACCATTGACAATCATACCAATTTCTTGAAAATTGATAAATCTTCCAAAGAAGCTGGTACTTATAATACCCAAGAGTAAATTAAAATTCTTGTTGGAATTGAAAGGTTTATTTTGATACCGAATTTCTGGATTTTATTCTTCACAATGAATAACGAATTGGTTTCAGCCCTACATCGTTATCCTTTCGATTTGATAAAGAATTCTTGGATACTCATAACGTTCAAGAAAATAATTTTGATTTTTTCCCTCAATCATTCGATGAAGGAGTTCAATATAGGCACCTGGACGCTACATTTGAATTCTTCAATTAATTATGATCTTCCAGTTCCATTTATTATTCAACATTGTTTATTCCTGAAAAATAGTGTTTCATTGCTAAACCATTCCCAATTTCTATGAACAATATTTTGGTTGACTTCGTTGATGTTGATGAGTTAACAACATTTGAAATTATTAGATTATTTTCCTAATACCTCACAAATTACTTGAGCGATTGAATTTGTACTTTGCAGTTAGTTGGAGTATAACGATGTGCAACTTTTTGCTGAATATTATTGAGATGTTATGGTTAGAGAATGATATTTGGAAAAAAATTTCATAGATTCCAATCTCCAAATTTTACAACACTGTACCAAATTTCAGTTCGATCTAACCATTATTTCTGGAGATATTTGGAAAAATATGCAACATTTCGCGCAGTTCGTTGTTATTTTTGGGATAACTTAAACATGATGAAACATAGCAACTAGTTTGAATCTGATGGTCGACAACTCTGTTCAAACTTACTCGATGATTCTTTTTCGAATATTCTGTGACCTGCTCCAAATCTTTCCATCAGGAAGTAAAGGTGCGTTTGCAGAGGTCAATACGTGAAAAGATGACCGCTTTGGCAACGAATTTGAACATGGACGCAAAAGCTGCTGACTTCACATCAGTGCTCTCCCAGAATTTCATAAATTCTATTAGAGATATTGCATGAAAAAGCTATTAAAATTTAACACAGTAATATCTACAACTGTTTAAGATTCTCAATATGAAAATTTCCATCGAAATTATGTTGAGGGGAGTATAAACTGCACTTCAAAATCATGGAACAAATTCATTTTCTCAGAAGAAAAATATCTGGCAACAAAATCCTGAAACAGGTCAATTTTTGTTTCACTTTTACCAATTTTTATGCATTTTTGACGGATTTTTGTTGCACCCTGTGCCATCCCCATCAACCCTCTAAATTTTTGAATAGAGAAAGTGGGTCATGTGGTATTTTTTTGGCAAGGTCTTTGTATCCTCCTTATACGCGTGCAGAAATTTTCAAGAAAAAAATGTTTTTTTTGAAGAATCAGTTAGTTCAAAGAGGTTTTTGGGTATGTGCACTTTGTCATGGCTTATTTACTTTGAGACGATGGTACCTGATGAAATTTGTCACCGAATGAAAGTCGACCATTACAGTTTTGTTCATGCCCAACTTTCAACCCCTTTCAACCCCCTCACATGAAAAATTAGAATGTGTGAAACATTGCGCTTCAGTTATGATCTTAAGTGGGTATGTTATTAGTACGTTTCTAAAAACGTAATCATGTTATGTAAGTATGTTATTAGTGCGTTTCTAGAAACGTACAAATGTTATGTAGGTACGTTTTTAGTACGTTTCTAGAAACGTACTTATAACATACCTACTTAAGATCATAACTGAAGCGCAGTGTTTCACACATTGTAATTTTTCAATTGAGGGGGTTAAAAGTTGTTCATGAATAAAACTGTAATGGTTGACTTTCATTCGGTAACAAATTTCACAGGTACCATCGTCTCAAAGTTAATGAGCCATGACGAAGTGCACCTACTGAAAGCGTCTTTAAAGTAACTGATTCTTTCAAAAAAAAATTTTTTTCTTAAACATTTCTGCATGCCTGTAAAGAAGATACCTTGCCAAAAAAGTACCACATGACCTACTTTTCCTATTCAAAAAATTTAGAGGGTTGATGGGGATGGCACAGGGTGCAACAAAAATCCTTCAAAAATGCGAAAAAAATTGATAAAAGTGAAACAAAAATTGACCTGTTTCAGGATTTTGTTGCCAAATATTTTTCTTCTGAGAAAATGAATATGTTCCATAATTTTGACGCGCACTGTGTAACATTTCAGGGAGGAAAATTATTATCGATACCTGGGTGATCATATGAGAATATCCTCCACTTAAAAATTTACCTTCTTGCATAATATTCTGGTTTGGAAATGTTTTTTCGGCCATTTTCAGCGAAAACCTCGTGGGTTGTATAAAAAGTGTTTTACGAAAAAAATATTATGTAAGTATGATGGTGTAACGACTGAAGCCGAGAAATGTATATTGAATCAATAAAATCCTTATAGGTGTCTGGTCTTACTCTATCCATATATTTATTTATGTCTCTGCGATGGGTAAACATATAAATATTTAATGAGCATTTATCCGCTCGAGGTAGGCGTTTTATTGCCAAATTTTTCAGGATGCAAATCTTGTTTGGGTTTGGCGGATAAGCTTCCGACGTAAAATTGGAAATATTTTTATGTAGCTGCTTGTTTTGCGTGCTCGTTCTAGAGAAGGGCCAAAAGTTCGTTAAGTCAAAGGTCAATTAATCACGAGGGCCGAATTCGTGAATGGTCAAAACCCGCACAATGATTCCGCTGATTTACCCATTCGAAATTTAATTTTTCCAATATTTCCAGAAATACTGATTTGATTCGAATTGAGATCTAGTACTTCATACGGATTATAATTAGAAGATCGAACAACATAGAATAATGGAAGAAATATTTTTGAACTTATTTTGACAATTATTCGAATAACTCGATCATCACGAAACTTTGTACATAGTTGTGCATCAACATTCTCGAAAAGTTTGAGTAGGGTTCGATTAAAGTTTTTTTGAGATATCCCGAAAATAACGACACTGAAAAAAAATCCACGAAATTTGACATATTTATCTCAATATCTCTGAAAATTGAACCCAGATCCCTATGAAATTTAGTACATGGTTGAGAAATACAAAGTTAGAGATGAGTGTGAATTGGTTTTCATATCTGAAGAAAAGTTCCTTAGTAAAAAATTTTTTTCTAGGATAATTTGGAAGAAACTTAAAACTGAACGATCCCCACTTAATTTCGCAAGAAGTTTAGCGCTAGTATGCTACAACTAAGTTTCTATTCGATGGCTCAAATAGGTCCTGAAATATTGGGGAAATATTTTTGAAAATTCATATGACTATAAACTCGAAACAATCGGACCGATTTTGTCTTTTAACATTTTAAAATTCAATCTACCCTGAAAATTTCAAGTCAATAGGATTTTCCGTACTATCGTAATCGTGCCTACCCTCTGGCCGGTAAAAAAATCGATTGACACTGAATTTGTCATCAGTGAGTCAAACCTTTTCGTTTGACACCATTTTCAGAAAAAATTCCAATATTTGGACTATAGCACGCTGTTCACCAGAACAAGCGCGCAAAATGGTTATATAGTCCCTGAAAGTATCAGTCTGAATGTTCGCAAATCAATGAATTGTGACTGGTAAACCAGTGTTCGTTCGAATCTGAGTTTCTATCCTTTAAAACTGAAGTTCTTTTTTGTAGCTGACGTGGTAGAAATATTTTATTCAGTATCGAGAACGGTAGGGACATTTTACCGATCAGAGACAATAGTTATTATATTATTGTCTAGGATCAGTAGTCCTCAACGTTCGGGATACTTATAATATTGACGATTGACAAATTTTTTACTCAAACTACAAAATATCTATCCAAAAATTGAAATAGATATTCGTCAAAGCTATATATAATAATATATAATAATATACAGGGTGGTTCCGGAGGAGACCGTCTCAGATTTAAGAATAAGTTTACATTAGTCAAGACAGTCTCGAAACAATGTTTGGTTTATGGATGGGGGTCTCTATCGAGAATAAACAGGGTGATTTGTCTGATTCGACCTATTTAACTTTTATTGATAACTTTGGTATGGCTTATTCGATTTTGATGTAATTTTCAGCGAAGTACGATATTGATGAGCACATTCATTCATTCCAGCATTTTTTTCAAAATAAGCGGTTGTTATTTTGATAATTCTAGATTAATTGTGCAGGTTGAAAAAACACACTGTACATCGTGTTTCCTGAACTTCGCTATCTGTTTACGATTCCACTATAATGAGTCGTTTTTTGAGAGTTCCTAATTTTTTGGCGCACCTCTAGTTTTTCGAGAAATTTTCATCAAAAAAAAAGACAACGTCGAAATTTCGCTCCAATCGATTCTACTTTTATTAATAACTTTGGTATGGCTCATCCAATTGTGATGAAATTTTCATAATACTATCTAATTCTAAAACTGCAACGATCTTTTAAAACACAGTGTTGTAAGTGTGATAATTTCAGAATTTCAGATTAATTGTGCAGTTTTAAGAGAAACACCCTTTACATTGCTTCTCCGAAACTTTCTGATTCGTTCCAGATTATACAATAATTTGTGGATATTCAGAGGTTTTCAATTTCACACCTCCGCTTTTCCGAGAAAAGATGTCTGAAGAAGAGCATAATCGAAGTTTTGCGCAAAAGCAGTGAGAATATTCTGTACTAGGTAGTGAAGCTGTATATTCCACGAATGCAAAGCAGTTCTAAAGTTCTAAAATATTCTTTTCAAATTCCAAATTCATATATAATTGCTCATATTCTATATGAAATCATTCAATTCAGAATATTACTGCATATGTGCATATGTTTATGTGCAACCAAACAAATCTACACAAATGAAAACAAATTTTGAACAAACATACGAAACAAATGACAAGTGGACTTAAGGATCAACAGAAAATTCACATTGAATTTTCGAAATGGTTTCCCCTTATTTTTAATACATATTTTTTGGAATTTCCAATCGATTATTGAACGAAATCACATAACGTCCCTGTTTCATAGAAATAACCCATTCATTGAAAAGCGGAGTTCTGCAAAAAATTAAATAAAGCAATTTTCGGAATGTAATGATTTTATACAGAAAATGAGCAATTGAAAAATAAATTTCGAATTTTTATAGAATATTTTAGAGGTGACGAACAACTCTGCATCCTTGTATAATACAGCTTTTCTACTTAGTGCAGAATACTCTCATTGCTAGTGAGCCAAATTTCGATTATGCTCTTCTTCAAAAATGTTTTTTAGGAGGTGTGCCAAAGAAACTGAAAACATCTCAATAATGACATATTATTGTAGAGTCTGAAACGAGTAAAAATTTTGGAATGGCAATGTACAGGCTGTTTTTTTTTTCAACTGCAAAATTAATCTGAAATTATCGCAAAAACAACCCTGTATTTCGGGATATCTTTGCAATTATTGAATGTAATCATTCAGATTGTTCTACACTGCCAATTTCATCGAAATTGAATGAGCCATACCAAAGTTATTTATAAAAGTAGAATCGATTGGAGCGAAATTTAGACATTGTCTTTTTTTGATGAAAATTTCTCGAAAAACTAGTGCCAAAAAAACTAGAAACTCTCAAATAATGACTTATTATAGTAAAAACGTAAACAGATAGCGAAGTTCAGGAAACGCGATGTACAGGGTGTTTTTTCAACCTGCACAATTAATCTGGAATTTTCAAAATAACAACCGCTTATTTTGAAAAAATTGCTGGGGTGAATGAATGTGTCCATCAATATCGTACTTCGCTAAAAATTGCATCAAAATCGAATGAGCCATACCAAAGTTAACAATAAAAGTAAAATAGGTTGAATCGGACAAATCACTCTGTATATTCTCAAAAGAGACCCCCAACCATAAACCAAACATTGTTTCGAGACTGTCTTGACTAGTGTAAACTTATCCTAAAATCTGACGGTCTCCTCCGGAATCACCCTTTGCAAGCAACTGAATTTGCCTATGATATAATTAAGAATAAAAATAAAAATGAGCTATATCGTACGAAGGCGTAGAAGAGCCACTCTTTGTTGACAAAAATTTTTCCACCTAATTCCGACTTTAATCTCGGAATTAGACTAATTCCGACTTTGAACTCGGAATTATAGACTAATTCCGACTTCAAACTCGGAATTATACATAATTCCGACTTTGAACTCGGAATTAGACTAATTCCGAGTTTGAAATCGGAATTATAGACTAATTCCGACTTCAAACTCGGAATTAGTCTATAATTCCGAGTTCAAAGTCGGAATTATGTATAATTCCGAGTTTGAAGTCGGAATTATGTATAATTCCGAGTTTGAACTCGAAATTATAGACTAATTCCGACTTCAAACTCGGAATTATACATAATTCCGACTTTGAACTCGGAATTAGACTAATTCCGACTTTAAACTCGGAATTATAGACTAATTCCGACTTTGAACTCGGAATTATAGACTATAATTCCGAGTTTAAAGTCGGAATTAGTCTATAATTCCGACTTCAAACTCGGAATTAGTATAATTCCGAGTTCAAAGTCGGAATTATGTATAATTCCGAGTTTGAAGTCGGAATTAGTCTATAATTCCGGGTTCAAAGTCGGAATAAGTCTAATTCCGAGTTTAAACTCGGAATTAGGTAGAAAAATTTTTGTTGACAAAGAGTGGCCCTTATATACGAAGGCGTAGAAGGGCCACTCTTTGTCGACAAAAATTTTTCCACCTAATTCCGACTTTAATCTCGGAATTATACTAATTCCGACTTTGAACTCGGAATTATAGACTAATTCCGACTTCAAACTCAGAATTATACATAATTCCGACTTTGAACTCGGAATTATACTAATTCCGAGTTTGAAGTCGGAATTATAGACTAATTCCGACTTTAAACTCGGAATTATAGTCTATAATTCCGAGTTCAAAGTCGGAATTAGTCTATAATTCCGAGTTTAAAGTCGGAATTAGTCTATAATTCCGACTTCAAACTCCGAATTAGTATAATTCCGAGTTCAAAGTCGGAATTATGTATAATTCCGAGTTTGAAGTCGGAATTAGTCTATAATTCCGAGTTCAAAGTCGGAATTAGTATAATTCCGAGATTAAAGTCGGAATTAGGTGGAAAAATTTTTGTCGACAAAGAGTGGCCCTTCTACGCCTTCGTACTTATACGCCTTCGTAATATAGAATCTTTCGAAGGAAACGAAATTCAAAAGTATTAAATGATATTCGCTGAACGGTAAGTGATTCACATACCGTTCTGTTTACTTTAGCAGCCGGAAAAATGATCTACTGATCTAGCAACAAACGTGAAACTAACAAAAGTCGTTCTATCGTGCAAAAATTCATGTAACGTGAGATGAAATTTGATAATTGATGAGGTGGAAGCAGTTCGAGAATTCATATGAATTAAATGAGGATTATTCTGGGTTTTCCAAATAATTTTTCCATTTTGACATATGAATGAATGAGTTATAGCCAGGATGAGGAATTATGTTTTTCGCTGGTCCTTCTGGGATTGAAGTCGACGTGTATTAATCTGGCAAGCTTGGCAAGATCGTTTCACGGGGAATATTACAATTAATATTCCGCCGATTCACATCTTTTTTTGTGCACGTTTTGAAACTGTAATTTTCGGACTCAAAATCGAATCTGTCCAGCCGGCCGATCGGCCACAGGCATGATTACGTGAGTACGGAGAATCTTATGGTCGTAGGTTGGATTTCACCATGCCGTTGTTGTGGTCTTTGATGGACGGCCAAACGGTTCAGAAGTAATATTCATTTGAATATTTGAATTTATTTCTTCAATATATTTAGGAATAACCAGTGTAATGGGATTGAAACTTGGTGATTCATTGCAGCCTAATAAGGCACAACCTGCAAAATTTTGTTTGAATTTTATGGTTGTTAAATCTCTTTTTTCGAATCCATTCATCACGTTCGGAAAAACTTGCGCAAACTTCGAATTCTATATCTGACAACAGTGTGCCAACTTTTTTTACAATCAGATTTTAATTTTCGGAAATATGGGTACTTTGCTTCAGAATCGTTGATATTCTTGGAATGAATCGGAAGCTATTGTTCCAATCATGATGAAATTTGTTACTACTTCGTGCGAAATTTCTTGAAGACAACATTATGAAACCAAATTCAAAAATTTTTATTTCAAAGCTTCGATCTTCCGCTATATTTCAATCCTACTATTCCAACGAAATTAAGCATGATCAATCAAGCTCTTATATTTCGTTCAAGCACTTCTAGAACCAATTTCATTATAGGAAATATTGGGGAAATAAAATTTTGAATGGAGGAATAATTTGGTGGATTTTAGTCATCGACGAATTCTTGTTTCTCTTTCAACGTCCAAACCTTCTCCACAAACATCAAGGTTATGAGTTGTTTCATTTTAAAGTTATTTTATTCTGTTCAGAATTTTACGAGCCCAATAAACATTCTCCGAGCAGTTGCGCGGTGGCATGTTACAACTAACTGCTAAGTTTGGATCCGATTGCTCCAGTAGTTCCTGAGATATCGAGGAAATAACCTCCGAAACTCCGAAACCGCTCGGCAGATTCGGCCTATAAACGAGCTCATCCATTGCATTCTTGCGTTACGTATACTCTGGATGTTCCGAGTCCTTAGCTTATTTCCTTCGATAGTTACAGTGTTGGAACAGAATCGATTTTGACCTCGGATACCTAGTCGTTTGAGACCAATTCAGGGTAACAATTAGAAAATGAGGTTTTTTACTGAATTTGGGTTATTACTGCAAATGCAAATTTGAACATAATCATAATGGGTTTGATCCATCATTTTCCCAAATTACCGTCAGAAAGTATTCAAAATCAGATTTCAAAATTGGGGTTGGGGATTTGCCAGGCATGCACGAAGTGACAACGGTGTTTAGTATAATAGCTTTTTCTGCTATAGGATAATGAAATATTTATTCCTATTCTGTGGTACACACGTGTTCTTTTTCAATAAAACAAAACAACTTCCGTTTGCGATTTGTCAGTTATATGACAGTGTGACAGTCTGTGCTCTTCTTTTTCTATTCCTTGGTCGTTGTCTTCTACTCTAACCATATCGAAGTATAGCTATCTCTATTTTCCTAAGCAAAGTAACACATTTGACATCCTTTTCTTTCCGAGAAAGCTGAATTCGACGTTGCCATATCGTGCACTCAAGACAAATCCCTTTAAATGCAAATCCCCATTTTTATTTTTCAGTTTTAGGTGATCAAATATGTTTTTAAAAATATAATATTGAAATTATTTGTTTGGAATGTGATGTTCTAAAGATTTTTCATGAAAATTACTGCATTTTCGTTCGAAGGAAAAACCCCCATTGCATACATGTAATGGACGAAATGTGATGGTCATAGAAATACTTCGGCAATAGAGCAATGAAGAAGACGAAGATGAGTGTTATCAGATCAGTCGATTTTCTTTGAAACACAGTACTTTGTTACTTACTCCTGAATAAGTCAGTGCTCGAGTATAATACAAAGGATAAGATTGATACCATTTTAGGGAAATAATTCGAAAATTGAAGATATCTGGACAAAACGCTACGATATTCATTAAAATTCTTTCGTGAACAGCAACTTGGGAAAACACCATTTTCAGCAATGGAGAAGACGAAAAATCTAGACAAGCACTGACGAATGTAAGGAGATTTTACGCGCTTCTTCAAATTCTAACTACTAGATCCACATGAAATTTTGCAGCTTATTGTACGTTGATATTCTTCAACTGATGACATTCCTTCTTGAGATATTGCGGAAATAGTGTGAATATTTCAGATAACAACGAAATTTGGTATATTTTTTCCTTATCTCCAGAAGAAAATATGGGATCAAATTGAAATTTCGAATGATGTTGTAAACTGACTCAAAGGTTTGTGCCAAATCTCGTTGAAAGCTAATAAATATTTTCGGAGAAGGAAAGTTTTTTTCAACAAAAATTTGAAAAATTTTCGAGTGAACATTTTTTTTTGAATTTTCTAACTACTTGATTCACACGGAATTTTGCGGTTAGTTGCGCGTAAGTATTCCAAAACTATCCACAACGTTTTGATACCGAGAAATTTCCATCGAAATTTCAACTGGGACCTCCTCCGAAAGTGTCTGACCGATTTCACCCATCTGTTTTTCTCGACTGTTTGCACGGTCCCTAAAAACTGGAAAAATTAAATCCCAGCCAAGGGCTTGAACCCCAGACCTTACGATCTTGAGGCATGAGTTCTAACCACGGAGTTACCGCCGCAATTACGCATTAACGAACCTAATTGAGATATTTGCACTCACAACATAATCTGAGAATTCCAATCTCTAGGTCCTTCCCTTTGAAAGTAAGAGCACAAACGAACGCACGGACAGCTAGACGGTCGGATAGAGATGCATTTGACCATTTATTCTTCTTCAGTGTGGTAAACCCATTTCCGGCTCCAAACTCGGAAACTACAGACGTGTGGCGAAACGAAAACGCTCTGTTCCCAAGAACAAGCGTGTAAAAAGAGTATTATCAGATCAGCCAATTTTCTGTGAAACTAAGTGCTTCGTTACTTACCCCAGAATAATTCAGCTCTCAAGTAGGTATAATACAAAAGATAAGATTTACATAACACATAGGCAGAATATCCAGTCAAATTATAAAAAATGTAGGGATATAAAAAACCACTGTGCAAAACAAGATTTCGGCTTCGCTTCTAGGAGGGTTTCTCGTCTAAATTACCCTCGTTCGCTCCACATGGAATCGTTAAGTAAATGTATATTCACTGCATGTCCCGTGTTTTGGCGAAGTCTCCGTCGATTGCTAGTGCTTTTTATCCCGAACAATGTTCACCTTCACTTCATCTACGTGAGCATTTTCATCGATGAAAAAGCAACAGAAAATACGCGTAGGTTCAATGGCTTATTTTATACAGTGCGGTCCAACGAAATCTTAACACCTCGATTTTTCGGCTCGAAAATGGAAATGTGGAAAATCGTTCAAATAAGTCAATTTTTGATTTGAAGGGAAACAACTTTTCCGCTGCTTGCATCCCCGTTACTGCAACCCTCTAACGGGGGTGAGCACAACCCCTCGATTTTGATTAAGGATGAGCGGTGTTGCTATAATACGAAACCTCATTTTGAGGATCTCATTGAGTTCTATCTGATCCTGAAATTTCGCTTCAAAATTCTCATCGGAAACGGAATGACAGGTAAAATAGTACTCATTTATACATAACAACATTTAATTTAAATAAATTAGGTTTAAATTTCCCCTCATACATACATGTTACATTACACAAAATTATTATAAGAAAATCAACACAAGTATAAACATTTACCGTTAAATCTTATATGGCTCATAAAAAAAATAAATATCCTACAAATATACAGGGTGTTCTACAAGCTCTATGACAAACTTTGACAGATGGTAGCTGTGCTTATTCTGAACATTTTTTTTCCTATGAACATATATCCGATTCGTTTTTGTTAAGAAGTTACAAGCATTTGAAAAATTACATTTTCATGTTCAAATCATAATTATGAATGGAAGTTTTGATAATATAAAAATTGTTCAAAATGTCCACCTTCGGCTTGAATGCAAGCATCACATCGACGAACTGAAGATGCCGTCACTGGGCGGATCAGATTTGGGTCGTTTCGTATTTGGTTTGCTGCATCTTCAATTTCATCAAGTAATTTTTGATGAGATGCGATTTCAACATGATAAACAAGATGCTTCATATGGGTCCATAAATAAAAATCTAAGGGATTTAGATCAGGTGAACGAGGTGGCCTTTGTATTGGTCCTCCTTGACCTATCCATTTAATCGGGAAATGTTCATTCAGCCAACTGACTACTTGTCTCCCTCTATGTGGTGGTGCACCATCGTGCTGATACCACATATTTCCTACAATGTTAAGCTCTAAGTCATCAATGAAGTCATAAAGGTGGTGCTCCATAAAATTTTTATACAAATCTGCATTGAAACGGTCATTTATAACATGTACTGGCATCAAATCATTGTTGAAAATCCCACCCCAATCGTTTACACCGAAACGTTGCTGAAATCTTGAGTATGTTGTTGAAGTATCCATCTACAAAATTCTTACCTTCGTAACCCAGCATGTAAAGCTTGTACATTTCGTCTATGAAATGGATGCAGCATTTCTCCTTTCAAAACACGCCATACGAAATTTGGTGATAAATGAAGATTAGTAGCTATACGTCGAACACTAATCGAAGGGTTGCCACGGACAGCATCTATTACATTTTTCCCATTTTCTACATTTACTTCAGTTGGCCGAATGGCCTGTTTCTCGAAATCTTCGGAATGATGCACAAAATACTGTGTGAGCGGGTTGCTGTCTATTAGAATATTTTCTTCGGTATTCTCGAGCTACTCTTCTGGAGTTATCATTAGAATACCCACATTCAAATACAATATCTGTATATTCCTGCATGCATTGTTATTCAAAACGTACCCCAAGTGTCAAGTGAATAATTAAAATAACGTCAATTACCATATCAACCGATATTTTATGTCATCATCATAACATGGAAATTAATTTTTTCAAATGCTTGTAACTTCGAAACGAGAACGAATTAGACCTATGTTCATAGGAAAAAATTTTTCAGAATAAACACAGCTACCATCTGTCAAAGTTTGTCATAGAGCTTGTAGAACACCCTGTATACCTATACATACAAATTCTAAATTACGAACCAATAAAACTATTATTCATCATTTACATTCGATTGGGGTTTCCTCCATGTAAGCTTAATTAAGAGCTTGAATATGGAAGGAAAACCACACATGATAAATAAATAAAATATCCCGCCATGTAGCGCCCATTAAATACACAAGGAAAAAACATCTGAAAACCAACAGCATACTAGAAAATAATGGAGAAAAAAAGAAAAGACAAAATAGCAAGAAAGTATCATGAACCCGCAGAAAAAAAATCAAAGGGAAGAGAACAAATCATACACCACCTGTTTACCAACCTTATGCTTCAACCAACGATTGATCGAGGTGTTAAATTTTCGGTGGACCACCCCATATGTTCTCAATTTTTGACAATGCCAAGTCAAGTTTCAGTAAAAAAAGGTGAAGCACTGACGTGGAGTCAAGAGCTCTCAAGCGCTCGTTCAAATTCGTTGCCAAAGCGGTTACCTATTCACGCATCGACTCCGCTAAATGCACCTTTTCCTCCAGATGGAAAGATTTGGCTATATTCCTTTCTTATGATCCCCACGAAATTCTGCACGAACCTTCAAGCTGAGATATTGCAGTCTGCATATCAAGAAATATTGGGAAAAAAGAAGGAATTTGAATGAACCTGATATTTTGAACTTCGTAATTGAGAATCAAACCTAATTTCAGAATATCGAGTGCCCAAGTCTTTTCTTTCGAAAGCTATTGTGCTATCGTGTTTAGGACTGTTACAAATTATTACAATTGATCCAATTATTCTGCAGGTGAGTAAGCCCATTCAAAATTTTATTTTTCCAAAATTACCGAAATTACAGGTAGGATTGTGTTGCGTCCCGTATCCTGGACCCAGCATTTTATGATATATTGTCTTTTCTTGATTTTCCAACGTCGGAGTCTGAATTCTTTTGGTTCCCAGGAATATGCTCGAAATTCAATATTTTTTGGTTTAAATCAATTGACACCGGCTTCAAAAGCATTTTATCTCAAGCCAGCAATGAGGTTTAATTTTGCATGACAGAAAGCACTCAGATAAAGTTCAAGCTCTTAGCATTCCAGGAATCGGAGCTTGATGGGTGGCATACTTCGGTTATTCGAGGAATTCAGACACCACATATGACAGTTTATAGAATTTATCATCCTAGACCATTTAGGGAAATTTCCTTCACACATTTGTGCTCTCTCTTTCACACCAGCTAATCCGAGCTGTTCTTTCGGATTTTAGAAGGGCGTCGCTTAATTCAAAAAACCAATCAAAATTTATATACTCCCTCTAAAATGTGAAGAAGGAAATTTTCTCAGTTTGGGTTTAGTTAGTTTTTAAACACTCTTCATTTGACCGTTGTATAGTTAACAACAATTCGCTTTCGAATTTACAAACAAGACTTATACGTTAATTTTTGTATTGTAAATATCGTAACTTCTCATTTGAAAGTCGCTTCGACCTTGCTATCGAATAAGATATAGAAGGAAGATTCTATTGTGCAAATCACTTGTATACCATTTCGGTCTTGTTATCTAATACAGATACAAGCAAATACATTTTTGTTACGTGCTAAAAGTGCGTTTTTAATACACCTCAACAACATCTTCGTGTCATAAGTGCAACGATATTGATAAACTGGTCAATAAGTTCTTCAATTATCTGCTTATTTTAAAAGCATCTACATTTCTGATAAAGATCAGAAAATATTCGTCGGTCGTGTCTTCATTTTGATAACGACAGAATTAATCAAGTGCGATTAATTAATTCAAGCGGGGTCTCTACTATTGAAACCCCCCAATACACCTGAATAAACCAATTCAGGTCAAAATATTCTACATATACAATTCTCAAGAAATTCTGCGTGAAGTTATGCGTCAATATTCACAAATGCAAATTTACTTTGACTATTATAATTGTTTCAGAAATGTGGCTGAAATAATCTGAAAATTTCAAATGGCCACGAAATGTTACATATATTTAGTTCGACTACAAATTCGGGATAGTACTGTTGAATTTCGACTTCAAGGTCTGTGCCAGATTTTATTGAAATATACTTCTCCGAAAATAGATATTTCCGGCGAAAACTTTGAAGAATTTTCGAAAAAAGATTTTTCTCGTAGAACAATCTCATGAGATTCAAATTATGTTGCGCGTCTGTATCATTCAACTGGTGACGAAGTTTGGATCTGATAGTATAATTAGTTTTTGAGATATTGAGGAAAGAACTCAAAATTTCAAGATTAACAACTCCGATCAATATTCTCTGAAAAATGATCCTTTCGATCAGAAATCAGGAAAATTGTTTAATTTTTCGTTCATTTTCTGAAGACTGGATACTCACAAAATCAAGCATATAGTTGCTCGTTGTTGAAAAGAACTGGAACAATTCATCTGTCATCAGAAGAACAGGTTGAATATAATAACTTAAAAGAAATATCCTTCTTATTTTCCAGGAAACGGGCTGGCAGTTAAACTGTCAAATTGAAGTCGAACACTCTAAGTAGAATTGGAAACATTGGGAAAAAGAATATGTTCAATTTCGCTGCTAATTTCTCAGTATCGTTGTTATTTCGTCAATAACTCAAGAAATATCGCTTTGGCAACGATTTTTGACAGGAACTGACTTGAAATCGAGATTTAAAATTTCTCTGTTCCTTGGATAGTGGCACGAACATTACAGAATATAAATTGATATTGCAACCAAATCTTTCATCATGTCTCTCAAGTATCCCACGCAGACCGCAAACTCCTCTTGCCTAACACAGGTCGTTTCCGAAGAAAATGATCCGGAAAAACAGAATACCACGAAACCTTAGAACCCGGTCAGAGATTTCGAATATCTCGAACGTTCGCCAGATTCAATTTACGATCTAGATGAGTAGGCGTAGAGAAATTCCAATACTCCCATCTTGAGCACTTCCGTTAGAACGAGGGACAATGATGATGTATTTGGTTTTATTGTTCCGGCGAGAAGCGGAAATCGGACTTCAAATCGATTTAGATTTCCTATTGTGATTTCTTCGGTCATCTGTTGATTTCCATGTGAGACTAGAAATTCTCGAATTCTCCTAATACCTAACCATAGAGCTTACAAGTTAGAATGCTCTAATCATTAATCAAACCAATTATCGTTCCAGATGATCTATATGAAATCAAATTTCGGTCAAGGAACAACTTTAGAAAGGAAACTATTCTTTCAGCAACGTTTCGGCCCTTTATTGGGCCTTCTTCAGGCTTAAATGATACAAAAATAAAAGTTAACAATAAAATGAATATAAAATTACAATTTGAGCCATACAGACAACATACAGGTCAGCAAGAACAAAATATCGAGAAAGAATCGTCAATACAACACATAAATTCAAAAGCTCAGTAAAACAGATCTCAAATAAAAACAATTAAATAGGTACTTATTTCGACATCCCAGAAAGATACACTACACTTATCTGATAGACTCACCGTCAGAATAATAAAACCTTAAATGAACTTTCACATGGAGAAAGTCCGTGTTGGAAAATAAAAATGTTTTTCGAACAAGGGTAGTCCATACATCGATGTATTGTATTGAATGGTACAATCAGTTCTCCCCCAACAAGAAATCCCGAATAACCGATGTCAACAACTGAGGTCAAGCAAAAACATATATAATCACACATACTATTCTCGTGTTCATTGGCGTAACTTATAACACGGCAACTCATTATCTTCAACACTCGCTTATTAAATTCGAATATGCAACATTCAAGGAACCAATATCAGAACGGAAATTGACCTAGTTAGAGTTTTTCTTTATATGTATCATCTCTTTGAAATTCCGTCTGAACCAATTCGTCTCTCGGTCTAATATTTCTACATTATCAAAATCGAAGCTATGGCCCAAAGAAACAGCATGAGATGACAACGCTGTAGATTCCTTTTTATTATTACAGTCTCTCCTGTGTTGCGCGGACCTATCACCTAAATATTGCCCAGTTTGACCTACATCGCTCTAATCATTCACCATCGTGTATAAAATCGTAGATGCAAATAAGTTCAAAAACCTAATTGAAAAGATTCTTCGGAAGAACTGCTTCTACACATACCTCAGTGTTGAAGTCATGTGTTTCTCAGAGTATTGTTACTTAACTTGTCCTCTACACCTTGTAAACAGGGTATTTCTCTAGAGTAGCGTAGATTAGAGTAGATTTATTCATGTTTATGCCAAATAGGTTAATACTGGTCATGAATGCGATGTATACAATCGTGTATCATATGAGTGACCATCTTTGTTCTGTCCATTGAACATGATTTTTGTGAGCATACGATAGGATTCGATATGGAAATAGAGAGGGTAAAGTTAATATTATTAATATCCTGAAGATAATTTACAACATTCCCTGTATCCCGAATTATAGATGACTCTGATCATTCTCCTTTATATTCTGAAGTTCGTGTCAAAATTATAGAACAAATATATTTTCTCAGAAGAAAAATATTTGGCAACAAAATCCTGAAACGGATCAAATTTTTGTTTCACTTTAAACAAATTGATATGCATTTTTGAAGGATTTTTGTTGCACCCTGTGCCATCCCCATCAACCCTCAAAATTTTGGGAATGGGATAGTGGGTCATGTGGTACTTTTTTGGCAAGGTCTTTGTATCTTCTTCACAGGCGTGTAAAAATTTTCAAGAAAAAGTTTTTTTTTTGGAACATAAGTTACTTCAAAGAGGTTTTCAGTATGTGCACTTTGTCATGGCTAATTTATTTTGAGACGATGGTACCTGATGAAATTTGTCACCGAATGAAAGTCGACCATTACAGTTTTGTTCATACTCAACTTTGAACCCCTACGAACCCTCTAATGGAGAAAAAAATTAAGTGACATTGGAAATTTATTTCGGCATTGAAGTACTACCTGGAGAATAATTGTGCATTACAAGATAAGTTAAATTAAATGTTCAAAATTACCACCATCGTTCTGGATGCAATTTTCATCAGGTACCATCGTCTCAGAGTAAATGAGCCCTGACAATGTGCACATAATGAAAACCTCTTTGAAGTAACTAATTTACCGAAAAAAATTTTTTTTCTTGAAAATATCTGCACGTGTATAAAGAAGATACAAAGACCTTGCCAAAAAAGTACCACATGACCTACTTTCCCTATTCAAAAAATTTAGAGGGTGGATGGGGATGGCACAGGGTGCAATAAAAATCCTTTAAAAATGCATATAAATTTGGTGAAAGTGAAACAAAAATTGACCTGTATCAGGATTTCGTTGACCAATATTTTCTTCTGAGAAAATGAATTTGTTTCATAATTTTGACGCGCACTGTATACATTCAAAACCACTACATGATCCCCAAACAATAATACAATACCTTGCATCTGACTCAAAAAAAGCAAGTAAGCTATCCTTAATACGTAAAATGAAACGGCGACTGACAGATTTTCAACAAGAAATTTATTCCTAGTCAGTCAATATTTTACTCAGAAAGCCGATGTTAGTCGCCCAGGTGAGTTTCGAATCCACACGAATACCCAGGAACTTGACATCCTTTCTCTCCGTTTTCCTGTTATTAACACACAGGGCGTTACCAGCAAACTACTTGCTGGCCTCAACAACAACGTGCCTAACATGGAACCTTGAGGCACTCCCAGGGTGACCAGTACCTTTGCTGAACAACAGTTGTTCACTGAAACCACTTGATACATAGCCTATAAGGTCTTTCATAAGGGGTGCCACACCTTTTGAGAGATTGAGGAGTATACACCTTATCGATAAAGAACCTTCAAGGCCCTGAGGAAACCTCAGAAATGTTTAGTTGTACGATATTTCTCAATAGACAAACATTGTCCAAGGAAATACCGCAAATTGACAAATAATTTCCCCACAATAAATAACACTCCCAAAAACGATAACAAGCAAATATTATTGAAAATTCTTGTACACTGACTTGAAAATATGGCATAGAAATCGACCAAGTGCCAGGAAAAACTATCCAATTTTGACATTGAACGTGGTTCACAAAATGGTCTAGATCACAGATAAGATAAACTTGATTAAAACATTTCACTGACCTGTTTTTGAATTGCTACAAGTCACATCAGGGAATAATGCTACCCAAAGTAATTATATGCAAGAACTTAGTCACTGTAATACTACTCATGTTCTAAATTTTCGGTATATCGCCACAAACGGCAATCTGAGGAATATCAGTACAGAAACCTCGTCACCTGCAGAAATAGTTCCACGGACTAAAGTGAACTATAACATTGTTATGCATTCTATAGTATCCAGATATAACATGTTTTTATAGATTCAATGGAAATTTCAAATCGAAATTGTAACATTGAAGTTTTGCCGGATTCAATTTACAGAATGAATGAGTAGGCGTAGAGAAATTCCAATATTATTCAATCTAGAGCACTTTGATATGAATGGTGGTCAATAATGATGTATTGTGATCACAAAATTCCTGAATTTATTCGATTTGATTGTTCAGGACAGATGCAGAAATCGAAAGGTACGAGTCGATTTGGGATTTCTATTGTGATCCTTCCGGCCATATGTTGATTGTTAACACTAGAGATTTAAACCACTGATTTCCATATGTGTCAAGCTGTCATGCTGCCTATAGTGAATGGATGGACCACGTAATTATTGATTGAATGTGTATTTTGAATCGAATACTATGAAACATTCCGTGGTGTCAAAACATTCTCTAATTATATTGTGGCTTTTGTCGGTGGAAGTTGAAGAAATTTCAAGGTAATCAACAACTCAACAAAGTAGGTGATCTATACCGGATCATTCGCCATTCTGTAATACCAGAAAGAAGGCTGTGATACCGGTGGCTGTCAACCATTTCAAATGGGAATTACCCCGTAACTATTTGACCGATGAGCCAATAAATGAAATCATCCGAGTCATTCAAGCAAAAACAGCTGATACTCAGGCAAACCGATAACCTGCTGTTCCCCATAACGAGCGCATTGAAAGTGCTTGTGGAGATTTAGTGGAAATAATCAATATTCTGACTAGAAATATCGTGGTTTTTGGCTGCATGTTCTGGTAAGCGGCGGGCTATCGTTGTGTTCTAATTCATGTGATTTTCGAATTTCTCTTGAAAATGGTTTCAAACGAATCGGTTGGACTGATGCCGAAAAAAATGCTGTCCGGTCGACCGACCAAGAACTCGATAACTGTCAAAACTAACGAGCTTGAAAAATGAATCTCTAAGGAACCTTTATATGACTATAAATCGTGAACCATTCAACGTGGGTACTCGCTTCAAATTTGCAGGTATTTTCATCCTAGGCGATCGAATTGTTCATATGAACCATACAGATCAGGACTAGGAAATTTCTGATTTCAGGTCTAATATTATTAATAATAATAATTTATCATCCTGGTGTCTTGAGATTCCACTCGATGTATAGGATAGGTCATATGTAACAGAACCAAAAAACAATCCTTATTCTGAATAGGAGTTGGTTCATGGAGAAAAGAGAACTCCAATAATAATAAACTAACATAATCACAAGAACGAATATCTGTCGATAAATCAACAAATATTTCATCTTGATCAGAGCTAATCATCCAATCAACCAAAAAATCTACACCGAAGAAGCGGACGCAAGGAGAACGACTACAGCTGCTTCACAGTTATAACTGATCGTCAGGCCAGATCCAAGGTAAGATGGTCTGACGATCAGTAATAACTATGAAACAGCTATAGTCATTTTCCTTGGATCCGCTTCTTCGGTGTAGATGTTTTGGTTGATTGGATGATTAGCTTTGATCAAGGTGGAATATTCGTTGATATTCGCCTTTGTGATTATGTAAGTTTATTATTCTAAATATTCAAGAAATCAGACAAATATTTCTCGACCAAATAGAAACATTTTGTCAAAAGCAAGTTCTTGATTTCCTTCCTGAACTTATACATTTTCAAAGACTAAGATAATGGTAAATGATTAAACATTTTCATACTCTTGTATGATGGGTAACACTCCAACTTATGAGTTTTATGCTTTGGCACCAGAAGAATGTGACAATTTCTGGTTTTATACTTGTGGAAAGTTGATATTGTTTTCCATTCATTTACATCTTCCTTAGCATACAGAGGACATTTGAAAATAAATAAGCAAGGCAATGACAATATTATATTGGCTACAATAACAGGTTTATAGAATGAACAAGGACTTAAATTGAAAACTGAACGAATTATTCTTTTCTATGCAATGAATACTCTGTACATGGGATATCAATTTGTCGTCACTATCACCTGATTCTGCATAGATTTTCTTTATTACGAATAATGTTTTCTATGAGAACTGCCGACCAACCATTTATTTTTTACCAATCGAAAATATTTAAAATCTTATAATTTTTGAGATTTATTGATTTTGGCAGAACTATTAGATATCGTTAACTTCTGAACCGCTCACTTAATTCGCTTCGAATTAGGTATTGTCATCTCAGTCCATAGAACTGTTCATATGAACCATACCAAAATAGTACAGATCAGGATTAGGAAATTTCAGTTCCTAATCGGAATTTCTTATTGAGTTGCAATATTCAGCCAACAATGGCATTTTCATTACCTATACTCTTATTTATGGAATACATGCTCATAACGCTGTGAACACAGAAATATTCTATACCAAATTTCTTGTCAATTGAATTTTGTTGCTGGCTATAACATTCTGAGATTTTTTGTTTTTGTTATGCCTCGTTTAGTATTACGATATGGCACATGTGTATGATTTCTAAAATTCGAATAGAAGAGAAGCGGCATATTGCAAAAGGTATTTTTATGAAGGAGTTCCAAACAACAAACATTCTAGGTTATTGCCCGTTCTCTGCTCTCACAAACGATTAGTGTTGAATAATTTTCGAGAATGCATGGTCTCTACCAAAATTCGTTAAGATATGTTCAAGATTTTTGAAGAAAAAAATTTTGCGAAAAAATTTTAAACATTTTGGAATAAACATTTTTTGAAAATTTCGAACAATAGGACCCATACGATATTCTGCAATAAGTTTTGTCTTGGTATTTTCCAGATAATTACGAAGTTTTAATCTGATCTCATTCGTACTTCTTGAGATATCAAGGACATAACGTCCAATTCTCAAACAATTAACTACGAAATTTTACATATTTTTTCCATATATCTTCAAAAGTAAATATCGTATCGATTTGAAACTTGGAACATTATTGAAGGAGAATGATTGTAAGGTTTGTGCCGAATTGTGTTATAATCTGATTAAGACTTTCCGAGAAAATTTCAACGAAAATTTAAAAAAAATTCGAATAATACTTCAAAATTTCATATAGGCATACCTCCGAAACTTTTCGGACGATTTTTCCCACTTACGAAGTCAGTCGAGATATTCAAGATCGAAACCTTTCCTGAACACGGATGGCCGGCCGGACGGACAGAATCAAATTTGATCACAGATTTTTCATTACTGTTCTCCAGAACAAGCGACTAAAAACACCCTTCAATACCGTGAACTCACGTCTACCTAATGCAGATATCCGAGAGCAAAAATTGAACCCGCAATGCGAATACGTGTGAGGGGATCCTCTGGACGGTGGAAAAAGTTAATACCCTGGCGAACAACATCAATTAGTAACTCAAGCTCCGAAATTTAAAGGAAATCGATTCATTTCGATGGGGCAATTCGAAATCAGCAGATTAAAACTCTCGATACGGTATATCCAGAAACTCTATAGGAGTTCACTTCTGCGAATAATTTGAAATTTGGAATCTGTTCCCGATGCATAAATAGAGTGGGTTTAACCACCGAACTGAGTTGATCTGATTTGGAATTATTATGAAAGTATTTATTTCAAATCCTGATTTGATTCTCAATAGATCGGCGATAAGGATCAAATAGTGATTGAAATATATGATAAGTTTTTTGATATGGTCCTGATTGAGAGAAAGAGGATACTCTTGGCGCGCAGGTTACAGAAAACATGGTGTTATCGCTCTATCCAAATGTCTCCAATTCTCGAGTTTTTACCCGAAATTTATTTATTTTATTTATTTATTTATTTAATCTCCCCATATTACACCCTTAGAGTAATTAATTACACATGTAGAAAAGTAATAATGACACATACAAGAGAGCTTTCAACTTATTTACACCATTTTGCCAGTATTGAATATGTCTATATCAAACTTTTGAACTAACTCTTTACAGATAATTAACATTGTGTTGGTAGGCAATAACATACTCAGTTCAACAAAGACTATGTTCTTATTGTGCAATCTTATATTTAACTTTGGAGCCTTTAAATTAATATAACCCAGAAAATCACAGTCAAAATAACTTCTACTATTTACAACATCTGAAATAAAAATCACAGCTTCTGTTTTTCTTATATTATCTAAAGATTCAAAACTAAACTTTATTAACATAGAGCGATAGGATTCCACGAATGGAAATTCTTTATTTTTTTTTCACATGTTGGTAGCTGAGAATTTTTTTTTTGCGCCTTTTCTATGGTGTCAATGTTGACGGCAGTTAAAGGCATCCATACTACCGAGGCATATTCCAGATGTGGTCTTACAAGTGCCTTATAAAGAAGAGAAGTTGTCGCACAGTTAAACTCCCTCGCATTTCTCATTAATAGACCTAATACTCTGAAAGCTTTACTTGTTGGGTACTCGAAATGACTACCAAATCTCAAATTTGACTCCTACAAGTCTTTTACCTTCGATTTTCGAGGGATTTTTCTGTACAGATTTCATATTCGAATTCTATCGGGATCTTTTTTCTAGTGAAGCTGACTACATTACACATAGAAACATTCAAAGACATTTTATTTTCACTGAACCACTGCTGGTTCTCACTTAAATCAGCTCGCAAAAGATTGCAGTCGAGTATGCTCAAAATTTTTCTGAGCAACTTGAAATCATCTGCAAAAAGCAACGCAACAGAAAACAGCACGCAGGCAGGAAGAGTATGATAAGGATAATAGAGTACCAGATTAATTTTAAAGGTGCAAATCCACCATTGATTATTCTGTAACAAACGTCATCGCGACCGACAACTTCGTTTCAGTTTCGTTTTGGCTGCCACAATCGCAAACAAACCATAGTTTCTTGCATTTATCGTGACTCAAAAAAAATCCTAGTTCACTCGGCATCGAGCCCCTATGGTTTTCTAGCAATCTCAGACCAAAATTAACCTTTCAGCACTATTTTCGTGCTTCGGAAAATTATGACATTTGGTAAATGGCCACCGCTTACCAGAACAAGCGCGCGATAAGTCTACATTCTAATTGGGATCTTGCTTTTATCTACCTTGATAACTAATGAATGGACATGCATAAATGTACTCAACATCCCTGTGGCAGCGTTCGTATAGGAAATTCACGTGGCCGGGTTATATTCCTCTCCTGAATCTTCCATGCACGTTCCTTCGACGTGAATTGCTGAAATAAATTGTATATTTGAACTCGCAAATTGAACGGTTATATGTTACTGCATTCGGAACGAATACAGACAAATTGTTTGGTGAGAGCAGAATGTATAGAATACAAGATGTTGACCTTTTCCTAATATTACCCAGAACATTTTGAGTCCAGAACGCCGAACAAGAATTTTCGAGTATTGTTCTATTTCTCTCTGTATAGAATGATGGCGTTCAGGGGGCTGATTCTTGAATCTCGATCAAGAATTGAGTATGACAATTGCCATATGTTTATGTCGATTTTGTAAGTTTTCTCGAGCATCTGCAAAATTTGTGAGAGTTCTTTTCACCATTTCGACTATGTTTCCAAGCAAATATTCAAGAAATAAACTGAATGCAAGATATCGAGAAATTTCTAATCGGCATATGAACATAACCTTACCACCGTTTCCTTTCACTCAGCAACGAGTGGTACGGAGTATAGGAGATATTACATTCGATTGTCGAATGACATTCGGTTCCATCCGCAGGTCATGTCTACTTGTTGTTTATATTTATCTTAGAAAATCGATGAGGACATATGGCAATTGTCATACTCTTCAATTCTTGATCGAGATTCAAGAATCGGCCCCCTGGTCGCTTCGTCGTACCTATAATTAATTCCGTCGAAGGGAGATGAACCGTAGATAGAGGAAAGAGAAGATGCCGCATTCCCCTCCATCCTTCACTCAATGTTTGCAGCCAACATCTCTTGTGTTTGTTGTCAAATATTTGTTTAAATTTCTCCACAAATCATTGGCGTACCTATCATAAGGTAGAAAGGGATCGGACTAGTTAACGAAATGATAATATAATTGTATAAAGAGATTTATACAATGATAATTTTGAGTAGTTCTTCGGTGGTATTCAACCCAAAAACTTGCTTTTCTCACGCAAATTACAAAAACATTAGGTTTGTTCCAACACCCAGTTCTGTTACTGTCTAGAACTCATTCAGAACTGAATCAATTCACACGTCTTCGCTCATTCTAGTTCGGGACTAATTCTGAATAGATAGTTCGAAAGTGTTGGAAACGCATCATTCTTAGAAATTCCCTTGTCATAGCCTAAGGGCTGTTTGTCACCCGAAAAATGCAGCCCGTCTCTGCAAGATGTGGTTTTATTGCCCCTTGCTGCATTCGAATGGCACGTAACAGATGACCGATTCGATTCCTCCTTCTCAGTTCTTGCCTAAACCCAAGAACTGAATTAACCGTTCTAGAACTGGTCTGACACAAATTCTTTTCACGTTGGAACACTTGGTTTGCAATTCCTAACCAGTTCGAAATTTGTTGGAACGCTAATATCGATATGCGCAAACTCCGCCCGATTCAGAACTAGTTCCAGAGTGTGTAGGAACAGACTTATTGCTTCAAGTAAGCTTCAGAATCTGATCTAGGTATATATTTCAGACGAAACTAAGAGTCCAATTAGTTCCTCTCCTGAAACCAAAATATTTTCATTGCTATGCATGAAATTCAGGAAGTGGGTCGAATAAGCAACTATATTCAGATTGCCGGATAACGTCTTATATCAATGCACCCAAATAATTAAATGGTTTCTAGATAAATTTCAAGGTCGTATATTGTTTATTTTTGAAAAGAGATAATTGTATGGTTTCTTGTATTAAAATAGGTATATTGAAAACGGAAAGTCCTCTGAGCTGATATCCAAATAATAAACAATACCTTTAATTATTGAACTCCTCGCTCGGACAATACAATATTAAATAAAATCCAAGTGTCCAATTCATCGAGAACGATACTATGCTAACCATTTACTTTCAGTCTACAGATTCAGAAGAGATCCATAAAATTATTGAAAAATTGTAAGGAAACTCCTCTCCTGGTGAAGATCAAGCCACAAGAATAGTTCATTATATTGGCGCTATGAGAAGATATGCTGTATTTTTGAACAAAAGATCCAAGGACCTATTTGAATAACTCATTAATAGCGCCACATCTTACGTATATTATACCTTGTTGGAGAAACTTCCTAAACGACCTCTTGATCCAAAATAAAGGAAAATAATATGCTGATCATAAATAAATCTTTGAATAAATAAATATAGGTATCATTTTGTATTGGATATAATTGTATATTTTACGAGCAGGTTCTTAAATAATGTTAACAATTTTCTCTCATTTATACAGTCATAGTAGATATAATTCTTTATTGGAAACGAATCGTACATATAAATATAACAAATATAATGCAAAAAAAACATACATAAGAGTTGGTTTAAGAATGAATAGTTATATTATTAAAGTCTGAATAATATCTGCATCGAAAATATTGACATACTAACCTATGCACGGCATGAATATTTTCCTTTTCAGCATATTTACCACATACTACACACTTTACTGGCATACTTAATACTATATAATTGTATTATACTTGAAAATATTCAACTACTTCGATTGAAATATCACAAATAACTCAATAAACAATTTTGACGATTTGGAGAAATGTAAATATAAACACAGAGATGTTTGCCACGCTTTTTTGTGTTGTTTACTTCATCTTCTCTTTCCTCTATCTACGAGATGAGAGACATATAATCTGATAATTGAAACTGTATTTCCAAAAATAAATTGCAAATTTGAAATGGTGTCTATAGTTGTCACGAATTAGTTGAACGCTTTTAGTCTGGATTCTTACTAATATATGAGATCAGTGTATCAACTGTGGGGCATATTCTGATTTACAATATGATAAATTCATATAGAAAGTAGCAATGATGGATTTATTATTGGAAGAATTTCATGGGTACCAGAAGTAAGGTTTGTTCCGCCACCCAGTTCTGTTACTGTCTTGAACTCATTTAGAACTGAATCATTTCACACGTCTGCGCTAGTTCTAATGTCTGAACTTGTTCTGAATACATAATTCGAAAGTGTTGGAACCCAAACAGAATTTAATTTGTGGGGCCTCACGCCTAGACAGATATGCAGTTCTCATATAGGTGAATACATGAAGGTTTATTCTTGCACAAATAATTAAGTCACACTCATCGTTACACCTGTATAGGTTGATATATCATTTAGTATTGAAATAATGAACAGATACAAATGAAGTTTTTGTTATATTTTCATTTCAAACGAATTATTCTTAAAAATTCCTTGTTATAGCCTAAGGGCTGTTTGTCACCCTAAAGTGGCGCCAGTCTATGCCAGATGTGGTTTTATTGCCCCTTGCTGTATGCGGATGACCTGTAACAGCTGCCCGTTTCAATTCATTCCTCTGAGTTTTTGCCTAAAACCAAATTCCAGAATCAGTTCGAACTTTGTTGGAATAATTATATAAAAATGCGCACATTCCGCCTGATTCAGAACTGGTTCCAGACAGTGTAGGAACAAATCGCTAAATTTTGTATTTATTCAATGATGATTGAATTCGAAAGTTATAAATTGGTTACATACTTATGAAAATATTCCGAAGAGATGTTAATATTTATTTCTATCAAATTCTGAGTTCCAATTATTTCCTAAACGTGTTTTTCAATAAGAAGCTCTGGAAGTCTTCTTTCAAAGAACTGAATAAATGATATAACCTTCTGTAATGATAATTCAGACATATCAAGCTAGGAACATGCTATTGAGGGATGGAGAGAACCTCAATCATTTATTTCCACCAATCTGACTGAATGAAATGAATCACAATATCTTGATTTTGTCAGAATGAATTTGTTTTAGGGAATTTTTGGAAATAATTGTATGGTCCGAATTGAAAGATAATAAAACTGTTGTGTTGAATATTTTTGAAGTGAATGTCAGTAATTTCTGTGAATACTTGGACTTATTTGGCAGATCTCCCGATTTCGGCATCTAAATAGTCGGAAACTGAAGAAGAAAATGAGGCTGAATGTTGACAATATTTAAAGCGCTTTTCGGACACAAGGTATGTCAGTATCTTCTATGCATTTATGATAATGATTCAAGATTATTTGCGTTTCAATTCAGAGAAAACGACAGGAGGAAATTACGGCGAAACAAAATACCGAAACTCATGAAACCAGTCTTTTAGGGAGAAACAATTTAGAAAATTGGGTTTTACCGTACAATAATCCTGCAGACAAAGCTTCGGCTATCCTAAAAGGGAATTATGCATGATCTTAGGTTATTCAGTAGCCCAGGAGAGTACGGGAGCTTCGCTATAGTATTTGAGACTGGACTACTTGAAACTTTGAGGTAAGGTCGCCCACCAAACAGAGAAGGTTGGGTTCGTTAATGGGTTGAATCAGCCAAATGGTCTCAGAGTTATGTTCAATTGAATTTTTGAGAACACTTTCTCAAATCTGAAAAATTAATTGAACGATCGAATTGAAACGTGGTCATCCGATTGTTGAATTACACTGAACATTCCTCGAAATTTGTTTTGAAAATTTTGTTTTTCACAAACTATTCCCAAATTCCGACAATATTTGGCACAAACCTCGAACTCGATATTTCAGAACATTGTACCAAATTTCAGTTTGATCCGTTTCTTATTTTCTGAGCTTTTCAAAGAAAAATTTCGTTTTTTTGTTTTTATTTCCGGAATAACTCAAAAAATACTGACTCAATCATAATGACACTTCTTAACTAGTCGGCAAATGTTGATGACCTAACTTTCATGGAATTTCGTGATGATAGTATCATTTATATATTATATATAATTTTGTCGAAGTTTTTGTGGGAAAATTTTTTTTCGGGAACTATTCATCAGATTCCTCCTCAATTTTGCATAGACTTTGAACCAGATATTTCACAAAAGTGAACCCAATTTAGAATTGATTCGATTTGTATATTTGGAAATATTGGGAAATTATAAAACTCTGTGATAATCGTGTCATTCGAATCTGTTGCTAAACGGACATCTTCTCACGTATTGACCCCGGAATACGCACCTTAACCTCCTGATCGAAACCTTGCGATCTTTTTTTCATATGGTCCGCATGAAATTCTGCATGAACCTTCATTTTATCAATTATCATTTTAATCATTAAATTCAAGATTTCAACTCAATTCATTCTGTATTTCTGGAAATATTGGGAAAATCCACCCGTTTTCGGGTAAATAATTAACAGTACTATTCCTAACGTGGCGCAAGAAATTGGTAACAAAGCTTACATAATATAACACACCCGGTCTTCTAACTCGCACAAGCATTAGTTTCTGAGGGGTTTCACAGGGAACCTAGGAGAGTCGGCAACAATACAATGTACGGAATCATTAATCGAATTTCAACCATTCACGAATTCGACATTATCGTGTTGACGGTCGGAAAATAATATTTAAAAGAATCCTGCAGAATATTATGTGAACCATATGAAAAGAAGATCGCCAAATATTTCTATCAGGAAATGAAGAAATGTTTGGCGTGATCAATACATGAAAAAAACATAAAAAGAACTGATGTGTAGTCAGCAGCTTTCCCGGGCATATTCACTTTTGATGATATACGTTGACATGCGCGCAAATGCTGCTGACTTCACGTCAGTGCTTTTCTAGGTTTTTTCCGATTAAGCACTGGATTTCAATTCGATCTAATATGTATTTTTGGAAATATTGGGAAAATAAAATTTTGAGCGAGTATATCCACGAAATCATTGGGCGGATTTTACCCATTCACGAATTCGACCTTCGTAACCCAAATCTACTCTACAAATATCGAGTTTCTAAGTCGTTTCTTCCGGAGGTTAGATTGAATTGAAATTTCTTCTGCAGGTTAGATTGAATTGAAATCCAATACTTCATCGAGAAATTACAGTTTGAAGGTATACATAGAATTCCATAGGGATAATGTAATCAGAAGATCCAAGAATATTGAATATGTGAGAACAAAATTCTTTTCAAAATATCTTAATGACATGATGATCACGACATTCCGCACAAAGTTGTCAATCTTCATTTTCCAACTAGCTGCCAAGTTTCATCAGGGGTGAATTAGTAATTTTGGAGTTTTTCCGAAAAAAACAACGGTATCCAGGAAAAAAACACGAAATTTGACCAATTTTTTCGGAATATCCCCAAATCTTATTGTCGCATCGAACTGAAATTTGGTACACCTCTGCGAGATATAAGACTCAAGGTCTGAAAAAACTTTTTTCCGAACATGATGAACAGTTCTCGAAAAAAACTCAATTTAGAAAATTTTCCCACTTTTAATTCATTGACTGTGCTATCCCGACAAAGTTGAGCAGAAAGTAGAGCGTTGATGTGATCCAATTCACTAATCGTTCCAGTAGTTTCCGAGTTATCACGGAAGTAACCACGAAATTTCAAAGGGCCTTAACTCCAAAACCTTTTGGCCGATTCCGCCCATCAACGAACTCAACCGTCGCATTTTTGAATGCAACCTTCCCTGAAAATTTCAAGTTGATAGGATTCTCCGTACGCCCGTAATCGTGCATACGGATAGCCGGTCGGACGAAATTGATTTTGACACCGGATTCGTCATAAGTGAGTCCAACCTAGTCGTTTGAGACCATTTTCTACTCAAAATTAAAAAAAACATACATTTGGACCAAACGATAGCATGCTATTTCCCTAGAACATGCGCGCAAAAAGTCGCTTTAGCAATGAATTTGACGGTGTACGCTAAAGCTCCCTACTTCACGTAATTGCCTTTCTAGAATTCTTTATAGCCCTTTTGGCGCGTCAATCAGCTCTGTCGCGCCCGGTTTAATCTTCCCTCGAAGTTTGGCACTTTTGAAAGTGACATCCTATGGGTGTGCTCCAGGGGACGGTGTTGGGTCCAATACTTTTCCTTTTATATATTAATGGCATTTTCAATATAGCTGGTTTTGGAGGCCACTTGATTTCATATGCGGATGATACGGCCGCAGTGTTTACTGGAAAATCATGGAGATGCGTTTACAGACTGAAATCAAATTAACTCCCGAATGTATCCGTAATCGTTAATCTGGTGGTAATGATGCAACCTCTTACTCCCTATCTATTTATTTCAACTTTACAAATAAAATTGCTATTTACAAACACAAATTTAGGTACAGTGAATCTGAGATCCGGGATTCGAAGAAGCACTTATCTTAACAGTGAAGGATCCGACGGTATGATCCTCCAAAATGCAGGTATTATGCAGGTAGTCCAGTTTCAAGAGATTCCATCCAGAGCAAAGTCCAAAATTAAGATATTCCAGTAATAATTAGCTTCGGTATAAAGGTATTCCAGCCATAATCAGCTCCAGTATTAAGATAATCCAGTAATGATTGCCTCTAGTACTAAGATGATTCAGTTAAACTTTGGGTCCGGTAGTAGGATATTCAAATGGGCGTTATCCCCGGTAAAAAGATAATCCAGTAGTCGGTAGCTCGGTGAAAAGATGGTTCAGTGGGCGATAGCCCCGGTACAAAGATGATGCAGTAGGCGGTAGCCCCGGTACAAAGATGCTTCAGTGGGCGATAGCCCCGGTACAAAGATGCTTCAGTGGCGATAGCCCCGGTACAAAGACTGCAAATTTCAAAACTATAAGATAGTGCTTGAAACACGTGATCTCATTCCCAGCGACTCCAGACGTTATTGAAACAATTTACAATTTAATAAATATGAGATGAAATATCTAGAACTCAGGAATAAGAGCACGTTATTCGACAATAAGAATGAGACAAGAAATCAAATGCACAATATCATACAAAGGAAAAATGTTAACCTGTGTAACCTGCATGGATTGAAATAAATCAGAAATCACAATTTGGCATTCACAAAAGCAAAAAATATTGGTCGGGATATACGTAGTACTTACCGCCTTTTGAATTGACGTCTTATAAGAGACAATAAAACTTCAAAATTCCACGATGTTAATGGATTACGAAGTTCGTTAATTCGCTAAACTCTAGCAAGGTGTTGAATCTTCAAGTTCCTACGCACCAAAAGAAGGAATTTTCCATCGGCTGGACCGAGTTGGAAGGGTCGTGCATGCAAAATACACTCAACCGTCAAAGCGAAGAGCGTTCTTTAGCGACCGATCATATAATTTGCGATTGGAATTGAAATTATTAGTATGACGTATCTTCGCGATGGAAACTGAAATCGACAGTGGAGCGTTTTGTAACGTTACAAGACTTGCAGAGGAAGGAATTAATCTGCTGAACAAATGGTTAAGTTAAAACCGTTCAAGTCTGAATATAGATAAAACGAAGTTCGTCACGTTTTCATCGGTACCTGAGGGCCTTCCACAGGCGGATGTGATCATGATACACGGTTGCGGCGATGGGACAGACACATGTTCCTCAATAAAAAGAACAAATTCGATCGAATACTTGGGACTTATGGTGGACCAGTTCCTTCGATGGGGTGATCATGTATCATATATGGTTGAGAGACTAAGAAAACTCATATATAAATTTTACCAACTACGTAACATTATGAATAGGAAGAATTTGTTTATAATGTATGATGCTTTGGTGGAGTCGGTCATCAGGTATTGTATTGTTGTCTGGGGAGGGCTACTCAGGAGCTACTTAAGAAGTATAGAAGTCGTGCAAAACACACTTTTGAAAGTACTTCCTAAAAAGGAACCACGATATTCTACCAACTCATTATACAATGAAGCGAAAGTATTTTCAGTGCGAGAAATGTATGCCTATCGCAGTTTACTGTGGGTGACGAGCTGCCCACAAGTTTTTGTTTCCCATGCATACCATACACGCACAACGGCTGGACTTGTGGTTAATGTGCCCCGTTGCAGGCTCACTCATAATCAAAGGTTTGTGACGTTTCTTGGACCTAAACTGTTTAATGAACTGCCAATGGAGCTTAAGAATTTGAGGAATAAATATATATTGAAGAGAGAATTGAAGATGTTTGTGTTTACAGACTTTCATAAATTGAAGTACATCCTCGATGCTGAAATTTGAATTTGAGGGGTGAAATCAGTGTTTCGTTCTTTTTTTTTTGCTTGTATTCAGTATTTTAGAGGTCTTTTTAGATATGAACAAATATGAACAATTATAATTTCAAACTATTGGATGAAGTCTCACACACAGGCTTTGCCTAGGTGAGCTCATCTAGTACTTTTAAATGTAATGTTTCTGTTTCTGATTGAATAAACTACTCTTTACTCTTACTCTTTATAGGACCGTTAACCATGCAAAAATTCCAAACATTTCTTCGAAATGATGAAGCTCTTGTTTCCTAGTACAAGCGCGCCAAAATTCACGGAACACGCCCGTCGCAGCACTTGTCATGAATAAATTTACCTCCCGAGGATAACACACCTGAAATCCAAATGAATCCTAGAATAATTTGCCTAACAATTCAATCTACGGAGTAATTCCATTCGAAATCTTGTAGTTGTCTCCCTTGTTTGCCGATCGACCTTCGAGACACGCCTGTGCTGGCTCTAGTTCTGAACTATCGAATTGTAGGAGTAAATTGGTTACATCAAGTTGATGAGTTTTCGCATCGGAACACAGCAGTAGTCAAATTTTCAAGGTGTTCTGATCTATTCACGCCTACAAATTTAATGGTCTAGGAGTGCCTCTCAAGTTTAACGGAGGTCGGTGATTGAATCAACATTGAAGTTCAATGGGTTGCATGCAAGTATCACGAAATTGTGTTTATTGTTGTGTGATATACAGGAGTATATTTTCTGTTGAAAATAAGACGCTAATTTCAAATATTCCTGGATTGGAAAAAAGAAAAAGTGATAACACGAATATGATTTATGGGTCCGCAAACTCTCTGTTTTTGCACTCATATTCTGTGGTACATCGTGCTATCGCTTTGTCCAAATGTCTGAAATTTCGAATTTTAAGCCGAAAATTGCCTCAAATTACTAGGTTTTACTCACTAATACTCACAACATATGCTAAATTCCCGTTTGATCCAATTATGATTTTCGGGAATTTGAAATATGAACTTTATGAAAAATAATAATATACATACAGTATATTATTATTTTTTTTTTCGAATTGCCGCAGCCCGATAATTCTATATGTACCAACAAGCTTACATCTATCTCTAACGGTTTTTGAGTTATTCATCGATCAAATTGTGCGTAACAATTTCAGTTGAGCGTTCATTACTTCGGTACTTCAAATCTTAGGAAGTTGAAATATTTTTTCCAAATATTCCAAATTTAAGAGAATTTAGATCCGTCTTGAAAATTCTCGGATTTTCATTTGATGTTGGTATTCTATACCCGAAATTTCAGCTTTTTGGCATCAGAAGTACCGTGGAGTAATGAATGTTCAAATGAAGCTATGTTTCCTATGAGGAAATAAATGAACCAATCAGTTACTCAAAAACCTCCAGAGATCTAGAAGTCAAGAGAGAAATCGAGAAGTAAATAAAAAATCAATCAAGAGGT
The DNA here is from genome assembly GCA_958510865.1 of Myrrha octodecimguttata. NCBI lineage: Eukaryota > Metazoa > Arthropoda > Insecta > Coleoptera > Coccinellidae > Myrrha > Myrrha octodecimguttata. Next base: position 74,354,540 of record OY294056.1, on the reverse strand, counting down.
AAGGATGAATCGAAAAAAGTATTAATATATACTAAGAAACTTGAAACACCCAGAAGGAGCTGTTTAAATTTAATTTTTTTTGGTAAAACATGGCAAGTATAGCAAGGAGTAAATGATTACAATTTGGAGAAAAAAATTGTGAAGGTTTTTTCCTGTAAACATTTTTTGCTACTTAAATAGTGTAGTCGTTTTTTGCAGATTTTTCGAATTTGACAACGAAGCAGCTGTTCGAGAAGATCCAAAGTCGATGTTCAGTTGTTGTTAAAATGCCCAGAGCACGTGTACGTGGAATTAAATTTATCGCCAGCTAAGTGAATTGGAAATAGGTCGAATCATTAGTCTACGGGAGGTGGGGTTATAATTTTGAGAAATCGTTAACCGTACGAATAGAAATCCAAGTACTGTTATAAGTTGTTGTCAAGCGTGGTTTGATAATGCCAAAAATCAAAGAAGAGTAGGCATCGGACTTCGAAGGGGCACAAATGTTCAAGATCGACGTCTAAGACTTATGACCATTAGAAACCGAATTGCAACAACTCGATCTTTTGCGGATGAGTGGCTAGGAGAACAAGGCCATCCTGTAACTGCCCGAAAGGTTCACCGTCGTATAAGGTCTTTTGGACTGCAGCATTATCGATTCTCCGATCTTTCGCCCATATAGCCCATGTTTGGGACATCATGGGTAGAAGGCTTGGAAATTTACCCTAGCCCTCACGGACTCTGGCGGCTCTGAGACATGAAGTACAGGTAGCTTGGAATAGTATCCCTCAAGAAGAAATAGAGCATCTTCTTGCATCAATGCCAAGACGTGTTAGGGACTGTAGAGAATAAACACATTAATAACAAATTTAATAAAACCAATTGTAAACCCTCCTTTTTTTTCTCCAAATTTCAGTCATTTCTCCTTGTTATACTATCTTTGTTTCACCGAAAAAAATTTAAGATTTGCACCGCTCCCTCTGGGTGTTGTAGTCTTTTTGTCAGTTAGTATACATTTGTGATAATCGAAGTTGTTGGTACTTCTTGATATAAGTGGCAACACCGCAACGCTAAAAATATTCTATATCGATAGATCCGGTTTTCCAGTTCTCCTCAAAACTGTGGACCACCCAGTATATCAATACACCAAGATTAAGCATTCAAACGAGATGATATAACCCTTCAACCAGATCACAAAAATAAAAGATTCAAAATTCGTAATGAATTTTCATCCTGATTTCTCACAATCTTACTACGTTGAAAATATACTTCGTAGCTTGGAAATAATGAAAATATCCAGTCTTTCGTTACGGTGCGATGGGGGCGTTCGCCGAAAAAAACCCACTCCAAAAACTTTTGTAATACTCAGTTTAGTTACGAAGTGAAGTTCCACTCAAATGGGCGCGTCAATAAACGGAAATATCGCTATTGGTTCGAAAAAGAGGGGTTGGAGCCCCATCCGACTTTCTGCGTGGGTTCGCGTTGTTTTAGGTGTCGTTTTCTGGAATATCAGTATAGAGCGGGTTACTCACTGGAAATTAACCAAAGTTATCCCTCATTTGTATTGGTAGTTTCCGATTATCCTAGGTTTCAAGCACACCCTCAGAAGCTTAAAGCTTGTGCGAATTAGAATATCGGGTGTGTTCTGTGTAGGCTTTGTTGCTGTGTCGTCAAGCCACCCTAGGCACTGCATGACCTTCGTCTCAACAATGCTTGGTAGACCGGTGACCGGTCTAGAAAACTTTTTCTTTATTCGGGATCGAACCCGAGACCTTTCAATCACGAGTCCAACGCTCTAACCTCTGAGCTACCGTCGCGACTATAAACTGATTCTAAAGTAAGGAAGCAGTAACGAAACATACACAGTTCACCCCCGGTCGCCTAACTTCTACAAGCATATACCTTCTAAGAGGTATTCTAGAGAAATCGACATCAATAAAAACTCTACTCGAAAAAAATTCAACTCGATTATTGACCTATGAACTGATGATTTAAATTAAAACACCTAGTTTCATTTTCCATTTCCTGACGAAAATTCTATATTTAGAAACAAAAATTGGTGAGAATATAGAAGAATATAAATCTATTGTGATAATTTATTTCGTGGAAGGATATTTTTAGATATCGCCACGATAGAAATAAACCCTTATATATCAATGGGGGGAATGAGCTAAACAAAGGCTATCCGTTCCTAAAACGAATGTAGGTTGTTGATGAAAATATAATAAATTGATTTTCCTCTACCAATAGAAGATAACGTTATCTTTTATTATATCAATCAGAATCTCTTGCGCTAGGTATGCAATATGGACTCGATTGATTGGTTACACCGACAAAAGTAAACATGAGTGATGCACTACCATGTAAGTATTGATTTTTTCGGAAAAGGTATTTTTCCTATTGTCATTGTAATACATACTATATTTCAATTCGATTAGATGTATATTTCTGGTCATATTGTGCAGGTAAATGTCCAATTCAAACGTTTGGGTAATTTGCGCTGTGTACTCATTAAAATTTTTTCAGTAAGCTAGTAGTAGTAATATTCCTCCGTTATATATTGTCTTAAGACCATTCTGGGTAAATCCGAGGGTAATTTGGCTACGCTTATTTGTTGAAAAAGTAAATTTTCTGACCGCTTTTTAGAAAAAATATTATTGCACCAGAAAAGCCAGGGAAAACTGCCCCAGAAAAAATCGGCAGAAAAAAATTTGTCAATTTTCGACCGGACATAACCTTTACGAATAAATATTGTTTACTGAATTCATTTGAACTCATTATGGAAAGAAAAACTCTGAAGCAACGAGTTACAGTTATTAATTATTGAATAAGAGTGAATTTATTAGTTGAAAGAAGATATTTAATAATATTCAATGTTACCTGTTGCTTCGAAAATTTCCAAAATTTAGTCGAACAATCTTCATTCGTATAGGTTATGTCCGGCCGAAAATGAAAATATTTTTACGAACTTCTGTTTGCCTTTTTTTCGTTGAAACAGTTTGCGTGTTACATCCAAATTGGAGTACGATTATTGTAGCATTTTTTCTTGGCTACTCGAATCCAATGAAAGTTTTCCAAGAATGCAGTCGGAAAATAAACTTTTTCAACAAATAACAATTACAATTGTTCTAGTCCGGTCCTGGATTTATATCAACACAGAATGACATGGTTCTAACAGAGGAATATTACAAGAAAATTTCAAAGGGATAACTTCTAGCTTTTCAGAAATATCGCTAATCAAAACATCCTGTATTTTCGTAACTGATGAATCACAATTTTTTTTTCGGTGGATTTTAACTCGCCTCCAGAGCCGGATCTAGGATTTCAGCGCCCGTGGCAAGTTTTCGAAATGCGCCCTTTTCGAATTTTTTTTTCAATGACTACATACTTTTCATAAATGATAGTATTTGTTCTATTCCTAAGATATTTTACTATTATTATATTCTCTTGAGAACGAGCATTAGATTCTCATCCAACAATATGTGTATAGAAATTAGTATAATCTCCCATGTATCTTATAAGGTAGTGAGAAAAACTCACAAACGTATTAATATACGATAATGAGGGTATGGAGAAAACAAAAAGGAAGCGAATAGAATTATTTATTCTCAAAATAATATATGAGCATTCAAAGCTTCAAAAAAACAATAAATGAAAGTGTAAATGAAAAACTGAGATACATTAGAGAACACATATGCCAACAAAGGTCATAACGAACATTTTAATATTACTTTTTGTAATTCGCCATGATGTAGGGTCATTAAAATGAACTGGTTCAGGTTTAACCTCAGTAAGTCCTGATTCCTCGTCAAAAGAATTTTCCTTATCCGAATTATCCGAAATGGAATACTTTCTTACGAAAGGCTAGGTACTTGAAGAAAGATAATGAAATTCCGCTACATGATGGGCTTAGCTATTGGAACCACTTTTTGTCGACACAATACCCGCATCGTTCTTAAAGTAACTTGAGATATTACTAGTATTTTTTTAGGTCTAATAATTTTTTATCCCTGATCTTCCGAGATTGCAATCCTGATAGTTTCTTGGGTGGCATTTCAGTTGGTTATATCAACATAAAATTGTATAAGATTCTGAAAATGTATGGACTTCGAATCGGAATGTTTTGCGCGCTCGGTTATATTCATATCTGAATTGTCTCAATGCTCGACAAATGTCAGGAGGATAGAAAAAGGTTTCAAGTTTCAGTGAAACTCAAGAATCATTCAATTCATTTGATCGACATTTGATCCTCTTTCTGCAGTACCCATAGCTGAGAAGCTGATCAATAAAATACTAAAGATACGATAAATTTATCTTATTCTTTTCAACGTTTTGATTTTGTTGAATAACTTCTTCTTATACCTATGAAAACTCGTGCAATTATGGTACAACGCAATTTTGAATTGAATTGAATCGGTATAATTTAGGATCTCGCAAATAAAATTCGAACGATAATATCGCCGACATATTTCCAACCCAAACATAACCTTATAAATTTTGCAGTCTCTAAGTTATATCTTTCGAAAATGATTGACTCTCGTGTGCACGGACAAAATATTATTTGACCGCACGCACAAAAATCCTCAACTCAAAATTGAATTATTCAAACTTTTTCCAGCACGAATTATTTCCCGGCACGCTTGCACGATCACGTTATTTGCGGTATTGCACATAATATAAAATATAATGATAAGTCCCTGGTTCCTATTTTTCTTATTGAAGCCATCAACTGCGCAGCTGCATGGAAGTACCCCACAATCCACATGCGAGAAAAAAAGTAGTATTAATAAGACTGGGGTGATTTCATCAAGCCTATCGGTCGTAAACGTCTTCGAAATACATTACCCTTATCAAAGCCGGTGTGATGAACGATTCGGCGAATAATGTGGACGGTCTGAATCTCTTTGTCATGCCGCTAGCTCCAAACATCAGACTCCCTCTGAACTTGCTGCTAATTGAGGTCTTCAGTGTTCGAATAACAAACATCTGGACGCGATCGGGAATCGTAATGCGACCGACAAGTGTAAATTTTTCATCTGTTAATTTATTGGTAACTACTTGTCGTCGCATATTTTACAACAGGTGCATGCACTATAGCACCGCTCTAAAATATGAATGGACTTCGAAGGGAAAAAACATCATTCCAAGAAAAAAATTATAATTTTGCGCCCCTAGTTGGTTGGCGCCCGTGGCAAATGCCTCCCTCGCCACGCCCTAGATCCGGCTCTGCTCGCCTCGATGTCCTCTTTCCGCCATGGCGTATGTGGGGTCACTCCTGAATAATCCTGTAGTTCAAGAAGTGATTTCAAACCGTATGGAAAACATCTTGTTTTGAAAGAACCGTGGCGAATGTTTTTTTTTTCAATTGTGTTTATAGAGAGGTTCTTAAGTGTATATTATTAGTATTTCTGTCCATCCCTGCGGCCTCCTTTCGGTTGAGGTTTTTAATTATTGATTGAATTTCGTCGGTGCTGGTTTCTTCAAATTTGTTATTATCTTCGTTTTTCAGTATTGCCTTCTTGTGTTCTCTCATTTCCTGTTCAAATATATGTCCTGGGTTTTATTTGGTTTGAATTACTCTTCGAGCAGTTCGGCAAACATTTTTGCCTTATATTCGTCTTTGATTATTGTGTTTTCGTTTGTTTTCAGTATTGAATATGTTTGTTTTGCTGTTGCGCACAGTGGTTTGTTTTACTGTAATAGTTTGTCCAGTTTATCGTTCCACTGATCGTTGCAATGGGTTTTCAGTTCTGTCTTGATAGTGTTGTTCATTTGGTTCATTACTGTTTTATTCTTTCGAGAGAGTGTTTTCTGGTATTCTTGTGTTGCTATTTTCTTTATGGGTATGAGGTTTTTTATATGCTCTGGTTACTTTGTTTCCTCCTCTTTCATTTCTAACTCTGAGGTTGATTCTTTGATGGAGGCCTTATCATCGCTGTCGAACGTTTATGACTGGGAATTTCTCGCCAGCTGTCATCGACAAATATACAGAATTCCTACCTATCCAATTGCGCCAATGCCAAAATTTACTGTCGAAATGAAAAGGTGAGATTGTTATGTAATAATTCGGATTATTTTTCATTAAATATTAATTTTTCTCGAAAGAAATTGCCACTTATATTTGAGTTAAAGTCCGAAAAAGACTCGTGAAATAAATAAAAAAAAAATATGTTTCCATATTGGCAAAAATGACCTGAAAATGCATCAATTCAAAACTTTGGGGTCCCACATCTGCCAAACTAGGTAAGAACGCCTAGTTCATGCTGTGGAATTTTCTATTCAGGAGAACACACAATCAGAACGATTCTGTTTGCGTATTGCTATGAACCTTGCTATTCTAGTCATATTGCTATCTTTCTTATTTATAGCAATATGGCCATAATGTTACGTATTCTGTTTCGAGTGTTATAGCAATCTTTGTTATGAATTTTGTCATAACAATATTGCTATCATAGACTTCCATAATTGGTGATTTTAGAGCTGACGACACTGTATTTTGTGACTTTAGAACTACAAGGAAGAAGAAAATAACCCTAATTGGTGAGTTTTCTTAATGGTTTCGCATACATAACCTCTATCTACGGCTTTCTTTATTCATGTAAACATCGACATAAAAAATGTTAGGAAACAAACGAGTCAAATTGACCAATAACCAATTTCCTGGATACCAATGAAATATTGGTTATCAGAAATCGAATGCAGCAATTTCATTCAGGCGTTAATAATTCGAAATTCGATAAACTTTTTCGTTGGCACTTCAGAGGGATTGCTGCTGTTGAGATGATTAGAATAATTATCTCAGTTGTTGCCTATGCCTGTATCTTAGTCTAAGAATTTTCCTTGAAATTAAATAATATTCTAGAGAACCTTGAACACATTTCCATTAGCATATACTTTTTTTCTATTCATGTAAACATCGACTTATTCAAAAATGTTATGAAACAGAAAAACCAATTAAAGTCAAATTGACCTATTTCCTGGATACCGATAGAATTTTAGTTTCCAGAAATCAAATGCAGCAATCTTATGCAGGCGATAATAATTCGAAATTCGAAGAACTTTTCTGTTGGGAATTCAAAGGGATGGCTGTTGTTGAGATCATTAAAATAATCAGCTCAGCTGTTGCTTACTATGCCGGTGTTTAAGTCTAAGAATCCTTAAAATTAAATATTCTAGAGAACCTTGAACACATTTCTATTAGCACATTCTTCCCTATCTTCAATATTTTTGAATTCTTGGAAGAAATAATAATGAAACAAATGGATCTCTGAGATTTTCCTTTTCTGAACTTTCTTGTTATGAAGCATAGCAAGTACTATTTTGAGGTTGCTACGATAGCAATATTGATAGCAAGATTCTCGTTGAAGTGACAGACCATATTGCTCAGAATCGTTGAACAGAATACCAATAATTCCAATCTTGTTATGATAGCAATATCTTTTTCCTAGCAATATTACTATTTGCAAACAGAATCGACCTGAATATATTCGAAGCAGAAAAATTTGCGGTTTTACTGAAATCTGGAACAGTAAAATCCTGGTATGGCGGTTTTCAAGCAACACTGAAAACCATTTATTTCCACAACTCAATCTATCCGTCGCATCAACTGAAAAGCGAAACTTTCGATTTCAATGGCCAAGGGCACCTTTTCCAGTCTTCGATGGTCCTTCAACACATCCTCCAAAGGATATTTCCTGTCAGCGTTGCGAGAGAACGTCAAAAGAACCGATTTTTGCATATTAAGCAGCAACCTGAATAATTGAATGCTGTGGTTTTCCCAGGAATACGCTGAATTTGGTTTGACCCGGGGAGAAAAAAAAATTCGATGAAAAATTCGGTGATTTCCACGAAACCGTCTTGAATTTCAAACAGTCAGAAGAGATATATTTTTCACCTTGATTTGATTAGCGGTGAAAAAATCAGTTGAGTTTATTGCGTTACCGTTGAGCCTTTGATAGCATAGAAAGGTTGGCTTTGAATAGCTGATTGCATGAGGATTCTGTTTGGCAAGTATATGGAAGAATTGGTTAACAGGGTGACAAAAAATTATCACGTATGAATCTGACTGATTTGCTATACTCAGGGACCTAGGCATATACAGGGTGGGTCTTTGAGTTGTACATTAATTTTAACCATAAACTCATCTCATCAAATAAAATAATTTTTTCCTTTACCATTTTTCCAGAGTCGGCTTCGATAAAAAGTTGTTGGCATCCCTATATTTTTCAAAGTGCTAATACGCACAGGTATCTCCCACGGTTATCTGTTTTGTAGAATTACCAATCCGTTGCTTGAAATTCAACGAAACATCATAATGAATTGGTACTTTTTGCGATATAATATAATATTTCACTACTATTAATCATTGAAACAATAATCTTCCTCTTGATATTCATGCAATATACAGTTGTTCCACCATAGAATTTTTCACAATTTTATCCTTGTCCACTCTCATATTTGAAATTCTATAATAATTTTTATCATCGAATTCATAATGAATAAAATGGAATCATCAGCGTGACACATTATTTAGGCTCAATTAATTCTATGGAAAGTCTGGTCCATAGACAGAAAGAGCCTCTGTGTCTGTGTTTTCTGCAGTCAGAGTAGAATTCCCGGCTTCTAATACTAGCTCAGGGAAAAATGAGGTGATTTCTATAATTTTATCAGATTTTATAACATTCAAAGTTAACTATATCGAAATCAGTTTGTTTGAGGAGAAATTATAAGAGGTTGAGAAAAATTCTAAAATGATTGAAGATTCTTATAATGATTTAAAGATACATTTTATCCGCATTCTCCATGCTAATTTATTATAACTAGGAAACCGTTTGAAGTATGATGAAAGTGATTACTGAAAAATATGTGTCATGGCCACATAAATATTTTCACCGAAAATCATTCCATTCAGAGTAACTATATCAAAGCTACACAAGAAAAACTGTTTTTGAGAAATTTCAATGGTCTATATTTTTCTATCGCAGCTGAATCTGGAAAAATTTTCAATGAAAAAATTATTTATATGATGACAGGAGCCTATGGTTGAAATCAATGTACATCTAAAAAACTCACCATTTATCTGATGTTTACCGAACTCTATGACAAAATTCGACAGATGATCGCTATGCTCACTTAGAGTTCTTTGCACAATGTCATCAATTTGGCCCTCCTTGCTGTGATGCCATAAATATGAGTGCTAGATTTGAATGATGATGATTTGATATAACACAAAAATTGTTAAACTATTCGATTTTGACTGAATTCAATCAAGAATCATTCAAAAATTAGTTCTTGAGGAACTTACATTCTTTGCCAAATAAAATTTTTGAAACTTATTTCTACTGGATATACAGAAAAATTGTATAACATCTGAATATCCTTCACACATCTCAAGAGTTCGGATCGATATTTATTTCATGTTGAAATGTATATCTTCTTAATTTGGGTATAATTGACCATTGCATGGTTGAATTGGATAAATTAGAGAAAAATTTCAAAAGAATAATTCTCCAAATTTTCAACAAATTATATCAGCTGAAGTATCTGTGAATTCCTTTGAAAAAATTTTCTGCTTTTCAAGTGTGTTCACTTTCTGCGAATTTCACAACTTGTATAACATGAATATTTGCTTCAGTCATAATGAAAATTTTAATTCCTTTATTGAATTTTTGAAACAAAGTTCAGTGAAATAAACTCATATTTTCCACGCATATACCATAAATATAAGTATTTCCGGGCTGTATCATAGAAAACCATAAATATATTTCAAAACAATAAACAGTCATGCCAACGTATTTTCTCACCAACCATCCCCTTACTTCAGGTATCTAGCTCTAAAACCTCCCTCATGTGGCAACCCGCACATTTATGAACCATGTATTTTTCATATTAACTGAGTCAAGAATCATCCCCTGTGTTCTTGTGATCGTTTAGACAACTGTTAGACACTTCGCTAATTGACATAATGCGATTATTTGGGTTGTTCGGTTAACATCCAAACTCGGTAATCTCGGCTTCATGAAATGTGTACACCGAAAAATCCTTTTTGAAATTGGGTAGCTTGAACACTTCAGAATGATCCGTTGACCTCATGAATTCATCCTTCCGTTGAATTTGAAATTTCACGTTCAAACGAAACGGACTTTTAACATAGAATGGAACAAGTTTTTCAATTCGAATATGTCAGTAGCAACGAGAAGTTTTTTTTCGCAGAGTTCGAAAAATGTTAGCAATAAATTTCCTGATTCGACGTGAAAAATTTCAATTCAGGCTCTGAACAGTCCTAATTTATACCCAGTTCTTTTTGTCGCTCTCAGCAACGTGATTTAATTCTGAATTTTAATTAGGATCGGCTCAAGTTTCATCCCTTAAGAACCTGATTAATTGTTTCGGATTTGGCAAAGTCTGTGCAACAACACCAAAAAAACAAATCGAGAAGGAACTTTTGTGTCGGTCATGGAGGAATGAACAGCGGGAAGATTTTCTGGGATGCAAAATGGCGAAGGAACGGGGTAGATCTTTTAATGCCTATTTTGGGAATTTTCAAAAGTAATTAAAAACATCCAAGAAAAACAGTTTCTTGACTTTTAACTAGTTCTTTTTTTCACTTCAAGACTGATGAGACGAAATATAGACCGAACCATTGATTTTTTTGACGAGGCCTGCCCCTATTTTCACCTCATTCAATTATTATGGCATAGAGTTATAAGTTAAAACTACAAAATGATTTCGTATACTCAGACTCATTAAGAAATTTTTATTTATGTTTGTATTTATTTTCACAAAATTCTGCTGCAGTTGGCACATCAACATTTCACTCTAAATTATCACGATTCATCTCGATATTTTTCGATTTGATGAGAATTCGATACTTAGGAAATAGCAACGGAATTTCACATATTGTTTTCCCAATTTGGGCTCAAATTTTGCACTTCATTTTTCGATATTGACGAATAAATTCAATGTGAACTACATCAAAATCAGCCTGATAGTTTTCGAAAAACAATAGGTTTTCAACTGTAATGTTCAGAATTTTCGAAAAATAATTTCTCGTAATTTTCCTAGGAAAATTCAGGATAGTTTGTGGGCAGATCCTTCATAAGTGGACCCAGCCTAGTCTTTTGGGACCAATTTCAGTGAAAAATTCAAAAATTACACACTGGAAAAATGATTTTAGGTGTCCTAGTACAACCGCGAAAAAAGTAGTAAGAAACTATGTCAATTTTATTCAATATGATAGCTTTGATATTTTCACATCGAATTTACATATTGTTGTTTTGAAGCTCCGAATTCTTCATATTTCAGTCCTATTTCTCAAGAGGAAAGCGGATACAGAGAAAAGATCCCCATGAATAAGTTGGGACGCAAATTGAACTTGAATAAAACTTTCTTCAGAACAAAATTGCAGAAGTTTCAGTTACTTGTTTGCGGTATGATAATGAGTATCATGGGCGATACAAACAACAGACATTACATTTGAATATGGCGGAGTAATACTTATTGTACGAAGTGATAAGTAGGTACTTTGTAATACGCTGAAAATAACAGTATATCAATAGAGACTCAAGTACAAACAGTTACAGGTAAAGTATGCAGAGCCGGATCTAGGGCGTGGCGAGGAAGGCATTTGCCACGGGCGCCAACCAACTATGGGCGCAAAATTATGATTTTTTTTTTGAAATGATGTTTTCTCACTTCAAGGTCCATTCATATTTTGGAGCGGTGCTTTAGTGCATGCACCTGTTGTACAATATGCGGTGACAAGTAGTTACCAATAAATTAACAGATGATAAATTAACACTTGCCCTACATTCCCGATCGCATCCAGATGTTTGTTATTCGAAGACTGACGACCTCAATTAGCGGCAAGTTCAGAGGAAGTTAAATGGTTCGAGCTAGCGGCCGCAGCGCCCCGTCTAGGGTCGGTTTCTTGACGGCATGACAAAGAGATTCAGACTGTCCACATTATTCACCGAATCGTTTATCACACCGGCTTTGATAAGGGTAATGTATTTCGAAGACGTTTACGACCGATAGGCTTGATGAAATCACCCCAGTCTTATTAATACTACTTTTTTTCTCGCATGTGGGGTACTTCCATGCAGCGGCGCAGTTGATGACATCAATAAGAAAAATGGGAACTAGGAATTTATCATTATATTTTATATAATGTGCAATACCGCAAATAACGTGATCGTGCAAGCCGGCTGGGAAACTATTCGCGCTGGAAAAAGTGTAAAAATTTCAAATAGGTATGTTTGAATAATTCAATTTTGAGTTGAGGATTTTTGCGCGCTCGGTCAAATATTCTGTCCGTGCACGTGCACAGTCAATCATTTTCGAAAGATATAACTGAGAGACTGCAAAATTTAAAAGGTTATGTTTGGGTTGGGAATATGTCGGCGATATTATCGTTCGAATTTTATTTGCGAGATCCCAAATTATACCGATTCAATTAAAATTGCGTTGCACCATAATAACACGAGTTTTCATATGTCTAAGAAGAAGTTAGAAAAAAAAATCAAAATGTTGAAAACAATACGATAAATTTATCGTTTCTCTAATATTTTATTAATCAGCTTCTTAGTTATGGGTACTACAGAAAGACGATCAAGTCATTCAGATGTATAGTATAATTCTTGAGTTTCACTGAAACATGAAACCTTTTTCTGTCCACCTGACATTTGTCGAGCATTAAGACAATTCAGATATGAATAGAAACGAGCACGCAAAACATTCCGATTCGACGTCCATGCATTTTCAGAATCTTATATAATTTTAGGTGGATATAACCAACTGAAATGCCGCCCAAGAAACTATCAGGATCGCAATCTCGGAAGATCAAGGATAAAAAATTATTAGACCTAATAAAAAATACTAGTAATATCTCAAGTTAATTTAAGAATTATGCGGGTGTTGTGTCGACAAAAAGTGGTTCCACTAGCGAAGCCCATCATGTAGCGGAATTTCCTTCTACTTCTTCAAGTACCGAGCCTATCGTAAGAAAGTATTCCATTTCGAATAATTCGGACAAGGAAAATTCTTTTGACGAGGAATCAGGATAACTGAGGTCAAACCTGAACCAGTTGATTTTAATGACCCTACATCATGGCGAATTACAAAAAGTAATATTAAAATGTTCGTTATGACATTTTTTGGCATGTTTGTTCTCTAATGTATTTAAGTTTTTCATTTACACTTTCATTTATTGTTTTTTTGAAGCTTTGAATGCTTATATCTTATTTTGAGAATAAATTATTCTATGGGCTCCCTTTTTGATTTCTTCATACCTTCATTATCGTATATTGATACGTTTGTGAGTTCTCACTACCTTATAAGATACATGGCAGATTATATTAATTTCTATACACATATTGTTTGATATACCTAAGAATCTAATACTCGTTCTCAAAAGAATATAATAATAGTAATATATCTTAGCAATAGAATAAATATTATCATTCATGAAAAATATGTAGTCATTGTAAAAAAAAATTTGAAAAGGGTGCATTTCGATAACTTGCCACTGGCGCTGAAGTCGTAGATCCGGCTCTGAAAGTATGATATTCTATAACATATTTCAATACATGGAAAGTGTATAACAAAATAGCGGATGCGCTCCGACTTCGTAGATGTTTTCTAGTTCGACTGAAACTCATTGTAATTGTGCTTGCGAGATCTATAAGTTTATTTAACTCATGTAAAAGAGTCTCGATTTTTTTCAGGGTAGTTTGTGCATAACCTGGATCAATCCCACGGTGTCGGAGTTATAGTTACACATCTGAATGTTGAATCGGAAAAAAGTAATTCAGTCCTATTCAAACCTAGTTACTAGTTGTGAAATGATGATACACAACTTCAGGCAGAATTTAGTGAGAACATTACAAATATGAAATATTTTTTCGTAAAAAATTTTTATATTTCAGGAATAATAATCATATTCGAGTTAAGATTTGTGTGTACGTACAAGCCAATATAAACTTACAACCTGATAAATAATTTCAGAGTGATCGGATATGATGTGGGTTTGTTTCGAAATATTTGGAAAATATGCTCCTCGAATATTTCCTATGATATCAGTTATGTCAGGATGAGGTTTGAATCAAGATTTTGGAAAACCGGCAGACTTTTCCAAAGGTCGAATCTTTCAAGGAAATATCTTTTACAATACAATAACGTCCCACACCAAGCAGCATTTCAAGTGGCCTAGGTTTCAATTCTTGATTTTCGATCAAGTATTGTCGGGGATGACGAGTATCATCTGTTTCCAACCGTCCTGAGATTTCATGAAATGAAGTGACATTGTTTTTTCAATTTGTGCTACAAGTTACATGTCCCTAACTATTTGAGTTCACTGTGGGTAGAATACTGATAAAAAAACAGTGTGTAACCCTCTAATCCACTTACACTTTCTGCGTCTAACTCAAGCTTCGGAAACCAAGTTTCCTTTGTCAAAGACAGTAACGATAAGTCGTTGACAAAGGAAACCTGGTTTCCGAAACGTGCGTTAGACGCAGAAAGTGTAAGTGGATAAGAGAGTAGTTACACACTGTTTTGTTACACTTCCCTGGTTTAGCATATCATAACAGTTCGACATTGAATCTACTATTTCTCGAAAACTATACTCATTCATGCGACAACCAACCACATTAGAAGAGATCATTCACTCTTTGTATCGTTTATGGAACCGGAGATGGACCCTCATGGCAGCTTTGAAGTGTCTGCTGGGGTTTCTTCCGGTACATCTTGCTTTTGAGGAGGGAGCTACAAAATAGCCTTTAGACACTGGACACAGGGACAGTGTCGAAATATAGTGGACTACTAGGCAGGCACGCGAGGGCTCTCAAGATTTTAGTGGCTCAAAATTAATCGCTTCTCTATACGGGTGACTCCTAATGCCGGCCTCATCCGCTCCAGTCTACCGAAGAGGTTGGCCTGTGCAGGTTTCAGGCCTGATGTCATTTCAAATATGGGATGGTCGAATGTCTCGCACACATTCTCAGGTTCACCGTATAGAACTTCGAGAAAAAATCGAATTTCACTTCTTCTCCGGTCACCTGTACAGGTCGGAGAAACTGCGCAGTTCTGTTCCAATACGCGCACTGGTTGATATGTGCAAGTATATCTGCGCAGATCAACCGGTCCGATAATGTATGTGGCCGGCCTAAGTCACCAAATTATGCTTCGAAGAACTCTACAGTGTAATTGTCACTGAGAGATTTATATCTGTGGGCTACAACAGACAGGCTTATTCTTATGTCTGAAGGTCTCACTTCGATAGCTCTGTTGTTTCCACAGAGACTGGCGTGGGTATCGGTCGATCTCCTTTCAATATATCAATTCCGTTAGGAAATCACTGTTTCATAGTTCAAGCGGAGCTGTTTGCTATTCTAGTCTGCATACTGGAGAATATTCACGTGAGATACTCCAGAACACACATCTCAATATGTTGTCATAGTCAGGAGATAATCAAATAACTTTCTGAGGTCAAGGTCAACTCGTAGTTAATAGAAGAATACAGAAAAGCTTTGTGTGACCTCCTGGGCTCAGGTACTGTTTTGGAAAGTTATTTGGTGTTTGGCAAACGCGAAGGGTCCTGGTACTGAATGAGCAGACACACTGGCCCAGACCGAAACTGGCTGTCTCCATTTGTCGTACTATATTCGTCATAAGCTTCTTTACTGAATGACTAGTCAGGCAATTATCCTCTTTATGGAGCAAAAGATGAGGTTGCTATGGTGTAAATAAAGAACTCCTTCGAATCGTAATGTGTTTTCAATAATGACCTCACCTAAAACAAATATTTTGTGGAACCACAATGTTTCCAAAGAGTTTATCTGAAAATTGCACTCATTACCTCATACCGGTAAGATTTACGACGCATTCAATTATATCCTATATCATCCTCAGCTAGGAGAGACGTAGAAACATAACAAAAAATCATCTTTCTCCGTTTCCCAACATCTTCTTGCTCCTACGTGCCTAAATCCATCCACTCTGTGAGAAGAGATTGTACGAAACCCATTTCTACGAGAACAGTTCCTACTAATGAAGCCTCCATTGTTACAATTTCAATTTGTTTCAGGGTGAGGCGATCGTCAACACAAACAAACGTTTTCATGAAGGGCCGACACCAGTTTCGAAGACGGTTCAGTCTGCAACCCTCTTTCCTCAAAGAAGAACCTGAGAGTGACAGGCGACAAAACTCCAGGTAATGAACATGACCTTTCGTTCGGAGGATATTGATATGTCGCGACGAATTAGACTTTCAGAAATCTCGTGTTTGAGAATTTTGATCGATGCGAGATTTTCGACTTGGCAATTGGGAGTAGGTGACTTGAAAAGCGTGAATAATGAGTTATTGATATAGGAATGTTCCACTATTGTAGATCAATCGAGTTTACTTATAAGTTTTCGGCTAACAAATTGGCGAATGAGCTGGGATTGATTTCATATGAGGAATTCTGAGCGCATTATCTGGAGTAATAAGTTGAACAACAATGGTGAACCAAATTTAAGTTTAATTATATTTTGAGGTTCAATTAGAAACGTAGATATACTGATTCAAAATTTATAGATCGGATCGAATTGGAATCTAGTACTCGTTTGAAAAATGATAACTTGGAGGTTCACACATAATATCTTGAAGATAATATACATAGAAGTTTTCAAGATCGTTCAATTATAAGGTGAAGCTTTGCTCGTGTTTTATACGTCAATAAATGATCGCTTTGATACGAATTCAGGCAAGCACGTAAAAGATTGATTCTCACTTTACCTTCCGTAATCTTCCAGTATCCTTCCCGTAAAATTTTATAACGTGTAAATGAATTGATATATGCACACTATACGTTTCGTCTAAATGAAATCTTTACCTATTAAATTTTGACGTAAATCATACGGAAGGGATACTGGAAGATTACGGAACGTATAGTGGGAAACTGACTTGACATCAGTGTTTTTCTGGAATTTTAACGACATTCATTATTATAACTAAGCAAACATATCCTCAAGGAAGAAAAACTGGCGTTAAATCAACAGATTTTATTGATTTATCGACAGTTATTCGTCCTTGTGGATTATGTTAGTTAATTTTTGCTGGAGTTCTTTTTCTCCATGAACCATTTTCTACCTTCGTAGATGCTGGAAGTTATCGTCTTGTCTCAATCCACAAGGACCGAGCGTTTTCTAGCCGTGACGGATGTTTACAACTTGAATATCGCAGGTGCAGCGACCTTATACCTCAATAGGATGAAAGTCATGCATATCGATCGAAATATTCTGAATGCGGAGGTTAGGATTCGCAAGATACTCCTAAGAGATGGCACACTTTATGTAGTCATACTGCAGTGTTCCATCTTAGAGGTGATAAGTATCTAGAATCTAATTCAGTGGTGAAGTTGCTTCAGTTGATTGGATGATAAGCTCTGATGAATGTGGAATATTTATATATTCATAGATAGATATTCGTCCTTCTGATTATAATAGCTCATAGTGACTGGAGCTCGTTCTTCTCCATCTACTAATTCCTGTTATAATCAAGGTTCGTTAAATTCAAATATGATGCAAATATATTTTAGCATTCTGAATCGATCGATATATGAGATATAACTGGGCATTACATTCAGTCCCCCAAGTCAGACTGTTGGGCCATGATTCACGCAGTAAGAATTAACAGGCAAATACTTAAATAAATATAATATAATAATAATATTGATATTATATGTACAAATAAGAAGAACTTAAGATCAATGTTTTCTAGTGGTAGGGATCGACTGAATCATTCAGAAAAGAGTGGTGTATATAAACTTTTCTGTAACGAATGCCCTGCATTTTATATCGGTCAGACCGGTCGTTCTCTCCAAGTCAGAGTGGAAGAACATAAGAAGTCAATTCTTCAAAACAAATCCACAACTGGCTACTCCACACATTGTATAACTTGCAACCACTTTATAGATTTTAATAAAACAACAATCTTGCATGAAGGAGAGGAAGGAAAAAGACTAGACCTTCTAGAAATTCTAGAAATATCATCGGCACATAAACAAAAACTACCAATTGTTAATGATCAATTGGAGTTCCGCTTATCTCCGGTGTTAACATCTGTAATGTGATGTATATTTGTGTAGTCCCATGTATTTTCGTTTCAGTTTTGATAATGGGGTAAAACCCGAAACATGCATGTCAACAAGATATTTTAAATTAAAAATTGTGAACGTAGTCAAGTGTTTTTATTTGTTTTAATATTAATTACGATGTTTCACCAAGTGTTGAGCGAGCAATCAATTTCACTTAAATAAACATTAGAAGGAAATACAAATGTTTCCTAAAAATAAAGAAACTACAAAATCAAAAGAGGACAAAGGGACATCATGAGGAATCACGTTTGTATATATTTCCAACTGGAGCTCATATCGGAAACAAACAGGCAACAGGCAGTGGAAATCAGGAATGAGACCGAAGCTCTTCTCTGTGCTCCTTATTGAAATTGGCGCAAGAAAGAGAAAAATCGAAATTTTCACCTTCATTTATGACATGAGTGATTCTTTAGTAATGGATTTCTTCTTTGTAAGGTCTATGCATGGTCAGCACACTTAGTTATTGCAGTGTTCTGCTAGGAACACTACTTATGTGTCGGCCTAACAGCCGACTGCGTAAACACAATAACTTCCGAAAGAAACAACTTAGAAACTCAATATTTGTAGAGAAGTTTTGGACCTTAATTACGAAGGCCGAATTCGTGAATGAGTGAAATCCACCCTATGATTCCGCAGATATACTCATTCAAAATTTTATTTTCCCAATATTCCCAAAAATTCAGATCAGATCGAATTGAAATCCAGTACTTCATCGAAAAATTACGGTTCGAAGGTTCATACAGAATTTAATGAGGATGATATGATAAGAAAATCTCAGAAATTTTTTTTTCAAATTGTTGTAATGACACGATCATCACGAAATTTCGCATAAAGTTGTCTTTCAGTATCTTCAAACTAGTTGCGAGGTTTCATCATGATTGAATCAGTATATTTTGAGTAATACCGAAAAAAACAACGATATCGAGAAGAAAACCTCGAAATTTGACGAATTTTTTCCCGATATCTCCAACACTTATGATCTTATCGAACTGAAATTTGGTACACTGCTGTGAAATATGAAGCTCAAAGTCTGAGTGTAATTTTTTTTGATATGATGAATGGTTCCCCAAAAAAAAAATTTTTGGAAAAATATTTTTGAAATTTACTGGCCATATGATCCCGACGAAATTTAGCTCAAAGTTGCGTGTCGTTATATTCCACCTAATTGCCAAGGTTGAATCCAATCGCTCAAGTAGTTTCTGAAATAAAAAATAAATATTCTCAAAATTCAAAATTGCTTCAACTCCGAAACTATTTGGCCCATTAACGAACTCAACCACGGCATTCTGATGCGCGAACTACCCTGAAAGTTTCAAGTCGCTAACTGGCTCTGTTTGATAGTAATCGTGTCTACGGCCGGCCGGACATCGATTTTGACACCGGATTCGTCATCAGTGAGTCCAACCTAGGCGCTGAAGACCTTTTTCGGCTCAATCATCGAAAATTACAGACATTTGGACTAAACGACAGCACGCTGTTCCCCTTGAACATGCGCGCAATAAAATGATAGAGCCGTGAAAGGGTGATATTGAAATGAAAGACTCACTTCTGAAATCACCCTGTATCAAGAGATTACTCCAATATGGAATATTTATTTAGTGTCGCATGAGCATGATTAATATCAGCTTCCTGTAATGCTCACATCACATCCGCCGACTAGCAAACACGAGATCAGCGTTATCCAATTTCATCCAAACAGTAAATCCCCTATGTACTGGTCCAATGGTGTTAGCCATAAATTGGACTCATTTCCTTCTATAAACGACATGTAGCACAGCGAGAATTCTGTTTGAACTAACTTGACATCGGGGATGCTGTGAAATATTTTGGGCTCAATTGGTATAGGCCATTTAGAGTTAGTCATAAGTTGGAAATGTGTTGATCCTTGCACTTCTACTTTGAATGTGTGTGGGAGCTTGATTTGAAGCTCGTGTCAAGCCATATATTTTCTTGATAAGGAAAAGAATGCGTTTTGAAAAATCCTGAGAATTGATTGATGTTGTAAAATTCCTGTAAGATTCATTTCTGAGTCAAATCCTTTTTTTCCGATAAGAACTAAGTGATTTCAATTCCTAGTTTTAATTCTTCGCACGAATAATAAACTTTCCAGATATAGTACAGTGTATTTCAACAATGGGGGTTTTTCCTCTGAACGAAAATGCAGTAATTTTCATGGAAAACCTTTAGAACATTACATTTCAAACATATAATTTCAATATTATATTTTTAAAAAAATATTTGATTACCTAAAACTGCAAAATAAAAATGGGGATTTGAAATTTAAAGGGATTTGTCTTGAGTGCACGATATGGCAACGTCGAATTCAGCTTTCTCGGAAAGAAAAGGACGTCAAATGTGTTACTTTGCTTAGGAAAACAGAGATAGCTATACATCAATCTGGTTAGAGTAGAAGACAACGACCAAGGAATAGAAAAAGAAGAGCACAGACTGTCATACTATCAAATACTGACAAATCGCAAACGGAAATTGTTTGGTTATATTGACAAAGAATACGTGTGTACCACAGAATAGGAATAAATTTTTCATTATTCTATAGCAGAAAAAGCTATTATACTAAACACCGTTGTCACTTCGTGCATGCCTGGCAAATCCCAAACCCCAATTTTGAAATCTGATTTCGAATACTTGCTGAAGGTAATTTGGGAAAATGATGAATCAAACCCATAATAATTATGTTCAAATTTGCATTTGCAGTAATAACCCAAATTCAGGAAAAACCCCTATTTTACCCCTATACAGGATTGCATTTTAAAAGGATTCAAAATGAGGTGGTGTGCAAGGTTTTCATGGAAATATAATTTTGGGTAAAATTCAGAGTGAACGATATAAAAATGGTGGTGAATTCTCAAATTGTCTGACTATGTTCAGTTGATCCGGTTTATATTGGCCACATTGAAAGATCTTTCAAAATGACGATACGAGAACACCAGAAAAGATATACAACGAACACTTCACACTTTACTCGTGTGAATCACTTGAAACAATTCGGATATAAGGTAAACAACTATGAAATTCTATATACCGGAAATAAAAAACTGTGAAGGAGTAGTTTTTATTGTTTGTTCCTTAGACCGATATTTTCACTGTGTTCATTATTACTTGGAACAAGATTGTCCTCGTTATTTTCGAATTCGGTGAATAAAATTATCTGAAACATTCCTTTTATGAATCAAAAACCAAGGATTTGATCCTTCTGAAAAAAATATTTGTTTGTAATACAGATTAATGAGGTAACATTTCGTAAAGATTTATTTCTAAAATGATTTTTGAAATGGGATTAATCGATTCTATTGTTCTCAATGATGAAGAATTCGAAGTCAGAATCGGTTCTGGCTGGCTGGTCGTCCGTTTTCACGATATCTCGAACTGAAGAAGATAACGAAACTTTAAGAGTTGAATTTTTGAGATTAGTTTCCCAAATCTCGAGAGCTACTGATAGAAGTGGATAGCGTGTTGATATTTCTTTCGAGAATATCGACGCGTAACTTCATGCAAAATTCTGTTAGGATAGTCGGTACTACAGAAAATTTTATGAAACTTTTTTTAGATTCTAATGAAATTGAGAAAAAACTTGTGGTTGATACGTTACAACAGTGTACTGAATTTCCGGTCAATCCAATTTTATTCTCGGATATATGATGATTTTACGTCAGTGCTTTTCCATAGTTTTGAAATTTAATATTGCTACCATGGCCAAAAATTTATTCCCAAAAACTTTCAAACTCTCGCACATTTTTCTGAAAGACTTGGACTCCGCTTCGAATTACCATCGAGACCTTATTTTCTATATAGAGTCCATCATGATGAGGTCAGGAGAAACATATCAACTAACAAGTTCATTGTATAGTTAACCTCTGAAATTCAAATAGATACAATCGAATTTCAGCCTGTTGATATCCCCGATTCTGTTGTTCATTCAAATGAAGTAAAATACAGATTCACATTGAAATTGATTTGATGAAATATATTGAAATGTAATTGAGCAGAAAAATAACAGTATCAGTTCTTTTGTGATGTTTTATATAAATAGGTGAAATAATAGAAATGCTCATAGGTGGAATCGGACAGTGTTGTACTTTTGTCATTTTGCAACAATTTCTATAGAGAGGAAAGAAATAGTCAGGCTGGATGGAATTTACGTGATATATGGAGGTCTGATTTAACGAAATTCTTACATTATCAGCTCTTTCCTTGATATTCTATATGCATGGTGAAAATATTGGAAATGTTCGATGCTTGGAGATTGTGTGTTGCATCCGCCATTTTGCAACGAAAATTCAATATGTAATCCAATATTAATCCTTCGCAGCAATGAGATAATCTCAAAATTTGGTTGAGCAATTTATGATGCAACAGAAATTATAGAATTAAAATTCGGAGTTGATCCATTAAAAAGCATTTGTTCACACGTTTTTCTATTATCTATGTTAGAGAATATCCAATTCATTGCATGAAATTCAAAGAAATTTTTCTTGCGTTTTGAAACATTATTGAAACAAAACATTCCACAATACTCCCTTGACTATTAAAATACCAATATTCCACTTGACATTTCTTTAATATTCGTTCATAATGAAAATCCTATCAATATAGGAATTTTCAATAAATTCACGAATGAGTCTTCTAAGAGAGAGAGATAGAGAGAGGGAGATTTATTGGTGATCAATACAAATGTTACATTGCTTTCACAGGTCATAAAATAAATTTGAAAAAGTAAACATAAAAATGCAAAACATTCACTCCTGGAAAAAAAAACTCACACGAAGTCTGTGTCATCCAGAGTCACATTATAAAATTCGTCAATAAAAAAAAAATGTATTAACTGAGAGCATCGCCTTCACTTTAGCCACTAAGCGATCGGCAGATTCTTCACCCCACCAGGAAGTTTATTGTACAGAGACACCGCACAAAACCTCGGACCGTGTTGGGATCTACTTAATCTTAGAAAGTCTTTCCTAATTAGCGACTTATTCCTCGTGTCATATTTATGCATATCTGACTGTAGAAGATATATGTCCTTAGTTTTATGAGTGTATAGTAAATTTTCTAGTATAAAAAGAGACGGGAAAGTAAGTATACCCAGATCTTTGTAGGTATTTCTACAGCAATCGCGATAGCTCAAACCCCCCACGATCCTGATCGCTCGTCTCTGCAGTAGGAAAATGGCCTCACGGTACGCGCAACCTCCCCACAGCAAGATACCGTACCTCAAGAGAGTTTCTACAAGAGCAAAGTAGACAGTGAGCAATATGTCACTAGATAGGGAAAATGACAGCGTTCTCAAGGCAAAAATATTCCGGCTGAGCAGAATCAGAAGGTTATCAACATGTGACCTCCAAGTTAGTGCAGAATCCACACTAATACCGAGAAATCTGACAGATTCGACAGCATCAAATTCGTCCCACTTTGGTCTCAAAGACAGAACCAAATTATGAGTTTTGCTCTCATTCACACTAAGACCGTTCGAAATGAACCATTCCACAAGTCACAACCATGCTGTACGTGACTGCTCCAATGATGACTGTGGATCTGAGGACTTAACAGCAACTGTAGTATCGTCAACAAACAATGTGGTTTCTATTTCCGGCAAATAATCTGGTAGATAATTTATAAAAATAATGAATAAAACTGGCCCCAAAATAGATCCCTGAACCACTCCCATAGTTATAGGGGTCGTGTTAGAGAACGTGTAACCGGAGTAGACCACCTGATACCTATCACTCAGGAAGGACCTGACCATACTGGTAAGCTCATTATTTGAATTCTATGAATTATCTGTTGAGTCTGGTCCGCAGACATGCAGACAAACTCTTTATGTCTGGTCACATAATAGAGTAGCAGCTGTGTAATCTGCGGTCTGGATGACTTTGGGTGGGCCCTAATCAAGGCATTTTAATTATATTCAAGTACATTCGTAAACAACATAGCTCGTAAACAGCTCTTTTCAGGAGAATCAGGAGAAATACTCGAGTAGGTATTCAAGAACAGAAAAACGAATTAAAATATCCACAAATTAACTTGGCAAGCTCTGATATAAGATGAATTATTCAAATTAAATTTCAAGTTGAATTATTCATGCTTATATTAGTAAAAATGAACGTATTTTCCTAGTGTAACAAGAAACTTTTCAAGTAATTTTCGAAATATCTACTATCTAAAATAAATCTATCGCTCTGTATGCTCATGAAACTATTCAAGTTGGATAAATCACCCTCACCTTCCTAATGCGCTATATTAATTACCTCTGACTGTTGAAGTGGCGATGAAAACTCGCATTTGTAACAAACCTGAAAAATAATTAGTTCACAATCATTACTTCCAATAATTTTCATAATAACCATTATAGTTTTAATTGGTTGCCTAAACGTCTTCATTTGCTTCTGAAATGAGGATTAATTCCTGTACATAATCCCACAATGGAGGAAACCAACTTCAATCAAAGGAAATTATTATCCTGTCTCTCACTATCACTGCTTTGTTTTAGATAAACACTTGAGGCAGTATTCATTGTACTCTGAGTGGGATGGTATTTATCTAGTTTCGCACATAATTTGAACGGGAATATTTCAGGGATAATTATAACTAGTCGAATCAATGGGGGTTTTTCCTGAATTTGGGTTATTACTGCAAATGCAAATTTGAACATAATTATTATGGGTTCGATTCATCATTTTCCCAAATTACTTTCAGAAAGTATTCAAAATCAGATTTCAAAATTGGGGTTTGGGATTTGTCAGGCATGCACGAAGTGACAACAGTGTTTAGTAGAATAGCTTTTTCTGCTATAGAATAATAAAATATTCATTTCTATTCTGGGGAACACACGTATGCTTTGTCAATATATCCAAACAATTTTCGTTTGCGATTTGTCAGTAATATGATAGTTTGACAGTCTGTGCTCTTCTTTTTCAATTTCTTGGTCGTTGTCTTCTACTCTAACCAGATCGAAGTATAGCTATCTCTGTTTTCCTAAGCAAAGTAACACATTTGACGTCCTTTTCTTTCCGAGAAAGCTGAATTCAACGTTGCCATATCGTGCACTCAAGACAAACCCCTTTAAATGCAAATTCTCATTTTTATTTTTCAGTTTTAGGTGATCAAACATTTCTTTAAAAATATAATATTGAAATTAAATGTTTGAAATGTAATGTTCTGAAGGCTTTTCATGAAAATTACGGCATTTTCATTTGAAGGCAAAATACCTAGCTATATGAACGACACGAAATATTTACAAGATGTCTTAATGGAATTTCCATTTGTGGATATTGTTGCGCCCTGAGCTGTCCCTCAGCTCAAACTGAAGAAGGGCTCGGTATGACAAAAAAATCCGAATGAGAGACACCAGATTTAATTACACCTAGGGGTGTTAGGTAATCGAAAACAGAGCTCTACACTGAATAGCAACTATTTTCACCATGAGCTTATCACAGCAATTCCGACGGATGTGCACACAGGCGCTTCACAGCTGTAGAGTGTGTGGACCCCTTTAAAGTACAATTATGTCAATAGTTCACTGTTCAAACAACGAAATTGTGGTTGAAATCTCTAGTTGCTATCTCAAACTTCAATTTAAAACTTATTGGAAAGAAATAAAAAGGAATAGAATGATGTTGGGATGTGATTAGGAATTTTATTTCGTCAGTCTAAATGAGACAACGCAAGGGAAGAGATGAATAAACGTTTAGGGAAAGAGTGAAGGATTTAGCACAGGAATGTTAACAGGAGAAGAACAAGAAGGGTTTTGTACGACCTTAGCTTTCAAATGCGTACTCCGATAGACTACCACAATGTACACAGCAGCGATGTCCTCAAATTGACAGTTTCTTAATTCCCCCTGACTGGATACTCAGAATGAAATGACGATAATTAAAGGAAACCAAGTGTTTATTTCCAATCCAGTTGTTCCTATGCTTGAACCTCATATTGAGAATGCCCCTGAGAACTACGTTACATAAGGCAATTGAGACGAAAAAAAGCAATGACACAACAAAAAAATTTCAAAAAGCACTGCCGTGAAGGTAGCAACTTTTGCGCGCATGTTCAATGTAGACGACCGCTTCAGCAACGAATTTGAACATGCACGCAAAAGCTACTGCCTTCACGGCAGTGCTTTTTGAAGTTTTTTACTGATGAATTACTGGATTTCAATTCGATCAAATCTGTATTTTTGGAAATATTGGAAAAATAAAATTTTGAATGGGTATATCTACGGAATCATTGGGCGGATTTCACCCGTTCACGAATTCGACCTTCGTAATTAAGCCCCAAAGCTACTCTACAAATATCGAGTTTCTAAGTCGTTTCTTCCGGAAGTTATTGTGTTGACGGTCAGCCTAACGGCTGATTGCGTAAACACAATAACTTCCAAAAGAAACAACTTAGAAACTCGATATTTGTAGAGAAGGTTTGGACCTTAATTACGAAGGCCGAATTCGTGAATGCGTAAAATCCACCCAATGACTCCGTAGATTTACCCAATCAAAATTTTATTTTTCCAATATTTCCAAAAATACAGATCAGATCGAATTGAAATCCAGTACTTGATCGAAAAATAACAGTTCGAAGTTCCATACAGAATTCAATGATGATGATATGATAAGAAAATCATAGAAATTTTTTTTTTCAAATTGTTCTAATGACAAATGAAAAAATCAACGATATCGAGAAGAAAACCTCGAAATTTGACATATTTTTTCCCGATATCTCCAAAACTTATGACTGTATCGAACTGAAATTGGGTACACTGCTGTAAAATATGAAGCTCAAAGTGCGAGTGGAATTTTTTTTCGGATTTGATGGATGGTTTCCGAGAAAAATAATTTTTCGGAAAAAAATTTCGAAAAAAATTTTTTTTCCAATTTACTGACGGAATGATCCTGACGAAATTTGGCTCAAAGTTGCGCGTCGTAATACTCCACCTAACTGCCAAGTTTGAATCGAATCGCTCAAGTAGTTTCTGAAATAAAAAATAAATAACTTCAAAACTTCAACTGCCTATAACTCCGAAACTTTTTGACCGATTTAGCCCATTAACGAACTCAACCACGCCATTTTGATGCGCGACCCACCCTGAAAGTTTCAATTTGCTAGCTTGCTTCTGTCGACAGTTATCGTGTCTACTGCCGGACAGAATCGATTTTGACACCGGATTCGTCATCAGTGAGTCCAACCTAGTCGATTGGGACCATTTTCGGCTCAATCATCCAAAATTACAGACATTTGGACAAAGCGATAGAACGCTGTTCCCCTAGAACATGCGCGCAAAAAGAAGAACACAACGGAACGAACATATGGTGATGGCTTTCCACAGTGAGAAAATTTCCTTTCAATAGTCCCTTTTCAGGAAAACACGATTTATATCGAATCGTTCGTCCCACGAACGGATTGATTTTCTCAATTGTATTTAAGAATACTTCGAAGAGCAAAATCCCGAAACGGTATCGATTATAGCGATCAAATAATTTCAAAGGCAAAGAAAGAATATTTGACGCATTCGGATTTCAGTAAAATGGAATATTGAAACATGCGATGACCGAATATAATTAGTACACCATCCTTCGCTTGTTCTATTTCAGCATGTGACTCAGATTTAGTAGCGGCACCATGATTGGGATCGAACACGTAAAAATATCTTGAAAACCAAAGGTTTCTGAAATTTTTCCTCTTGGTAAAGTTTTCTAAATTTATGGAGTAAGATTGACTTGGAATAAATTCAATTCAATTTCATGAGAAAGAGTTTCATATTTCATAAGTAGTTTGAAATCTTCATGCTGAAATAATCAACGAAAATACTCAATATTAATACATGCGAAAAATGTTTTGAGAATGATAGACGTGTTGCCGAACAAGAATTGTTAAAAACATCATTTCTATCTCATGCCCTTGACAGCGCTTGCTTTGTAATGATGATCTGAGAAAAATGGCAACACAAAAGTCTCGAACTATAGAGATAATTGAAATATCACATCTTTTCGATTTAACTGAAAAATAATACTTCTAAAGAATGGAGAATTCTGAAATCCATTCATCATTTTTAGGTTTTTTTTGGGTTTTCACTCTCCATATCTGAAACAAAAATTTATGAGAAATTTTTATTCAATCTGTAATAGTTCTGTTTCTGATATTGAGAGTAGAAACCCAGGAAAAACTCAAAAAAAAACTGAAAAATGCTGCAAAAAACCTCCGAAAATAAGCTTTAATCGATATTGATGTTTGGTGTTACTAATAACCTGAAAAAATTCTCATCTTCATCTGATTGTCTTCACTTGAGGGAAAAATATTCAAAAGTTGACAGAATCTTTGATTCATTATCATCAAGAATATTCGTTCTTTGCTGCGATAATTTCATATGACAATAGATGTTTATGATTTTCGAGAAGATCCAATAATTCCACTTCGTTGTCAAAACCTTTTTGAGAAATGACCCTGACAAACGTAGCTTTTTTTCTTAATTGAAGGATTGGACTATAATTATTTTTTCATATACAGGGTGTTTCATCATAAACTGGTCAAACATAATATAGCCGTATAGATGACATGGGGAAAGTCATTTTTGCCTTATGACATATACCCCGTTTTCGAAGCATAAGTGAGATACAGGGTGTTAAATGTCTACTTTGAGCAATATTCCGATAACTGTGGTGAGTTATGCGTGACCTTTCATGTGGATGAACAGAGTGGAATCATGTAGAGGAATATTCCGGAAGAATAGCTGGCTAACTGCAATTGCAGTTCACATAAAAGAGTGCCTCATATTTGTATTCAAAAATAGGAACTACTTCCAGATCAAATCAACAACAACATATAACACAAGGACATCCGAGTTAAAATACCCACAACATGGACTCACATTAACTGAAAAGGGACCAGAATACAGCTGTATAAGATATTATAACAAAATTATTGATCACATAAAAGAAACAACCCTCAAAGGTTTTAAGAAGCAAGTTTTCA
The DNA here is from genome assembly GCA_958510865.1 of Myrrha octodecimguttata. NCBI lineage: Eukaryota > Metazoa > Arthropoda > Insecta > Coleoptera > Coccinellidae > Myrrha > Myrrha octodecimguttata. The sequence goes on along the minus strand of OY294056.1, from coordinate 74,325,450 downwards.
AACTGTTGGTACAAATCGAACCATACTCCGTAGAAGAGTTTCTGATGTATGATGTGAGGGGCTGGAACAGGACCCCTAACCATTAGATGGATGTAAAGGTCTTTGACACTGTTTCATTTCAAGCAGTCATGTATTTTTTTATTACATTTCTACTTTACTTGAAATAAAGCACATATTATTATTATTATAATTTGAATAACGGTTTTCGGTCACATCTTAGTATTTTTTGGTGGTCAATTCAATGGTTGTGTAGAATTCGAGAAAAAATATTTCAAAATGGCGGAAAACCTACAAAGTTGGAATTTTTTGTTTTCGATTGCCAAATTGAGGCATTATTTCGATCTACTCAATTTTCTAAGATATTCCGTGAAAAAATTTTCACCCAAAATTGTTGAAATCTTTCGAGGTTGAACTTTTTTTTAATCTGAACACTGGTGTAAAACAGAATGAAAAAATATCCATTGGTTTTCGTTTTATAGCCTTCCAAACATTCCGCTTGGGGTACTAAATAATGTTTATTCGAGAAACTGGTGGCCCTACGGAGGCAAAAATTGTGCTAACGGCTCCCCAGAATGACCCGCATAGAAATATGAACTTATCAAAAGAAAAATTTTTTCAAAACAACTTTGGTAGAAATCGAACTCTCTTCGCATTCGGAAAATTGGGTCAAATTCGATCAACTACCGTTGCTTGGTAACGGACGTCATTATAATCAGAATAAATCCAATTTATATGCGACCCTGAGTGAAGCGAGTTCGAATCCCATCGAAGTTTTTCTTTATATTTTGTGTTTTGATAAATTCATATTTCTATCCGGGTCATTCTGGGGACCCATTAGCACAATTTTGGCCTCCGTAGGACCACCAGTTTCTCGAATAAAAATTATTTAAGTACTCCGTGTGGAATGTTTGGAAGGCTATGAAACGAAAACCAATGGATATTTTTTCATTCTGTTTTAACACCAGTGTTCAGAACAAAGAAAAGTTCAACCTCAAAAGATTTCAACAATTTCAGGTGAAAATTTTTTTTCACTGTAGACATGTAGAAAAAAAGTTGAGTTAGAATTTTGGAAAAATTTTTTCACGAAAAATCTAAGAAAATTGAGTACAGTGAAATAATGCTATCCAATTTGGCAATCGAAAACAAAAAATTCCAACTCTGTAGGTTTTCCGCCATTTTGAAATATTTTTTCCGGAATTCTACACAACAATTGAATTGACCATCCAAAATTACCGAGATGTGACCAAAAACCGTTATTTAAAAGGTCACGCATAACTCACCACAGTTATCGGAATATTGCTCAAAGTTGACATTAAACACCCTGTATCTCGCTTATGCTTCGAAAACGGGGTATATGTCATGAGGCAAAAATGACTTTCCCAATGTCATTCATACGGCTATATATGTTTGACCAGTTAATGATGAAACACCCTGTAAATATTCCTCGTGGAATTCAGCATGAACTTCTCAGAACATTTTTCAATCAATTACTATAAATTTCAATTGAATCCATTCTGTTTTCTTGGGAATATTGTGAACAAATGCGTAATTGGTATATTCACAGAATCATTGGGTGAATTTTACCCATTCACGAATTAAGCCCCAAATCTACTCGAGTTTTCAAGTAGTTACTTTCGGAATTTATTGTGTTTACAATCGGCCGTGTTTGTGTTCAATGGTACTTAGAATACAGATTGGATCTTCGAAATCTTCGATTAAAAAAGATTACTATGATGAGAAGATCACAGAATATTCGAAAAAATTCGAAATTAATCAACGTAACCCTTGCATTTCGATACGCAACACTGTAAATTTAAAGTTGCTAGCTTATTTCGTTCGAAACGGATTGTGTCCGCGGACGGACGACTGGCCGATGTTTGACATCGAAATCATCAGTGAGTTCAACCCAGTTGTTGGAGAAAAATTCGAAAATTACACGTTGGACGAAACGGATAGCGCAAAAACTGCACACGTTATTCGATACTCAAGATCATACATAGAGAAAATGTAATGAGGAAAAAAGTACTCGACCTACTTGCAGTTGATTATATATCGATAAGGGTAACTGAAACCTGAAAAATGAGATTCTGCCTGCGCCATGAGAAAAAAGAATCTTCCCGGCATAACCATCTTTGAAACCTGATAATTTTAAGCGAAAAGTTCCAACAAAACCTGGGTGCTTGGAATACTTGTGGTCGATCAATGAAAGAGGTTTGAACTTTGTTCTTTCAGAGGAAAATGTAGCGTAGAATCCAAGGGTTCGATATTCTTTGAGGTGATTTGATTGTTGACCGTTAGTTGCGTGGAACATTTCATGTATATTCCGTTTAGTTTAATACTTGTCACAAAATCTAGAATATAAAATGAACTATCAATGAACTACTTCGGCCTTCATTGAATGAACAATAGATTATAAGAACAGAGTTTTTTGTATCCAGTTAAAAATTCATGCTATCACGAGTTAACTGAACATATACTTTCAGGTTCACTTTTCTCACAATTACGAAGGAAGTTTAGGTTATCAGTTTTCATAAAATCATAATGATATAAATCCCTCGATCTCGGCAAGCCAAAACTGCTTCCATTTATGAAAAATCGAAAAATATGTTTTTGAGGATTCCACCGAACGAAAGATCCATTTGCAAGTACCTGTATTGAGTTCAAAATTGTTCTCGAACTTGATTTTTGTTGCTCAAAAAATTTCTAATTCAAATGTAGGTAATCAAATTTTACTACGAAGTTATTATCTATGTAGGTAAATTATTTGGTATTCCTTAGAATGGATGGCTATAACAATGAATTTGGTAAACTAATAATATTAAATCCTATTGAAATCAAAATCAGTAAACGATTGAAAGTGTCAACAGAGAAGGTACTTTTTTTTGCAGAAATTGAAAATAGCGTGAATATAAACTTGTCTGCTGTAATGTGAAAAAAATAATTCTGAAAAGCACTGCCGTGAAGGCAGCAGCTTTTGCGCGTATGTTCAATGTAGATGACCGCTTCAGCAACGAATTTGAACGTGCACGCAAAAGCTGCTGCCTTCACGGCAGTGCTTTTTGAAAATTTTTTTTGATGAATTACTGGATTTCAATTCGATCTAATCTGTATTATTGGAAATATTGGAAAAATAAAATATATATACGGAATCATTGGGCGGATTTTACCCAATCAAGAATTCGACCTTTGTAATTAAGCCCCAAACCTACTCCACTGACGAGTGCAGATTTTGTGGGGAGGAGGAGGAAACCCCTGTTCACCTGATCACAGAATGCCTCGCCATTGTGAGCCTGCGCAAAAGATACCTTGGACAGGAGCATTATAGGAAGAATGAGAACTTAGCCTCCTTGAAGTCCTCACAGATATTAGAATTCATCAGAGCTCTTGAGCTGGAGGGCGAGCTGTAGGTTGCGAAAACAGCTCTGACAAGGGGGCACAATAGACCTTAAGGTCGCAGTGGAACGTAACCCCTTACCAACTATCAACTATCAACTACTCTACAAATATCGAGTTTCTAAGTCGTTCCTTCCGGAAGTTACTGTGTTTACGGTCAGCCTGATGGCTGACTGCGTAAACACAATAACTTTCGAAAGAAACAACTTAGAAACTCGATATTTTTAGAGAAGGTTTGGACCTTAATTACGAAGGCCGAATTCGTGAATGGGTAAAATCCACCCAATGATTCCGCAGATATACCCATTCAAAATTTAATTTTTCCGATATTTCCAAAAATGCGGATCAGATCGACTTGAAATCCAGTACTTCATCGAAAAATATCAGTTCGAAGGTCCATACAGAATTAAATGAGGATGATATGATAAGAAAATCACAGAAATTTTTTTTTCAAATTATTCTAATGCGACGATTATCACGAAATTTTGCATAAAGTTGTCTTCCAGCATCTTCGAACTATCTGCGAAGTTTTATCAGGACTGAATCAGTATTTCTCGAGTTATATCGAGAAGAAAACCTCGAAATTTGACATATTTTTTCCCGATATCTCCAAAACTTATGACAGTATCGAACTGAAATTTGGTACATTGCTGTGAAATATGAACCTCAAAGTGTGAGTGGAATTTTTTTTCGTATACGATGAATGGTTTCCGAAAAAAAAATTTTTTTGGAAAAAACTTTCGAAAAAAAATTTCAATTTACTGACCATATGATCCCGACGAAATTCGGCTCAAAGTTGTGCGTCGTTATACTCCACCTAAATGCTTAGTTTGAATCCAATCGCTCAAGCAGTTTTTGAAATAAAAAATAAATAACTTTAAAATTTCCATAACTCCGGAACTAGTAGACCGATTTGGCCAATCAAAAAACTCAACCACGCCATTCTGATGCGCGACCTACCCTGAAAGTTTCAAGTTGCTAGCTTGCTTCTGTCGACAGTTATCGTGTCCTCGGCCGGACAGAATCGATTTTGACACCGGATTCGTCATCAGTGAGTCCAACCTAGTCGATTGAGACCATTTTCGGCTCAATCATCCAAAATTACAGACATTCGGACAAAACGATAGCACGCTTTCCCCCCAGAACATGCGCGCAAACACATCCACATAATGAAAAAGCCATTACAGATTGTGAAACGAAAGACAGAAAAAAAGGAAGAATAGTATATACCCAAAGTTTCGAGAGGATGATCATCATCAAAATTAAGTTATTTTTTAAAATCAATATAGGTATAAATTGTAGCCCAAAGGTAAGTTTATTATCCAGTGTAGCTTACTTTGGATAACATTTCGATACAAGACTCACAATTAAGAAAGAAATGAAAGGTCGGCTGTATTCGAAAACATCAGAAATTATCTACCCCCAAAAAAAATATTGAAATATACAACTTCAGAGTTCTTCAGTATTTTGAATAGATACAAAGTGTCTCAATAAACAATCAGTTGTTCGAATCAAATAAAATATATATGATCGAGACAACTGTTTACGATTTATGAACGGACAATGAACCGATAAATCACTGAGCAAAAAAAGTTCTGTCTAGATTTCATCCTTAGTTCTGCCAGTATTTCTGTAACCCAGATCAAGATTAGTAACAGAGAGTGGACCATTGCATTAGTTTTTTCGATTTGTTATCCAATACCTTCTCCTACCAAGTATCTTCACGGAAAAAAGTCAAGAGAACGTAGATCAGGGGACAACACAAGCGTTACCAGTGTCCTCCAGTCCTTGAACACCCTAGAAGGTTTTTGGATTCATGTTCGATCACAAGCAACAAGTATTTCGCATTGAAACAGTGGATTCACTCATTTTCAAACCAGTTTCTAATGCTTTTATCGATTGCTGCATTGCAGAAATAATATTTCGTACGATACAAATGATACGCGTTAAATAAATTTACCGTGTTGGCAATGGAATTTGAATCAAAAAGCGATTGGAACCTTGATATCATTCTATTACTTTTGAGTCTCCACTCCATGAAGTCATACTTGGAACAATCCATTACCTGCACTACAACTTTGCGTCGTGAACCTAAAAATGAAACCCTGAACTGTAACAGTTAAAAGCCAGTTAAAGTTCAATAATTCTTCCTTTCCTCTTCGTAACTTCAATATCTATACGTTGAACATATCTATACGTTGAACATAGAAATTGAAATAGATTTTCTAGTTTCGTTGTTAGTTAAGCTGCGTTTTGCTAGGTCAACAGAACATCGCCTTGGCTATGAATATGACTTATTGAAACACCAGTGCTGCCCTTGAATGTTCTGTTTCAATGAGTGATATAGGCGTTTCGTTTGAAACATTATATGGATATCTTTGGTGAATAAACAGGTAGAAATTAGCATTTGATTGACTTGGTCTTGACTCGGTGAAATACGATTCCGAATTAATGAAAAACCTAAATTTCCAGATATAGTTTTATAGTCTCACCACACTTTGGCTTCTTCAATAATACATTTTGCTGCTGGGATTTCCAAATTGTCTGAAGATGTTCAGCAAGGCAATTTCTGTTCACTCGTTCAGTAGCATTCTTCGGAAATTATATCGGTTGATTTCTGAGTATTTTGGTAGTACTAGCCTTGAGGAAATTATCTATGAAGTCTTCTAGTGGTTCGCATATGTGGAGTTAACGATGTCCGTTGTATAGCTTTTCCGGCGATATTGTATTCTCTTCTTTCAAGATCTTCAAGTTTAGCCGATATGAACTGACAATGCTATTCAAAGAGCAAACAAATTATAGCAGATTCCACTGGCTGAACATCTTCAGACAGTTTGAAAATCCCAGCGGCAACCATAATAAAACTCACCACTGTTTGTATGACGTTCCTTTCAGTTCTTCCACAGAAGAAGATATTTTTCCATAAATCATCATGAACACCCTATTTGGATTCAATTCAACATGTTGACCCGAGAAAGCAACATTGTGGTGAAATTCTTGGAATACCTTATGTTTATTATATTTTCAGGTGAAAATCAGTTCGGATTCATTGCTGACAGATCCATTCTTAAGGCATTTTCTTTCAGATCCCCAGGCAGCCAAGATGCAGAATCCCTGGAGAAGAACGACACTATCGGACCTCCTTCGGGCAGCTTCGTTAGACATAAGATAGTAGTGATGGGTGCTGCGAAAGTAGGCAAGTCTTCCATTATCACACAGTTTCTATACAGCTCCTTTTCTCCGAAATACAAACGGACAGTGGAGGAAATGCACCATGGTGACTTCAACGTAAACGGTGTTCACTTGACTCTGGACATTCTGGACACCGCTGGATCTTTCGAGTTTCCTGCCATGCGAGCTCTATCGATATCTTCTGCAGATGCCTTTATTTTAGTCTACGACGTGACTGATTCTTCTTCTTTTGAGGAAGCCAGGATGTTGAGGGATCAAATTCACGAGACCAAGGGAACCTCTAATGTGCCAATCGTTGTAGTTGGTAATAAAATCGATCTCATGGGGAATAGAGAGGTGAGAAATCATACATACTAGGTTTGTTCGTTGTTTCTGCATGCACATTTCATGGTACAGTACATTCCACTTTTTGATTCAGATGAGTGTGGTAGAGACAGTAGAGAGTAGTGAAGTGTAATTCAATATGTTCGCTGATTCTACGGGAATCAAATATCACTACTCTATGTTCCTTTCTTTCTCGGAGATAACACTAATACTACGATTTATTGGTTATGTCCATAACTGTATTTGATGGTAGAAACTACTCGAGCAAGCTCAATTATTATCAGCTAACAAACATTTTTGTACTCTATTTCGGTTGGCCATGAAATTTTAATACATACAACTCTGCATAATAGAATAATGTATGGTTAGGTTTATTTTCGTGTCAGATAGCTACTCAACGTCGCACGTTCCACAAAAAGGTGGTAAGTAGTTGTTACGTAGTTAACGAAACCAAATTAATCTTTGATGAAGATATGTATGACATGACAACATCTTGCCAGATTGTTTTGGCCTTGGCTACTTTTCACGAAGGCCAACATCTTTCAGTAAAGTCAGTTAGTTTGCCTTGAAATCAGTCTATCAAGTTTTTAAAAGTAAAACAGTTACAAAAATTTGATAGACTGATTCCAAGGCACACACTATATCCCAGGTTATGTGTAACCTCACAGAGTCAGGAAATCAGTACTTCATTATCTGTGAGTAGACCACATAACAACATTCAAGCAACGGGAGATTGTAATTTTAAGCGGAAGTCATTGGACGTTATTAGTGCTTCACGATCTGCGCTGGTAGATAATATTGTAGTTCATAGACACATAACACATAAACACAAATCTAATGTCAAATCATAAATAACATGGCTTGCAGGGATTATATAATAACATTTTCCGAACTATACAAGGTACTTCAGAATAAATCTGATTCTGAAAAGTGTGGAACTCTGAGTGACTTCAAGAAGTAAAGTCTCAATAAACCTTTTTTCGTTTCCCCTAACTTTTGAGTTTTCGTTTTTTACTGTTTCATCATTACTTTTATATTTATAGGTATTTTAATGGGATTCAGCATAGGTCCTGTAAGAATCGAATGCTATTAGTGATGTAAAAAATGTTTTATGGAGTTGAATTCTTGAAAGAATATTAGGTTGTATTTGCATTTTCTGGAAATGGAAATCATTTTCTGAATTGTTATAACTGGTGGAAGGATTTGATTCCGGGACCTTTTTCCGCCCGATTCACAATTATCGCGTGAGCAATAAAAAGGGATTTCAAAAATAATTTTGATTTCATGGGCACCCGGAAGAGTACATAATATTTTTTCCTAAATATCGATCTAGCCCACATTCCTACCAGACGCCATTTGATGAATTGTTAGAATAGTTCTCACAGGAAAAATGTTTATGTGTTTCGGATTTGACACTCGCACTTGATATTCAAATCTGTTCAGCAAATATCGTGACTCCAAATTGTCTTTTTTGAAAGGTATCGGGTTGAATCAAAGAATCAATGCCTTTGATTCCAACTATTGTTTTCATGTTATTTTTATAGCGCGTGTTCGAAAAAATATATTACTGCAGAATTTTGTGGGAACCGTGTGATTTTACATCGTAAAATTGTTTTATAACCTAATAAAGCTGTATTCGGTGCGGCCATTGCCCGAATAGGTGACCGCTTCAGGTCGGTGCTTTTTCTAGAATTTCCTGAACTCGATTTCAGAAAATACGTCTGGGAAAAAATAGGTTGACGCTATAGAAAAGGACGTTGAAATGAGTAATCTGACGTGAATGGATGATGAATAGTCGTGTTACGCGTTGGATTGTGTATTTAGGATTGATATCACCAAACATTTCTTGCACAACATTCATCAAAGTCATTCATATAGTAAGTTCAAGTATATGATTTATAATACCCATCAAGTTAGGGCATTTTACCTACATCAAAATCAAAACAGTAAAATTATCAATTAAGATTCATATAGTTTAACTGTTTGACTTTTAATATCAATTCTCTAAAGGTGTGAAAACAGGAACTGGATTTTGATGAGTTAGAAAAGTAAGTGAGCAAAAAATCTATAGGTGTACATTTGCTCGGATTCGAGATTAAATATTTTTCCAATTTTCACATTTCACAGTTTCACCTGAAGAACTCCTCAATTTTTTCGAAGTTGAATTATCTTCAGTTCTTTAATTAATTTACTCTGCTATTGAATGTTTGAACCCATGATCATTACTTATCGTTTTCAGGTGAGTTTCGAATTGAAAATCTCTATTCTCAAGAAATATGCAGCAAAATCGATGAAAATTGTAAGAACTTTCAAGAGATATTTCACTGGTCCCCCATCTTTGTTCATACAGGGTGTCTCTTCAATTTGTACATTCATGTCAACCATTGATTCCTCCCACGAAATGAAATCTTTTCAACTTGCCATTCTTTCAGATTCGGTATCGGTAAAAAGTTATAGAGGCTGTTTGAATTTCCAAAAAAAATAGTCTCTCTTTTGTAGCCTTGACACGGTTTTTCCGGATGAAATGAATTCTGGTGTGAGGTTTTTTTACCTATTCTTCAATAATCACATTTCTTCCTACTGAAAACGGTTTCCTATTTATAGACTCATCCCTTCATAAAACTATAAGAAACCAGCATGAAGAATGCAGATAAAGTTTAGTAATTTCAGAATACTTAATTATTCGTTATAGATTGCTCTGAACGTTCACGAGATCTTCAACGTTGGATGTTAGAAGATCTGATAAAATAATAGAAACTTCCCCATTTTTTTGGAACCGCCCCTCAGCTAGTGAAGGTCTTCTTCGCCCACAGAATACACAGAGTTATTCATCTTTTTTGTGGCCATAATATGTCTCCATGTCTACGGACTGGACTCTCTATGGAATTCACAGAGTTCAATCGACGTGTTCACGCGGATTGAGTGGTTTCATAAAGGTTTGTTCGTTGTACCTGTATGAACTACACTAACTACATCAATTCCACTGACTTCCAATTCTCAGTGCAGCTGAGTATAGTCACAGATAACTGAATGAGTGGACTGAGTGTATTTCAATCTGTTCTATGATTCCCACAGAATAAAAATATATGTTAGATGATTTTACGCATGTTGTAAGTAAAACATGGTGTGCTCATCTGGTCATCTGTGATCGTATTCACCAATGATGACGTCACGTTTTTCATTAAAATTGAAGGAAATATATATTCTGTGCTTTGAATTCGAATGAAATTTCCTTGAATTTGAATGAAAAAATGAATGAAAAAAGTGACGTCATCATTGGTAAATACGATCACAGATGAGCAGATCAGCACACTATGTTTTACTCGCATCATGATTTACGCAATCCCGAGATGACAGAATTCTATGCTTCTCGCGTGTTTTCGCTACCACTTCGAGGTGATGTAGATTCGTCGTAAAGTTTTTCTAAAGTCGTCACGGACAAAAATTCTATTTCAAATAACGATAAGATGAAAATTAATTTCGTCCAAAAATAATCACACATAGAGAAAAAAACTCGTCCAACCAGGATCCAGAGACAACCACAGATGTCTGATTATGAATTATATTTACGCATAACCATCACAGAAGAAAACCTCACTCTATGCACTGAACACGTCATCTGTGACTACACTGACTGCCAATATTTCCGCAACGAACAGTGTGCAAGTTTACAACAAAACACACCGAACAGTATCAGTGGAGTTAGTGTAATTAGTGTAGTTCATGTAGGTACAACGAACAAACCTATAATTAATTTATGAATTTGATGAAACTTTGGATAATTATGGAATTTTCAATATGAGAATGGGGAGGATAAGATTGTGTTTAAACTCATGTTGAATATAATTGGATAGTGCATAAATATCAATTAGCAGATCATTGTGTCAATGGTTTAAATGTAGTGAAATAGTTTCTTTAAAATATCATCACAAAAATCACCAAAATATGAGAATTAAGCGAATAAATTGTTCCCCAATAAAATTTCCTTGAATTCCACGCAACGAATTGTTTATTCTGCAATACAGATCCTCGTAGGAGCTAGGAGGTATCTGTGCTGAAACAAAGAGCAGTAGTATATTGGCACATTGAGAAACATTTGAATGCTTCCATCATTTTACTTTTGCTGAACCATTTAATCGTGAGTAATAAGGGGAATCTATGGTTAAAATTATACAACTTGAAGAATCAAAATGTATACTGAATGTCTCTTTGGTAGCGAACGTAACGCTCAGTCCTATCAATTTTGCCTGAATATTATTTTACAGTATTTATCGAAATCCTCGAGTATATATATTTGATTATTAGCTCAACACTCCATGTTCTATGATCTTGAACTGAAATTACCAATTATACCCAAAAAACACTGCATTAATATATTTGTTGCGTACCGATATTCTCAATCAGTACTGGCCAGTATCAGTAATTTCGAAACCCTTCGTTCTGATACGAAGAATTACCAAAGCATTGCCAGTAAAATCGACTGTCAAAATTTACTGGCAAGTACTGACCAGGAATATCGGAACTCAACTATTATCCCTCACTTGAGAGTGAAAGTGACGCACAGGCCTATCAATTCTTTGTTGGCCCATTTCTGGTATTTATGCCTGGAAAGCTTTTTCCCTTCTATAAAGAATCGACCGGTCAGCGTATTTTGCTATAAGTTTTTGTTTGCCGCTTCTAACCCTGCATATTATTTCTACAGCAATTTTAGATAACGTGGAGTATATAAATGATTATTCAGCTCAAAACTTCCGTGGAGTCGAACTGAAACTTCCAATTATAACCAAAAAAATTTACGAATCACACAACTCATACTTCACATGTGAACGACTATGACAGATGTTGAATAAGGTCCTCTGAGGGTGGGACCCACCCTACTGAGGTTGGGACCCACCCTAAATATACATTCCCCCAAAAAAAAATTCGAACAATTCATCATGCACCACTTTCCAGGTCTGTCATTTCAGCATTCAGCAACCCTCTATTTTGAGTTTACCATTTTGTTTCCGCATATGAGATGTTATATGACCCGATCGCGTAGCAATTTCCGTTTGATATTTGAGGTATTTTTGACTCGGAAAACTGTTTCGTTTTGTGGTTTTCATCGCTTTTCAATTCCACTGACAATCAGGTTTGTACAGTTTCATATAGGCGATATTGATGAAAAGCGTGCGTGAATAATATTGTGAATGATTTCATTTTCACATACTTCATGGTTTAGTCGAAAAAAATTCATTCAATAGGAAATGAATGTATGGGGCAGTTGAAGTTTGGTCTACGGTCTTTCGGTTGGATGCATGCATTTTTTTCTGAAAAATTCAACAGTGAAAATTGTGTTATTTTTTTAGGTTTCCTCTGGGTTTTCACTTCCAATATCTGAAAAATAATTATTGAAAATTCAATTGAAATTATTATTCATCATCATCATCAGGCCATAAAGAGGAAATTTGCAGATGTCTTGACTACCAATAGTTACTTTCGTATTTCAAAACTTTGTCAAATTAACATTTTGGGAACACAGCAACGGAATTCACTTGACTTTTTTGACTTGTGTAAACGATATAATATTGTAAGACACCAATAAATCTCTCTCTCTCTCTCTTGACATGAAAATTTTTCAACTCAACTACTTGTTCCGATGAATTCAGTCAAATATGGTCCATTTCTATAGAATAATGGATGGATATATTTTCTCAATTCAGTAAAATAGAGGAGAACTCTTCCATTTTCCTCTGAGAGTCCACCCATGTTTTATGACTTATAACTTTTTTTTAATTTCTGTAGTTAGTTCTTTTTGGAATATTTGGGATGAAAACCTAGGAAAAACTCTAAAATTATGCAAAATTTTCCTAAAATACCGTTTAATCGATAATCAACATGTACGATCAGTTGTAATTAAGTTGTAATTGAGATAAATCTCAATCACAAGTGAAAAAGTTTTCGGGCATAATTGATATGAGCAGTCGAATTTCACCATAACAAAAGTTAAACAAAACAGAATGGGTGATTAAACAAAAAAGAAGACATCAGGAATTTTTTTCAGCAGTTTCGGACGGATTAAATCCGGGTTGTAGGTAATAAGTGAAAGGTATGAATAAAAGTGGACCTAGAACATACTCCTTTGGGACACCAATATCGATGCTGAATACGCCGACACCACACATACCGAATTTAAAGTATTTTTCTTTTCCCTAAGTAAAGTCAATCACCCTGGACATGTCACGAAATACCCGGTTCACTAACTGTCCCATGGGAATATCAGTCACATGTTTTTTCTCATCAATTTGCACAGTAGAATGATGAATCTAATCACCTAATAGGTTGTTGTTGAGTATTTCATGAATGAAAAATTTATTTCGGTCATTTGGAATTCACTATGGAACTATGGAAATATTATCTCGAATGATGATGCTAGTTTTCTAGCCAAATGACTGAAAACGAGTGAAAAACCAGTTTCAACATGGATTTAAGGAATAGAAACTAACGAGTGATGAAGGTAACTGGCATATAACGATCAAAGTAAAAAACCTTAGAAAAGGGTAAAAAAAATTAAATACAACCTAAAAACAATACTAGACACAGTGTTTCATCTTCTATCTTTCGATTTAGAATCATCAGTAGCATTTATTCTATATTATATATCAAAAACTCACCACGTGTTTCCTACGTACACTTCATTTCAACGGAAATAACCAGATTTAAGTCCATACGCATGCTTGTTAAAATTGTGCATAGAAACAATAATGCCACAGATTTTACTCAAACCTTCTTCTTTCTTGACGAATGAAATGCGGTAAAAAACATTTTCCAAAAGCTTTCTAACCTCAAAAATTAAATGACAGTTGATATTGACCTTCGAAAACTATAAGTTTTCATTCAAATATTAAATTCAAAAATGCACAATTTCAACAAGCATGCGTATGGACTTAAATCTGGTTATTTCCGTTGAAGTGAAGTGTACGTAGGAAACACGTGGTGAGTTTTTGATATATAATATAGAATAAATGCTACTGATGATTCTAAATCGAAAGATAGAAGATGAAACACTGTGTCTAGTATTGTTTTTAGGTTGTATTTCATTTTTTTACTCTTTTCTGAGGTTTTTTACTTTGATCATTATATGCCAGTTGATATAATAATTTTGTCATTGAAGACGTAGTACTTCGAAGACATAAAAGTATATCGTAAGATATCAAATCAATATCGGAAGCTATTATGTATAGGTAATACAGAAAAATCTGTATTTAATTGTTGTATCAATAACCTTTAACAAGTGGACATTTTTGAATTTAAGAGTTTAACTACATATATACTAGTAATTCACGTACTATAAACTTGGGAATCGATACACTGGTGATTTTCCGAGTGAAAAATTCATTACATGAATTTTTATATCGAGTGAACTTACGTGGAAAATCTCGAGGGTTCATAATTTTCTTCCAGTAACCCATTGTTCAAAAATTTTCCACCTTAACTACTCAATGAATCATGAAAACCAGAATATTCTCATCGCACGACTGAAATTTCACTGTACGATATTCTTGGACCATTTAATCTTATCATGCATTCATTTTCTTCAATATTTCGGTTCACGAATAGTGCTGCGGTTAATCGAATTCCTCATGAAAAGGGCCCGAGTATGCTGAATCTAGACCTTCCCTAGGATATAAATATGTATAAATGTCCTTGTGTAATCAGTTGACTCTCGAGACAAGCTGTTCTTGCAAAATTCATTAATGTTTGAAGTAGAATTTCTGCTCCAATCCGATGGAACAATACGGCTTTAATTAAAGCGTTACAGAATGATCAGGTGAAAAAGAGAGACCCATGTTCGGTCGAACATAGAGTTGAATGGTCAAATTCACCGAACAGTAACAAAATATCCGTGTTGACTCTACTCTGAATATAGTCTTTCGAGTTCAGTTATTTGAACTTCATCTTCCAATATCTGATTATGTCAATCATATAAATTGACGAACCCCATAAGAACATACTTTCACATAAAGAAGGCACAAAGAAAATTTTAAAATTATGTCCCATAAGAACCATGTCAGATAAAATGGAAATGTAGTAATGTCTTCTAGCTATTCCTAAAACTACAACTTGTACAGGGTGGATCAGTTTGAAAGGCGGAGAATCCAGTAGAATCAAAAAATGATATGGATTCGCAAATTGCTTCGTTTTCAAAGTACCTACAGGGTGTTTAACATTCGATTTTCGAAAAACCAATGTTGCGCCACTGGTTTTTATGACATGAATCGTTTGACTCGTTACGCCTCATTCAATCATTTTGTTCCAACTATTCCGACATATCAATCATCACTATTATTATTATTATACAGGGTCTTTCACGAGGAACCTCACCCATATTTATACGGGAAACTACTGAACGTATTTTCATTAAATTCAGCACTTATAAGTATTTCACGATGCTGATGAAATCTAAAATATTTTCAAGGCATGAGCACCTCCGGTTTTTCCAGAAATGACGTCAACTTCCGTTTTTCAAATTAGAACACCATTTTTTTATTGCAGAAATAGATTTCTTAGAAAATTTCAATTTATTTTGATGTAACATTTTTCAGTTTTGGTTGGAAAATTCTCTCTGAGCGGGAAAATTCGGAAAAAAAAATCGAAAATAGAGCTCCGCTGAAACAAGAATAACTTCGAGGTTTTTGGATGGAAAATTTTCATTTTTGGGATTTTTCAAGATGTAAGATTGATGTATCCACTTTAAAAATCAAAATCGCGATTCATGATACAGGGGGTGAAAAAATCGCTTTCGAATTTAGGGATGACAAAATCGTGAAAAATCAATTTTTTCAAATTAGAACCCCATTTTTTTATGGCAGATATTGAATCTACGTTAAAAAATAATGTGAGTGTATGCATCACACCCTTGCCCTAAAGTGGATATTTTCTGAGTTATTCACAAAAAACTGTTTTTCGTCTTGAATTTTCAGCTATTTCTTTTCCCTTCACGCCAAAAAGATGACATTTTCAGGAACTGTTACTTAAACCATGTAATCCCAGATCAATCTCGGCATCTTTGAGAGAATTTTGAGGATTCACACGAAAATATGCAAGAACTGTAATTTCGTTGTTCTCATCTTCTACTACACTTTTTTCTCTGTGTGTAGTTTTCTTAACGAAAGATCCGACATTTCTCAAGTTTGTCATGGTTCTGTTAATGGTATCTCTCGTTGGTCTGGGTCGGTCAGGAAACCTCTCAATGAACAGTCGAATCGTTCTATCTACAACTTTATTACATTCTCCATGAAGTAGAATGAGATTTAAATAATCTTCATTGGTAAAATTAGGCATAGTGATCGATTTTATAACTTAATACGAATTATCACCAAATTAATAGTAAACACAAAATGCTACTGAATAAAGAGGAATTTGGCAGATGTAATTAATGATATCTATCATTAAAAAAAAATAATGTAAAACATGGTAAGTTTTTGCATATGGTTCATAAGGAATTATTTATTTATCACTGGAGAGAAAACCGATGGCCGATTAGTTGAAATAAAGAGGTTTCCGATACAAATTCGAATCCAAATTCGCCATCTATTTAGGAACAACCTGTAACTTTTTTCTCTTGCATATTAGGGTGGTAAAATCTAAAACATGGTTTAAGTAACAGTTCCTGAAAATGTCATCTTTTTGGCGTGAAGGGAAAAGAAATAGCTGAAAATTCAAGACGAAAAACAGTTTTTTGTGAATAACTCAGAAAATATTCACTTTAGGGCAAGGGTGTGATGCATACACTCACATTATTTTTTAACGTAGATTCAATATCTGCCATAAAAAAATGGGGTTCTACTTTGAAAGAATTGATTTTTCACGATTTTGTCATCCCTAAATTTGAAAGCGATTTTTTCACCCCCTGTATCATGAATCGCGATTTTGATTTTTAAAGTGGATACATCAATCTTACATCTTGAAAAATCCCAAAAATGAAAATTTTCCATCGAAAAACTTCGAAGTTATTCTTGTTTCAGCGGAGCTCTATTTTCGATTTTTTTTTCGAATTTTCCCGCTCAGAGAGAATTTTCCAACCAAAACTGAAAAATGTTACATCAAAATAAATTGAAATTTTCTAAGGAATCTATTTCTGCAATAAAAAAATGGTGTTCTAATTTGAAAAACGGAAGTTGACGTCATTTCCGGAAAAACCGGAGGTGCTCATGCCTTGAAAATATTTTAGATTTCATCAGCATCGTGAAATACTTATAAGTGCTGAATTTCATGAAAATACATTCAGTAGTTTCCCGTATAAATATGGGTGAGGTTCCTCGTGAAAGACCCTGTATATGCATATTCATTTCTGAATTTTACTCTTTTCCGAAGAAAAGTGTTTAATTAACAAAAATTTACAAAGAGCTTCTTCTCCCACAAATTGAATGAAGATTTTAGAATTGATGTTAATTTTCATGGAAAACAGGGTCGTGACCATTATTCCTTGAAAAATGTCTAATCACTAGTATGGACGACACTGTTAGGACTAATATAGTGTTCTTTATACAAAACTTGCTCCTAAGCTGGTGAGCTACAGACTGAGGCCTCTAGAATTTTATTCAAATATTCTTCAGCTTTTCAGTGAGAAAATATTCGTTCATTTATTCTAACGAACTTTAAGGTCCTCTGTACTCTGTAAACGGAGCAATTTTCGAATATATGTATATAGTTCATGAAACAAATTCATACTATATTTGCGCGTATGTTCTAGGGAGCAGCACACAGAAGGTTGCATTCCAAAATGCGACGGTAAAGTTTGTTAACGGGCAAAATCGGCCGAAAGGTTCCGGAGCGATTTGAAATTTGAGGTTTTTTCCCTGATATTTCAAGAACTACTCAAACACTTGGATTCAAACTCAACAGTTACATGGGAAAAAACAACGCGCAACCTCTTGAAAAAATTTTTTGAGATCGTGCTGTCACTAAAATTTGGAAGAAATAATTTTCAAAATTTTTTTCGGATCTTTTTACTTGGTAAAAATTCTGCTCACAACTTGAGCCTTATATTTCACAATAGTGTACCACATTCAAGTTTGATACGCTCACTATTGAGAGATATTGGAAGGAAATAATGAAATTACTTGGGATTATTCTGCGTTATCATTATTTTCCGGAAAAACTAAAAAAAACTGACTCACCATTGAAACTGCGTTACTTGTTCGAAACTACTGATGAACTTTATGCAATACTTCGTGGTGACCGTGTCACTGAATCAATCCGAAAAAAAATTCAATTTAATTTTGTCAAATATTTGATATTTTGAGAGTTTTATTCATATATTTTTTCGAAATATTTTTACTTATATTCAAACTGTCCCTTTTTAATCCGGTACTGAATTTCAATTCGATCATCGGCTGGATTTTATCGCGAGAAAAGTAAAATTCATCCGATATACAATACAAAATTTTATTTTTCCAATATTTCAGAAAATACAGATGAGATCGAATTGAAGTCAAGTACTATATTAGAAAATGATAGCTTGAATAAGTTTCATACAAATTGCGTATTGATAATATGATCAAAACACAGTTTCCACGTCAGTACTTCACTAGATTTTTTTTTCTTTATCGTCTCCTGTATTTTCCGCTTTTCAAACCCTGTATAATTTCAGACTTCTTCATTTCATTTTAACATGCTTGTTTTAATGAATATGGAGTGTTATAATTTTTCGCAAATGTCTGTAATTCAGGATGTTGTGCGAAAAATCGTCTAAAACGATTAGGTAACGATTGTATATAACGACAATGGTTGGAGTCACTAATATAATTTCTCAGGAAATATTTGTCAGATTCGTCTGAAATTCTGCATCAACCCTTGAGCCAATAACCTTGTACAAAAGTTCAGTTCATTCGAGATTTCTCAAAGAAATTACCTAGAGACTTCTTTATCTGAAACTTGACCCTTGAAACCAAACTGCCTTCTAGAAAGGATGTTGAATTTTCCCAGGAATTAAATCATCCTAGACTTCATGGTTCCCTAGAGAATCTTTATCAACGAAGATATGCGATATCGGTCCTTGGTTGACCATTTCAGTCTTATTACTTTCCTTGTGGAGGAGCTCTATCTCAGCAATCTTGAGGCATGTAGAAAAACAACATGAACCCTTTACCCTATTTATCAAATAATGTGTTAATGTAACCGTGTTGGGGTATATCTTCCCTAAAGTTTTAATTTCAATATGATATTTTCATTGGGTTGGTTATTTCATGCTGTTTAAAATATCTAGGGTTTTTGAATTAGTTTTTTGCTTACGGGTAGAGTTACTCCCCATAACTTCCCAACCCTTATGATCGCTATTGCCAAAATTGTGTATATTGTTCGGATATGACTGAATTTTGATGAAATAAAACCAAACGAACAGTGACGTGCAGATTTCGGGAGATACAAAAAAAATACAGTTTCTCTTTCCTTATTAGGTAGTTTCACGAACAACCATTCAAACTGAAGAACTTGACGCTTAAATAAAATAAAATTATGAAGGTAATATAAAGGATACATTCCTCAATCAGGAGAGGAAAATTATTCTGAAAATTCAATACCTACTTTAAATGGTATCTTATAAATTTATGAACATAGTAATATATAAAAATACCCTGGAAAATATTTCAAAATTATCCCAAAATTTCCCTCAATCGGTAGCCAGATAATTTACAATAGATGACTTCGCTTCAAGTTGCCAACCCACAAATTACATTCAAATTTACTATCACTGGGAAAAGGAAATTTCAGAACAAATTCGACATGATATGGTTCATGTTATTTATGAATATCCGTAAAAGATGCCTCGGCTCCTCAAACGATATAATTCCTTCCAAATATAGGTTTTTGTTAGGATCATAACCGATTGGCTGAAATTTAAGTTGAGATTCCTGATTTCATGTTAATAGTGTAAAGTTTGTATAGAATATGTTCCGCAAATCGACTTGGTTATTTCGATTGCCAGTTTTCCGTTCCGTAAATATGAAATATTCGGTTGTTTCCTGAAAAAAGGTTGATTACGGAATTTGATTGATGAAGAAACGTTCTTTCTGTCACCAAAACGACAGTCAATGTTCTATGGTAACATATCCATAGCATAGAACAATCTTTATTTTCTCAATCATCCATAGAACATAGAAGAGACTACAATCAACAATGGAAAAATTATTAGGTGTGGTCTATGGATCATAAGATAAATATAGATTGTTCCATGATGTGAGTAAAACATGGTGTGCTCATCTGAAATATAAGTGACGTCAGCAAGATTAAAATACAAGAAAACATATATTCTGTGCTTTGAATTTGAATGAAATTGGTATTGGATTGTTCCATGATGTAAGTAAAACATCATCAACTTCATGGATTGTTCCATGATGTAAAAAAGAAATGATGTGCTCATCTGAAAAAAAGTGAACTCCGCAAGAATAAAATACGGGGAAATATATATTCTGTGCTTTGAATTTGAATGAAAAACGTGACGTCATCATTGGTGAATCGATCACAGATGAGCACATCATGTTTAACTTACATCATGGATTGTTCTTTGCCATGGATATGTTACCATAGAATATTGATTGTCGTTCTAGTGCATAGACTTAATATATCTATGTTCTAGCAACAGAGAGATTGCTTTTTCATCAATCAAATTTCGTAATTAACCTTTTTTTTTCAGGAACCAACCGAATATTTTATATTGACAGAACGAAAAACCGGCAACCGAAATAATCAAGTTGATTTGCGAAACATATTTATATAAACTCGACACTATTAACATGAAATCAGGAATCCCAACTTAAATTTCAGCCAATCAGAGATGTACTCAACAAAAACCTATACTTGAAAGGAATTATCTTGTTTCAGGAGCCGAGGCATCTTTTACGGATATTTATTCATAACGCGAACCTTATCATGTCGAATTTGTTCTGAAATTCCCCTTCCCCAGTAATAGTAAATTTGGAAGAAATTTGTGTGTTGGCAACTTGGACCGGAGTCGTCTATTAACAACCCTGTAATACATTGGCCATATCGTAATATGACTGATTATCGTAGTAAGGCGTATTATTTGTAATTATTCAACATTATTCTTTTTCGCTAAGATACTGAAATTTCCTTTTCAGATTGACACAGCTACAACAGAATCGGTGATAACAGTTGACTGGGAAAACGGTTTTGTCGAAACCTCAGCCAAGGAAAACATCAATGTGAGCAAAGTGTTCAAGGAACTTCTCCTGCAGGCTAAGGTTAAGTATAATTTGAGTCCAGCTCTTCGGAGAAAACGAAGACAATCTTTGCCACTACAGTCTGGTGGTCCGCCTTCAACTCCTTCACATAGCGCCATTCCTTCAGCAGTTCAACTACAGCACCTACAGAACATAAGAGACCGTCATGGGAAAAGAAACTCATGTATTCTATCTTAAGACAAGGATCTTGCACTTAAGCAACCTAGACTTGGAATATTATTTTTTTCAGAAGGTATAAGAGGCCAGTTCATCAACACAAGAATCCCAAAAATCTTTTTAAAAATATAAATTACTACTAAAATAAATATTGAGAGATGAATAAATATGGAAATGTGTATGAGATTCCAGTGGGTCCATGAAATGGACCAAGTGAAGAAAGACTTCTATTGCATCTTGTATTCCTTTCTATTGTGTATGGTGGATATACAAAAACGCACATATATGAGTTAGCAAGAAATTCATAACTTAAAAATCTCCAAAAAAATCGATGTGGAAGAAACCATAATCCGAATATGAATATTTTCAATTATCACGCAATAATTCTGAAATATCATATAAGAGACTCAGCAGACAATCAAAATGTCTATAATGTTATAAAGTTCTTCAAGGTATCTAATTAACTAATTTTCCATTGAGAATGGAACTGTGGAGGAAGAAGTTTTGAACTATATAACTGCGCAAAGGACCAAATGAAAGTTTAAGTTCTGTTCATATTTCTGAGGATATTCGATTTCTAAAAGTACACATTAACTCAAAAATTTAATGAGTCTAACTGCGTGTACCTGGCTTGAATTTAGGTTCTTTGTCATTTTTTTAATTACGAATGCCGAATTAGTAAGATCAACTATCGAACGATTCTGCAGATATACCCTTTTAAAGTTTCACTTTCCCGATATTTCCAAAAATACAGGGTGAGTCTTTGACCTTGCAGAATATTTTAACAGAAGATTCCTGAAGCTGAAAGAAACACATTTGTCCTCTACCATTTTTTCCGATTCGGCCTAGATAAAAAGATATAGGCATTATAAATTTTCATAATAGGCTAGCCGCCCCTGGAAACATGAACACTGTTTTTCCAAGCCTAAGATATACCATTCAAATGTTCGAAATAAGCAACTCTGTTATGAAAACAAGCGTCAACTTACTTTTTACATTCCAGTTCGTGAAAAAAGTTGTATTTATAGTACAATAAACAAGTTAGGTATTCCAAATTTCGTGGGCGATAAAAGTTGCATATTCTTCTCTTGGTTTCATTTTCGATAATGAGGAATTCATCTAGCTATCACTCATATCAGCTCTGAGATTCATCTTCAATTCGTAATTATTAATTTTTTTTGTTTTATTTCATTTTCTCCAAGAATTATCAGATTCAGACATAACCCATTCAAACTTTCATTTTCATAAATAAATAAAACAGATGTATCTCATTTATCCATGAACGTACAAACGTTGCCAAATTGACGAACAGAAAGAAAGAACTCTTCGAAATCAAACAACACACAATAAGCTAATTCTATGCATACACTTGTGAAGTCTATGATTCTGAACTGAAATTATGATTCTTATGAATTTTGTAGTTTCCTCTTTGATTTTTACGCACGAGTTGCGGGATTCTTACGTATACGTCCATTGTGAATTGGCCAAAGTCGGCTACTCCGCTTACAAATCATTCCAAATGGAAAATGCTAGGATTCCATTCTCAACTTATAGACGTGGCAACGCGGAAAAATTCAATTCTGTGAATTTTTTTAACAGAGTTGCATTCAGCCAAAGTACCCAATTCTCGGAATTTCACAGATATTTTTTATTTTTGAATTTCTGATTAATCGAAAACGGCGCATCATACGAAAAAAAATAACGAATACTTTTACTTTCCAAAATGGTCAAAAATTCGTTGAATAGCATTCAAATTATTTTTAAAAGTTGGATTTTTTGAATTTCTGGTATTTTTATGAAATGTTATGGTCATTTTGAAGAAACTGGAGGATGTGGATGAAATTTTGTAATCTAGGAACATTCATCGTATCAATAAAAAACTATATTCCAAAAATCATCTCATTCGATGAGATCGTTCGCGAGATATATTCGAAAACTAAATTTTTTTACGGATTTTCAACAGTCTGTATCTTACTAACCAAGCCGAATCGGAAAAAATGGTAAGGGGAAAAAGTGTTTCTTTTGGCTGCAGGAATCTTCTGTTAAAATATTCTGCAAGGTCAAAGACTCACCCTGTATAGATCGAATCGTCCACGGAAAAATGCCACCTTGAAGTTTCAGCCGAATAGGGTCTACAGAACAATGAGCAAAAAACATTTAAGAGTTCTCCTGCATTTTGTTAAATGGAGAGTGTTATTTTGCTCATTGTTCTGTAGACCCTATTAGGCTGAAACTTCAAGGTGGCATTTTTCATTGGAGGGCGATTCGATCTATGTTTTTGGAAATATCGGGAAACTGAAATTTCGAAAGGGTATCTGCGGAATCATTCGATAGTTTTTACCAATTCTGCATTCGTAATTAAACTCCAAACTAACTCTACAATTATCAAGCTACTGGTAGATTCTTCAGGTAGTTATTTTGTTCACTATCAGTGGTTAGGCCGGCCGTAAACACATCAACTTGAGGAAGAATCGACATAGGGAATATATTTGTAGAGTAGGTTCTCGGTTTAATTCATAAGGTCGAATGCTTAAATGGGTTGAATTCGCCAATTATTTTTTAGATAGTTATACCCATTCAAAATTTTGAATCGAATTGCAATCTTGAACTTGATCGGCAATTATAGCTTGAGGTTTATGCAGAACTTCGTGAGGATCATATAGAAAAAATCTGCATGTGGCAGGGTCAATACTTGTATAGATGACAGCTTTGGCAACGGAGCTCCTGACTTCACGTCAGTGCTTTTCTAGCTTTTTAACGATCAGATCATCTCGAAATTCTGAACAAGTTGCAAGTTGGTATTCCCAAACTTGTTACGAAGAACTAATCTGATCTCATCAATCAATTTTGGAACAACCCCTCAACATTTCCAATTGTTTTAGTTTCGAAACCTTTCGGCCAATTTCTCCCATTATCGAACTCCGAGAATTCGAAGAATTTAGGTTCTTTCTTTCGAAAGTTACAGCGTACACGGTCGGCCGTCCCGACGGACAGAATGAACCTAGTCGTTTGGGACCATTTTCGGATCAAAATCCGACACATTAGACATCGTGACGAAATGATAACGCGTTGTTCCCCAGAACAAGTGCGTAAAAACAAAGCCAATAAGTGAAAGGATTCTGAGATGTTTATCTACATCAGAGTGTGCAGATTAAGATAATATAATATGAAACTGGGAACAAAACATACCAGACTGCCTGATTTTAAAAAGACATCCTTAAAGGTTATGTAATGGTCAAAGACGTTCTGAATCAAAACTGACGAACTCGTCTCTCTGATGTATTCCTTATTTAGGTTTCTCTTCAACCTGGCCTAGTGCATACTGGTCCTCCTGCGCACTCTTGTACAGGGTGCTCAGTTGGAGAACCTCTTCATCAAACAATGCTAGTAAAAGAACCAAAAGACGACATATGTAAATGTTTTATTAATTTCGATTCCACAGAATCCTTGCTACTTTACCTCTATGTTGCTGCTGTTGATCTGAATTTACAATTTTTCATGCGAACAGACTGTCGGCTTAGACGGTGGACTGCAACATCAACAAAATTATAATAAGCGATACAAGGTAAAAGTACAACCCTCAATTTCATCTCAATTTAATCCATCAGTATTTGTTTATTCACCAGAGTTGCCGAATTATACATTGAAGGCTAACTAAACTTCTCTGGAGCAAAAATAAGAAAGCTTCTATAGTTACTGAATCTCACGTCAATGGTGCTCTCATGAAGTTTATTAAAATCAAAATTTTCGTTATCAGAGTGCCTTTTGAGCTAAGCAATAATTACAATTCAACTCTGCAGTGTCGCATCATTTTTATTTGCCATTCGATTTGTTTCTGATAATTGAAAATATTCATTATACGGCCTGTGAGTTCAGCTGTTTTTTTCTTGAATTCAATGAAATCATAACTATCAATGATGTATTTCTATGGTGTATACTTTCAATCACAAAGTCTGAGACTGCAAGCTATTCTTCATGTCAATATTAATTGTCTTTATCTGTATTAATATGTATTATAATTATTTTTCTTGAACTAATTTTCATTCTTTAAATTCAAGGGAGTCTTCTTGATGAAGGTTATCAATACAATCTTTAAAAAATTCAGATACCTTTACATGATATCTTTTGATATCGATATGTTACGATATACTTTTATTGTCTCCAACGTAATCCGGATGAATGACAAATTTAGTTATTATATGAACTAACATACAATGGTTGAAGGAAAAACTTTAGAAAACGGTAACATAATGAAATACGATACGAAATGATACTAGACACAATGGTACATCTCATATCTTTTGATTCAGAATCCTCGGTAGCATCTATATTATATGTCAAAATCTTACCACGTGTATTCACTAACAGCAGATTACAAACAGACTCTGCTAATTTAGAACCCTCGATAAGCTTGCCAAATGCAAACACTGAGAATACTGGTGGGGATTGTAAATTGAAGGATAGAAGATGAAACACTGTGTATGGTATAATTTTTGTATTGTATTTTATTAGGTAACCGTTTTCTAAAGTTTTTGTTCATTGTATATTCGTTGATATAATATTGAATTTGTCATTCATACGAAGTAAGTTGAAGACAATAAAGGTATATCGTGATAAATCAATATCGAAAGAGACTATTTAAAGGTATTACAGAACAATCTGTATTTTTTAATGATTGTACTAATTTTCATTGTCATACAATGTCGCTAGATAAGTAAAACGCACATATCTTAATGAACCTTACGTATGTATATTTCGAGATGTTTATTATGAAGAAAGCAATCTTTCAGATACTCTTTGTGGTTCAGTCGGTAGAGATTCAACATGTAAGTGAGACTATTTAAAAAAAACTCGCACTTATATTTCGGGCTACTTCAAACATGCATCAATCTGAGAATATTTTTCTGTCATTGAATCCACATTCGGGCTATAAAGATGTAATCAATTTTTTTTTCTGTAATTCAGCATCAATGAGTAGAACTAAAATATTCACACCGGCAAGTTTCATTTCATAAGCCAGACAATACAAGTTCATCCATTGGATTGACGCTCAAAGGTTAGGAAAATTCGTACAAACGTTGAAATTTCAAATGGTATTTCGTACAAAGATGATCAGATATGTATATCCAGTAGATATCCTTTACATTTTTAGTGAAAATAATTTTGAGCATCCTTAATCGTTATATTATCGACCATAATGTGCTTGATACAACTACTGAATATATTCAATGAAGGGAATAGGGTAGCTTCAATTAACGTATATCTGTGTACATATAGGCGGAGTCATGTTGTACATCAATTTCAACCAGGTAAGAAGTTATGAGCATTTGAATATTTCTCAATGTACTAATACACCCCTACACTTTGTTCACCTGGGATATCTATTACGGTGATCGTCTTCGTAGACTAACCAATCCATTGTTTGAAATTCAAAGAAATGTTCGTTTTCACCAAATTTATGAATAAATTATATGAAATTATTCAACTAACCTATAAACACATTTAGCGAACTCTATGAATGTCTGGTCCATAGATATGGAGACCTTGTCTTTATTTCTATGCTTTGGTCACAAAACAGTCGAGTACATTTGTGTTCGCTGGACCGGATGGGCGTGGGCGAAGCTTAATTTACTACAATTACTAACAATTACTTATTTAGGGCAATCACAAGCTCAGGAGCAGATCCACAAAAATAGGGTAATTTCTCGAATTTGAATTTGAAATGATTGAAGATATCTATGGTGACTCAAGATAAAGTGCAGCTACATTCTTCATGCTGATTTCTTACAGTTTCATTTATCGGCGAGTCTTTTAATAGGAAATCGTTTGGAGTAGAATGAAAGTGATAACTGAAGAACATATATAGTTACATAAGCCAAAATTCATGCAATACGGAGTAACCATGTCAAAGGACCAAAAGAAAGACTCATTTTTTTCGAAAATTACAACAGCTTCCATCTTTTTACCGGAGCAGAATCTGGAAGAATGACAAATGAAAAGAGTGTTTTTATACGATGAAATTAATCTTTGGTTGAAATTAATGTAAAACTTCACTCAACCTGAATAGAATGGTAGTGGTTCGAGGAAGATCGCCAAGATGTCGCTAATGATGAACTACATTTATACAATCGCCATCCATGTAGGATAGGTTTCAGAGTTCCGATTGAGAAATAGATACTGCTGGAACTTGCACAGGCCCGTGGTATCCATTTAGATTGGCAGTGTAACTTCCATGCATGATTATGAGTACATTTGAGCTACCCCTATTCATCGCTAATGGCTATGCCATGGGTTTCCATTGTTAATTGTGAGGTAATTCTATAATCCATTGTCTATCGGACATGTACTGGATAGTATATCAGTACATCCAGTGAAAGTCCGGGAAGTCAATTGGCTTTACTTCATCCATTGTCCAATTGATTAAGTTGTATTGTCTGTTACCGATATACCAATTTCTGTAGAACGCAGCTCGAAAAATACCAAAATATGTATAAGTATAAGTTTATCCAAAATATTCTGCAAATCTATCCAAAGATAGATTATCTATCTCAGCAAAATCCATATTACAGAGACTATCCAGGTCAAGATTAAGGGTTTGAAGCTTGATTTTGTAAGTTTTTCGTCTCTACCGACTAGATTATGAAAATTTAAACATTAATTTTTTGAGGCCGTTTGGATGTAAGCAGTTCTCCAGCTCATTCGTCAATTCCTATGTCACTCATTGTTTAAAGTAGTTCATACATTTAATAAATCTAAGTTCCAACTACTCCAATAAAATATTACCATCTTGTTATATTCTGCATGTTCATTTATATGACACTATATAAATATTTTTTGTCACTGATTATAAAAATAATACTTATAATATAATTCAAATTATTTCCATCGATTCAGGGGACCTATCTATTGACCACTTGAATAGTTCAAATTGAAAATGATTAACAGTTCTCGAAAAATAACTGAACCCGTATCATTTGTAACTTTTTCTACTGAAGCATTTTGGGTTTACAGGAAACAATTTCATAGAAAATAGTTTACATATTCATGATGTTTCATCGAATGTTTTTCAGAAGATACATGTCAATAAATCCCTCATTATGGCACTATTTCAGTTTTTGATGTGAATTTTTCATAATGATCAATACAAATATTCAGGTTTCATTTTTATTGAAAAACTTTTGGTTATATCAATCTGCAGAAGTATGACAATTTTGTTTATGTATGTATTTTTGACTCTCATATTTCTTGAATCCTGTATGGTTTCTATTCAGAACAATTGTATATAATATGAATTTCTACCAAGTACTGCTCTGTGAATCAAATTTTAGTACGGGTACTATCATCGTTGTACATCGCCATATTTCTTGTATTTTTCTCATCATTATGAGAACTTCTAACACCAAAGTAAGGCTTATATTGCCTGGTATTTCGTGTAAATGAATATTAATAATCATATAAAACTGATGAAGTATACTAAAAGTAATGATGTAATCATAATCAAAATAAGTATCAGTACCTATGTCAATTTATGTAGCAAACATGATATAGAATCTTTCTTCCATAGGTATCTTTTTATAAATTGGTAACAAATATATTAATAGTTAAATGTAATCAATATTATATTGAGTCGATTGTGACAGTTCGATAAATTAAAGAATTTTGGGCAGTCTTCATTTGTTTGAAAGGGGCCTATATTTTTTAGAGGGTTATATGGATATCAAATAAGGAATTGATAAATACGCGCAGAGATTATATCCGCAACATGCATATCGAATTGCCCTTGCAAACTTGTTTCATATTGTTAATAAAAAGAGGATCAGCGGAAATGAAAGAAAAAATATTTCTTCATATGAACTCGAATCGCAGCTGGGTGGTTTTTGAAAAAGATTTGTCGTCTTGAAAACAAAAACGGTATTTTCATTCTTTTTGTCGGATTGCTTCTTTACTTAGCCTGCCACAAAGTACCTATGTATTGCGATGGTAGACCAAGTGAAAAAATGGATTTTGAAACAAACAATGGTCAAAGCAATATGTAGAAAATACCTTGAAATATTTTCGAATGATTCCGGATGAAGACATTTTTTCAATTCGTTAATTCAAGTGTTTCTTTCGGTTTTTCAATATAGAATCTTGTCTATAACTACCTTGTAAGGGTATAAATATGCAAATATACTAACATAAATGCAAACACTCCAGTCATTATGTTCAAGCTTTCGAAATTGTGGGTGTAAACATACAGTGCGCTATTTCATATATTTGCATATTCACATTAAGGGGACGATTTTCTTAAAAGGGTCTTTCATTATCTTTCCCACTTTATAGAGTGACTATTTTGATGCATTGTTAGTTTTTTCCATAAAAGAAAATGGAAATTAGTCGCAGATATTTATAAGAATGTTGAATATATGGTAGTTGTTTATGAAGACTTGAAAGAACATCCTGTGGGATAATTATATATAAGCATTGAAACCCACATTTATATCATTGAATAATGAATATTTGTGATAAAGAACAATATATTCACGAATTAGCACATTTTTGTGTGCATGTTCTAGAAAAGAGCGTTTGGCCCAAAAGTCGTCAATTTTCGAATTCTATCCAGAAAAATGGTCTTAAAGGACTAGATTGAAATCCCTGATGAAGAATCCTATGTCAAAATCGATTCTGTCCGGTCGGCTGATGTTGCCACGATAATTTCAGAACGAAATGAGCTAAAGCCTTCATACTTTCAGGTTGAGTTGCACAGCTGCGACGGTAACGTTTGTTCGAATTTTTGAGGTTATTCCTTCAATATCTCGAACTCACGAGCTTCTGCGGAACGAACGCAGTTAAAAAAAATTAGGGATTTCTCAACTGATTACATATATAGCTATTGTTTCGAATTGCAAAGAAATTATACACTCTGAAGGCAGTTGAAACAAGAGTGGAGGGTACCTGTAATTCAATCATCCAGGATTTGGCTAAATTCTGAAAATATAATTATTGACTAATTATAGCTTTATTCTGTACCTAACAATTGTTCTTTAATATTATACAGCAGCAATAATTCATTGAACAGGTGGATAAGTTAATCCTAGAATTCAATATAGAAGAATTATTGAAACATTCAGGTACCTGTAGACGGATCGTTCCGAAATCTTTTATTGTCAGGCTTCCTGACTTCAGCGCACCCACCATTCTGTACCTGGAGTGAGAATGCTTGATATGGAAAAATACTACGAATATATGTGTATGTGAATATATACTATGAATATATGAAAGTTTCCATACAATGCTTCGAATGAGGAATGTAAATATAGCAGAAGTCATCTCAGATGTCTCCTTCATTGATATTTGATGGGGAAAACATTATTTCAGACTAATTTGGTGGGTGCGCTATGTTGGAATGCAAAATCATTTTATAAAACTTGAAATATTCACAATACAGAAAAGAGTTTTAGACACAATGAGGGAATACTGAAGTGTATCGGAAACTGAACTACAGTATGTCCATCTAACCCTGCTATAAAAGAGAGCAGTAAATCAAAAAAGAATTGGTGACTATAAATTCTGGTTACGGCTTTTTCAACGTACCTAGACTATTCACACCTGAAGTGATGAATGTACTGCTTGGCTATTGTAGATTTGCACCATCTCACCTAATTATACTTTCCAAGCTGGAGACAACTCACAAATGAAGAAGATAATTTGACGAGTATGACTTGTGTACAACTAGACGGAAAAATCTGACCATATTAGTTGCAAAAAATGTCATTGCTGACTTGATGAGCTGAAGGAAAAGAGTGCCGCTCCAGTATAGAGAAATCAAGAAAGTTATGGTTATGTTCTTTCCAGGATGGACCAACCAATTCTTCCTCAGTTACGAGAGTTTTACATCATGAAAAAATATCTACCATCAATTCCTTAATGATTCATTTTATTGCATGCTAGATGCACAAGAAATCGAACCGAATTAAGTTAATTGAGCATAGGATGAAACAATTTGGAGCAAGCATAATTAGTCGAAGTAATGATGCATCATTAATTAATTTATTCGCCAGATTTGTTGCGGTATAAAAAAATGAGGTTATAATATTTTAATGGGAGCAATTCTTTCATTTTCGTGAGTTACTCATGTATGGTTTGCAGACATAGTAACAGTAACATCCCATGAAAATGTGAAATGTAGTACTCTTAAAAATTCAGGGGAAACGCTGACGTGAAATAAGGAGCTTTTGTACGCCTTTTCATATGATAGCGGTCACCTATTCTTTCATACTGTTGAAATTGTTCCCTTTTTGCGCGCATGTTCTGGGGACAGCTGCGTGCTATCGATTTGTCCAAATGTCTGTTTTTCCAAATTTTGAGCCGAAAATGGTCTCAAACGACTAGGTTGCACTCACCGATGACGAATTCGGTGTCAGAATCGATTCTGTCCAGCCGTTCGTCCGTCCGTAGGCACTATAACAGCCGTGAGGAAAATCCTATCAACTTGAAACTTTCACAGAAGGATGCATTTCACTATGCGATGGCTAAGTTGATTAATGGGTAAAATCGATTGAACGGTTTCGGAGTTAGAGCGTTTTGAAATTTTGAAGTTATTTCCGTGATAATTCGGGAACTACAAGAACGATTGGATCAAAACTTGGCAGTTATTTGGAGTATAACGATGCGCAACTTTTTGCAGAATTTTTCTGAGGTCATACTCTCAAATTTTTCATATTTTTTTCGAAATACATATTTTTATTTGAAACTGTTCCTCATATATATTCGGAAAAAAATTAGCGTAGACTTTGAGCTTCATATTTCATATAAGATCATAATTTCTGGAGATATTATTTGAAGGAAAAAATATGTCAAATTCATTAGTTTTTCCTCGGTATCGTTCTTTTTTGCGCGCATGTTCCAGAATAACTAAAAAAAAAAACTAGAAAAGCACTGACGAGAAGTCAGCAGCTTTTATTTAATGCAAGCGAGTTTACTTGATGAAAATCATTGAAAATACCAATTTTTCCGTTATACCTTTACTTAATATCTTTCGATATAATTTTATTGTGTTCAGCACTCACCATGTTTGAATGAGAAATATAATTATTGAATCAACTGTCATATATAATTATTGAAGTAAACTGACATTTAAATTTTGAAATGATGCAGATTTTTGAAAGTGTTTTTTGCTGCATTTTATTTATCAAGGGAAGATGGTGAACTTGTCGCTACAAGTACTCGCATTTGACAAGCTTGCCAGTGGTTCCAAAACTGTCCGTTTGTAATCAAGTGTTGGTTGAAACACGTGGTAAGATTTTGACTATAATATAGTAAATATGCTACTGAGGATTCTGAATCGAAAGATGAAGGACTGTGTCTAGAATTATTCATGTATTTTATTTTATCATGTTACCGTTTTCTCAAGTTTTTTATTTCAATGCAATTTATATAATCCAGTTTATATATTGAGTGAATTTGTCATTCATACGTGGTACGTTGAAGACAACAGTAATTTGCTCACACCTTGTGCTTTATATTCCACAGCAGTGTACAAAATTTAATTCGATACGGTTATTATTTTATTGGGAAAAAATATGTCAAATTTCTTGATTTTTTCCTGAATAACTCGAAAAAAACTGATTCAATAATGATTAAACTTGTTGACTAGTTCGAGAATACTGATGAACAACTCTGTGCGTAATTTAGTGATGATCTTGCCATTAGAACAATTCTAAAAAAAAATTATTTTTTTTAAATAGGCATTAATATTCGAAAACAATTGAATTTTTCTCAATGAAATAAATCTTACCCTCACTACATTCGAAAATCTTACGCCACTGAATTTCTATTTCAATTAGGAACCTTGTCACCCAAAGACTACGGTTTTGAACGATGATCTATTGCACGTAGTTAAAAAAAATCTAGAAAAGCACTGACGTGAAGTCAGCAGCCTTTGCGTATAGGTTTAAATTCGTTGAAAAAGGGGTCAACTTTTCACGTGGGTATTGACCCCGCCAACCGCACCTACCAACCTGATTGAAAGATTTGGTGACCATCGAATCATATTATCCTCACGAAATTACGTTTAAACCTTCAAACTGTCATATCTCAATCGAGAACTGGATTTTAATTCGATATAATTTGTCAATATAGAAAGACCAAAATTTTGAATAGGGGTATCTATGAAATCTCAGACGGATTTTACCCTTTCACCCCAAACCTACTCTACAAATATTCAAAAATGTCTTCTAGGAAAACCGGAGGTGTGCCAAAGAAATTAAAAACCTCTGAATGATGACATATTATTGTAGAATCTGCAACGAATAAGAATGTTTTGGGAAAGCAATGCACAGGGTGTTTTTTTTTCAAATGCACAATTAATCTAAAATTCTGAAATTATCACAATTACAACACTGTATTTTGAGAGATTGTTGCGATTATTGAATGTACTCATTCAGATTGTTCTACACTGCAAATTTCATCAAAATTGGATGAGCCATAGCAAAGTTATCAATAAAAGTATCGATTGGAGCGAAATTTCGACATTATCATTTTTTGAAAAAATGTTCTCGGAAAACTAGAAGTGTGCCAAAAAAATAAGAAAGTGTCAAATAATGACTTATTATAGTACAATCGTAAGCAGATAGCGTAGTTTAGGACCTGCACAATTAATCTGGATTTATCACAATAACAACCGCTTCTTTTGAAAAATAATTTTTAAATCAATGAATGCGTTCAACACTATCGTACTACGCTGAAAATTTCATTGAAATCGAAAAAGCCACACCAAAGTTATCAATAAAAGTAAAATCGGACGAATCGGACAAATCACCCTGTATATTCTCGACGGAGACCCCCAACCATAAACCAAACAGTGTTCCGAGACTGTCTTGACTAGTGTAAACTTATCCCAAAATCTGACGGTCTCCTCCGGAATCACCCTGTATAGGGACAATTGAGATGCATGAAAAATAGAATTCAAACAGGTCAAGAGAAAGTGTAGTAATTCCGAAGGATTGGCTGGTAGCATTGAGTTTTCAAATAGTATTTGAAAACTCAATGGTAGTAGTTTGCATTATTCAAAACTCCACCTACTACTTCAGCAATTTTCTCTGAAACACACCTCGTTTTCCAACGAAACGCTTCACCCTTGCCAAGTGAACCTTGGACAGTTTT
This sequence comes from Myrrha octodecimguttata, assembly GCA_958510865.1. Taxonomy (NCBI): domain Eukaryota; kingdom Metazoa; phylum Arthropoda; class Insecta; order Coleoptera; family Coccinellidae; genus Myrrha; species Myrrha octodecimguttata. The sequence continues at coordinate 74,290,999 of OY294056.1, read as the reverse complement.
AGCATTATTCGAGTCGATTCTTTTGGGGAAGCCACCTGTTATAATATGATGAATGTGTTTACATGTTTAGTATTCTGAAGAGCGGAACCGTCGAGTCCACCTGTCGACTTCCTTGAGTAGAACAGAATCACCTTCTATCACTCGATAAACAAGGCGATACCTATGGTAATAGCATTACTGACCACCACAATCGAATCGATTGAACATTACAGGCTTTCATAGTTCGGGAGCCATCGCAAGTATTAGAGCCGATAGTATAAAGATAATTGATTCTTACATTTCTTTGGCAAAGTCGGTTTTTGTATGGCAGACTTTGCTTTTAATGAGTATCTACTTGGTGGATATTCATTTCTAATAAATAATATACTTACAATTTCTCTATCAAGTTTTAATGTTTCACCACAAGGTTCGTTCCACTGTGGCTCCTTCGGGATTTCATTTAGAATTGATTCCATATGGAATGTAGATGTAGACACACCATTTCGAATCAATTCGAAGTGTAATCCTGAAGGAGCCACAGTATGGTGAAACAGTTGCTTCGATACATTGAAGCTATATGTGGAAATTGCGGTTTATCATTAAGTTAATTTAGCTAAAACCTTTGAACTTACCAGATCCATTCGAACTATAATCCTGAAGAAGCCACAGTATGGTGAAACAGTTGTTTAGATACATTGAAATTTTTTGTGGAAATTGCGGTTTTTCATTTAGTTGGAACCCTTAAGCTCACCAGCTCGATTTAAATTGCACTGTACTACGAGGAAAATGATATTTTTGAATGCGATATCTTTGGTTGGACTGTATATTGTCATGATCGTTTTTTTTTTATGAAGGTTTAGTCCGAAAGTTGCTTTTGTGCGCGCTTTCAATGCGCGACCTAACCTGAAAGTTTCAAATTGCTAGTTCGCTCTCTTCGACAGCTATCGTGTCATCGGCCAGCCAGCCGACAGAATGGATTTTAACAGCGAATTCGTCAGTGAGTCCAACCTAGTCGTTTGAGGCCATTTTTGGGAAAAATTCGAATATTACAGACATTACAAATAGGTCTCTCATGTACTACGAATTATCATATTTTTATGTTTTTCTCATTCTATATCTATACATAGTCATAATGTATGCTATCACACACTTCAATAATTTGAATATTTTGAATAATTCGGTATGAAAAATGCCCATATATGGACTCAAGGTCGAAGCGGGAGAAACGCGTCAGATCGCCTCTACGTCACTCGTTATTGTACGATTCACCGATCGATACAGCCCGACGCTGTCTATTGGCTTGCTAGAGAGAAAAGTACACGAGATGAAGGAGAGGAGAGATAAATCCCCATATACGTCACGGAAACCGCGAAGTTATATCCTTTTGAACAACAGATATGCCGAGCCAATATTAAAAGAGCATTTTCTCTTCAAAAATTGAAATATTTGATGGCGGTTAAAGTTTTTCAGTGGTATTACGGATAGAATATTCGATTCCAATGTTAAAAAAAATTCATGCGAGAGACCTATTACAGATAGCTCCAGAGTCTATGTCTGACTCCGTTATCAGACAATTTTCATTTAATTTCTAGTACTTCTTTCCCAGATATTAGGAGTGAAAACCTAGAAAAAACCAGAAAAATATTGTAAGACCCCCCAAAAATGTTATTCAACTGATGGAGTTTATTTTCAAACATGTTTGGCGGATTCGTCATACAAACGGTCTTCGCAGACGCATTCGGATTGGGCGATCTTCCCGAGAAGTCCCTATTCGCTAGGTCGTTGCATTATCTCGTTTTCGTTGTAAAGAAAAGACATAATTCACGTTGAAATCGGATTCTTCATCAGTGAATCCATCCAAGTTAATCAAGACTATCTTCTGGAAAAAATGAACGACATTCAAGCAGAACGATAGCGCTCTGTACACAAGAACATACGCGCCAAAAAGAACCGTTCGAATCCAACGAATTCAGTTTCGTGGTGAAAAGATCTGGCGTGAAGGTTCATGCAAAATTACTTCAGGAGAAGTCTTCGCGTGAGAGCTTCTTCCTAGAATTTATCATTCAAAACCAGTTTCTGAATCATATAATAATTCAGAAATGGAACAATTGTCAATTGTCGTTAATTTTATTTGATTTCACAACAACTGTTACGTCATATCATCACTTCTTCGGGTGAGTATTTGTAACTATTACTTGTGGGTTTCTGATAAATTCAGTCTGAATTTATTAGAAGCCTTAGAAATCAATAGATACAGTTGAAAACAAATTTTAGTAAATTATCAGACAGACATTGAAAAGATGACCGTTCATCTATCTGTTTGGTTGATAACACGGAATTTCCCAATAATAGTCGAACTCACCCCCTCCTTCTTATTTGCATAAGCCTTACTATTTAGGAACATTCCTTGCATTTGTACAAGTAGTAGTTACACATACTCACCTGAAAAAGTCATTTATTTATTTATTCTTTTGTCTACGAACATTACATTCTTTGGTGTTAGCAGAGGAAATGTAAACGGGGTACCATACATTTTTCCGTATGATACAAGAGCACAGATGAAAACCTCAGCAAAAACTCTGTCTCCCCGTAAAAGTGTTGTAATTTGTTTGAAGAACATGGCTGGCATCTTTTTCATTAGAAACTAATTCTTTGGTCATCTTGAATTTATTCTGACAAAATATCTTGACATATTATCTGAAACAGAAAGAGGGACAGAGAACCGGCAGGAAGCAGTAAATAAAATAACCTACTGTTGCTCTTTGACCGGGAGAGTCTTCCGACCACATTTCAGATCCTCAGACGAACGAAGAACGCTACAGACCCCTTATATTGGGGAATCATTTTCCATAGATCCATAATTAGATATTTTACACTAGAAATCTAACAAAATATCGGAAAGAAAAGTCATGAAACAGATGCTGAGAAAACGAATAAAATTAGCTGAAATTAAAAATTTATTCATTTCTTAATTCAAAATGAATATCCGTGGAATTGAGAGCGAAACAATCAAATATCTGAATATTTCATATATGCGGGTAAATTTAGTCTTGAATCATTTCAAGACAGTTATAGATCTGCTTTTAGGAACAATCCAATTTTATTTAACTTCACCTCAGACAAACTATGTGATCAATTTATTCTAGCTCAAATGAGCTATAACGAGATCCGAATCAATGCTCCCTGACTAGATGAATGACGCTATACCCACCTTAGTACGATTCTCAATCGATCGAGAAATGGAAATTAAACCGTCCACTCTAAGGTCAGCCTTCAAGAGTGGGAGCCTCAAATCTTGCACCGTGTGCCGTGTGGGTATTTTCTAACTCCACCGGTAACCCGATGGTAAGTAAGCTCCAGTTGCAATTTTCTATACTTCGAGAACCGCTCAGTCAATGACTTAATAACACAAGGGATACAGTAACGAGAAGAAACAACGGATATTCTGCTATTTCAACAGTTAAACGGATGATACAAAGTATGGTTCACCTACTTCACATCAAACGAAACATGTGCGGTTGAAAGATAGTCATTTGTGATCACCTGTGATTTGAATAGGTTCTCCGGTATCTGGATCGATTTGTGCAGTGAGAAAACTGTGGTTGCAATGGGAAACAAGTTGTGCAAACGAAAAGGCAATGAGGGAGATCCTGTTGATGTCAGGGAAAATGCTATTGATAGGATTATGTCGAGGTTATGTGTGAGTATCCAAAATATTTGTTTTGTTTTGCATTTCGATTGGTTACGGATGTTCTCAAGGTGGAGTGTCGAGGATTTTATTTTCTCTTTTCATAGGGCGAATTTTACCCATTCGACCTTTGTAATTGAACGCCAGACCTGCTCGCGAAACATCAAGTCTCCAAGTCGCTTTTTCCGGTACCTAGTTATTGTGTTGAGGCTAATCGTAAACACAATGAAAATTCATTTGGAAAATCGATATTTGTGAAGCCGGTCAATTTCCAAAGAAAGAATTTGTCAATCGCAAAGATATATCCCTTCGGAATTTTATTTTGACAACATTCCCAAAAAAAAAACACTCGATTAAACTTCATCGAGAATCCCATTGACATTTGGAGCACTGTATGAGGTTTCCAGAAATTGTGTGTCATTCTGTTTATCAAACTTTTTCGTAGCCCCTCATTATACATTATTATCATCAGAAATTATCCTGTAAGCAATTAAGTATATTGTCGAGTTGATCATTCATAATAACCTACCAAATTGTGCATCATCTGAAGGTTTTTACGTAAAATATCAGAGAACTGCACGTTTGGCGATTTCCAGAGGAAAAAATCTAGAAAAGCCCTGCCGTGAAGGTAGCTGCTTTTGCACGCATGTTCAATGTAGATGACCGCTTCGGCAACGAATTAAAACATGCGCGCAAAACTGGTGCCTTCACGGCAATGCTTTTCTAGATTTTTTTTTATAAATTACTGGATTTCAATTCGATCTAATCTGTATTTTTGGAAATATTGGAAAAACACAGATCAGATCGAATTGAAATCCAGTACTCCATCGAAAAATTACAGTTCGAAGGTTCATACAGAATTTAATGAGGATGATATGATAAGAAAATCACAGAATTTTTTTTTCAAATTGTTCTAATAGCAGGATCATCACGAAATTTCGCATAAAGTTGTCTTTCAGCATCTCCAAACTAGCTGCAAGGTTTCATCAGGATTGAATCAGTATTTTTTGAGTTATACCGGAAAAAACAACGATATCGAGAAGAAAACCTCGAAATTTGACATATTTTTTCCCAATATCTCCAAAAATTATGATCGTATCGAAAATTTGATACACTGCTGTGGAATATGAAGCTCAAAGTCCGAGTGGAATTCGTTTTGGGATATGATGAACGGCTTCCGTAAAAAAAAATTTTTGGAAAAAAATTCTGAAAAAAATTTTTTTTTGAATTTACAGACAGTATGGTCCTGACAAAATTTGGCTCGAAGTTGCGCGTTATTATACTCCACCTAATTGCCAAGTTCAAATCCAATCGCTCGAGTAGTTTCTGAAATAAAAATAACTAACTTCGAAATTTCAAGTGGCTATAACTCCGAAACTGTTTGACTGATTCGGCCCATAAATAAAGTTAACCGCGGCATTCCAATGCGCGACCTTCCCCAGAAAGTTTCAAGTCCCTTGCTCACTCCGTTCGACGGTTATCGTGTCGTCGGCCGGCCGGCCGGCTGGACAGAATCGATTTCGATACTGGATTCGTCATTAGTGAGTCCAATCTAGTCGTTTGAGACCATTTTTGGCTCAGTCATCGAAAATTACAGACATTTGGACAAAACGATAGCGCACTCTTCCCCTAGAACATGCGCGCCAAAACAGTCAAAACCCTGCAAAATTCAAAGTCTAACTGAAAAACCTCGAAGAGAAGTTATGTCATATGGCGAAGCTATGTGTAGGTATCAAAGCTATTACTTTAGTTTTGCATTTTGATTGGTTACAGTTTTTTCCAAGCTGAATTATCGAGAATTTCTTTCTCACTCTTTAACCATAGGGTCCAAATCGCTGTTTGCTTTATGTCATCGCCCAAATCTGCTCAAAGATTTTGGTGTTATGCCCATATATTATATTTACGTAACGATTCGAGAAATAGTGATCGGACTTAATCGAAACTGAATAATTAGTTGTAGATTAACCACACGATGGCTAGTATTGAATTTAGTGTGAATAGTTCTGCTTGAAGAATGAGAAAAACTGCTCAAGACAATTTCGAATCGTGGATACGATCTGTCAGATTCCAGTGAAGATCTGCCTGAACCGGATATCCGACGTGACTTCACGATAATACCTAACCCCATATAATTCCCACAAAATTCACAGGAACTATTAGACATTTTCCAACCAAGTTCTAGATTCCATCCCGATTGGAAAAATTTCTAATAGGTATATTCGTTCAGATACATGGAGACACCTTCTTAAACCTTTTTCGAAAGGTATCGTATCCAAAAATCGGCTACTATAGTGTAATCAATACAAAGCAGCTTTTGATAGAGCTACTACCTGGATGGGTGTCCGCTACGAATTCGAACCAACGCGTTGAAGCTCTGACTTCACGCGAATACTTTTTAAAATATTTCATTCTTTCGGGTAATATTGAATTCACAAAAACAAAATGTTTTCTTCAAGCTTTTTAGCGATACCAATTCACACAAAGGGTTTGAAATGAAAGGAATTAACTTTTTCATCGAAAAGAAACTAGAAATATGTATCAGTATTGTTTCATTCAATCCAATTTTCGTCACCGAGTTCTCCACGTGCCATTAGCCAATCTAAAGATATAAAACCAATATATTCATTTTTCATATTTTCAAAAATATGAAAGGACAGAAAAGAAATATGTTTGATGATCTGACATCGATCTTAAGGTATGACCTCATGTTTACCACCTCTTCAACTTTGTATCATTGAATTGCCTTTCAACAGTTTCTGAAGACTCAGTTGTGTTGTCAGTGTATTTATTGTGTAGGTGTAGAATTATCACATGAAATCTCATGATGTGCGTTGGGTGGAATCCTGGCAAAAATGGATTGAATTTAAAACCGGTCAATAACATAGCATAAGTCAAGGTGATCTTCATGGTATTGGATACATATTGTCAGCCTATGTATGTACTGGAATTGTTCTATTTTGTATGACGGGTTCATCAAAATTAATGGTAGTTATGCATGACATCATATATACACGTACCTTCATTGAAGTCAATTACTCTAACGAAAAATTCTCATTACAGTTTGTTATCGGAAAATAATGAAACAGGGTCGAAATGAATGAATGAAAATCGCAATTCCCCAACGATTCTGCAAAATGATTCATTAATTGATAATATTTACAATCAACCTGAAATTTTAATATTCACTGAAACACTCTAGATGTTGGACATGAAAGTTTTCGATTCTATTAGCACGAGGTGATAACCACTCAAGAATTTCTCTAGAATCATCATAAGCTTTCATGATGAGGGTATTCTTATCTACCCATTTGAAGCAAGTTTTTCAATGTATTTCATGAAGATAAAATTAACGTTATACAGCGAAACTTCTTTTTGGTTTCGAAACAAAATATCTTCGTGATATAATATCCGAACATTCAATATGATGATAATAAACGTATGCATAAATTGGGTTAAGTTCGTCTTCTCCTCATGAAGTCATATCTTATACTTTATACTTATACCGTATAGGGGCTTCATTAATATTGCTTCGTTCCATTTCACAGAAAATACACTTTTTTATGATATGGGTATTACAGCCATGCTTACTGAAACTTTGAGATGAAATAATGGTTGCTTCATAATATATACAGAGTGTTTGATTTACCGATACCTATACGAACGTATTTAACCACATATACAATCCTAAAAAGTGTACATTGTGGCAATTTGAAAACGTATCACCCATCACATCTCGGCCCCCATGCAAAATCAGAAAAAAACAAAAAAAATTTGAATTTTGGTTCGTACACTTTTTTGGTTTATTATTGCTTAATATCATATTTGATATTATATTTTATTGTATTTGTATATGAATTTTGTATTTTTTCCGAATATCCTAGGCTTCAACGAAACCCCTCAGAAGCTTAAAGCTTGTGCGAGTTAGGATACCGGGTGTGTTCTGTGTAGGCTATGTTACTAGTTCCTTGCGCCACGTTAGGAACAGCACTGATAATTGTTTACCCAACAGCCAATGGTTGGACGGTCCCCTAAAAACCGGAAAAGTTATTTCCCGGCCAAGGGCTTGAACCCCTGACCTTACGATCATGGGGCTTGCGGTCTAACCACTGAGCTACCGCCGCTATATATATTATATATATTATTATATTGGTTCATTATTTGATAAATCAAATGATAAACCTTAGTGATCGACTAAAAAAATCCCATGTGTGGAAGAAACAGAACTTTCAGATGCCATTATACAATATCGCTGAATTAGTTTTTGCATTTTTCAGTTATTTTTCACTTCTTCTGGATGATAGATTGAAGAACTACTAACAAAAAGTCAAGTCTACGGAATTTTCGAAATGGCCATCGAATTACCTTCAAAACAAGGTATCACTCAACATCCCTTTCCATTTAATATTTTAGATGTTGCTGTCATCACACTCACAGGGTTGATTCAAATTGATTCGAACCAACCGTACAAAATGTACCCCTAGGAACCAAAGTTTGCTTTTTCTGCTGTTTTTCTGATAGTGCATGGGGACCGATATTTTAAGGGTGTTACCTTTTTAAATAGACGACTTCGGCCCAATAAGTTGCCAAGCCACAATCTACTTCACAAACTTACTATCACTGGGGAACGGGAATTTCAGGACAAGTTGGACATGATAAGGTTCGCGTTATTAATAAATATCCGTAAAAGTTGCCGCGGCTCCTCAAACAAGATAATTCCTTCCAATATAGGTTTTTGTTGGGCTGAAATTCAAGTTGGGATTTCTGATTTCATGTTAATAGTGTCAAGTTTATAAAGGATATGTTCCGCAAATCAACTTGGTTATTTCGGTTTCCTGTTTTCCGTTATGTAAATATGAAATAATCGGTTGTTCCTGAAAAAAAGTTTATACGGAATTTGATTGATGAAAAAGCAATCTTCCTGTCACCAGAACTTGGACATATTAAGTCTATGTTTTATGGTAACATATCCATAGCATAGAACAATCTTTATTTACCTTATGATCCATAGACCATACCTAGTAATTTTTCCATTGTTGATTGTTGTCTCTTCTATGTTCTATGGATCATAAAGTAAATAAAGATTGTTCTATGCTAGGGATATGTTACCATATAACATTGACTGTCGTTCTGGTGACAGAAAGAACGTTTTTTCGTCAATCAAATTCCGTAATTATTTTTTTTTTCAGGAACCCACCGAATATTTCATATTTACGGAATGGAAAACCGGCAACCGAAATAACCGAGTTGATTTGCGGAACATATCCTATATAAATTTGACACTATTAACATCAAATCAGGAATCCCAACTTAAATTTCAGCCAATCAGAGATGATCTTAACGAAACCCTATATTTGAAAGGAATTATCTTGTTTGAAGAGCCCCGGCATCTTTAACGGATATTTACAAATAACGCGAACCTTATTATGTCGAACTTTTCCTGAAATTCCCGTTCCCCAGTGATAGTAAATTTGTGAAGGAAATTGTGGGTTGGCAACTTTGGCAGAAATTGTCTAGTTGAAACTCTGTGTATATACATTTTGCATTAGTTCATTATGATTCAGTGTTATCCATCAATAAAACCTACCTACTCTGATGGTTATACCATGACGTTAATCGATATTTTCATGCGACAGCATAGAATTTTTCCTCATTAGATAGGATATTTCATTTTGCTGGTTTCACAAAAAACAAAGTACACATTCTTATGAGTATATGCGACAAAAAATTCAGTCATTTGTATTTTTCCAGTTCATCTGTATATATTGAGCGAATACATATCTTTCCGGTTATTCAGAGTAGGTTTAATGATTAGCATAATTTTCCTTACTCACTATTTACACTCTGAGTGTAATCTGTACTCGATAACTCAATAATTTATACTTTTCCTATATTCAGAGAAGTCGAAATCAAATGTACTCAGGAAGTAAGAGTTCGACTACTTGTTATTCAAAGAAAAGATACTGAAAGTGAAACTAGTCGGAGTATGGAACTACTCGGAAAAACGTGTCAAGAACGTAAATGGCAATGTGACTTAAAAGATAACTTCATTGATTCATGATAACTGAAAGTTATTCTCAGTTCAACTCGAAAAAGTCCTTAAAAAAAATATACAAATATTTCACCGGAAAAATACTGTGACATTCATTTCGTTGCAAATAACTTGTGATGGAAATATTTCTACAAATTGAAGAGAATCTTATACGGTATGCACATTTCCAAGCCTAAGCTGTCAATTGATTCTTTCACTACTGAAACAAATTCGTCACGAATACAATACGGAAAATAAGACAACTTCTGCGAGGTTAACAAAATGATAGAAAATTTAAAAACATCTGTTCCACCAGGATGAACAATTGCAGTCTTTTAACGTTTTGATTCTCCCGATATTCTCAATGTTATTTTTGAACTCACTCTCAGATTTCAATTTGATCGTATCTGAATTTTGGGAAAAATTGGAGATAAAAAATAATGGTTTTTCAATGAAAACACCCAGGAGCTCGAAGCTTGTGGTATGTGCAGGCTTCGATACTGTTTTTAATTCACTTCAGAGAGAAAAGAACGATTTGTAGTCCTATAAAATGAAAGTAGTGTGACTCGACCTATAAAAGGAACCGATTGACTTCACTGTTCACTCTTTCAATAAGGTGCTGTGTCATGTGTTGATAAGCAAAAATAAGAATAGGAACGTTCTGTTTCCTTAGCCTTCATATATATCATACCCAAGTTTTAACGGTATGAAACAACAACATCAAGTTTTATTTTAACAAATCGCACTTGGCAAGTTCCCATAAAAAACAAATCTGAATCATCGCAGTGTTGGAATTTCGGGATGTAATTGATAAATATTTTTTCTACAATATTATTGAATTTGTTGATGCATTCTTCAGTAATTTTCTTCACTTGCGCAAAATATTTCCTTTAATGGCCGCCCATAAACACAATAACTTCCGAGAGAAACAACTTAGAAACTCGATATTTGAAGAGTATGTTTGGACCTTAATTACAAAGGCCAAAAGTTTAATTTTCCGAATATCTCTAGAAATACAGATGGGAATGAATTGAAATCCAGTACTTTATCGAGAAATGACAGTTCAAAGGTTCATACAGAATTTCATGGGGATGATATGATCAGAAGAAATATGAAATATTGAATATTCGAAAAAAATTTAAATTTTTTTCGATTTGTTTTAATTGCACGATCATCACGAAATTTTGCACAAAGCTGTCTATTAGCATTTTCGAACGAGTTGCCAAGTTCTATCATGATTGAATGAGTACTTTCTGTGTTATTCTGAAAAAAACAACGATATCGTGAAAAAAACACGAAATTCGACATATTTTTTCACAATATCTCCAGGAATTATTAAAGCATGGAACTGAAATTTGGTACACAGCTTCGGCATATAAAGCTCAAAGTATGACTCGAAATTTTCCTGAATGCAGCCGTCAGTTCCTGAAAAAAAAAATTTTTCCGAAAAAACTTCGAAAAAATTTTTTTTCTCAATGTACTGACAGCATGATCCCAACGAAATTCAGCAAAAAATTGCAAATTCTTATGCTCCAACTAGTTACTAAGTTTCAATGCTTTCACTCCAGTAGTTCTCGATATATCAGGTAGAAAACCTCAAAATTTCAAATCCTGTAACTCCGAAATCATTCAGTCGATTTCGCCCATTAACGAACTTAACCTCCGTATTTTGACATGCAACAAAACCCTTGAATTTGCAAGTCCATAAAACCCGCCGTACGCTCGTGATCGTGCGTACGGACGGTCGACCGGACAGAGTCGATTTCGACATCAGATTCGTCATCAGTGAGTCCAACCTAGCCGTTTAAGACAATTTTTAAATCAAAATTCGAAAACTACAGACATTTGGACAAAACGATAGCATTAAATTTGTGTAATCTGTGGTTCTTCCCCAGATGTTTTTCTCACATTTATTAGAACAGAACAAGAGTAAGTCAAACTTAAAAACAATTCGGAGATCATCTTTTAGGTCCGTAGACAGCTTCATACGAGATTCTCAGAAACGAAGTCAGTAATTATCTGTTGTGAGTATGTTACGGATCGTTTGATTCTGGCAAAATGAACAGACATTTTCATCTGTAATATCGTAAAGTGATCTGGCAGAAAGGGGTCCCATAGAATACGATGACCAGGAAAATTGCCCAGAGAGCACAATAGAATGAGCAGCACGCATCTACATAACGACTCATCATTTTATAAAAACTCGAATATCGAAACCAATTATATTCGTGATCTAAGAAACGAGTTCTGAAAAAGTTATGTGGCCAGTTTATTTATTTTCATCCATGTTGCATTACGTACGTATCGTATTATAGCGAATGTAACAGCAGCAGTTACGCATCGATGATTCGCGTGGTGGATACGTTATAAAAGATGTAATATTATATCAAAATATTATAAAAGATGAAATCTTATATCTTGGCTTCGAAAAATATTGGATATCTGATTGATGCTGATGCTGACGAGAATTTGAGAGCAAGTGAACAATATAGATCTGGAAACAAACTCGATGAAGGTAGGTTTTGAGACTGAAATAATTTGTTTGTTCGAAAATATCACTATGTGAGATTTATTCCGAAATTAAAGAGAAGAGTTGTCTGGCTTAATTAGTATCATCATGTAAATTTTGTCTTGATATCTATTGGTTTTATCGAATTAATTTTATTATAAAATGAATATATATATTTTCTTCTGAGATGAGCAGTACATTTTTTTATATCAAACAATTCGTGTCATAACAGTATTAGCAGAAGAAATGTAAACGGAGTACCATACATTTTAACGTATGATACAAGAGGACAGATAAAAACCTCAGGAAAAACTCTGTCTCCCCGTATAATGTAATGAAATTGTTGTTTTTTATTGAAGGGCTTCTTTTTCATCGACAAAATTTCTTCTTTCCTATGCGATGTAGGTTAAAATCTTGGAATCACACCTGAAAACAAAGAAGGAGACGAAAAAACTAATATGAACTAGTAAATGATTTAGTACTCATTAAATTAATTTGAAGTTCACGATCCATCTCAAAAAAAAATCAGACACCGAATGAATTGCCTCGAAACCATAGTCAAATTTATATATTGGACAACTATTAACTAAATTTTCTGTTGTTTCCTCTTCTTCTCCGCACTCGCACCTTGCACTTTCGACCGAATTCCATTTGAAGAGGAAACAATTACAGCGACCATGACCGGTTCTAAGTCGATTCAAAATGCACCAAATTTTCCTAGGAGGATTGAAACCATGAACTTTTTCTGAAGGATCGCTGATCAAACCTTTGTTGAAAACATTACTAGAATTCCATTCCGAACGCAAAACTTCTTTGTCACTTTTATTGGAGTAAAGAAAATCGTTGATCCATAAAGGTTTACGAGATTTCAATCTAGCAATTTTAGAATCCGGAATATAAGACATGATTGGGAATGAATTCGGAAAGGAATGATATTTATTTATTTATTTTTTCATTTATTTTTATATATTATACAAGGTGTTTTCGAATAGACCACTTCGGTCCAAGTTGCCGACCCACAAATTTCTTCCAAATTTACTGTCGCTAGGGAAGGAGAATTTCATAACAAATTCGGCATGATAAGGTTGGCGTTATCTATTAATATCCGTTAAAGATGCCGCGGCCCCCTCAAATAAGATAGTTCCTTTCAAATAAAGGTTTTTGTTAAGATCATCTCTGATTGGCTGAAATTTAAGTTGGTATTCCTGATTTCATGTTAACAGTGTCAAATTTATATAGGATATGTTCCGCAAATCAACTCGGTTATTTCGGTTGCCGGTTTTCAGTTGCGTTAATATGAAATATTCGGTTGGTTCCTGAAAAAACGGTCAATTACGGAATTTGATTCATAAAGAAGCAATCTTTCTGTCGCCAGAAGGACAGTCAATGTTCCATGGTAACATATCCATGGCATAGAAAAATCCATGATGTTTAACTTACATCATGGAAAAATCTATGATGTGGGCAAAACATGGTGTGCTCATTCAAATTCAAAGCACAGAACATATATTTCCTTGTATTTTAATCTTGCTGACGTCACTTTTTTTTCAGAAGAGCACACCATGTTTTTACATCATGGAACAATCTATAATAACCTTTTGATCCATAGACTATACTTAGTAATTTTTTCATTGTTGATTGTTGTCTCGTCTATGTTCTATTTATTTACTTATTCATCAGAGAATTGGGGATACAAACAGGTGTGGAACCAAGGAACAGTATTCACAATAGAGAACATCAAGAGACGTGTTTATCACTCAAAAATAGGCCTTATATGGTAGTGACATGCATCCTAACTTTACATCATAACTAAGTAGCAAACAAATAAAAAGAACCTCGATCAAGACTTATGACGAACACAATGAAGATTAATGTTGGATTTAAATATTTGAAATTGTAAGAGGTAGTTGAAGGCATATTTTTTGGCAACTGAACATCACCAGTTTTCGAGATGTTTGAGTTCTTGTTATTCTGAAAAATTGCCTGCATCTTCAGAATTCCACAATTTATATATGCCAGCATTATTTTAGAACCTTGCCATTTTCTTCCTTCATTTCCTCAACATTTTTCGTTAGAATGCATTCACTAGTTTCGTGTTAGCACATTCTTTATAACCAACCTCTTGGATATCCTGCATGAGAAATAATGCATTTTTATCAAAAGAGATCGATAACCCAAGTGTAATCATTGTAATTCTTTTTAAACATATAATACAGCAAAGTTTTGCTTTTTCACGCCTATCATATCCTCGGTTGATAAAACAACCCAAAATTATAATAAAATTTTGTCAATAAGGCTAATGAACTAAAAAAATTGGAATGTTATAAAACCTACATTTGAACTAACTATTCCTGGTTGGATTATACTAATTGCTGCACTCATTCCTTCAATGAATATGGAGTTCTGGTCGGCCAGTTTCAATAAGTTTGAAATGTTCCTGTGAAAAAACCATTAGTAATGGCAAAATATCTCTCAGTAAGTTCATGGAAAATATTGCCACTGCATCTAGTTACATGGTGATAATGCGCTCATATTTATTTTCAATAAAGCAATTTGATATCATTATGTAGGTCAGGAAAAATCTCCTGCATTTAGAAAAAATTCATTCTATGAAATTAAATGAAATTCCAGGGAATTTAACATAAAGAAGGTTGAATTGTAGAAAAATGTCGTTATTCATACAACAATGAATTTTTACATTATCAAACATAACTAAGTATTGCTCACATATAACTGGCATATTTTGTTGCATTAAACAAATAATACTTTGACACCTAACATCATTTTGATTCCTGAACTCTCTAGAGGAATGAAATCCTTTAGTGGGAGCAATTAATTTTCATTACCATGGAAACTGTTCCTTTGACAGGGATTTGAGTACAGTAGTCATTTCTTGAATATAACAGGAAATTACTTCTGTACCTATTCAAATTAAAATTTCCTGCTAGGGTTACAGATCGGATTCGATTGAATTTTGACTAATAAGTTCTGAGATCGTATCAAATTCGAAAGGAAAGAAGGATATAATGATTTTTAAAATGAAATACGCTGAGTAATTATATTGCATGAAATAAGCAAAGTCTTAATAGGTAGGTTCATCGGTAGATTCATGCAGAATTATTGAGGAAATGAAATCAAGAATCCTTTCTGGAAATATTACCGACCCATTCGATATTTTATTTTCAAAATCTTACACGACTCAAAAAATTCAGGCAGATTGATATTACTGTAGTTGAATCATCCACGTATGTCTTAATATTTTCAAACAATCATTAAACTTTTGGATTTCATCGTCTATCATTTCAGTAACATATGTCTTACATTCAATTAATTCCGTGGAAATAAATTTCATATACAGAGTGTAACAGCCAAATGGAATAAATTCGATAACGAATAAATGAGGGGGTGTTAGGAAAAACGCTCGGGCTCGTCGATTTGTAATTTTAAATGCGCATAGTTCTCAAGAAAATAAAATTATATAAGGTGTTCCATGCGACCGTGGCCAATACCAACTTTCTTATTTCAAATATAACCTCCTGTATATCATTTATTTATTTGATTCTTCAGAAAATTCTAGACATAATTCATGTACGATGTCCTATACCTATCTTCAACTTTTTCGGAAATATTAAGTGTTTTCAGAAATGTTGAGTAACGTTAGAAGACAATTCTACACCAGATTAGCATGTTGCCAAGACGTTCGCGGCGAGCATTTTGAACATTTCCTACATTGACATTAATGTTTTTTTTTAATTATCAAGAAATAATCAGTATTACTTATTAGGTTTTAAGTGTAATGTACCGAATTTGTGAAATAAAATAATTTTTATTTAAAACGTTGATTTTTGCACTAAATCTAAAAACACTTAATATTTCCGAAATAGTTAAAGATAGGGATAGGACATTGTGCATGAATTGTGTCTAGAATTCTCTGAAGAATCCAAAAAATAAATAATATACAGGGGGATTGCATTTGAAATACAAAAGTTGGTATTGGCCACGGTCACATGGAACACCCTATATAATATTATTTTCTTGAAAAATATGCGCATTTAAAATTACAAATCGACGTGTCCTAGCGTTTTTCCCAACACGCCCTCATTTATTCGTTATCGAATTTATTCCATTTGGCTGTTACACTCTGTATATTCATTTTCATAAATATCAAATAACATATTGTTTTTCAATGCAAGGAAATGCAACTCTATGAATGCAAGTTAATATGGGAACGTTATTTCCATGGGGGTTATGTATGCACACAACTACTTCCGCAAGTTTCTGAAAGGGGAAATTCTTTCTAAACATTAGCATGTATATGACCCTATAAATGTTCTTGGAAAAGCTATCAATAAATCTGGCTCAACAGATACGGTATAAGTACCCAACCAATTTTGCTATTCGAAATGCACTGCTATCAATAGGGTAATCTGTTATTCATAGATATGAGGAGGATTCCGAAGCATACAAATATTATCTTCAGGATATAGTTGCGATACTGGTTTATGATCATTTCCCCTTAGAAAATAACCTGTTCGAACATGATCGTTAATAATTTTGCAACCAACTGGCGCAATAATAATGATCAATAATAATATTTATGTTTTCGCAAGTATAACAATCATAAAAGGAAAATCTAATTATCTAGAGAATTCTTTATATAGTGTACTAATTGTCACGTGTGAATGAAAGTTAATGAAGTCAAAACTGGGAGATTAATGTTATGGTCTGGACGAAATTCCGCATGAATCGAAGTACTAGATTTCAATAAAATCCTATCTTTATTTTGGGAATATTGGGGAAGTAGAAGATCGAATTAGTACATCTGCGTAATTATTGGGTGAATTTTACCTATTCAGGAGTTCAACCTTCGAAACTTAGTTTCAAAAAAATTTTTGAATAGTCGTCAACTTGTCTGCAAGAAAATCCACTTTCAATAACTTACAGTTCCATTAGCCTTTACGGAAAAATCAATTAATCAATGATTAATGAATACAGAACAATAATGAACAAAATGAATTCGGAAAATTGTGACTTCCACTTTTCTAAGATCATCCTTCCTCCAAAAAAAATTTCAATTACGAGTCACAGAATGTGATTATCTGAATATTCGTTATTGCCTTTTCCAAATGTTAAACACAATAATTTCAGCGACTTTCTCTTGGCGTCAATTCTCAAGGACTTCCATAGGTTCACTAGACTACAACGAGAATCATCCTATTTGGCATTTTATTCGATTAAATGTATAAAAACGGAAGCCTGTGATGTTTTTCGCCCACTAGGACGTTAATTTATATTCGTCTGATACGCAAATGATATCTCATTTGCCATCGAACTAGAGAGGTGAATATGTGGTCATTCTCAGGATAATTTCAGCGATGATGTAATCTTCAATAATTATTGTTCATTCCGAAGGTCTGCCTATACCTTGAGCGAACATTTAAGCAGCGCTGAAGGTGCAGTGTAGTATTCGTTGAATACAGGGTGATTTATTGAGGAATTATGAATTTGTTCATGAATGCAATTCAATTTACATATCTTATTATTTATGTCTGAGATTGAGAATGAAATAATACAGGGAAAGCAAAGAGACTGAAGACTACAAAATTATAGAATTGGTTAGGCTACAATGGCTCATTAGACGTTTATAGGAAAAAATATAGTTTTGTGCTGAAAAAAGTATTTTCATTCCCGATATAAATTTTTTTTTGACGTGAAATTACAAAGAAATAATTGAAAATGGCGCTCTGCTGCAACATGGATGTCTTCAAGGTTTTTCATTGAAAAAATGTAGTTTTTAAGATTCCGCGAGAAGTAACAATAATGCTCATGTCACGATAGTCAGAATTGAAAATTATGATACAGGAGGTCACAAAAGCGTTGTTGAAGTTGGAAATTTCGAGAACGTGAAAATTCAAGTTTTTCAAATGCTAACCCCAGTTTTTTATGGCCATAATGGAATCTACGTTGAAGAATAATGTAGGTGTGGAAATAACACCAATGCCCTAAAATTAATTTATTCTGAGTCGCGATATCATTTCTAATATCAATATTCTCAAATATATACAAACAAACTGGAAATTAAGTATTTCTATGGGTACAATCTGAAATAAATGTTCAAAATATCCTCCATTCTCTTCGAGACAGTTTTTTTTTCTGAGAAGACTAACATTCGAAATGTGATCGCGTAGATTGTATTTTACGAATATGAAAAAAAAAATATGAATTTTAGGGCACTGGTGTTGTTTCCACACCTTTATTATTTTTCATCGTAGATTCCATTATGGCTTCAAAAGAATGAGGTTCTAATTTGAAAAAATTGAGTTTTCACGTTTTCGAAATTTCCAACTTCAACAACGCTTTTGTGACCTCCCGTATCATGATTTTCAATTCTGACAACTCGTGACAAGAGCATTATTGTTACTTCTCGCGGAATCCTAAAAACGACATTTTTTCAATGAAAAACCTTGAAGATATCCATGTTTCAGCAGAGCGTCATTTTCAGTTTTTTTTCGCAATTTCACGTTAAAAAAGAAATTTCCATCAGTAATTCAGATATTCTACATTAAAACGAGTAAGAATTCATTAAGTCCGAAATTTCAAACTTGAATTTCCTTCCCAAAAATATTCTAACGAACGGTATTCGTGGGACACCCGGTATACTGTTTCAGTTATGTAACTGAATTGGAAAAAAAAACAATTAATGCCACATATTGTCTATTCGAAAATATCGAAAAAATTTATATGATTTAAAAACTAACCGACTCTTGTTTGTCTCATTATTATAATTTTCAATGACAGAACTCAGTTTAATAGATTCTTGAATGATATATATTCCAATTCGAATTTAATTTCATTTTGTTAAATTTGGGTGCCTTTTTAAATACGGATAATTATATCATTATCTTCATGATCCGCGCAGAAGATTAAAAACTAATTGCTTCTAATTTAGAATCAGGTTCATGATAACAATGAGTACATCGTGGGAAGTTGAGGCATAATTAGTTGTTGTTTTTCTGGCCATCTTTCTGATATAAACAGCATATGATGATAGTTTGCAATGTGCAATTGAGAAGCTGATGGAGCTTTCCGGAAAAAACATCCTCTTTGTTACATTAATGAAGAAATTGTATTTTTCCTTGTGATGAATAAGTATACTTTGAATACTTACCGTATGTCCTAGATTTTGTATCTATTCATTCGCTTTACACTCGTTCATACACTATATCACCCAATGTTAAGAAGTATGATAGTAAATATTTTGTTATACCATTGTTACTATTCCTCCATTCTTGCTAAAATGAGCTGATATTTCGAGCCACACTCCAACTCATGATGTTTTTTACATCATGGTGTCAAGGATATTGTTATTCTATGGTGTCAAGTTTATATAGAATATGTTCCGCAAATCAACATGGTTTTTTTGGTTGCTGGTTTTCCGTTCCGTAAATATGAAATATTCGGTTGATTCCTGGAAAAAAGGTTGATTACGGAATTCGATTGATGAAAAAACGTTTTTTCTGTGATCAGAACGACAATCAATGACTATGGTAACATATCCATTGCATAGAACAATTTTTATTTACCTTATGATCCATAGAACATAGAAGAGACAACAATCAACAATGGAAAAATTACTTGGTATGGTCTATGGATCATAAGGTAAATAAATATTGTTCTATGCTATGGATATGTTACCACAGAAAATTTATTGTCGTTCTGTTGCATAGACTTATATGTATATGTTCTGGTGGCAGAAAGATTGCTTTTTCATCAGTCAAATTCCGTAATTAATCTTTTTTGCGCGCATGTTCTAGGGGAACAGCGTGCTATCGTTTTGTCCAAATGTCTGTATTTTGGATGATTGAGCCGAAAATGGTCTCAATCGACTAGGTTGGACTCATTGATGACGAATACGGTATCAAAATCGATTCTGTCCGGCCGGCTGGCCGTCCGGCCGTAGACATGATAACTGTCGACAGAAGCAAGCTAGCAACTTGAAACTTTCAGGATAGGTTGCGCATCAAAATGCCGCGGTTTAGTTCGTTAATGGGCTTTATCGGTTGAATAGTTTCGGAGTTATGGGCACCTGAAGTTTTGAAGTTATTTATTTTTTATTCCAGAAACTACTTGAGCGATTCAATTCAAACTTGGCAGCTAGGTGGAGTATAATGACGCGCGACTTTGAGCCAAATTTCGTCAGGATCATTCTTTCAGTAAATTGAAAAAAATTTTTTTCGAAATTTTTTTCCGAAAAATTCATCAAATCCGAAAAAAAAAATTTCACTCGCACTTTGAGCCTTATATTTCACAGCAGTGTACCAAATTTCAGTTCGATACGATCATAAGTTTCGGAGATATCGGAAAAAATATGTCAAATTTCGAAGTTTTCTTCTCGATATCGTTGTTTTTTTCGGTATAACTCGGGAAATACTGATTCAAACCTAATGAAACTTCGCAGCTAGTTTGAAGATGATGAAAGACAACTTTATGCAAAACTTCGTGGTAATCGTTTCATTAGAACAATTTGAAAAAAAAAATTCTGCGATTTTCTTATCATATCATCCTCATTAGATTCTGTATGAACCTTCGAACTGTAATTTTTCGATGAAGTACTGGATTTCAATTCGATCTGATCTGTATTTCCGGAAATATTGGAAAAATAAAATTTTGAATGGGTATATCTGCGAAATCATAGGGTGGATTTTACCCATTCACGAATTCGGCCTTCGAAATTAGGGTTATTAACGAAGTTAGGGGGTTATTAAGGTCCAAACCTTCTCTACAAATATCGAGGTTCTAAGTTGTTTCTTTCGGAAGTTATTGTGTTTACGCAGTCGACCGTTAGGCTGACCGTAAACACAATAACTTCCGGAAGAAACGACTTGGAAACTCGATATTTGTAGAGTAGGTTTGGGGCTTAATTATGAAGGTCGAATTCATGAATGGGTAAAATCCGCCCAATAATTCCGTAGATATACCCATTCAAAATTTTATTTTCCAATGCACATAGATATATAAATGAGCATCTCACCATCTTATATCCACGTGCTGAATTTCGTTATTGCGTTTACAGTACAGTGGGTTTGAATCTCCAGGTTTAAAATGCACATAATCCGCCTAAGGGTTTAGTCTATGGACCCAATTGAAAGCCTGTAATCCAATGGTCGTATTTACACAAGTACAGACACCATCGCGTCGATATCTAGAAAGTAAATATACGATGACGATGAGCTCTCATTCATACATCAAAGTCACACCTCATATGAAATCGGAAAATATTTCGTGAAAATATCTTTTCCGAAAATCGAAATTACACTTAAATGTATTTCCAAATTCACTAAATCATAATAATTCATCATCTCAATATCTCCAAAATATCAGATATTTCTGCAACAATTGTTGCGATCGGGTTGAAATTATAGCGCTGGATGTAAAACTGAATTTTCCAAAAATGAGAGTATCTATTCGATTATGATGACCTCGAAATTTCGCAGTTGTTTCGGAAATAATAACGATACCGACAAAAAAATCACGAAATTCGGCATATTCTCTTTGCAATATTTATGAGAACTGAAAACGGCTCGAACTGAAATTTGGTATTTTGTTGGAATGTATTAACTGCAAAGATATGTGTTGAATTCCATTTATGTCTTATGCATGGGTTGAAAAAAATCGAAATTTGAAAAATTTTAGATGACTTTTTTTGAAATTCACAAACAATACGATTCCAACAAAATTTGCAAACCTGTTGCGCGTCAGTTTCCTACAACAAATCATCAGGTCTCAATCGGAAAGCAAAAATAGTTTCTGAGATACTGGGGAAATAACCCAAAAATTCAAATGAGAAAACTCCAAAACTGTTCAGCAGGTTTGGCCCATCAACGAACTTAAAAGTCGCATTTTGATACGCAGCCCACTTCAAGCCGCTAGCTCTTTCGGTTCTGAAGTTATCAGCCGGACAGTATTGATTTTGACATCACACAGGGTGCTTGTTCAAACCATTGAAACCCTAAAATTCCTGTATTTTATTACGAAATATCTTCTGCATTATACAATCTTTTTCAGACTATGACTATCTCAAATCTTGAATTGGGAATTTCTGCGAAGATGCCAGCGCCCTAACGGACGAATTTGGAACCTGTCCAAGCTAGTAGTTTTATGTAAACAAACCTTAGAAATGTGGTGGAGAACGAATATTTATTAAACAGAGCTCAAATATTTGAAGAAATTATTATAATTTTGTGTAAGATTTCTTGAAAAGGAACTTTTCGTTTGGATCACGATATAAAATCGTACTTTAAATCGTTCCTGTAGGATAATTTCGGTGTTATTTTAGTGTCTGTTGCTTGGTGGATCAAAATGAACCAATATCTAAGTTTACTTGAATTTCTGGAAAAATAGGCACCTCAATAAGTACTTTAAGGACTCTTATTTATGTGAAGAAGTGCTGAATGAAGGATATATTATGTGGTAAATCTAGAATCAGTCCAAATGATATGACTTATTCTTTGTTTACAAACGAGTGAATCAATAAAATGAAAACAGATTTTCTGCTTTAGTTCTTTTGCATCGTATTTCTAAAGAAAAGGAAACAGATAGACATATAATTGATTTCATTTTCATATAACAGCAGCTCAAGATACACATACAAAATGAAAAATGTCACAGCTGGTTCAACCTACCTAAATATAGAAATGAAAAGTATAAATGTATTTATATGAATAACTTCAGCTATTATCAAATCTGACAGTATATCTAGTTTTTATCAGGTTTTCAACAAGATCACTCTTTTAGAATATGATTTTGTGTATGTGAATTAAGTAGCTGCAGGAGTGCTCGGTAGTTTCTCTACAGCATTTTTCTTCAAAATTCTCTTATTTTCATTTACACCTGAAAATATCATGACATGAAGTTGTTTCAAAATGAATACATTGTAGGTAATTTACTTTTTTGAAAATAAACATCTTCAGAGACATGCAGTGAACATACTTTCATGTGTTTCGTGACCTGTTTTCCAATCTTCAATTTCTAAAGCTAGGCCTTTCTTCTATCATTGAGTTCCCTGCCAAATGCTGTTTCCAAACTAACATCACTTTCATTTGGCTTGGAAAAAAATGAAAACTAGAGGCACTAGATGATCCTTTCTTCTTTGACCACGAATAACATTGAGTTGAGGCACACAACAACAGTCATTTCGGGAGGATGCCATTTCGAATTAACACAATCGAAAATTTTAAACGGAAAGAAAGGAATCGATTGATGAATATTACTAACACTTTCGGTATACCAAAATTTCAACTCGGAGAACAACACAAAAGCTCGAAAATGAACTCCAAAAGTAAGCAAATTACGTGAGAATAACAGGCACGTCAAAAAACTACTAGCTTGGAAGTGTTCGAATTTCTATCGCCAGAGGGCGTATCGCTTAGCAGTAGTTGCGAATAGTTTGTTATCCTTGAAATTTCAAAATTTTATCACTTGGGATTTCCATGAAGATTCAACGAGAATACTGAAGTTCATCGAACGAAATTCTCATCACGACTCGAATCAAATATCTCACATCCAAATTAAAGCGATATTTGGACCCCAAAAATAAATAACCTATAAAAATTTTTTCTTTACAGTTAAGACCTAATTCATGGACGACTGAATTGCATCGCAATAAGCAGGTTAGCAGGTGAGTGCATAGAATACTTAAATTTAATGAAGATCCTCATTATGATTTATGTGAATTCTTCACGGACTAAAAATATAGCAGTTAATTCGCTGGTTTAACGTACAAGCTATAATTTTTCGGGGAATAACTATTGTGTAATAATAATGGATTTTTTTTATAATTGTCCTACTTAGGGAGTTCCTATATGGAATGTAAACTAAAAAGTAATAATATGAATAATACTCAAAGTAGTTGACAGGAACTAGGAAGTCGGAAAGATAAACAAACCTCAGCTAATGCCGAAGTTTCACGAAAATATATATCTGTTTCTTCAGGGCTCAAACAGAGATTACATCATGTAGTCAAACACAAACCTAAAAATTTTGAAGACTTGACTAGACAATAAGAAATTGAAGTTATAATTAAATTATATTATAAAATGGCAGAAACAACAACGTAATGATTGAAGTCAAAAACTTATGAATACGGCGAGCACTTGACAAGCTTGTCGGTTGTTCCGTTTCGATCGAGTTCATGTGAAATCAAGTGTTGTGACGTGAACAATTTTGACATGCGGCAAAACATAATAGCAAGCGCATCCACCATTTCAAATCGTTTTCTTGCTCAATTTTGTTGGAACAGTTCCTCTGCTTTCTTGCAATAAATGTTAATAACTATTAGATGCACACTTGTTCTTACTCTATTGAGACAAGAGAGCGTTCCGCACGTTTTTTTTCAATATTTACATCATCAGGGCGCTATTTTATAATCAATTACCCTATTGGAGCCTTCCAATAACCTATAACAATGTACTTTTTGACATTTTCACTCTTATTATTACCCGTACAGCTATTTTTGTCGAGCCAATCATTTTCAGGTGTTTTCTAAGTTTTCATTCCCAATATCTTTAAAAGAACCATAAATTTCATATGAAAATTAGTATTTTTGGAGAACGTCATATCGGATTGCTAGATTTAAACTATTTGTCGAGGGAAGTTTATAGAAAAATTTTATCAAAATTTTATTTTTCCAATATTTCCAAAAATACAGATTTGATCGAATTGAAATCCAGTAATTTATCAGTAGAAAACTCAAAAAGCACTGCCGTGAAGGCAGCAACTTTTGCGCGCATGTTCAATGTAGATGACCGCTTCAGCAACGAATTTGAACATGCACGCAAAAGCTGCTGCCTTCACGGCAGTGCTTTTTGAAATTTTCTACTGATAAATTACTGGATTTCAATTCGATCAAATCTGTATTTTTGGAAATATTGGAAAAATAAAATTTTGATTGGGTATATCTACGGAATTATTGGGCGGATTTTACCCATTCACGAATTCGACCTTCGTAATTAAGCCCCAAACCTACTCTACAAATATTGAGTTTCTAAGTCGTTTCTTCCGGAAGTTATTGTGTTTACGCAGTCGGCCGTTATGCTGACCGCAGATATACCCAATCAAAATTTTATTTCTCCAATATTTCCAAAAATACAGATCAGATCGAATTGAAATGCAGTACTTCATCGGAAAATAACAGTTCGAAGTTTCATACAGAATTTAATGAGGATGATATGATAAGAAAATCATAGACACTTTTTTTTTCAAATTGTTCTGATGACACGATTATCACGAAATTTCGCATAAAGTTGTCTTTCAGTATCTCAAAACTAGCTGTGAAGTTTTATCAGGACTGAATCAGTATTTCTCGAGTTATACCGAAAAAATCAAAGATATCGAGAAGAAAACCTGAAGATTTGACATATTTTTTCCCGATATCTCCAAAACTTATGATCGTATCGAACTGAAATTTGGTACACTGCTGTGAAATATGAAGCTCAAAGTGTGGAAGGAATTTTTTTTGTATATGATGAATGGTTTCCGAAAAAAAAAATTTTTTGGAAAAAAATTTCGAGAAAATTTTTTTTCAAAATTTACTGACAGTATGATCCTGACGAAATTTGGCTCAAAGTTGCGCGTCGTTAAACTCCACCCAACTGCCAAGTTTGAATCCAATCGCTCAAATAGTTTCTGAAATAAAAAATAAATAACTTCATAATTTCGAACGATTTGGCCCATCAATGAACTTAACCGCGGCATTCTGATGCGCGACCTACCCTGATAGTTTCAAGTTGCTAGCTCCCTTCTGTCGACAGTTAGCGTGTCTACGGCCGGTCAGAATCGATTTTGACACTGGATTCATCATCAGTGAGTTCAACCTAGTCGATTGAGACCATTTTCGGCTCAATCATCCAAAATTAGAGACACTTGGACAAAACGATAGCACGCTGTTCCCTTAGAACATGCGCGCAAATCGGAAATATTGCAAACGATAAATGAAGTGCACTGTTACGTTTCAGATTTTATATCTGACTCCTTCATCCGATAATGAAGAGATAATTGGCAGAATTATTCTCCGTGAATAATTTCGTATTTCAAGACTTTTGTCGAATAGATAAAAAAATCTAGACAACACCTTAAAATAATACAAAATACTATCATGAAATCCTTTAACCGATTCTGTTGAAGCCAAGTTTCGTTAGGTGCATCAAGTCTTAGATCTTTTTTCGAGAATATCCACAAAATTCGAAGAATATTTCGGAATATTCAGGAAGAAATTAGCCATTCTCTAATTCATTTCTCTAGGTAGTTATTTTGCTCTCGGACTGCATAACAAGCAATGGTCGAACTTGTGTATTGTTGAAATCCACCTGATGATTGTGTAGAATTTTTTTTTTCCGAAATAACACAAGTGATCTATTAGAAATCTAGAACTTGGAACTTGAATCCAGAATGACGACTTGAAGGTTCATTCGAAATTTCGTAATGATTATCTACACGATGAGAGCCTAACTGCTTTGACCTAGAAGTCAAGCAACCATACCTGAATGGGATTCAACTCTTTTTTATTGAAATGAGCCACTTTTGAGCTCTGCAAAAAACGGGAATTTGTGTGAAATATGAAAAATACAATCTTACAACCATATTTTTTTCACAGGTCTTCCAAATCCAAGTTTTTCAAGGACGAAGACAACGCCGAACAGATATCCAAATCCAGCGACTGGATTGAAGCTTCTCTTGAGGTCCCAGAAAAAGACATCTCAATGAGTTTCGAGAATTCAAAACTGGCGCCAATATTCAACGACAGTGAATCTGGAACCCCAATTCCTCCTCCTAGAAAACAGAAGAAAGGAATAAAAGAAAAAATTGAAGCAGCTGCTAAAAGTGGCTTACTTGCCCTCCAACCAAAGAAATCAATAGAAGAACCACTTTGTATCAAGAAAAAAATCAACTATTACTGTCCTTGCCATGACCCAAAACACAAACATAATCATGAACCTCACAATTCAGTACAGGAAAAAAATATTGTAAACAAGAAAGAACAAAAACTAGAAAAATCCAAAAAGAATGACAAAGAGAAAGAATCGAAACGTAGAAAGAATTTATCTGTTGTTTCCTTGCCTAACTATAGTGATCTGAAATTCACCGTAGCTAATTTTTCTGATATTGACGGGGTGGAAAGCCATGGGAAACAAATGAAAGCATCGAATATGTCTTTGCCACAGGAAACGAAGGTTGGTGGAAGTAAGAACTATATGGTGAGGTGTAGGAGTTTTGGTTCACTCCTGCCTCATCAGTTGTTGGAAAAACTCAAACCAACACCTATCGTGATTCCCAGTGCAGAAAGCGATGACAGCTTTGCTGCTTTAGAAGACTGGGATTTGGATCTAATTGAACATTACAACCCAAGAGATGCCAGTTTGCCCAGACCTAGAAGACCTGTTCCTAAAAATGAAAAAAATATTTTATCTGACCTTGAAACCCAGATAATGAAGGAAGAAATAGAAATATTGCCAGAATCATCGAAGAAATCATCGAGCAATAATTCTACTGAAACTCTCCTTATAGGTGACACACCAACTACATTGAAGGTATTCAACTCTGAATCCACTAGTTCCCGTATAGAACCAAGTGAATTCAGTTCTTTGGAAATATACGATAGCATTGAAGACAGTGTCAATGCCAATTTGAAAAAATCAGCGGAAGTAGAATCCCTAGTTTCCGAAGTGAAGAACGTAAGTTCACTGAACAATAACTCATCAGCTAAGGAAGAAGAGAAAACAATTCAGAAATTCATCGAAAAATTCATAGAAGCAGAAAAAATGAATCCAAATAAGAGCTGATAATGATAGCTAAATAATGAAATATTCTGCTGTAATTTCATTCATTTACTCGAAACTAATATTTGCATGTGATGAAGAACATTTAAAGATTTTTATTTTTGCACATGATAACAGCAACAAATAGCTCAAAAATGTTTGAACAGATGGTTTATTCATATCCTATATTTTGTAATATATGATTAAGAATAATTTTATTTTTATACTAAGAGTATAAAGTCCTTGTTCATAATATAATCGTTGGAATTGTTGAATGGAATAAAAAGGGAAAATAAACATACCTATTTTTTCTATCGATGTGGCGTATACCTGACTTCATGAAGGTTGGCAGCTATTCGTTTTTCCTCAAAGAGAAACACAATAGAAGAATAATTCTGGACGATAAAATGACTTCGCAAGTATGTTTTCCATTTATTTTTATTTGAGTTTCTCCACACAACTTTATGTTTTTCATGACAGCCAACCAACTTTCCTTCACGATTGCCACTGCTGAAAAGCTACTCATATAGGGGTGTATTTGTCATATCACATATAAATGTCACTAGATATAATTTCCGTCATATGATAATGAAAGCTTTCAAGAATTATGCGTTTTATTTCTTCTTATGTTCGGAAGATGGCGTTCAGTGAGTCGTGAATGATAATAGTTCGAAATTCAGATGATGCTCTGATAATCTACAGGCTGAGTCACGAAAAACTTCAACAATCAACCAATCAACAGAATGTGTTTCTTTCACTTCGTTGGTTCAATCAATTTTCAAATCTGAAATTTCACTGATTAATTAATATAAATTCAATATTGAATACTTTTCCTGAAAAAAAAACTATTTCAGATTCTCCGAGCTCTCTCAAAAATTTCAGGGTAGTTTGGTATTGAGAAAGCCCTATACAGAGCGATTCGAATCATTAAGAATGATATATGAAGCCAAAATATCCCTCTCAAGTTTTTAATAGAATTCTCAAGAGAATACCCACACATTTTGTATGGATCTAATCGTTGGAAAATATTAATAATAATAATAATAATAATAATAGGTCTTTATTTCAGAACAATTCCCGTAACAAGCCAAGAAAAGAAGTGAAATAGTGTCAAATCCAAAGCAACTAAACATCAAAGCTGCCCAAATCATAGGGTTCCATATCTAATATAATATAATATCAAAATCTGGTAATCAGATTTCAATGGAATTTGGCACATGATTCGAGCTTAGGTGTGACAATAGTGCCCCAGATTCAAATTTAATACCACGACATATTTGAAGATATAGAAAAAAAAACCAAGAAAAGCACTGCCGTGAAGGCAACAGCTTTTGCGCGCATGTTCAATGGAGATGACCGCTTTGGCAACGAATTTCAAAATGCGCGCAAAAGCTGCTGCCTTCACGGCAGTGCTTTCCTTGGTTTATTCGATGAATTACTGGATTTCAATTCGATCTAATCTGTATTTTTCGAAATATTGGGAAAATAAAATTTTGAATGAAATTTGAAATTTTTCTTGCTGTAATGGACACGATCATCACGAAATTTTGCACAGAGTTTTTCATCATTGTTTTCTAACTAGTTATCAAAATTAATTATGATTAAAACAGTATTTTTTTAGTTATTCCGAAAAAACAACGTAATCGAGAAAACAAGCACGAAATTTCACTTATTTTTTCCCGATATCTCCGAAAAAAATGATCTTATCGGATTGAAATTTGGGACACTACTGTGAAATTTAGAGTTCAAGGTATGCCCGATATTCTTTCCAAATGTAATGAATAGTTTATGAGAAAAAACAAATTTGAAATTA
Organism: Myrrha octodecimguttata; assembly: GCA_958510865.1. Classification (NCBI taxonomy): domain Eukaryota; kingdom Metazoa; phylum Arthropoda; class Insecta; order Coleoptera; family Coccinellidae; genus Myrrha; species Myrrha octodecimguttata. Next base: position 74,261,170 of record OY294056.1, on the reverse strand, counting down.
TACTGACAGCACGATGTCAACAAAGTTGCAGTCTGCATGTTTCAACAAACTGTCAAGTTCCAATTCAATCACTCAAGTAGTTCTCAAAATATCAGGCAAATAATCTCTAAACTTCAAACAGCTATAACTCGGAAACCATTCGACCGATTTTGCCCATTAACGAACTCAACGTTCGCCTTCTGAAATGCAACCAACGCTGAAAGTTTCAGTTCGATAAGATCGTCCGTACGACCGAAATTGTGTGTACAGACGGCCAGCAGGCCAGATAGAATCGATTTTGACACCGGATTTGGCATCAGTGGCTCCAACCTAGTCGTTTGAGACCATTTTCGGCTCAAAATTCGAAAATTACAGATATTTGGACGAAACGATAGCACGGTGTTCCCCAGAACAGTCGCGCTAAAATGTGTAAAATTTCTTCGATATTTGTAATTTTTAAGTTATTTCCTCGATATCTCAATAAATACTGCCTCTAACAGATGGGAACTTCTCAACCAGTTGAAGAATATCGACACGCAACATTTTGAAAACTTTTGTGAGAATAAGAATGATGTAAATGTGGAAAAAAGATCCTTTTGAGGAAATTTCCCGAATGTTCTAACCAAAAGTGTTCATGTGAAAACTATTCATTAGAATCCAATGGGATTTGGCACAAATCGTTGGATCAATCAATTCTCAACAAGATTGCTTTTTATTCCAGATTGATCCGACGTTCATTTCAGGAGGAATATATATTCTTCTGAATCGTCAAAATGTCCTCTATAAGCAGGGACCATATTACCCATTGATTAGGTCACACCCTGTATAGATTTTCATCGACCGGAGGTGTACATACTGAGTGAGTTAAACGTTCGGTATTACTTCAAATCATCAGTGGAATGAGGGTTTTCCTTTAAACAAAAATGCAGTGATTTTCATGAAAAACCTTTAGAACATCACGTTTCAAACATGAAATTATATTTTTTAAAAAATGTTTGATCACCTAAAGCTGAGAAATAAAAATGGGGATTTGCATTTAAAGGGATTTGTCTTGACTGCACGATATGGCAACGTCGAGTTCAGCTTTCTCGGAAAGAAAAGGACGTCAAATGTGTTACTTCGCTTAGGAAACAGAGATAGCTATACTTCGATCTGGTTAGAGTAGAAGACAACGACCAATGAATAGAAAAAGAAGAGCACAGACTGTCATACTGTCATATTACTGACAAATCGCAAACGGAAATTGTTGTGTTATATTGATAAAGAACACGTGTGTACCACAGAATAGGAATGAATATTTCATTATTCTATGGCAGAAAAAGCTATTCTAATAAACAGCGTTGTCACTTCGTGCATGCCTGGCAAATCCCAAACCACAATTTTTAAATCTGATTTTGAACACTTTCTGAAGGTAATTTGGAAAAATTATGAATCAAACCCCTAATAATTATGTTCGAATTTGCACTTTCATAAATAACCCAAATTCAGGAAAAACCCCCATTGTTCGAGCTAATTTATAGCGACAGATTCATCCATATTGTCAGGAATAAAATCAATTTCGGTCCAGGTAAATCCAATCAAATCCAGTATAATACACAATCATCGTTAACTGTAGAAAGCTTATCTCGTTTATCCCATACTGAATCGTACTTTCATTCGAGTCGAATGAATCAGACCCTAAAATCGTCAACTGGATAGACATCTACCCTTGCAACAAAGAGCTCTATTGTTTTCGACGTACATTCCAATATTCGGAAAGTTAAATTTTATTTACTCTTGGAATACCTATCGCGAAAGGAGATTGCGACCTGAATCACGGATATTGTGAGAACCAGCACATACCAATTTGAATTAATTGAATGAAAGGGAAGAAGGGTTCAGCTTCCTGTAGGAAGATATAATTAAAGGACTCATTCTGAGGAAACTTTAAGGTTGGCAAGTTCACTGTATTATGGTCGATCATCGATTTCTGTTATTGTCTCTCAGTTAAACTTAACGTTATATTGAGTAATGACAAGCCATTCAACTTTTTGATGGCGCACCCTTGTTAATATCTGTTTACCTACAAGGCGCGTCAAAATTATGGAACAAATTCATTTTCTCAGAAGAAAAATGTTTGGCAACAAAATCCTGAAACAGGTCAATTTTGTTTCACTTTTACCAAATTTATATGCATTTTTTGAAGGATTTTTGTTGTACCCTGTGCCATCCCCATCAACCCTCTGAATTTTTTGAATACGGTAAGTAGGTCATGTGGTACTTTTTTGGCAAGGTCTTTGCATTTTTTTACAGGAGTGTAGAAAATTTCAAGAAAAAAATTATTCTTTTGAAAAATTAGTGATTCACCGGGTGGTACTTCAATGCCGAAATAAATATCCAATGTCACTGCATTTTTTTTTCTTCATCAAAGGGTTCGTAGGAGTTGAAAGTAGTGAAAAAACAAAACTGTAGTGGTCGACTTCCATTCGGTGACAAATTTCATCAGGTATCATCGTCTCAAAGTAAATGAGTCATGACAAAGTGCATATACTGAAAACCTTTTTGAAGTAAAACAAAGCACCACATGACCTACTTTCCCTATTCGAAACATTTATAGGGCTGATGAGGATTGCACAGGGTGCAACAAAAATCCTTCAACAATGCATAAAAATTTGGTAAATGTGAAACAAATATTGACCTGTTTCAGGATTTTGTTGCCAAATATTTTTCTTCTGAGAAAATGAATTTGTTCCATAAGTTTGACGCGCACTGTATAATGTATGCATGATGTAAATAAATGATGAAAATGATGAATGATGATGAAACTGGTAGAAGGTTCAGGTGGGGAGGGATGAATATTCAAGGGGCATTATTTTGAGAAAAAATCTAGAAAAGAACTGACTTGATTATCGATTAAAGCTTATTTTGGGAGCATTTTGGATAATTTTTTAGGTATTTTCTGGGTTTTCACTTCCAGTATCTGAAACAGAATTATTAGAAATTAAATGAAATTGTTTTTCATGGAAAACGCCCTTGTGGATTGCTGGATTAAACTATTCGTTTCTGCAGTTTCTTGGGGAACAGATAACCTGATGAACAATACAAACGGCAAACAGAGCGAACTGTGACGTTTCAGAGTGAAAATCTGATTTTTTCATCAGACAAATGAAAAAATTTTTAGAAATATTTGCTATTTATTTATTGTGTTGATATTGTGTTTTGATTCTGAAACAAAAGGTATCGATGGAAGCCTATTTTGGAATTGAATTTGGGATTTTTTAGGCGAAACCCGATCAACGAATTCGCCACTTCATTTCTGTGAAGACCACTTTGATGTAAGTATGTCATCATATATATTTGATAGGTCTACAACTTGAAACGTTTGTTCGACGTGAAATAGTTGAGAGATTAGGGCTATGGAATAACTGATTAATTAAGGTTGTGTTCGTTTTGGTCTTGGCTAAATCTTATTTTCAATTTTAATCGTAGCTAAATGATATGGAACTGTTTCCTTTCCGTTTGAATTGAACATAATTGATTGCATTATATGCATATTATGGTATTGAAGACCTGGAATCATTGAAATTAATTAGAACAAATACATACACATTGTCTTGGTGATTATTCAGGATTCAGGTGTTTACTATGGGGGAAAAGATTACTACTAGTACTAGTAGGTGCTTCTAAGTTACAGAAATTTCTTCGTTTTATTGGGTATTAACATGGTATTAAGTCTGAAATAGCAACTTTCAAGCTGTGAGGGACGTAACATCGAAAATAAACAATGACAATTTTATTGTAGGAATAACCTATGCAAGTTAAATAAATAAATGAAGAAATGAATAAATAAATGAAGAAATAAATGAATGAATAAATTAACTCACATGGAACTGGTCAAATTAATGGCCGATTGCGGGATTCTAATGTTATATTCTATTGAAAATCTGTGTTTTCTTAAAGAAACTAAAGCAGTTTTTCAATTTTTCCAATATGAATTTTCCGCTGAAACCATTAAATCCATGACTTTTTGATACTGTCGTCATGCCTATTGTCACGCAGAACTGGAAGGCCAGTTTAGGAGGAATTGTTAAATTGAATGAATAATGAAATCAAAATGGAGAGGGCTTGTCGAGCTCTGCGAAATAATAAATTGCAGTTCTTGCAGAGTGTTTTTTTTTCGATAGTTTAGAGTTCTGTTTCGTGATATGGTAAAATATTTCAATATTTTCCTATTGATTCCTCAGTTTCTATCTGAAAAATAGAAACCACTTATTTCCTTATTGTATTTTATGGTTGAACCAAGTGAAAAAAAGTTCTGGTTCAACCCTGTACTCTACCAATTGATTTATCTAAAATTGTCCCGTAAAAATTACTTGTTGAACAATGAATATAAAAAGGAAAAGACTTTTCGTATGATTATACGGATTTAGTTATGAAAATCACATCTAAGCTAGGTCCGAAAGAGTTTTTAACTTCCTTTTATCCGTCATTTTCCAATAAAGTGTAGATCTCAATTCGATCCAATCAATATTTTCCCAAAAATTGAGGTTCAAACTTACTCTACCATTCCTAAATTATTTCTTCCGAGAAAAATGATGTATTCGGTATTGGTGAAGTGGATTCGGAGCTTAATTACGAAGGCTGGATTAATAAAAAGGTAAAATCCGCCTAATGATTTCATTGTTATACCTGTTAAGATTATTTTTCTCCAATATTTCCAGAAATACTAATTTGATCGAATTGAAATTTAGAAGTCACTTGAAAAATTAAGGTTCTTGCAGAATTAAATGAGGACCATATGAAGAAAAGGAATGAATCTTTCCATCTGATAGTGAAGATGCGTTTGGCAGGTCAATACGTGAATAGGTGACCGCTGTGGCAACGAATAATAATATGCTCGCAAAAGCTGCTGACTGTTGTTCTTGAATTTGGTAAACAAGTCGCCGATATATTAAAAAGATATTTACATCATTGTACGCAGTGTGTTTTTATGAATAAAAATGTGAAACCGAACATAGGCGGTCTCCCTTAATTTGGAAGATATGGGCCCCTCAAGTTCCAAAATGGGTCGTTTTCAATTCCCTTTTTCCACCATAAAAACGATTTCTCACTTCATCTGTTTAGTTCACAAACCACCTTTGAACCTTCAACCAACAATAAGCAACAATTTTTTTCAAGAATAATTAATATTTAATGAAAAAACAATGAAATTACTGGACAACCACTTAACCTCTATTCCTTCTGATTTCGACTCAGTCTAAAAGTGAAGTTTGGCAATGGGGCGAATTTCATCGGTCGGAATCGTGCCAACGTGCGTATTCGTGAATGAGATTATTGCTGGCGAGAAAAATGAAATATGTTCTTGGTTCTTACTGTTTACTGCGATACTCTTAATCTCCCAATAGGAGAATTCGTTTCTAATGAAATCTACAAGGTTGAAACACATAGTAATGGAATGAGAATATACCCTGATATATATTTCAACGTACATTTTACTCATATGTGATAGGTCGCGCCCTTCCCAGATTTCCAATGAAATCGAGGTTATTAAATAACACATTTTATTGGAATACCCTGAATCTCATTTTCAACTGGGACCATCTCGAAGACAACAAAAAAAGAAGTAGATAACAACCTCCCTATTTTGAAGGGAATAGAAAGAAAGTTCAAACGAAAATATTGAGAGTGAAACCTTAAACAAATATTCTCGATGGTTTTGTCTTGATGTTAGAATAACCACCTCTTCTTCAGTGACAGATGCATTTTCCTTACAATCCTATCCTTCAACTGTCCATCCTTTTCATATTTCCCGCCATCAACTACTCTCCGGTCAAAATACGTTGGCCAGCTATGAAAAGACCCTTTGGCCAAGCTCCGCTTTAACATTGAGTATTTCGTAGAAATATACGTTAAGTGGTTGTCTAATATTTTCACTTTTCTTCCTTTGAATAATGAATAGTCTTGAAAGAAAGTGTCGCTATTCGTTGGTTGAAGGTTCAAATATGATTTATGAACTAGATTTGAGAAGTGAGAGATCATTTTTATGGCGGAAAAAAAGGTCTGAAAATGCAACAATTTGGAACTTTGGGTTCCCATATCTTCCAAACAAAGAGAGACTGCCTACGTTGGTCTTGATATTTTTTGTTCAGGAACTCACACTACTTATAATGATGTGAATATCTTATTTATAGCTTTGCGACGGGAAATCTTGCGGGTTTAGAATTTTTTATGCAAGTTGAGGGTATGAGGGAAAGAAAAACATCAAAATTGCATTCAGGATACCCGACGACTCTATTCATTGCCGAACTCTATTACCACAAACTAAATTCCAATTTATTTTCCGCCCCGCAAAAAATTTAATGATGAAACGAAAAGCACAGGCGAAATTTGTTTCTAGCCACAACTCAGACAAGATCCCTAATGTAGCAGCAATATGCAAATGCTGCCATTCATAATACGACCGTAAACGACAAAGCTTCTCAGGATCTAAAGGAGCATCTTCATTTGCATATGATTTGCAGAATAATGTAAGTATACTCAGATCTTGAAACGCGCCAGAGGTGGGAGCTCTGGGGAAGTCTCATCACCGAATACGGAATTGCGGGAAAATATCAGCAAATTGAATTGTCCCTCATTTTTGTGGAACATGTTGTTTTGTTTGGTTGCGGTATGAAGAGCATGAAGATTTTGAATATCTAGGCAGACAATGTCAGCCATACTGGAACGTGTTACCTATATTCATCAGAGACGCCCGCATATTCATAGCCAAAGGAAATTCAGATGTCAACTTTCCATGGTGAAATCGTTCACATAGTATACAGGGTGATTCCGGAGGAGACCGTCAGATTTTGGGATAGGTTTACACGAGTCAAGACTGTCTCGAATATATGTTTGGATTATGGTTGGGGGTCTCTATTGGGAATGTACAGGGTGATTTGTCCGATTCGACGTATTTTACTTTTAATGATAACTTTGGTACGGCTTATTCGATTTTAATGAAATTTTCAGCGAAGTACAACATTGATGAGCACATTCATTAGTTTCAAAAAAATTTTCAAAATGAGCGGTTGTTATTGTGATAATTCCAAGTCAATTGTGCAGGTTGAAAAAACACCCTGTACATCGCGTTTCCTAAACTACGCTATCTGTTTACGGTTCCACCATAATAAGTCAATATTCGAGGTTTTCTAATTTTTTTGGCACACTTCTAGTTTTCCGAGAAAATATTTTCAAAAAAAGACAACGTCGAAATTTCGCTTCAATCGATTCTACTTTTATTGATAACTTTGGTATGGCTCATCCAATTTTGATGAAATTTGCAGTGCAGAACAATCTGAATGAGTACATTCAATAATTGCAACTATATCCCAAAATACAGGGTTGTATTCGGGATAATTTCAGAATTTCAGATTAATTGTGCAGTTGAAAAAAAACCCTGTACATTGCTTTTCCAAAATTTTTTAATTTGATTCAGATTCAGATTTCATAATGTGCCATTATTGAGAGATTTCAATTTTTTTGGCACACCTCCGGTTTTCCTAGAAAACATTTTTGAAGATGATAATAATCGAATTTTCGCTCACAAGCAGTGAGAGTATTCCGCACTAGGTAGGAAAGCTGTGTTTTCCAAGGCTGCAAAGTTGTTCGTTATTCTAAAATATTCTATTCAAAGTTGGAATTTATTTTCAATTGCTCATTTTCTGTATAGAATCATTCCATTCAGAAAATAACATAATTGAATATTTTCGCAAACCTCCGCTTTTCAATAAAAGGGATATTTCTATGAAGCAGTGACGTTATGTGATTTCATTCAATAAAGTCGAATGGAAATTTTGAAAAAAGGTGCATCTATTTATTCGAAAAAGAGAAAACCATTTCGAAAATTCAATGTGAATTTCCTGTTGATCCTAAATTCCACTTGTCATTTGTTACGTATGTATGTTCAAATTTTGTTTTCATGTGTGTAGATTTGTTTGGTGCATATGAAGTAATGTTTGTTGTTTGTTTGTGCATATGAAGTAATATTCTAAATTTAATGATTTCATACAGAATATGAGCAATTAAATATGTATTTGGAATTGGAAAAGAATATTCTAGAACTTAAGAACTGCTGTGGATCCTTGGAATATACAGCTTTACTACCTAGTGCTGAATATTCTCACTGCTTTTGCGCCAAATTTCGATTATGCTCTTCTTCAAACATTTTTGCTAGGAAAACTGGAGGTGTGCCAAAGAAATTAAATACCTCTGAATGAAGAAATATTATTATAGAATCTGAAACGAATCAGAAAGTTTTGAAAAAGCAATGTACAGGGTGTTTTTTTCAACTGCACAATTAATCTGAAATTCTGAAATTATCACAATAACGACCCTGTATTTTGAGAGGTTGTTACAATTATCAAATGTACTCATTAAGATTGTTCTACACTGCAAATTTCATCGAAATTGGATGAGCCATACCAAAGTTATTAATAAAAGAAGAATCAACTGAAGCGGAATTTCGACATTGTCTGTTTTTGAAAATATTTACTCAGAAAACTAAAAGTGTACCAAAAAAATTTGAGAATCTCAAATACTAACTTAATATAGTGGATCCGTTAACAAATAGCGTAGTTCAGGAAACGCGATGTACAGGGTGTTTTTTAAACCTGCACAATTGATCTGGAATTATCACAATAACAACTACTTATTTTGAAAAATTTTTTGAAACTAATGAATGTGCTCATCAATATTCTACTTCGCTGAAAATTTCATTAAAATCGTATAAGGGCCAATTGCACCGTATTACAAAACCATAGATTGAGACCATAACCAAGGCTTAGGTAAAAAATTATCTTGCACCGTCACGTAATCCACGTTCAATGGCCTTAACTGACTATTAAATTTAAAGTCTAGAATTTGGGGGCTTAAAAGAAGGATTAATGGTAAGCTTCGGAATCTAACCCTACTTTCGAGCGATTTCGTACAAGTTTGACATTTTTCTGGACGTAACCTCAAGTTTGTTTACGTTTTTTTTTTGTTTACATTGGACATTGATGGAGAACTCCTACGAGTTGATAATCAAATTTTGATTAAAAGTGGTTGAATTTCAGATGATATTTATGAAAAATGATATAGGGAGAAACTGGCATCAGTAGGCATTGATTCGTATGTTTTAAAGCATGAAGAATTAACACCAGTATTTCCATTGAGTTCGTAAACTTAATGGTATTTCTATAAACCTTCAACTATTTGAAATGAAAAAGCTACAATGATATGCTCATTTATTTCCAAGAGCGAATAGCAGAATGAAATCGAAGACATATTTGGAATGAGAAAACATAGTTTCATGAAGATTCTTCAGTACTATTTCATTCAGTGATATATTACGTGGAAAGCTATCATGTACTACTTCATTATTGTGCAGGTGCTGTCTCTGTGCTATCATTATCCTCTATTATATATTAATTGGACTCAAAATATAACTACAAACGAATTAATGTGAAAGAAATTGTATCCTCGTGTTAGGCAATCTTCAAACGTACACCTTTGTCAATCCATCCATGATACTTCAAAAATTATATAGAATACTTTTTAGTCTGCGGATCCACATCAGAGTTTTCATTATCTTCGACCAACAATTAACTCAATTAATAATATACTTATAATAATTTAATAGAAAGTCTACTCTTAGGTGAGCCGTTCCTTATCGGAAAGTTGTTTCGGATAAATCAATACTATTCATTTATTCATCTTACAAACGCCAGGATTGTAATACCATGCAGAAACTTAAATCTTGAGTATATGACTATAAATTTGAATAAGGTTTAAAGCCTGATGCAGAGGTAAGAGCACAGGTCTGTGGTAAGAGATCCCTATAGTCTTAATGATAATAAACAAGTCAGGAACATTACATGCAATATTTTTATGGAAGCTATAAAGTCTGTCATATATATTTTTTCGTTGGGTTTTTCAATAGATGCATCTTGATTTTTCATAACTTATGGAAATATGGTAGTAGTAACCCATAATAGTGGGTTTCATCTTTTGAATTAAAATATTTCTTCAAGTAGGGTTGAAATAAACAACATGAAGCTAGTCACAAGTACCAATTCATGAGAAAGTAACCAGATTTGTAGATTAATTTTAATCTAGTTACATTCAGCCTCGGTGCAAGCCGAATATTTAAAGCAGAGTTTAATAAGTTTATCGTTGCTTAACTAACTGTAGCTTAAGACGAAAACGGTGCAATTGGCCCTAAGCCAAAGTTATCAATGCAAGTATAATCGGTCGAATCGGACAAACCACCCTGTATAATCTCAATAGAGACCCTCATCCATATAAACCAAACATTGTTTCGAGACTGTCTTGACTAGCGTAAACATATCCCAAAATCTGACGGTCTCCTCCGGAATCACCCTGTATACACAATTCAATCATTTTGTAGTTTTTTTCTGGATTTTTACTCCCAATACCTGAACCAGAATTATTACAAATTATATAACATTGTTTTTTATGGTGAACTTCCTGCGGATTGCAGGATTGAACTATTTGTCAAGGGCAGTTTCTTGGAAACCAGGTTGCCTTATGAACAATACCTGAACAATACAAACGATGACTCCTCGATCAGACAAGCGAGAAAATTCGCAGGATTATGTTCTTTTATTTTTTTTTCTCGAGACTTTTGTGAAATTGTATTCTGAAACGTTACAGTTCGCTGTTTTGATATTTTGCAGTCTTCCGGTATTGTTCATCAGGAAAACTGTCTTCCAAGAAACTGCATTTGACAAATAGTTCAATCCTGCAATCCGCAAGGCCGTTTTTCATCGAAAAATAATTTTGTTTGATTTTATATAGTTCTGTTTCAGATATTGGGAGTGAGAACCAAAAAAAAACTAAAAATCTAGAAAAGCACTGCCGTAAAGGCAGCAGCTTTCAAGCGCATGTTTAATGTAAACGGTTCGGCAACGAATTTCAAATCTGCTGCCTTCACGGCAGTGCATTTCTAGATTTTTTTCGATAAATTGCTGGATTTCAATTCGATCTGATCTGTATTTTTGGAAATATTGGAAAGATAAAATTTTGAATGGGTATATCTACGCAATCATTGGGTGGATTTTACCCATCCACGAATTCGACCTTCGTAATTAAGGTCCAAACCTAACGGCCGGAACGTAAACACAATAACTGCCGGAAGAAACAACTTAGAAACTCGATATTTGTAGCGAAGGTTTGGACCTTAATTACAAAGACCGAATTCGTGAATGGGTGAAATCCATCCAATGATTCGGCAGACATACCCATTCAGAATTTATTTTCTCAATATTTTCAAGAATACAGATAAGATCGAATTGAACTCCAGTATTTCATCGAAAAATGACATTTTGAAGGTTTATACATAATTTAATGCGGATAATATGATGAGAAGATCACAGAATATTGAACATTTGAAAAAAAATTTGATTTTTTTTTTCGAATTGTTCTAGTAACACGATCATCACGTTATTTTGCATAATATTATCCTTTAGCATCTTTGGACTAGCTGCAAAGTTTCATCAGGATTGAATCAGTATTTCTTGAGTTATACCAAAAAAACAACGATATCGAGACGAAAACGACGAAATTCTTCATATCTTTTCCTAATATCTCCAAAACTAATAGCCGTGTCGAACTGAAATTTGGTACACTGCTGTGAAATATGAAGCTCAAGGTATGACTAGAATTGTTCTGGAATATGTAGAATGGTTTCAGAAAAAACACATTTTTTCGAAAAAATTTCGAATAAATTTTTTTTTAATCCAGTAACCATAAGATTTCAACGTGATTTTGCTCAAAAATGCGCGTCATTATTCTCCAACTGACTGCCAAGTTTCAATCCAATCGCTAGTAATTTCTGAAATATGAGGGAATTAACCTCAAAATTTCAAATACTTTAACTCCGAATCTATCTGGCCGCTTTGGCCCATTAACGAATTCAACCGCGGCATTCCGATGCGCGAACTACCCTCACAAGTTTCAAGTCGGTAGCTGGCTCCGTTCGACAGTTATCGTGCCGTCGGCCGGCCGGCCGGACAGAATCGATTTTGACACCGGATTCGTCATCATTGAGTCCTAATTTTCAGCTCAATCATCAAAAATTACGCTGTTCCCTAGAATATGCGCGTAAAACTGATGCAAAATCCTCCCAAAATAATATAACTATTTGAGTTCACTGTGGATAGAATACTGATAACAAAACAGTGTGTAACTACTCTCTAATCCACTCAAACTTTCTGCGTCTAACGCACGTTTCGGAAACCAAGTTTCCTTTGTCAAAGACATATCGTTGAGTAACGATTATAGAGTAGTTACACACTGTTTTACTCCAAAAATAAGCTTTAATCGATATTAATAATTAGTGTTGATTTTGCACACTACACTGAATCAGATTGTCGTGACGAATCAATTAATATCCCCAAGTCCGTTCACCGATTGATCTACAGTTTATCCGTCTTTGCACACTCTCATTTTGGACTCACGACCATGGACTGCCCTTAGACGATTGAAGCAACGACAAATTTTTTCGAGGGGGATTGAAACCATGAAAGATCTTAAAAGGATCAATAACTGAACCTGTGTTGAGACCCCCATTTCAAATAGCGTCAAATTTTCGTGTCGCTTTTATTAGAATAGAGTGAATCGTTAACCTATAAAGGTTTACGATACTTTCAGCAATTTGAGTGTCTGGAATATAAGACATAATTGGAAATAAATTCGAGTGGAAATGCAATTCATCCCAAGACTGGATGACTGCAACTTGTCAGTGAATATAAGGCAGAAGTGTGTGTGAAAGAATTGAAAACAAATGTAAAGACGAAGATCTACTGGTTCCACTATGACTTCAAGCTAGAATCTAGTTCAATTCCAATCAATCCTAGTGAGTTTATGTTTCAAAATACAGTAATGTCTGCTTATAACGACGTTCAAGGGTCCGTCAACAACAGTTCGATATATCGTAGCGGAGTTCGTAATGAAGGATAACATCCTATGGGGAATTCAGATTTTATTGAAGCACACATGTATATGTTATGTGTATGAATATTTTCCACAAAAGGTTTTGATAAATTCAAGGTTTAGGGCAAAAATCTAGAAAAGCACTGCCGTGAAGGCAGCAGCTTTCAGGCGCATGTTCAATGTAGATGACCGCTTCGGCAACGAATTTGAACATGCGCGCAAAAGCTGCCGCCTAACGGACGACTGCGTAAACACAATAACTTCCGACAAAAACAACTTGGAAACTCGATATTTGTAGAGAAGGTTTGGACCTCAATTACGAAGGCCGAATTCGTGAATGGGTAAAATCCACCCAATGATCCCAGAGATATACCCATTCAAAATTTTATTTTCCCAATATTTCCAAAAATACAGATCAGATCGAATTGAAATCCAGTACTTCATCGAAAAATTACAGTTCGAAGGTTCATAAAGAATTTAATGAGGATGATATGATAAGAAGATCACAGAACTTTTTTTCTCAAATTGTTCTAATAACACGATCCTCACGAAATTTTGCATAAAGTAGTCTATCAGCATCTTCGAACTAGCTTCGAAGTTTGATTAGGATTGAATTAGTATTTCTTGAGTTATACCGAAAAAAACAACGATATCGAGAAGAAAACCTCGGAATTTGACATATTTTCTCCCGATATCTCCAAAACTTATGGTCGTATGGAACTGAACTGAATTTGGTACACTGCTGTGAAATATGAAGCTCAAGGTTCGAGTCGAATTTTTTTTGGACATGAACGCTTTCCGAAAAATAAATATTGAAAATTTTTTTTTTCATATTTACAGACATTATGATCTTGATAAAATTTGGCTCAAAGTTGGGCGTCGTTATATTTCACCTAATTGCCATGTTTGAATCCAATCGCTCAAGTAGTTTCTGGAATAAAAATAAATAACTTCAAAATTTCAAGTGGCTATAACTCCGAAATTGTCTGACGGATTTGGCCCATTAACGAACTTAACAGCGACATTCCAATGCGCGACCTACCCTGAAAGTTTCAAGTCGCTTGCTCACTCCGTTCGTTTGAGACCAGTTTCGGCTCAATCATCGAATATTACATACATTTGGACGAAACGATAGCACGCTGTTTCCCTAGAACATGCGCGCAAAAAGTACCGACCTGACATCAGCAGCTTTTGCGCGTGAGTTCAAATTTGCTGCCAAAGCAGTTGACCCCGCCCAACGCACCTTCACTACGCGATGGAAAGATAAAGTGACCTTCTCATCATATTATTCTCACAAAATTCTGTAATAACCGCAAGCTATCATTCTTCAATCAAGTACTGGATTTCAATTCCATCTCATCTGTATTTTTGGCAATATTGGAAAAACAAATTTTGAATGGATATATCTGCGGAATCATCGAAAAGATTTTACCCATTCAAAATTGGTCTTCTGAATAAAAAGTCCAATCCTATTTTATAACTATCAAATTTTTAAGCTGTCCCTTATTTTTTTTCTTAGGATGTTCGAAGTGAGAAGCAAAATTCTGCTCATAATTCATACCATTGTATGTTGGTGGCACTTAATTTCGGCATTTCTCCCAATAAAGAATTCTAAAGCTCTCTTTATTTGTCGAAAGCGGAAAAAATGATATCATTTTGCATTGTTTGAAATGGGTGTGTAAGGTTTCTGCGGTATTTAATTATCAACCGAATAATTCGAGAACGAAAAAAAATCGAATTTCAGTTATGTTTCCTCCGTTATATTCTTGATTGAAGCAAATTTGCATTCTACAAGGAAATTACGAGAAATTGATAATCCAAAAGGTCCGGTTGAGGGAACTGTAGAAAGTCCTTTAGGTCAGGAGTTTACTGTGCTCTTAACTCATACTCAAACATCTAACCGTCTTCTGTCTTGCAGTTTGTTCGCAGTGGTATATTATATCAGTAACACAGAAAGAAGCTGGTCGGAATTTGCAGTGTTGCCATTTTATCATAGCAACCCTATTATAGATATCTTGAACTGGATATTTGAATGGAGCGAATAAAGCTGACAGCATTCAAATATTCCTTTTCTAGAAGTTGCACTGGTCCAAGATGTTCATCCTGCTTATCTTTCCAATTTGCAGTATATACATAAGTTGGGTTTATCATTTTAAAATATAGTAACACGAGCTTAACTTAATCTGTTAACAGAAAAATTATAACTTACTCGTGTGGAGAATTATGAAGTGACAGTTATTTTCGTTTATTTCCTCTAGAGTAGTTGCTATTTCCTACTTGTGAATAAGTTGGAAAAGGGCATTCAAATATTGCCCAGGGACATTACTCGATCCCTGAGTCAGTTAACTGTGTTGGAAAATGAAATCGTTCAGGAAAAAAATATAGTATGAAGAAATTCAATACTCAATAATTAATCAGAGGGGAGCGGTGGAAACGTTCATGAGATTTATGGAAAGAATAAACATGTGTCTGTTTTCGAGAGAACAATATTGAAAAATTCCCTCAAAAAAATTATTGCATGTCTTGAGAAGTAGACTTCGTAAGTGCATAAATAGAATCATTTTATTCTTTCTCTTCGAAAATTGAGTGGAAATTACACATAATAGAGAAATCTTAAGGAGGCAAAAACTTTCCATATCATCATTTTGTCTCAGACGACTAGGTTGGACTCACTGTTTCAGATGTCAAATTTGATCGTGTCTGACCAGCTGGCCGTGAGTGTTATAAGGTAAGAACAGGGGAAGAAAGGACTGGACCTTTTAGGGTTGTTTACTTACGGAAACATGATTTTTCACAATTCCGAGTATTTTTATAAAAATCTAAAAATCGACACAGTGAGGGATCGACCCCTATTCCTGCGCCATTTTGCAACTACAGTAAAATTGCTCTGATGTCTTTATTGATCATTTCAAAAGTGGTTATTTATTCCTGAGATAATCTAAGTAATGGTTATTTTTCATTTTCAGTAGATATTGAATACAATAATAATAAAAAAAACCCTATTTATTAAAACTGCTGCTGTGCACTGTGGGATATAAGTCATCTGTTTCTGATGATCTGTTTCAATTGCACCGTTTTCGTCTTAAGCTTCAGTTAGTCAAGCGACGATAAACTTATTAAGCTCTGGTTAAAATGTTCGGCTTGCACCGAGGCTGAATGTTACTAGATTAAAGTTAATCTACAAATCTGGTTACTTTCTCATGAATTGGTACTTGTGACTAGCTTCATGTTATTTATTTTAACCCTAATTGAAGAAATATTTTATGGGTTCTACTTTATTTCCATAAGGTATGAAAAATCAAGATGCATCTATTGTTAAACCCACCGAAAAAATATATCTGACAGACTTTATAGCTTCCATGAAAATATTGAATGTAACGTTCCCGACTTTTTTATTATCATTAAGACTAGGGATCTCTTACTACAGATCTGTGCTCTTACTTCTGCATCAGGCTTCAAACATTATTCAAATTTATAGTTATTTACACAAGTAAACTCATATTTTATAATATCATAAAATTTGAGCTTCTGCATGGAATTACAATCCTGTCGTTTGTGAAATGAATAAATAAATAGTATTGATTTATCCGAAACAACTTTCGTATTAGGAACGGCTTACCCAAGGATAGACTTTCTATTGAATTATTTTGTTTGTAACAAGTATATTATAAATTGAGTTAATTTTTGGTCGAATATAATGAAAACTCTAATGTGAGATCCGCAGAATAAAAAGTATTCTATATGATTATTAAAGTATCATGTATGAATGGATTGACGAAGGTGTACGTTTGAAGATCGACTAACACAAGGATGCAATTCCTTTTACATTAATTCGTTTGTAGTTACATTTTGAGTCCAGTTAATATATAATCGAGGAGAATGATAGCACAGAGACAGCACCTGCACAATAATGAAGTAGTATATGATAGCTTTCCATGTAATACATCACTAAATGAAATAGTACTGAAGAATATTCATGAAACTATGCTTTTGCATTCCAAATATGTCTTCGATTTCATTCTGCTATTCGTTCTTGGATATCATTGTGACTTTATTAATTCAAGTAGTTGAAGGCTTATAAGAAATACCATTGAGTTTTCGAACTCAATGGAAATACTGATGTTAATTCTTCATGCTTTAAAAGATACGAATCAATGCCTACTGATGTCATTATCTCTCTATATCATTTTTCATGAATATCATCTGAAATTCAATAACTTTTAATCAAAATTTGATTATCAAATCCATTAACTCGTACGAGTTCTTCATGAATGTTCAATGTAAACAAAAAAAAATGTAAACAAACTGGAGGTTACGTCCAGAAAAATGTCAAACTTGTACGAAATCGCTTGAAAGTAGGGTTAGATTTCGAAGCTTACCATTGATCCTTCTTTTAAGCCCCCAAATCTCAGGGTTTAAATTTAATAGTCAGTTAAGGCCATTAAACTTGGATTACGTGACGGTGCAAGATAATTTTTCACCTAAACCTTGGTTATGGTCTTAATCTATGGTTTTGTAATACGGTGCAAGTGGCCCTTACTGCACTAAAAATACCAGTTTGTGAATATTCACTAACAATATGATGTTAAGTTCAAAATATCACGACAAAAATTCATGTGGAGAATATAAAATGAACAAGTTTGTATTCATCGATTCCTTTATTTCACATATCAACTCGACATGTTTCGCCTCACCGGCAAATAATTTAAAATTTTTCTGTAAAATACAAACACTTGAACCAAACATAAATAACTTATTCTAGATATGAACTTTTCCATAGTATTTTCAGTATTTAATAAGTAGTAATCACAAAAAACACACTATTTTTTAAGTTTATTTTAATCTTAGGCTATCGATTTCGGTTAATTAACCATTATCAGGCCAGCTGAAAGTATACTGAATAAAATATATGATTAATTTCACACACTTCGTCTTATAAGAAGTTAGTTTTTAGGTTAAGGGTGTGCAACTTACCGTTAATTGAGTTAAAATGGATCTAACTAACATCGATACATTATGTGTATATGATTATTTTTTCTCTCATGTAGGTTGTGTTTCGAATTTCTTAATTGTATTATTGTTATTCTTCCAAATAAATGTGATAATTTTTTCAATTTCTTGATGGCGTAGTATCATCTGTAATGAACCGGTAAAAGGAAAAGTCCCACCCTACCTAAGAGAACTTCATTTTATCAACATAACCGGCGCTTATTCCTTTTACCGGTTCATTACAGATGATACTACGCCATCAAGAATTTGAAAAAGTATCACATTAATTTGGAAGAATAACAATAATACAATTAAGAAATTCGAAAAACAACCTACATGAGAGAAAAAATAATAATATAGATATAACATATCGATGTTAGTTAGATCCATTTTAACTCAATTAACGGTAAGTTGCACACTCTTAACCTAAACACTAACTTCTTATAAGACATAGTTTGTGAAAAGAATCCTATATTTTATTCAGTGTACTTTCAGCTGGCCTGATGATGGTTAATTAACCGAAATCGATAGCCCAAAATTGGATTAAATTCAAAAAATAGTGTGTTTTTTGTGATTACTACTTAAAAAATAACTTACTTGTTACAAACTATTTAAAATGATCAAGCAAAAAAAATAGATAAGCCTCATTGAGCCAAATGTCGAATTTTCAAGAACTCCTGATGATGCCGATGAGGCGAAACATCTCGAGTTAAATTGTGAAATAGAAGAATCCTTGAGTACAACCTTGTTCATTATTATAATATGATGTTGTATATTTCAAACTTGAAAGTGTAATCTTTGCCTTATTTCAGCTGAATATCTTGAGGAATTCAGTAACTGAATTTAAACATCCTGTTTCTCGAAATCTAAGCATTTGAGGACCAATGTGATTCCGGAGGAGACCGTCAGATTTTGGGATAAGTTTACACTAGTCAAGACAGTCTCGAAACAATGTTTGGTTGATGGTTGAGGGTCTCTGTTGAGAATATACAGGGTGATTTGTCCGATTCGACCGATTTTACTTTTATTGATAACTTTGGTATGGCTCATTCGATTTCAATGACATTTTCAGCGTAGTACAATAGTGTTGAACACATTCATTGATTTCAAAATTTTTTTCAAAATGAGCGCTTATTATTGTGATAAATCCAGATTAATTGTGCAGGTTGAAAAAACACCCTGTACATAGCGTTTCCTAAACTACGCTATCTGTTTACGATTGTACTATAATAAGTCATTATTCGAGAGTTTCTAATTTTTTTGGCACACTTCTAGTTTTCCGAGAAAATTTTTTCAAAAAATGATAATGTCGAAATTTCGCTCCAATCGAGTCTACTTTTATTGATAACTTTGGTATGGCTCATCCAATTTTGATGAAATTTGCAGTGTAGAACAATCTGAATGAGTACATTCAATAATCGCAACAATCTTTCAAAACACAGTTTTGTAATTGTGATAATTTCAGAATTTCAGTTTAATTGTGCAGTTGAAAAAAAAAACACCCTGTACATTGCATTTCCAAAACTTTCTTATTCGTTGCAGATTCTACGATAATATGTCATCATCCAGAGGTTTTTAATTTCTTTGGCACACCTCCGGTTTTCCTAGAAAACATTTTTGAAGAAGAGCATTATCGAAATTTGGCTCACAAGCAGTGAGAGTATTCCGCACTAGGTAGGAAAGCTGTATCGTCCAAGGATGCAAAGTTGTTCGTCACTCCTAAAATATTCTTTTCAAATTCGAAATATATTCTGAATTGAATGATTTCATACAAAATATTAGCAATTAAATATGAATCTGGAATTTGAAAAAAATATTTTAGAACTTGAGAACTGCTTTGCATCCTTGGACAATACAGCTTTCCTACCTAGTGTGGAATACTCTCACTGCTTGTGAGCCAAATTTTGATCATACTCTTCTTCAAAAATGTTTTCTAGGAAATCTGGAGGTGTGCCAAAGAAATTAAAAACCTCTGAATGATGACATATTATTGTAGAATCTAAAACGAATAAGAAACTTCTGGAAAAGCAAAGTACAGGGTGTTTTTTTTTTAACTGCACAATTAATCTGAAATTCTGAAATTATCACAATTACAACCCTGTATTTTGAGAAACTTTTGCGATTATTGAATGTACTCGTTCATATCGTTCTACACTGCAAATTTAATCAAAATTGAATGAACCATACAAACGTTATCAATGAAAGTAGAATCGATTGGAGCGAAATTTCGACATTGTCTTTTTTGATGGAATTTTCTCAGAAAACTATTAGAATAGAATCGTAAACAGATAGCGTAGTTTTGAAAATGCGATGTACAGGGTGTTTTTTCAACCTGCACAATTAACCTATAATTATCACAATAACAACCGCTTATTTTGAAAAAAACTTTGAAATTAATGAATGTCCTCATCAATATTGTACTTCGCTGAAAATTTCTCCAAAATCGAATTAGCCATACCAAAGTTATCAATAAAAGTAAAATCGGTCGAATCGGACAAATCACCCTGTATAGTCTCAATAGAGACCCCCAACCATAAGCCAAACATTGTTTCGAGACTGTTTTGACTAACGTAAACTTATCCTAAAATCTGACGGTCTCCTCCGGAATCACCCTGTATAGGTAGTTATATCATTTTTATGATCACAACTTTGTATTTTTCGCGCTAATTCAAACACAAACTTTATTGGAAATCTAGAAGTACTTGCGATAACTGAATCCATTTTCCTTGGCACTCCCTGTACATTCTTTCAAAAACCCCTCCAGCTATAGGCCAGAAACATTTCGGAAATCTCTCATTCAGAAACGCCAAGCGTTCATTTTTCTCCCTAGGCAGTTGGTATTATCGAAAAAGAGATAAATCAACACTTGCCGAAGAAGTGTGCAATAAGAATCCCTTATATCTCACTTTTCTCCAAGCCAAAGGACGAGTGCACGCACCGCTTCCTTCATATTTTATCGGGAGGAATAGAACAGCAGACACATTATGCGGAGGATACCATAACATATGGAACTATATTCGCCGATGTTGCGGATACTCTGATATGGATAGTACGAAATTTGCATAACACCGACAAAGGTCAACTACATAGATTTTGTATGAGTGGCCTATGTAATCGATGATTGCATCAGTATCCATGTGAGCCATGCATATTATATCGGAATATTGATTATATAGTTTCGGCTTCTGAAGTTCAGGTATGATTTCATGAGATTTGGAGTGAAAATGAGTTTCAATGATTCATCCGCCCTTGCGCGAAATGACTTTCTCTAAATCTCTGTGATTTTCTGTCTT
This sequence comes from Myrrha octodecimguttata, assembly GCA_958510865.1. Taxonomy (NCBI): domain Eukaryota; kingdom Metazoa; phylum Arthropoda; class Insecta; order Coleoptera; family Coccinellidae; genus Myrrha; species Myrrha octodecimguttata. The sequence goes on along the minus strand of OY294056.1, from coordinate 74,239,958 downwards.
GAGCCAAAAATGGTCTTAAATGACTACGTCAGACTCTCAAATGACAAACTCGATGTCAAAATCGATTCTGTCTGGGTGGTTTGCTGAAATTAGGCATTATCATGTGGAAACAATGAGCCAAATCGCCTGAATGTTCTCGGAGTTATAGTTATTCGAATTCATATGATTATTTCCTCAATATCGCAGGAATTATTTCAAACATTAAATTGAGATTTGGTTGTTATCTGCAGTGAACTCACACGCATCTATTCGAATTTTGTTGAAATCGTATGGTTGCTTCATTAACAAAAATTTGAAGTTTTCTTGAGAAAATTTTTTTGGGAACTTTTTCTCAGATTTCATAGAAATTCTATACATAGGTAACCCGTTAAAGCTAACATTTCACAAAATTTTCCCTAATTTCAGATCTGATTCATGATGCTTTTGTTCTGTTGGAGATTCATAGAGTATGTGTCGACACTTTCTTTTTATTACCCACAATGTAAATAATTGCCATTTTTCATAAAGTGAGCTGTTTAAAGTGAAACTATTGAACTATACCATAAGGACTACTGGACAAAATTTGTAGAGCTTTTTTTGGTGCTTCTTATGGATCGATAAAATATTTGGTGTTCCATTTGAAATAAAAGAAGATTCTGAAATTTTTATTTCCAAAATGTGGATATATCCTGTATATCTCAGTTCAATTTTAGATATACCGTCTGAGAGAAAAACCGATGTGCAATATTTGACCAGAAAAAATTTCTATGGTAGTTGGCACAAGTTAATAATTTCAAAGACGCATTTTTTACCATTTGCAAGTTACGGAAATCAACTGCCCAATTATAAAGAAATAAACTTTTACAGTCATGGAAAAGGAATGAAGATCACCAGAGTAAGCCACATCAAGTATCTGGGTGTTACGATAGATCCCCATTTGAGATGGGATATACATATCAACAAAGTTTCGGAGACACTCAGATACATGTTATATAAATTCAAATATTTGAGATCGATCCTTGATATAACTAACCTCAAGATGATATACTGTGCCTTGGTACAGTCTCGTCTACAATATGCCATTCTCAGCTGGGGTGGATTGCTTGATACTCACCTAAAAAAAATGGAAATATTACAAAGGAAAATTCTCAGAATCATGTACTTTAAAAAGAGGGATTATCCATCGGATTGTATCCATGGAGATTCACAGCTACTCGATGTTAGGTAACTATATATGTATCACATCATATTGTTCATATATGAAAATAAAAATATACTACGGAGGTTAGATCACGGTTATTATACCAGGAACAAAGCTAAAGGTAACGTACAGGTCACCATTGCGAAGAAAAATATTGGCCGACACACATATAGATATCTCAGTACCAAAGTGTTCAACTACTTACCTGAGATGTACAAGAAGTATATATATGAGATAAATAATATCGGCCTATTGAAGAAAATATTCAAAGGATATACTTAGCCTGAGTAGGAATATTGTACACGATATAATGGTGACCGGTGAAACGAATAGCTACAGCACAGGATGATTTCGGAATGTTTCTTGTCGGGGTTTATGGTCGATATTTGTTGTCACATTTTGTTTTGTCTGATATTAGGGCACACTGACGTGTACACGACTACCACAGATAAAGGTACATCAGCAGGAGATTAATACCCACGCACAACTTCGGTTTTAGTGGGGAACTCATGTTTGTTTATTGTTAATTGTATCTTTTGGAATTGTGCTATTTGAAATTTGAATAAACTTTATTATTATTATTATTATAAAGTGACGAATATTAGAAAAAAAGAAATGTCAGGCAGAATATCTCGTTGATATTTTTGGGGTGAAGATATGCATGAAGTGTATTTTATTCTTCATGTAAAAACCGAAGGGTAATAAAAATAAAGGTTGTCATTTGGAAAAACTAAGTTGTGACTCGCCCAGAAAAAATGGAATCGAGTTCGAGCAATAAGATAACATCATAGAAAACCAGATTTTCATTTGTTTCCGAACTAGAGATATGAAACACACTGCCACTGTTGCCAGACCCTGTATATTTAAGATTTTACATGTCAGATTTCTGGATGCCGGCCTCTATCGGCGAAAACTGAAGTAGGATAATAATAGTAATTTATTTCATACTGTTATGTCATGTGCCATTTCCCGGACTCATTTAAGTCCGGGAAATGATGCAACATCACTAGGCCGGTAAAGTAACTTTATCGGACTGGTATATTTTAACTAACACATGAACGATTTTCATTACAATTTTAGCATAAACAAAAGAAATAAAGGTAATCTTTGGGTTTCGATAAGTGGAAATCTAAACAAGATGTACGCATACTACAACAGTGTAATTTACGGATCATCGTTGTCAAATTGTGTGGAAGCCTAATATTAAATTCGAGTGATAGTATCTTGATTTATCCAAGATGATTAATTCTGACTTGAACATGAAGTACATGAATAATGATCGAGTAATGTCTTTGGACATTGCCAGTCCAAATCAGAAGATATTCAATTTTGAGATGATGAACTTGAATTTCGTCTTCTGATTTCTTAAGGTCCTAGGTTAGGCTATTTTAATTTAGGACAGTATCAGTCCAAATTAATGAAAAAAATATCTCCTGTATCTCTGCTTCAAATGAAAATTGTGCAGAATTGCCCTTATTTATTTATATAGACATTCCTTTTATATTCAATGGACTTTTCAACTCATATCTTTACACTTATGTTGAATAAACAGAATTTCAAATAACACGACATTCCAGTGGCACCGATTTATTTTGCAGTCTGGCAACGTTGCTCCCCAAATGACACTGCTTGAGCATGTGCACAGCTTGTTTTGATTGTCTTGATTTCCACTTGTCGAAACCCAAAGATAACCATCTTCTTTACTGTTAGCAACCGATTCAAAGCATACTACATTATCATCCCATATTAATGGATGGTTTCACATAATGTACTGACACATTAATGACACCTTCAAACAACCTGAATAGACAGTTCAATTTTCATACCAAAAATTCTAAAAAAATATTGAGCAGTATGGAATGAAACGTTGTACGATACACAGCCGTGAAATGTCTTTAAAATACTCGTCTAGAAATTCCAGACTCGGCTCCTTCGTCACCTCGTCCGTGAACATCTAAACTCGTACTTTGATGAGCAATTTTCCGGTCATGTAACGTAAATTACTATCACGTTACAAGGCCGGGAAATAGCTCAAAAGATAGTTTGGTTTTGTGTAACTTCGATTCGTACATCTCGTTCATGTTTTCTCCTAAAAAAACAGATGCAAACCTGAAAACTACACAGTTCGCTTATTAGGGAATCAACCCGACATTAAACAGTTACTCTCTTAAAACAAGTAATTTTTCATCTCCATTCAGAAGTACATAACAATTCTCCAAAATCACCGCTTTAATTCATACAGATGTAATCCACTAAGATGCGCAGCTCAAATTCTCCTCCAAACTCCAACATGATGTGGACGTATAACGAATGAATTCACAGAATGAGGCCCCAACCGAGCAGTGACGAATCCCTTCAAGTCGTCAAGATCTCGGCGAATGTTGCGGACAGGAGAAGATTAAGATATTTTGTGATTGGCATTTTAATTTGTGAGGAGCAGCGGCAGGCGTTCGCTGCGAATATTCTCCTGGTGTCGAACGATCAATGCATTTAAATGTTACATTTCCAGTATGACGACTGAAAAATATAGTACCTATTTATTTTTCTGAGATCGTCCGAAACCTCATCTCGTCTCTGTGTAGTAAATGCGGGGGCATTATCAACGCTTCCGGTTGTTTCTTGGATCTTTCTCGGACGGGGTTGGATGAGGAAATTTGTCCAGTTCTGACTTTCGGAGGAAGAAAATGTATTATCTGGAACGGATTTTTGAAGAGAAAGCTCTGTGTGTGTTTTGTTGGATATCCGTTTTTGAAGTGGGGGAATTGATTTTGGTTTAATATTTGATGAAATCGAATAATAAATCTTAGTGATCGACCAACAAAAAAAAATTTTTAACCCCCCCCCCTGAAAATTTCACAGTTTACGTTTTGGGGTATGTAGATTTGAATAAACTTATAAAAAAAACGCTGCAAATTTTACACAAGGGTTTATTATTTTCTCATTCAAATAACCCAATATGCCATTGATATCTCAAAAAACTTATATATTATGCATAACTCATTGGTTTCTCACAACACAGAAACCAATTCCATGAAATAATTCATGTGAACATTGAAATCTCAATAAATACACTTGTATAATTGAATAACATTTCGACATGCAGAACGCTAACTGTTTAGCAAAATTTAAAATATTTTGAATGAGAAGAGACGTTCCACAGTCGTTTCACTTCTTCGAAAATCTAACTATTTTCCAAAATTATTTGATTTCGTGTCGGTATTCTACAACTGAAAATGAACTTCAAATCAGATAGGGTTTGTCCTTTTTGAGATATTAGGGAAATAACCTCAATATTCAAAATGGTCACGAAATTTTTTGCCAATATCTGCACAAATAAATATCGGTCAAAACTGAAATTTGAAACGCTGTTTCTAAATGTTGATTCTGAAACCTGTACCATATTTCATTGAACTTTGATGAATATGTATCAGAAAAAAAAATGTTCAAAAAAAAATTTTGCATTAAATCGAGTGTCTATATTCCACAATTAGTTATGATGTTTGAATCCGATCGCGTTCGTAAGTCTTGACACTGAGGAAATAAACTCAATTTTTCCAACTAACACCAATACGTAAAACAAAATTCAAGACTTTCTGCTAATATCAAATGTGTAGATGAGATTTCCACTGGGATTCAACTTTGTTCTGAAAAATATTAATGAAATGAAAAAAAACCTCAATCTTCCTGTGCAATTGATCTGAAAAAAATTTTTTCCACAGCAGATATCCGATTCACTTGATTTACAAAGTATCCACCACACAAACTGAAAAACTAAAGTTATTTTCAATAACATTTCTGTAACAATTAAATATAACGTGACCCTCATCAGGTTGAATTCGAAAGAATAATTCTAGATTATAAATTTCGTTCGTTGTTATCGTCGTCAGATACACTCAACCAAGAGGGTGTCAAATCCGAAAGTCTGCTTGATGTAAAGACGTGGAATTCAAACAAGTAGTTTGCCGACAACCAGATGATGATACATGCGGAATATTTTTGTCTACGCTATATCCCTTGTATAAGGTCACAGACCCCATTCAGAACAGATAGATAGATTATCGGCTCCTAACTTTAGTCTAAGGCTCCAACTCTCAGTATTAGATTCTCGACAATCGACAATTGATGAGATTTGCTGTTTGCTATTGATTTTTTTGCATATTATATCCTCCAATTTGATTTATCATATAAATGCTCATTATTTTCTATATTCACGCTTATTTCAAACTGTCAGTACGAAAGATTTTGTATTTCGATTGAAACCAGTAACGGATATCCACAGGTTGACGATAATCGTATTACGCAAAGCGAAATTAATGGAAACCTCCGATCAACCGAATTTTTTGTAAATCTGAATTATTTTAAATTGCGCTACTTAATTCGCGTTCTGCATGTAAAAGTGTTATTCAGTTATAAAAGAGTATTTATTTATTGAGATTTCAATGTTTCAAATGAATTTTTTCATGGAATTGGTTTTTGTGTTCTGAAAAACCAATGATTTATGAATAAAATAAAAGTTTTATTCAAGATATGAATGAGCTTCATGAAGAAATTTAATCTTAAATCCCGTTATCCGCAGGCTGATTTCTATGAATAATAATTTGATACGATTTTCAGTTGTTATATTTAAGATATTGGGAGAGAAAACCCAAAAATATTCAATCTGAACTACTTACGATTATGAAATTGTCAAGAACATCGATGGGGCATTTGCAAATTGTGATTATAAAATAATAACGTATGTGTTGAAAATTTGGTAATCAATATTTTCATCTCCTTTTAGATGTATGACTCTGGATGAAAAGTAAACCGATTATTCCAGTGAATTACAATCTTAGAACTGAATGCGATGTCATTTTTGACATTTTTGGAAATTTCCTTATATTTTTTCCTTATAACTCAGGAACCACTGGTCGGAAATCATCCGAGTGAAATTTTTTCGGTTTAGTTTTGTAACAGTAATCCACGTTCTGAGTTGCATGAAAATTCGGTGGTAACTTTTCGAGAAATATTTTTTTAAGCGTGAATATAAAAAATAATGAGCATTTATATGATAAATCAAATTGGAGGATATAATATGCAAAAAAATCAATAACAAACAGCAAATCTCATCAATTGTCGATTGTTGAGAATCTTATACTGAGGGTTAGAGCCTTAGACTAAAGTTAGGAGCCGAAGACCTATCTACCTGTTCTGAATAGGGTCTGTGCCGAGTCGTGACCTAAGACAAGGGATATAGCGTAGACAAAAATATACCACATGTATCATCATCTGGTTGTCGGCAAACTACTTGTTTGAATTTCACGTCTTTACATCAGACAGACTTTCGGATTTGACACCCTCTTAGTTGAGTGTATCTGACAACGATAACAACGAACGAAATTTATAATCTAGAATTATTCTTTTGAATTCAACCTGTTGAGGTTCACGATATATTTAATTGCTTCAGAAATGTTATTGAAAATAACTTTAGTTTTTCAGTTTGTGTGGTGGATACTTTGTGAATCAAGTGAATCGGATACCTGCTGTGGAAAAATTTTTTTTCAGATCAATTGCACAGGAAGGTTGAGTTTTTTTCATTTCATGAATATTTTTCAGAACAAAGTTGAATCCTAGAAGAAATCACATCTTCACATTTGATATTAGCGGAAAGCCTTGAATTTTGTTTTACGTATTGGTGTTAGTTTGAAAGATTGAGTTTATTTCGAATACATATTCATCAGAGTTCAATAAAATTTGGTACAGGTTTCAGAGTCAATTTAGAAACTGTGTTTTGACCGATATTTATTTGTGCAGATATTGGCAAAAAATTTCGTGAACATTTTTGAAATTGAGGTTATTTCCCTTATATCTCAAAAAGGGCAAACCCTATCTGATTTGAAGTTCATTTTCAGTTGTAGAATACCGACACGAAATTTAATAATTGTGGAAAATAGTTAGATTTTCAAAGAGGTGAAACGACTGTGGAATGTCTCTTTTCATTCAAAATATTATTTGGAATTTTGCTACTCGGTTAGCGTTCTGCATGTGGGAATGTTATTCAATTATACAAGTGTATTTATTGGGATTTCAATGTTCACATGAATCATTTCAAGGAATTGGTTTCTGTGTTGTGAGAAACCAATGAGTTATGCATAATATATAAGTTTTTTAAGATATCAATGGTAAATTGGGTTATATAACTGAGAAAATAATAAACCCTTGTGTAAAATTTGCAGCGTCTTTACTCGTGTTGGCCCATTCACAAATCCAGAAAATCATTCTATACCATGATGATTGAAGGTGTCAATCACGAGTTTGAACTGAAGAAAATTCTAGAAAAGCACTGCAGTGAATGTAGCAGCTTTTGCGCACATGTTCGATGAAGATGACCGCTTTTGGTTTTTATTTGATGAAATCAAATAATAAACCCTAGTGATAAACCAAAAAAAATTAAACCCCCCTGAAAATTTCACAGTATACGTTTTTTTGGAAACGAAATTGAACATGCATGAACGGCCTACCGTAACACAATAACTTTCGAAAGAACCAACTTAGAATCTTGATATTTGTAGAATGAGTTTGGACCTTAATTACGACGGCCGAATTCGTGACTGGCTAAAATCCAATGTTCCCGTAGATAAATTCATTTAAAATTATAATTTTCCCAATATTTCTAGAAATGCATATCGGATCGAATTGAAATCCAATTCTTCATCGCAAAATGACCGTTCGATGGTCTATACAGAAATTCTTGAGGATAATATGATCAGAAGATCACAGAATATTGAATATTTGAAAAAAATTTTAAGATTTCTTTGCAAAATGTTTTAATGACACGTTCCCACGAAATTTTGCACAAGGTTGTCAATTAGTATTTTCAAATTAGCTGTCAAGTTTCATCATAGTTGATCAGTATTTTTTCAGTTATATCGGAAAAAACAACGATATAACGAAATTTCACATATTTTTTCCCAATATTTCCAGAAATTATGAGAGAGAGAGAGAGAGAGAGAGAGAAAGAGAGAGAGATTGATTGGTGATTAATATAAATGTTACATTGCTTTTAAAGGTCATAAAAGAAATTTGAAAAAGTAAACATGAAAATGCAAAACATTCACTCCTGGAAAAAAAACTCACATGAAGTCTGTGTCATCCAGAGTCACATTATAAAATTCGTCAATAGAATAAAATGTATTAACTGCGAGCATCGCCTTCACTTTAGCCTTGAACTTAGCGATCGGCAGATTCTTCACCCCACCAGGAAGTTTATTGTACAGAGACACCGCACAAAACCTCGGACCGTGTTGGGATCTACTTAATCTTAGAAAGTCTTTCCTAATTAGCGACTTATTCCTCGTGTCATATTTATGCATATCTGACTATAGAAGATATATGTCCTTAGTTTTATGAGTGTATAGTAAATTTTCTAGTATAAAAAGAGACGGGAAAGTAAGTATACCCAGATCTTTGTAGGTATTTCTACAGCAATCGCGATAGCTCAAACCACCCACGATCCTGATCGCTCGTCTCTGCAGTCGGAAAACGGCCTCACGGTACGCGCAACCTCCCCACAGCAAGATACCGTACCTCAAGTGAGTCTCTACCAGAGCAAAGTAGACAGTGATCAATATGTCACTAGATAGGGAAAATGACAGCGTTCTCAAGGCAAAAATATTTCGGCTGAGCAGAATCAGAAGGTTATCAACATGTGACCTCCAAGTTAGATGCTTTTGACTAAAAGTCATTTTCTCCTCTCATCATATTGTTCCCTCATGTAATTTTCGAAAAATAATGTTCCAACAAGAAGAAATTGAACTATTGGTGGTCCAAGTGGCTCGTATACTCTAAGAAAATATCAAAGGGAAATTCTTATCCCAAACTCAGTTATATTGAAACCATAATAACTTCGATGCGATTCCCACAGCTAACCTGATTCTTCCCTAAAAAGCAGCGATACGATGAGCTCGATCTGAAATGATAAAACACTCTAGCGTAAATTCCCAGGATAATATCGAAGTTACCCGTGGCCAGACATGCAGAACTTCCAATCCGGCAAGAAATACACAGCGATTGTTACGTCCTGTACTAGTTATAAAGCGACGGTGATAAGCAAAGTACAACTGAAACGGTTTTATCCGGGAGTCAGACTCAGAACCATCAGATTTCACTGGCTTCTAGTTTTACCAGTAAGACCAATAACGTAATCCCCCTGGAAGGTTTCGCCGAGATTTGTTGCCGATGTTTTCAAATGGAACACCATTCCGCTGCTCACAGTGCTCACTCTTAACGCTCCAGCTTCTGGACTCATTTTAATTGAACCCAGTAGTGTTTATTGTGTCATCTCGCTTGCTCTTCGTCAAGAGCCAACGGCGTACCGGCTCGAAATAGAAGGGGGGACTGTTTTTTCCAAATGTCTGTTATTTAGATTTTTTCCCGAAATTGGTCTCAGACGATAAAGTTGGACTCACTCAATACAAATGCGGTGTCGAAATCCGGCTGGCCTTCCGGTCAAACTGTCAAACAGAGCAAGTTAGTGACTTGGAACTTTCAGTGTAGGTCGCTCATCCGAAAAACGTGGTTGAGTTCGTTAATGGGCAGAATCTGACTGACGGTTTCGGTGTTATAGCTATTTGAAATTTCAAGGTTATTTCCCTGATATTTCAGAAATTACTGAAGTAATTGGATTGAAACCTTGTCGTAAGTTGAAGCATTAAGACACTCTACTTTTGCGGAATCTTGTGGGGATCGTACTGTCGAAAAAATAAGAAAAATTGTTTTCGAAAAAATTTTTCTTTTGGAAAATTCATATTCCGAAAAAAATTCAGCTCTGACCTTGAAATTCATAGTTCAACCGTGAACCAAATTCCAGTTTATAACGATTATAATTTTCGGGAATATCAGCATGAAATGTGTAAAATTTCGTAGCTCTTCCTCGTTATTCAGTGCGTGTCAAAATTATGGAACAAATGAATTTTCTCAGAAGAAAAATATTTGGCAACAAAATCCTGACACAAGTCAATTTCTGTTTCACTTTTATCAAATTTATAATTATTTTTGAAGGATTTTTGTTGCACCCTTTGCCATTTCCATCTACCCCCTGAATTTTTTGAATAGGGAGAGTGGGTCATGTGGTACTTTTTTGGCAAGTTCTTTGTATCTTTTTTACAGGCGTGCATAAAATTAGTTAGTTCAAAGAGGTTTTCAGTATGTTCACTTTGTCATGGCTCATTTACTTTGAGACGATGGTACCTGATTGAATTTGTCAGCGAATGAAAGTCGACCATTACGGTTTTGTTCATACACAACTTTCAACCCCTTTCAACCCCCTTTTTTCTCCATTACAGGGTTCATAGTGGTAGAAAGTTAAACATGAACAAAACTGTAATGGTCGACTTTCATTCGGTGACAAATTTCATCAGGCACCATCGTCTCAAAGTTAAAGAGCCATGAAAAAGTGCACATACTGAAAACCTCTTTGAACTAACTAATTTGAAAAAAAAAATCTTGAAACTTTCTGCACGCCTGCAAAGAAGATACAAAGACCTTGCCAAAAAAGTACCACATGATCCACTTTCCCTATTCAAAAAATTTAGAGGGTTGATGGGGATGGTGCAGGGTGCAACAAAAAATCCTCCAAAATGCATAAAAATTTGGTAAAAGTGAAACAAAAATTGACCTGTTTCAGGATTTTGTTGCCAAATATTTTTCCCCTGAGAAAATTAATTTGTTCCATAATTTTGACGCGCACTGTATATCGGACATATAAGAACACAAAATCGTATAGATCATGGTTCGGAAAGGCTTAGACAAGCAGCACGATCCATATCCAATGATAATAGCAATGAGAGATATTTAAATCTGAATTAAAATACCTCTAGGTGATGTTTGATTCTTTAGATGATTGATTTTCTTCTTGTGAAAAAACCGAAAACATTAACGTAAATTATACCCTACGGAAACATCCCGACGAATCTAGAAAAATACTCAATCATTTGTTGTCGAATTCACTGCAATTTGGTAAATCCTCAACGTTAATATCGAATAAGAGTGCCTTGAATTTAGGTTCAATCAGTCATGAATACCCGATAATATTTGAAAAATATCAATTCAAAAATCCGGAATACCTCTACAAGTTTTGAATTCATAAAGATATTACGTTCACGATAGTCTGTCAACCATGAAACTACACAAATTTTATCATCCAAATATTTCCAAAAATACATATTTGATTCAAATCAAATCTTGTAGTATGTTGAAAATTGATGGTGTCGGGGTTCATGATGAATTTTGAGTTGGAACAAGCGTGTGAACACTCCCTATTCCTCTTCAGGGCTCATCTAGATGTTTTTGTTTCTACTGCCTATTTGATACGCCACTGTCTAGAAAATAGTACTTGCAACTTCCCGTTGTAAATTGCTATGCATCCCGATTAGTCCAGTAGAAGCGCATCGTATTCTCTTTCGATTATTTCTCTCAATTACCATTCGTTGAAAACGTATATATGGACTTCACATAGTTTCAATCTAATTTCAACTTTCGGATGACATAACAACATATCATTACGATTTATGAATTAGGTTTTAGTTTGGGAACGAGAACCAGCTCAGCTAGAATTTAACAATTTTGTATAATGAAGAGTAATCTTGCTTGAAACAGTTGAGGTTTCGAACATGAAATGGATCCAGTAACTAAGCGAAAATGAATTAATGCAACTAGGGGTTTTTCATTCGTTCACACATGCATTCGTAGTAATATGGATATTCGGAGCTATAGTTCTTAGAGACCACAAATCTTAGGAACAGGGTTCTCGCAAAAGAAGATAAATTCACTTCTGTGAAGGAAAGCTACTCGAAATATCCGTATTTCAATTCATTCAAATTTTTGATCCAGAATATGAGAAGTTTAGCCTTTTCTGAATAGACGACTTCGGCCCAAGTTGCCAACCCACAATTTTCTTCACAAATTTACTATCGCTAAGGACCGGGAATTTCAGGACAAATTCGACATGATAAGGTTCGCGTTATTTATAAATATCCGTAAAAGATGCCTCGGCTCCTGAAACAAGATATTTCCTTCCAAATATAGGGTTTTGCTAAGACCATCTCTGATTGGCTGAAATTTAAGTTGGGATTCCTGATTTCATGTTAATAGTGTCAAATTTATAAAGGATATGTTCCGCAAATCAACTTGGTTATTTCGGTTGCCGGTTTTTCATCCCGTAAATTTGAAATATTCGGTTGATTCCTGAAAAAAGGTTAATTACTGAAAATGATTGGTGAAAAAACGTTCTTTCTGTCACCAGAATGACAGTCAATGTTCTATGGTAACATATCCATAGCATAGAACAATCTCTCTTCATTTCATGATCCATAGAACATAGAAGAGACAACAATCAACACTAGAAAAATTACTTGATATGGTGTATGGATCATAAGGTAAATAAAGAATTTTCTATGCTATGGATTCGTTGCCATAAAATATTGATTATCGTTCTGGTGCATAGACTTAATATGTCTATGTTCTGGTGACAGAAAGATTGCTTTTTCATCAATCAAATTCCGTTATTAACTTTTTTTTCAGGAACCAACCGAATATTTCATATTTACAGAACGGAAAACCGGCAACCGAAATATCTTAAGTTGATTTGCGGCACAAATCCTTTATAAACTTGACACTATTAACACGAAATCAGGAATTCCAACTTAAATTTCAGCCTCACAAAAATCTATATTTGGAAGGAATTATCTTGTTTGAGGAGCTCAGGCAACTTTTACGGATATTTAAAAATAACGACAACCTTATTATGTCGAATTCGTCCTGAAATTCCCGTTCCCCACTGATAGTTAATTTGTGAAGAAAATTGTGGGTTGGCAACTGGGGCCGAAGTCGTCTATTGAAACTCAACATACCTGTCCAAATAGACGACTTCGGCCCAAGTTGCCAGCCCACAATTTTCTTCACAAATTTACTATCACTGGGGAACTGGAATTTCAGGACAAATTCGACATGATAAGGATCGCGATATTTATAAATATCCCTAAAAGATGCCTCGGCTCCTCAAACAAGATTATTCCTTCCAAATAATATTCCTTCCAAATATAGGTTTTGGTTAAGATCATCTCTGATTGGCTGAAATTTAGGTTGGGATTCCTGATTTCATGTTAATAGTGTCAAATTTATATAGGATATGTTCCGCAAATCAACTTGGTTATTTCGGTTGTCGGTTTTCCATTCCGTAAATATGAAATATTCGGTTGGTTCCTGAAAAAAGGTTCATTATGGAATTTCATTGATAAAAAAACCTTCTTTCTATCACCAGAACGACAGTCAATGTTCTAGGGTAACATATCTATAGCATAGAACAATCTTTATTTACTTTATGATCCATAGAACATAGAGGAGACAACAAGCAACACTGGAAAAATTACTAGGTATGGTCTATGATGGATCATAAAGGGGCCTTTTGTGCTAGGGAGATTCGGGTATTTGGATAATCGGAGATTCATCCTATTGGCCGAGAGATTCACCCTATTGGCTGACGACGATCACATGATCGTCGTCGGCCAACAGGGAAGAATCTCCGATTACCCAAATACCCGAAGCACAAAAGGTAGCTTAAGGTGAGTAAAGATTGTTCTATGCTATGGATATGTTACCATAAAACATTGATTGTCGTTCTGGTGCATAGACTTAGCATGTTCTGGTGACAGAAAGATTGCTTTTTCATCAATCAAATTCCGTATTCAACCTTTTTTTCAGGAACCAACCCTATATTTCATATTTACAGAACGGAGAACCGGCAACCGAAATAACCAAGTTGATTTGCGGAACATATCCTTCATAAACTTGACACTATTAACATGAAATCAGGAATCCCAACTTGAATTTCAGCCTAACAAAAACCTTTATTTGAAAAAAATTATCTTGGTTGAGGAGACGAGGCATCTTTTACTAATATTTATGGATAACGCGAACCTTATCATGTCGAATTTGTCCTGAAATTTCCGTTTCCCAATGATAGTGAATTTGTGAAGAAAATTGTGGGTTGGCAACTTGGGCCGAAGTCGTCTATTGAAGTTGATTCTCACTATACGTTCCGTATCCTTCCAGTATCCTTTCCGTATAATTTACGTAAAAATTTAGTATGCGAACATGTCATGTTGACGGACCGTGAACGGCACGTATATTGTGCGTACATCAATTCATTTACACCTTATAATATTTTACGTGAAGGATTCTGGAAGGTTACGGAACGTACAGTGAGAATCAACCTTTAGTTTCCTTATCCAAAGATCATCTAGCTACAATGCCTTCATTAGTTATAATGCTCTATAAGATAATCTGATATGCTAATATGGGTACTTCAGAAGCGAATAAAATGTTGAATGTCCATCTTTCATCGAACTCATACTTTGTCTCATGATTTGGTATTGTAACTACTCATCAAGATTTTCAAAAGTTAATAGTAACAAATTGATGCATGAAACAACAGTTCGAAAAAATAGTACCAAAAATGCATACTAAACTATTTCAGTTTTGAGTTGAGACTTTTATCAAATTGACATTTTTGAGAAACAGCAACACAGATTCATTTGGTTTGAAATTTTTTCAATTCTACTTGTTTTTTGAGTAAATTCAGCCAAAAAAGGTCCATCTCTACAGAACAATGAGCAAAGTAACTCTCTCCATTCAACGGAATGCAAGAGGACTCTTTAATTTTTTTTCAAATCATCCGATTCCGACATCAGTATTTTCGTATTGCCCCATGTGATTCCCAATGGTCGAACATAAATATTTAAGATTTTTGTATGTGTCTATTTTTTAGGTTGATTTTGTTCTCTCGTTTTCTGATATTTTACGTTCAAGATGTTTCCCCTGTATATGTCTTTCCACAAATACAGGGAATACTATGAACACAATTTTTTTCTTTTTGTTTCTCGTTGCTGGGTTTGGTTTTGGTTAGTATAGAATTTCATTTGATAGTTTGGATCTCCTTTCATAAAAATTAGTACTATTACCATGTACCTATAAACTTTGAATTAGGAAGTCAGGAACTTACAACGTGGGTAAAATATTCATGTTTATTACTTTTGAAATATGAATTATTAATTTTGCTGTTCATGTTAACTTCAAAAGAATTTGTCGAAAACTTTTGGTATTTTTGAATCCGCAACTCTGAAAAACTTCTTTTTCTTCAATGGAATATTGAAATAATTAATATCTCCTAACCATAAACACATAAATATTCAAACATTTTAAGTTCTTGCATATCAACCATACCATAGAAAGTTTCGCGAAAAATAGTTTTCTCATGGAATATACTCGATATATTATTTTCTGAAACACTGTATCCAGATCAATTTTACCTCATAGGAGCCTGCACACAATCATATCCTTTTCATAGAATTCAGAATGAAGCAGCCGGCCACTGCCACAAAAAAAATTGATTGCACCAAACACCATTTCGAAGTGCAGAAAATCAGGGGCGTAACGCGAGACAAATCATATCGCCGATATCGATTTCTCAGATTTAAACGTGGTTCCCATTCAGTTGTTGAGCAAAATATCGAAATTGGATTTCACGAATCAAAGGATAATCCTTTGAACGGCTGTGCTTTCAACGCTCTCGCCGATATTGGTCAACATTCGTTCGAGTAATGTTGTAGACATAGTCGTTGATTTGCAGATCAAATAATTATGGACCACATACCAATTTTTAACCGATCCCTTTGGTACGAATCACACTGGAATAGTCTCTCCGCTCCTTAATTGGTTCGTTTAAACATTCTGACTGAAACAACGTGAACTCGTTTTGAATGAAACGAACAGCCTAATATGTATATTCTATGTTTTTTTGACGTCGACACTGGTTAAACGAAAAGTCTATTTACATACTGCTAATGAATGTTCGATACATAAAATCTTTCACCTGTTTGTTTTGATACCTTGATGAGTTGACGAAATCAAGATTTCAGGAAAAGCTTTAACGCAAAAAACCCTACTTATATGTATTCCCTAAGTCATTTCTTTCGGAGGGTATTATGTTCACGGTCACCCATCAATATTTCCAACTGGGTAAGTGCAAAAACAAACGATATAGAAAATACCAACCATGCTAAAAGTTGTCCATGTGTGGATAGTGAATGAATACTTTTATATATGCTGTTCCATATCAGTTATATGTTTCTAGTGAATTCCAGAAGCTTCTATTTAACTATCGTGATACAAGAACGAATATTTATCGATCTGAGTTAATCATCCAATCAACCAAAACATCTACAACGAAGGAGCGATGTCCAAGGAGTACAGTACTGCAGTTTCACTTTTCTTTTTAGAAAAGCGAGTTCAATTCCGTTAATGGGCGAAATCGAAGGTTATTTCCATGATAACTCAAAAACTTCTGGAAAAATTAGATTGAAACTTGGCACTTACTTGAAGTATAACAATGCGCAGCTTTTCGAAGAATTTTGTTGCGATAGTACTGTCAGTATATTAAAAAAAAAATTTTTTCATCATATTCGGGAAAAAATTCACTCAAGCCTTGAACTTGATATTTTACACTAATATACTCAATTTCAGTTCGATCCCAATATAATTGTTGGAGGTATTTCGGAAAAATTTTTCAAATATCTTTTTCTGAATATCGTTTTTTTTTAACTCAAAACTTACTGACTCAATCATAATTGATCTTAGCAGCTAGTTTAAAAATGCTGGTTGACAACTTGTTGAAAAATTTCGTGTTGATCGTGTGTCATTAGAACATTCTCAAAAAAGTATTGGTTTTCAATCCGATCTTATCCGTATTTTTGGAAATATTGGGAAAATAACATTTTGGATGGGTAAATCTGCGGAATCCTTGGGTGGGTTTTATTCATTCATGAATTCATGATAAAGGTTCAAACCTACTCTACAAATATCGAGTTTCTTAGTTTTTCCTTTCGGAAGTTGTTGTGTTTACGGTCGGCCGTTAGGTCCGCAGATATACCGATTAAAAATTTCCAAATATCTCCAAAAATACAGATAAGATCGAAATGAAATCCAGTAGGTACTTTATCGAAAAAACCTAGACAAGTACTGACGTGAAGTCAGCAGCTTTTGCACGCATGATCAAAGGATATCATAACCAAAAGTGAACATGCGCGCAAATGCTACTGTCTTCATGTCAGTGCTTTTCTTCGTTTTATAAATATATTTATGTTAAATGAATATCCGTTTCAAATCATATTTCGCAAGGAACAATTGCTTCAGTTTCTTACCTTATCACCGAGAAAGATGAGTTGGAAAACTGATTTTCTGAGAATTATCCGGAAACTATAAGATATGCATAATCCCTAAGCATAAAGGAGCAGAAAGACATTTGATATCATTAAGTCTGTAATCCAGTGATGTTTTTAATTCTGGTCTTTTATATTTTAGTTAAGAGATGTCGTTTCATAGAAGCTCAAGTATATCAAATACCACATCAAATTTGACTCACTAATTACATTTTCCTCTTTTGTTGAGCTTTGTTCCCTGTATCTCCTCATTATGAGCTTATCTTTATGAGCGTACTCGAAAGAAGTCCACGGGATTTTTATAATGATAAATTTCACTGTCGTATCTCATTCATTATGTATCCGAAATGAAAAGAAGTGATAAAGATAATGATCTGGAAGAAATTACTGAATTTTGGTGATTCGGGAAAGGGGCTCGATTCAGAAGCCACAGTGCTATAAAATTTTTATTGTGGAGCAACATATTGCCCTCCGAAAAGGGTTGGAATATTTGAACTTTCGGGATGATGAGGGTTGAACAGAAAAATTCCCGGAGCAATGTTTCATATCTCGCTCTCAAAAAGAGAATGAAGTTGCGAATAAGTGACATATATACAACATTCTTTGAAGAAGATCAAACTTAAAAGTACTGCTAAGAAAAATAGAGAAGATTAAATTAAAAACAGAAGAACAAAAAGATCTTTTGATGAAAATGAGAGACTGAGATAGTCAGCTGGAATCTTTGAGAAATTTTTGATGAATAAAGGACGAAGGTTTCCACAGGCCTTACTACCAAAAAATTCAAGTATGGAGAAATGAGCTTTCATATTTACCTCTATGAAGGGTTTGAGTTGATTAGGAGTAAGCAGAAAAAAATTATGGAAGTACCATTGTTCAACATGTTCTAGATAACATAATAGAACCAGAGATACTAACAAATGTCTATGTTCACAATTTATATTTACGCATATCCATCACAGGAGATTATCTCACTCCATTCACTTCACTCGCAATCTGTGACAACACTAACTCCTAACATTTCCGAAACGATGTCAGTGCAAGTTTTCAACCAGACACATCGAACGGTTTCAGTACTATACAGTTTACACTGGTATACAATAATTTAGTTCATGAAGATACAACGCACAAACTTACTGTCTTCTTCTTATGTAAAACTAGTTGAGGCCTTCAATTAACCCAGCGATAGATTTTTCCTTTCGAACAGATCAATTGAGATGGTAGTAAAAAAAAATTTCAAAAAGCACTGCCGTGAAGGCAGCAACTTTTGCGCGCATGTTCAATGTAGATGACCGCTTCAGCAACGAATTTGAAGATGCACGCAAAAGCTGCTGCCTTCACGGCAGTGCTTTTTTAAATTTTTTACTGATAAATTACTGGATTTCAATTCGATCGAATCTGTATTTTTGGAAATATTGGAAAAATAAAATTTTGAATGGGTATATCTACGGAATCATTGGACGGATTTTACCCATTCAAGAATTCGACCTTCGTAATTAAGCCCCAAACCTACTCTACAAATATCGAGTTTCTAAGTAGTTTCTTCCGGAAGTTATTGTGTTTACGGTCAGCCTAACTGCCGACTGCGTAAACAAATAACTTCCGAAAAAAACAACTTAGAAACTCGATATTTGTAGAGAAGGTTTGGACCTTAATTACGAAGGCCGAATTCGTGAATGGGTAAGATCCACCCAATGATTCCGTAGATATACCCAATCAAAATTTTATTTTTCCAATATTTTCGAAAATACAGATCAGATCGAATTGAAATCCAGCACTTCATCGAAAAATAACAGTTCGAAGTTTCATACAGAATTTAATGAGGATGATATGATAAGAAAATCATAGAATTTTTTTTTTCGAATTGTTCTTATGACACGATTATCACGAAATTTCGCATAAAGTTGTCTTCCATCATCTCAAAACTAGCTGTGAAGTTTTATCAGGACTGAATCAGTATTTCTCGAGTTATACTGAAAAAATCAACGATATCGAGAAGAAAACCTCGAAATTTGACATATTTTTTCCCGATATCTCCAAAACTCCTGATCGTATCGAACTGAAATTTGGTACACTGCTGTGAAATATGAACCTCAAAGTGTGAAAGAAATTTTTTCTGGATATGATGTATGGTTTCTAGAAAAAAAAATTTTTTGGAAAAAAAAAATTTTTTGGAAAAAAATGTCGAAAAAAATTATGTTTAAAATTTACTGACAATATTATCCTGACGAAATTGAACTCAAAGTTGCGCGTTGTTATTCTATATCTAACTGCCAAATTTGAATCCAATCGCTTGAGTAGTTTCTGAAATAAAAAATAAATAACTTTAAAATTTCAAGTGCCTATAACTCCGAAACTATTCGACCGATTTGGCCCATTAACGCACTTAACCGCAGCATTCTGATGCGCAACTTATCCTGAAAGTTTAAAGTTGCTAGCTTGCTTCTGTCGACAGTTATTGTGTCTACGGCCGGACGGCCGGCCGGCCGGCTGGACAGAATCGATTTTGACACCGGATTCGTCATCAGTGAGTCCAACCTAGTCGATTGAGACCATTTTCGGCTCAATCATCCAAAATTACAGACATTTGGACAAAACGATAGCACGCTGTTCCCCTAGAACATGCGCGCAAAAAGCAAGTAAAAGACAGACCCGAAAACAATTTTCTGTGATTGTAAAATGGCGCAAGAGCTAAAATCGATTGCTCATATGATTCGTAAGTACTTTCTGTCAAATTTTTGCTTATTCAAGGGTTAATTGTCAGCAAATGATTGGGAAAATGATCAATCAAAGAAGGCTTGAATGTCCTAAGACATATGCAGAATATTCTGAAGATTGTAGAATCCAAAAATTTTTTTCGAGGAACCATTCAACTCAGCAACAAGGTACGGATCAGATTGCACTGAAATTTTGAATGAAAGTTGAGTTGAAGGTTGAAAATTAAAGGCAAACGGAAAATCCTATTGACTATTGAAATTTTCAGGGTTCGTTGAATTGAAAATTTTCCGAGTTATTTTCTCGATCTTTCGAAAACTGATTTTGAGATTGTGTTGCTAGTGAATTTCAAAAAAGATTTTTCAATGAATCAATGTACCAAATTTCAGTTTTATACAAACCAAAATTTCAGATATCCTCAGGAAAAATGTCTTGAATTATTATTCATTCAATACCCTGCGATATTTTGATCATAAAATCCACATCAAATTTTGTATGAACCATCATGCCACATTTTCCAGTCAAGAACTGAGTTTTATTTCGATCAAATCTGAAGTTTCGGAAAAACTGGGAAAATGAAATTTTGAATGGGCATATCTGCGGAATCATTAGATAGATTTTACCCATTCGCGAATCAATCTCCATAATCAAGCACCAAATCTAATCGACAAATATCGAGAATCTAAGTCGTTTTTTCCGGAAGTTATTGTGTGTACGAACGTCCTGTAACTCTCCCTTCTGGAAAATATCATCATTGTAAATCTCTCATCGACCGACGTCATTATAAAAAGGGGAAAATGAAATCTTTCATTAAATGACTTCTTTCAAAATCAACACAAAAATCAAGATCAATATTACATATCACTTTCTATATCTAATACGAGTCGCAAATGGTTCTCAACATATCAATCATTCGGTATCTACTAATTATACATGCATGAGCTTCTTGATTGAGATCAACTATTAGATACTCTGGATATTCGACAGTTCTGTTAATAGATGCCTCATTATATATTCAGGAGCATTGATGTAGAACTCTTCGTTACTGGAGGAAGTGATAATTCAGATCTAATATTCATAGACTACATCGAATTCGATACGAAATACAAGAAATATTTTATTCCGGCTACTAAATGACCAATGCGAACAGTATTCCATAAAAGATTTGAACTTCACACTTACGTGTTATGGAAAAGTGCTCATTCAAAAACATGTTGATTTAATTTTATTCAATACATCGCTAAAATATCAGATTTGGTTCGATTTGTTGCTAGACAAGCTTTTATCTACCTTGCATCAGTTTTACAACTCTATACTCGAAAATCAGGAGTAAATTTGTATAATTATTTTCTCGCAATACTTTCGTTTTTCAAGACGTTTCTCAAATTGACATTTCGAAAATCACATCTTAGATTCACTAGATATGGAAATTTCTGGATTCTTTTTTTTACGCGCTTGTTTAAGTAATCCATTTTGTATTAAATTTAGCCATATATCCATTCCATCAGCACATTGGGTAAATTATTATCTCTATTGGGCAAAATATAGAAGCACTCTCAAATTTTTTTCACGCGATTGGTCTCAAACGACTAGGATGGACTCACTAATGAAGAATCCGTGGTCAAAATTGATTCTGGCCGGAAGAAAGGACCTAGAGTCTTGAAATTCTCAGCTTCGGTTAAGATCCTGAATATCTCGCTCGAAATCGTTAATGGACCAAATGTGCCGAATTTGAAATTTTTCAATAACTCGAAAAATATCTATCTGAACGAAATCAGACTTGGTTGGTAGATGAACAGTGGCTATATGAAGAATTGTCAATAGAAAAATCTGAAAAAAAATTTCGAGTTTGGAGTGTAATTACAAATGCCGAATTGGCGAATTAGTAAAAACTATCGCATGATTCTGCAGATATACCCTTTCAAAATTTTCTTTTCCGATATTTCAAAAAGCATAGATCGAATCGCCCTTCAATGAAAAATGCTACCTTGAAGTTTCAGCCAAATAGGGTCTACAGAACAATGAACAAAATAGCATTGTCCATTTAACAAAATGCAGGAGGACTCTTAAATTTTTTTTGCTCGTTGTTCTGTAGACCCTATTTGGCTGAAACTTCAAGGTGGCTTTTTACATTGAAGGGCGATCCGATCTGTAATTTTGAAAATATTAGGAAACTGAAATTTCGAAAAGGGTATATCTGCAGAATCATTCGATAGTTTTTACTAATTCGTAAATTCGGCATTCGTAATTGAACTCCAAACTTATTCTAAATTTATCAAGCTACTGAGTAGATTCTTCCGGAAGTTATTTTTTTCACTATCAGTGGTTAGGCCGGCCGTAAAGACATTTAATTTAGGAAGAATCGACATACGGAATATATTTGTAGAGTAGGTTTGCAGTTTAATTAGGAAGGTCGAATGCTTAAATGGGTTGAATACGCCGATTATTCTTTAGATAGTTATACCCATTCAAAATTTTGTATCGAATTGCAATCTAGTACTTGAACGAAAATTATAGCTTGAGGCTTATGCAGAATTTCTTGAGGACCATATGAAAAAATCTGCGTTTGGCAGGGTCAATACTTGTATAGATGACCGCTTCGGCAACGGAAGAAGCGCGTAAAAGCTCCTAACCTCAGTGCTTTTCTAGGTTTTTTTAAATTATCTGGGTCCGATTTCAGATCTTTGGTCTGTTGATTCACCATTTGCGATCTATAATATTTATTACACTTTGTTCGGACTGTATTTGAATGAACAGATTTTTTGTGAATTATATTGAGGGAAGTTTTGACAGGAGGAATGGAAAATACATATGATTCTAGGTCAAAATGAAGGGGACCTCTCCGCTGAAATACGGCTATGTAGAGATGGCACCAGAAAACCAACCATTGGTTTCTTTCTAAAATCTAAAAAAAACAGTGACCCAGCATCTTATTCAAGCAACAAGGCACTCAAAAAAGTGTTTATATCCGTTTTTCCTCATAGAGTGGGACACTACCAAAGAGTTTTCCGAGTGCCTTTTCACTCAGAGGAAATATCTGCGATTCAATTTGTTTTTCAGAAAAAATTGAACCAGAATATGTAAATACGTTTCGCGGACCTGTCAGTGACAAGGTTATCTGAACTAACGATTCAGTTGATCTAATTGAAAGGGACAATCTCCATAGCCTAGTTCCATCCACTGTCCGATGAGTCTCATCTAAGAAAACATCATAATTTGCATCAAAAGTCTTATATTTCTTCATCAATCATCCGCTTTCATATTCAGATTCAGACTGGAGCTGATAATGTTAAAACATGAGTTAAACACTAAGAAAACAGTGCTCAATTACAAGAACAATTTCAGGAGACAGATTGAAAATTCAATGTTTGTATGTGGTTAAATATTCATTCGAGTAGAATTGAATAAATTTCGTTGACATGCAAATGATTTCCATCTCTACAATGGAACTTGTCGAGGTTCAGAGGGAATTATCCAAGATTCCTACCCTTTCATCTTATTTCTCTCGTCAACAAGGGTTTCTTGTTATTATAAACGTTTCCAGTAAATCTAGAATGGAGCTTCCATTTTCCATTCTGGCATTGCGAAATAAGGGTTTAGAATGTACAACTTGCATCGGTTCTTGGAATATATAATGCATTAATTGAAATTTTTGGACTGAAGTTTCCTGAAATACTATCATTTCAGATGAAATTATAAATAGATCGTTTCACAAGTCAGAAAACGTGTTGATTCTTGCTTCAGAATCGAGAACATGCTAAGAACGTGATAACTCATTCAAATTGAATTAAGATGCAGTGAAATAAACAGACTATTAAAGATCGAATGAGGAAACAATTTATCCTCAAATGACTCTCATTTTACGAATTCAAACAGGAGAGAATTTTACCCAAAAAATCTAGAAAGCACTGCCGTGAAGGCAGCAGCTTTTGCGCGCATGTTCAATGTAGATAACCACTTCGGTAACGAAATCTAAATTGCGCGCAAAAGCCGCTGCCTTCACGGTAGTGCTTTTCTAGATTTTTTTCGATAAATTACTGGATTTCAATTCGGTATAATCTGTATTTTTGGAAATATTGGAAAAATAACATTTTTAATCTGTATATCTACGGAATCATTGGGCAGATTATACCCATTCACGAATTCAACCATCGTAATTAAGCCCCAAACCTTCTCTACAAATATCGAGTTTCTAAGTTGTTTCTTTGGGAAGTTATTGTGTTAGGCAGATGTACCCATTCAAAATTTTATTTTCCCAATATTTCCGGAAATACAGATCAGATCGAATTGAAATCCAGTACTTCATCGAAAAATTTCAGTTCGAAGGTTCATAGAGAATTTAACGAGGATGATATGATAAGAAAATCACAGAATTTTTTTTTTCAAATTGTTCTAAACACACGATCATCACGAAATTTTGCATAAAGTTGTCTTTTAGCATCTTCAAACTAGCTACGAAGTTTTATCAGGATTCAGCTAGTATTTCTCGAGTTATACCGAAAAAAACAACGATATCGAGAAGAAAACCTCGAAATTTGACATTTTTTTTCCCGATATCTCCGAAACTTAAAATCGTATCGAAATGAAATTAGGTACACTGCTGTGAAATATGGAGCTCAAAATTCAAGTGGAATTTTTATTTGATATGATAAACGGTTTCCGGAAAAAAAATTTTTTGGGATTGAATGTTGAAAAATTTTTTTTTTTTGATTTACTGCCAGTATGATCTTGATAAAATTTGGCTCAAAGTTGCGCGGCGTTACACTCCACTAAATTGCCAAGTTTGAATCCAATCGCTGAGGTAGTTTCTGAAATAAAAAATAAATAACTTTAAAATTTCAAGTGGCCATAACTCCGAAACTATTCGAACGATTTGGCCCATTAACGAACTCAATCGCGGAATTCCAATGCGCAACCTACTCTGTTAGTTTCAAGTTGCTAGCTTGCTCCGTTCGACAGTTATCGTGTCCACGGCCGGCCGGACAGAATCGATTTTGACACCGGATTCGTCATCAGTGCTTCCAATCTAGGCGTTTGGGATCATTTTCGGCTCAATCATCGAAAATTACAGACATTTGGACAAAACGACAGACCGCTGTTCCTCTAGAACATGCGCGCAAAAATTAAGAAAGAATTGAGGCGAATACAAATGCAAAGTACATTTTCCGAATGAACGTGTTGTCGAGAGAGAAAGTTTTCATCCGAGTCTGAAGTGATGCTTCAAACTTGTTCATTCCAAACCGCAATAAAAGTTTATATCGAGATCGTCAAAACCGAAATCATCCATCGAGAAGTATCATCATCCTCATAATATACAATAATTTTTTCCTGGTCATTTTTGAAGGGGGAATAACTCGTGGGTGCCATACTATTATCTCATAAAAGCAAGGGAGCATTAGAGTGTTTTAACATCTTTATGAGAATTATGGTCGCAGGACAGCGAAGCGCAAGAGAGTTAATTGCCTCCAGAAAATCTATATAGACGCCATTACGGTTTCTGTATATTGCGCGAAGCTGAAAAATCACCGAATTTTTGTCCTCCGACCTCTCTCTCAATGAGGAGTTCGTTTTAATAAATTCTGAGTGAATGAAACGCTACAGGAAAATCACTTTTTGATGTTCCTTTGTAATGGAATTTTTCACTGACTTATGGAAATGTGAAGATGATGAAAATCATAGAAATAACTTTCAATGAAACATACAGTTTGAAAATATGTCTTGAACATGAGCTAAATTAAGTTTTTATTACAACTATTAGGAGAGTAATAATATCGCTTGAAAGTGTTTCCTCAATCCATTTCGATGATTTTTTGAGGTCAAGGAAAAAACATGAAGGCCTTATTCACATGTTTCGAGGAGTGGTCATCTAGGTGCTGGGATCGAACAAAAGGCTTCCTTACATACGGGGAAAACTACTTTCGAATCATGTAATTCTCGAGATATTTCGAATGAGCCTTCTGACCGGGCAGGTCTGTGACATAATACATGTCATAAGTTTTTCAATTTATTCCCGATATTTTATTAGATTTCTAGTTGAAAATAAACAATTATGGATCTATGGGAGACGATTCCCCAATAAAGGGGCCTGTAGCGTTCTTCGTAAACCTGAAGATATGAAAGATCATCGCTTGGAGGACTGAACCTGGTCGAAAGACCCTCTCGGTCATGAGCAAATGTAGGTGATATTTTTTACTGCTTCCTTCTAGTTTTCTGTCCCTCCTTCTGTTTAAAATATTATGTCAAGGTATTTTGTCAGAATGAATTCAAGAAAAAATTATTTTCTAATGCAAAAGATGCCATTCATCTTCTATAAACAAATTACTACACTTATACGGGGAGACAGAATTTTTCCTGAGGTTTTTATCTGTGCTCTTGTATCATACGCAAAAATGTAAAGTACCCTGTTTACATTTCCTCTACTAACACATACACCAAAGAATGTGATACTCGTTTTCAAATATATATACGTCTGGTTGTGAACACTATACCATTCGAAGGAAACAACTTGGACAGTCGATATCTGTAAACCAGATTTGAAGCTTAACTACGAAGGCCGAATGCCAAAATGGTTAATTAATTAATTTCAATTCTTAGACCCTGCACCTAACAAAAATGGTGTTATATTTGATAAAGTTTCTATACTTATTGATTTAGGAGACATATAATAAGGGTTTATTTGGTCGTTCACTCCAATTTTTCACCATAAATATATTTTTCCGCAAATCGTTAGGAAATTTTGATATCCCAGAAAAAATTTCTCAAAGAAAAAAAAGATTTTTCTAACTGTTCGGAAATATTAATTTCCTTTATCGAAGAATGACAGCTTGAATGTTCATACAGAATTTCACGAGGAATTCAATGGAGTCTTGTATATTTAAGATTTATCTGAAAGTCAATAAAGTAACGTGTCCTGTGCTATGCTTCGGAATTTTCAATCTTCAATTTCAAAAAATTTTTATTCACGATTTTACAACAAAGTAATAAGGGATTTTGATAACATCTTCTCAATTTAGGCATTGACTTTTACTGAGTTTGTTGAGCCCGAGCCATCCCTTATCAATTTGGATTTCAGAATTGTGTATTATGAAAAGGTGTCCTCTTCCATCAGAATTTTCAGTTGAATTTTCGTCTCTTGATATTCGATAAGTCAGTATTCGAATCAAGACAGATATGGTCTCTGATTTCAGCTCATCAATATCCTTTTTATTACTCCCGCAATGAAAAATGCATCAGAAGGAAGCGAACTCCTGAAGTAAAACAGAAATGAGTAGCATATCTCCCTCTACAGCCGTAGGTAAAAAATTACCATTTTACTATACATTTATGCTCTAGACAGATTTATAACCAGACAAGAGAATAATTCAGATGCCCTTACTCTGGAAGAACAGAATTTCGAATGGATTTTTCATATAACCGAACAGTTTCAAATAGGAATCATACTCAGCCTTTCAAATTTCGGAAATGTAGCTTGAGAAGCGAAGAAGTAAATGAGGATATACTCTAAGTAGGTTTTATCTGTACATCGGAATTGAACACTGTAGGAAAGGCTCAATAGCGCAAATGAAATCCTTCATATTATTTTCATACAATCAAAAATGAATCAAAAAGAAGCGAACTTCCCAACTACAACAGAAACAACTTGTACATCGGCTCCGCAGCCGTCATGAAAATGTTTGAGAATCCACTGATGGATGAGTTTATACAGCAAAGCAAACTATCAGCAATATTTGCGGTGACCTAAATCATACATTCTTATGGATTAATTATTTCCTACACATTTCTCCTAGAAACGAATTCTACCTGGTCAAGAGAAAAATTAAATGCGACTAATTTAGAAAAAGAGGATATCGAATGATTTTTTCGAATATGCCAAAAGGTTTTGCTTCCCAAACTTCTAAGATGTAGCTTAAGAAGAAGGGGAAAATATGATGATGTACTATTATTATGTGTGTGAGGAAGGCCCAAGAGTGGAAATGATCTCTTATATCTTATCCTTCCTATTATTTCCACAGAATTGAAGTAGAATCAGAATGGTGCAAACTCTTGACCTACACCAGAATCAACTTTTGAACCTCTCTGCACATCTATCATCGAAAATATTCGAAAATCCACAAATGTATGAATTTATTCAGCAGAGCAAACTGTCAGCAACACGTTTCATCAATATTTGCAGTGACCTAATTCAGATACATTGTTATGGGTTTATTAATCCTTAAGGGCTCCTCTGTTTCATTTCCCACACATTTCTCCTGTAGTCGAATTCTACCTTGTCAAGAGTATAATTGAATAAGACTAAATCTTGTCGAACAGGATATCCAAAGATCATTTTAAATATACCAAAGGATTTTGAATAGTGATAATACTTAGAGTTTCAAATTTCTTGAATGTAGCTCAAAAAGAAGAGGAGAAAATGACAATGTGCTATCAGTCTGTGTCCTGTGTATATCAGTATCAAACACTATAAGGAAAGTTCACGACTGCAAATGATCTCTTATAACTTATCCTCTCTATTTTTTTCACATAATCGAGTTGGAATCAGAATATTGCTAACTCTCGAAGAACAACAGAAACAACTTGTGAATTTCTGCACAGTCGTTAAAAAATGTTTGAAAATCCACAAATGGATGGTTTTATACTTCACTTCAAATCTACATCACCTCGAAGTGGTAGCAAAAACACAAGAGACATAGAATTCTGTCATATTCGGTTTGCATGAAATCATCTATCAAATATCCGTATTCTGTGAGAATCATAGAACAGATTGAACTACACTAAGTCCACTCATTCAGTTATCTGTAACTACAGTCAGCTGCACTGAGAAGTGGAAGTCATGGAGTTGATGTAGTTAGTGTAATTCATGCAGGTACCTATTGTTTCAAATTTTTTGAATGTAGCTGAAGAAGAGGAAAAAATGACGATATGCTATCAGTCTGTGTCCTCCGTATATCGGTATCAACCACTGTAAGGAAAGCTCAAGACTGCAAATGAGTTCTTATAACTTATCCCCTCTATTTTTTCCACATAATCGAGTTTGAATCAGAATATTGCAAACTCTCCAACTACAACAGAAACAACTTGTGAATTTCTCTGCACAGCCGTCATTAAAAATGTTTGAAAATCCACAGATGGATGGGTTTATACAGCAGAGCAAACTGCCGGCGACACTTTTCACCAATATTTGCGGTGACCTTAATCAGATACATTGTTATGGATTTATTTACCTTTGTCAACTTGTCTGTTTCATTTCCCACATATTTCTCCTGGAGACGAATTCTACCTTGTCAAGAGAATAATTAAATGGGACCAACTCTGGAAAAACAAGATATCAAATGATTATTCGAAATCTACCAAAGGATTTTGAATAGTGATAATACTTAAAACGTTTGTTCGTTGTACCTACATGAACTACACTAACTCCATTGATACTGTTCGGTTGTTATGAACTTGCACTCTGTTCGTAGGAATCTGTGATTGTCTCTGGTTTCTGGTTGGACGACGTTTGTTCTCTATTTGTGGTTATTTTTGGACTGAAATAATTTTCATCGTATCGTTATTTAAAATAGAATTTTTATCCGTGATGACTTTACAAAAACTTTACGACAAATCTACATCACCTCAAAGTGGTAGCGAAAACACAAGAAGCATATAATTCTGTCATCTTCGGTTTGCATATAATCATCCAGCATATATTTGTATTCTGTGAGAATCATAGAACAAATTGAACTACACTGAGTCCAGTCATTCAGTTATCTGTTACTTCACTCAGCTGAACTGAGAATTGGAAGTCAGTGGAGTTGGTGTAGTTAGTGTAGTTCATGCAGGTACCTATTGTTTCAAATTTCTTGAATGTAGCTCAACAAGCAAAGGGGAAAATGACGATGTGCTATTAGTCTATGTCCTCTGTGTATCAGTATCAAGCACTGTAACGAAGGTTCAAGACTGCAAATGATTCCTTATAACTCATCATCTCTATTTTTTCCACAGAATCAAGATTGAATCAGAATATTGCAAACTATCGAACAACAACAGAAACAACTTGTGAATTTCTCTGCACAGCCGTCATTAAAAATGTTTGAAAATCCACAGATGGATGGGTTTATACAGCAGAGCAAACTGTCCGCGACACGTTTCACCAATATTTGCGGTGACCCAATTCAGATACATTGTTAAGGATTTATTATTCCTTAAGAACTCGTCTGCTTCATTTCCCGCACATTCCTCCTGTTGACGAAATCTGCTTTGTCAAGACAATAATTGAATAAAACCAACTCTGGAAAAACAGAATTTCGAATGATCATTCCAAATATACCAAAGGATTTAGAATAGTGATCATACTTAGAATTTCGAATTTCTTGAATGTAGCTCAACAAAAAAAAGAAAAAATGACGATGTGCTATCAGTCTGCGTCCTCTGTAAATCAGTATCGATCACTGTATAGAAGGCTCAAGACTGCAAATGATTTCTTATAACTACTCATCCACTCTATGTTTTCCACAGAATCAAGTTTGAATCAGAATGTTGCGAACTCTCCAACTACAACAGAAACAACTTGTGAATTTCTCTGCACAGCCGTCATTAAAAATGTTTGAAAATCCACAGATGGATGGGTTTATACAGCAGAGCAAACTGTCAGCGACACGTTTCACCAATATTTGCGGTGACCTAAATCAGATACATTGTTATGGATTTATTATCCTTTGTGAGCTCGTCTGTTTCATTTCCCACACATTTCTCCTGGAGACAAATTCTACTCGGCCAAGAGAATAATTCAAATGGCCCGACTCTGGCATCCCTAATGACGAATGATTTCCACGGTGGCCATGCGAAATGAAAGAGGAACATGTACATGTGAACTGAACGGAAGAAGAGTTGAGCAGCATAAAAAAACAGATTTTTGGGGGTGTGGATAACGGAAACTCCTGGCGAATGGGGACATGCGCGAAGGAAGGCTTCCGGCCAAATTGCTGGCGGTTCCTTCTTCTGTCTGTTCAGTAGTGCAGTGGGCCTGGAAGAGTTCGCTGTTCCAGCTGTTCCGGCGCTCCTATTGCATACTGAACTAGTTTGATTCAACAGTCTGTAGGAACAGGGATGACTTTTGAACAAGTTGAAACTTGGTCAGATGACTCTCTCTCTTCTTGGTTCGCGATATGCAAGAGATTGCTGTCAGTGTCTCATGCAGTCAACCTCCACTACTTAAGGGTGAGTAGATATCTTTGTGTGCGGCAGATGTTATCTGCATGGAGATTTTAAGTAAATTAGAATTTTGACCAAAGTTCAATGTAAAATTTTTAAATCGTGAATTTTAGAGTTTTTCGGTTGAATAAAGAGTATTCATAAAGAATTATTGTAATTTTAACAAAATTCTTGAATTATTATGTTTAGCTTAAATCTCCTACGCAGTGCATATTTCAAAATAAATTTTAAACAGTAACTTGAAGTGACCCAGTTATGTTCATTACAAGCTTTTTAATATCGAACAATATGGCAAGTGTGAGGGAATTGAAGTTTTAGTAGAACAAATGTGAACAGAATAATATAAACAAAGATAAATCTTTGTCTTTCATATGTGGTGACTTTGGATTTTTTCAAGGAGTGTGCTGAGATATGTATATTGAATGGCATTCCGCCTTATTAAAACAATTCTTTTCTATTTTGATTGAGTTTGATAAGGTTGGCTTATATCTGAACCAAAAAAATCAACGAGAAACAGAAGGCTTTTAGTTTAGTTCTTCTAAGTTGCAAACATATCACTAAAAAGTCGCCAAATCAATACATAAACATTTTGCTGATTAAAAATCAGAAAACTATGAAGCACAAATATTGTTTTTCTCGTTTTCCTTGAGGACCATATTATCAACCCATGAAATGATGACCCTGAATTTTCTATGATTTTATTTCTTCTGGGTCCATGAATTCAACAAATACTTTTCCACCAAAATTTCACATTTAGAAAAATTCAACAATTGTTCAAAAACACTTTTCGATTCAGTAATGATCGAATAATCAGCGAAGAACTGAGGACACTTATGTTATCTGTATCAAATTATGAACCATAAGGGCAAAATATGTCATGAAATTTCAAAAATATAATCCATTCATTTTGACAATGATGAATTATTTTCTCCAAGGTTTAGCTACTTCCTACTCATGAAATAGGTCGAAGGTTCGTAGAAAATTGATATGCAACGAGGGCTATTGAATCGAGGGAATTAATTAATCCGCTGACTTTCAACAGAGCTGAAACCACTTATTACATGAAGTTTCTAGAATATCTGAATATTTTCATGTGGTCATTTTCGGAAGAAAAGCTGTGAATAAGATGAGATATTATCGATTCTTAAATTTAACAAAATAACAGAATGTCGGAGCCCTGTCGGCCGCAGTTCGGAAGTTGATCGACGAGTGTTCTAACTTCTTCAATTGTAAGGAGATTAAATGAAGAATTCAGCAGGATTGAATCAGCTGAAGACACCTTTCATACTTGTACAAAAACTACCACAGCCAAGAGCGTTCATTCAACGAATCATTGAACATCACCAAAAGGACACTAATTTTTCGATCAAAAACATCATGAGCGATGAAGCACATTATCTTATTTATAGACAAAATTGCAGAATTTGGGATTTGAAGAACACATGCAAATTACGAATCACGTATGCTGGTGAAGCAATGACTGCTAAGGGTGAAAGTTATTGCGATATACTTAACTGGTTCTTATATCAGAAATTGGATGATGAAGTGGCGAATATGTGGTTCCACCAGGACAATGCCACATGTAGTCCCTGGAACAATTATATTTCTGCGTTATACAATTTTTGATCAAGTACTCTCTCGTTTTTGTGATCAGAATAAGCACTTTTGATCATTTCATTTGAAATCATTCGACCGGTTCTTATATGGTTATTTGTAACCACAGGTCTATGGCGTACACACTTGGGTGAAGAGAGGAAAATACTAAAGCTACATCAACGAAATTCTGCCTTATGTGCTAAATGCTTATGGAAATTTCGATAAGTTTAGAGGCTAATAACCTGAAGTACCTAGTATATTCGAAGGCTGGACTGAGACAAAT
Organism: Myrrha octodecimguttata; assembly: GCA_958510865.1. NCBI lineage: Eukaryota > Metazoa > Arthropoda > Insecta > Coleoptera > Coccinellidae > Myrrha > Myrrha octodecimguttata. The sequence continues at coordinate 74,206,741 of OY294056.1, read as the reverse complement.
ATATTCTGATTATTTTTATCTGTGTCTCTTATTTAATTTGAATGTAGTCATAATTTTGGGATGATAACAATCTTTAACGTCAACAACATATTTAGCCTGGCCAGACTCAAATGAAAAATATTCTAGAATATCATTGACGTGAGGACAATAGCTCTTACTAGTAATTCAAATCTCGTTGTCAAAGCGATCACCTATTCACGTATTCACCCGCTACATTCAACTTCACTCCCTGATGGGAAGATTCGGCTTTCCTATTATTCAGACTGTATTTAACTTCGTGCTCTCATCTCTCGGCCAAGGAATAGATGACAATGTGAACCGATATGTATTTTTGGAAATATCGATGAAATACAGATTTCAGTATCTACGAATGATTTTTTGGATTCAACCTATTCTCGAATTCTGCCTCTAAATCAAACCTTTACAAATAACGAGTTTCTTACTTATTATTTTTCGAAAAGTTTCATGTTTATGGATGGCTTTAGCCTAACTACCGAAACAATCCACTAAGAGACTTCATAAATGAAGAGTAAATTCGGAATCTGATAACGAAGGCAGAGTTCGTGAGTTGGTAAGATCCACGCAACAATTCTGCAGATATAAGAATTCAAGATTCTGTTTCCCAACATTTTCAAAAACGCAGTAAGGATTGAATCGAAATCTGGTTGTTGATTGAAAAATGACAGCTTGATGGTTAATGCAGAATTTTGTGAGGTCCATATGATTAGAACATGAAATTGAAATGTTCGAAAAAAAATTTTGAAATTTTTCCGTTCATGTTTATAGAACGATCATTAGGAAATTAGGAAAATTGCGCATCAGCATTTGCTAATTTGTTACCATATCTCATCATGATCAGAACATAATATTTTCACTGATTTCATAAATATCAATGATGCTAGGGAAAGTATTAGTATGAAATTCAACAATTTTTTCCAAATATCTCCGAAGATAAAAGTACACCTACCTATATATCCGATACAACTGAGATTCAAGACTCGAAGTACATGCCGAGATAAGCTGCGAGCTGGGATCTTCGAAAGAACATTTTTTTCTCAAGGAATCTCTGAAAAATCAATCTGTTCAAATTTTCAACCTGTACGATACTCATGAAACTCTTCATGAAGTTATGCGTCGATATTTGACAACTAATGATGAAGTTGAATTTTGATATCTCTCCAGATATTCATGAAATAATATGGTCTACATGTATGGAGGATTTGTAGAATGAAATTGTAAAACTTTTTCCCGTTTACTACTCAAAAACTGATCCAGTGCGTATATCTTCGGAGCTCTATCAGTCGACATGACAATCTCATTCAGTACTCGATATAATGAGAAATGTTGAAACCAAATTTGCACCTGAGCAATTTAAACGAACCTTGCTGATGAGGCAATTAACAATAGAGTACAATTGGACTTCATAATGACTGACTGTGCAAAGGCCTTCGATATGGTATGTTATTCACGCTATGTCAGGTGTCCCACAAGGGAGCAAGTTAGGGCCCCTACTATTTTTAATTTTATTGATTCCTTACCTGAATGTTTGAGATTCTGATGGTGTCTCATTTTCGCAGATGACTCCAAACTTTTTGAGCTTGTTTGCACTCTAAATGACTATGAAGATTTGCACTCAACTCAGTTGTAGAATGATTTCGAGGTCACAATATGATGTTGAACATAGAGAAGTGTAGTGTTATTTCATTTACACGTAAGGAACTCTATTGAAAGAGAATTTACGATTGACAATCAAACATTAAATAGAAAGGCCAAATGTGAAGATCTCGGGGTGTATCTGCAGGCAAATATAAGGTTTAATGATCATAACATACAACACTTCAGCATTGATTTAACAATTAGATTATATAATTTCCTGGTAAGACCAAACCGTGAATATGCATCTATGATATGAGCTCCAGAAGCTGAAAGCAATAGCAGTTTTATGGAGAAAGTACAAAAGAGATTTGTTAGATATTTTTTCCTGAAAAAACAACTTTTTTTCAAAAACCCAGGAAAATTCTCGATAATCTATCTGTTCAAATTTTGCACCTGTACGATACTCAAGAAATGTTATGAGTCAACAAATAATGAAGTTCAGCTTTGATCACTCTCCAGATATTGAGGAAATGCTATGGTCTATAGTCTACATGTGAAAAGTGCTTGTAGAAGATGTTTCGTTATTGTTACATATCTCCAATGGAATTGCACAACTATCTCAGTCGACATGAGAATCTCATTCAGTACTCGATATCACAATAAAAAAACGCCTCCCACTCTCTTTCCGCCAACTTGGAAATTGAGCACAATATATTTCTATATAATGAATCTTCATCCAATTATTCGGTAGGATAACATAATTGCAGGGTTGAAAATGGCTAAACAGCTCTGCTTTCCGGTGGGAAGCTAGACTGTGTGACAAAAGAATACAGTTATTCAGCAAAAAAGCTTTTTAATGGAGCATTTCCAGAAGGATCTTTCGGAGAGAACACAAAGGCGTCATAAAACGAATGAGGATGAATGGAAAACTGCAGAAATATTCCTCTTTATTTGGAGTGAGTTTGTTGATTTAAAAACCCGCCAACAATGAATCCGCAGTCTTCCGTAAGAGGGCATGGTCAATAATCTGGTTGCTATATGTTACCTATATTCGGGGGCACTTTGTTACTATGTTTTCTTGCATTTGTTTGCATAATTTTCCCTGGATTTGTTTTCCATTCATCGCATCGGGTCTTTTTGTGATTGAATCGAGTCCGCATGTTGTTAGTCAGCTGAAAAAACGCTTTTCTATCAGTATGGTAATTCGTAGTCAGGGGAATATATGAGTAAGTAGTAAATTCATCGGATTTTTTGTAAAATTTGAAAATCTCCAACTACACCTACACAGAGTGTCCGAATGACTCGTAACAGAACTTTACGGTAAGTTTTACGGTCGGTTTCTTACACAAAAAAAACTCATATCGGATCACCTCCTCATCCCTTCAAGATGAAGCATTTGCAATATTTTAATGACTTCAAGCATGTTGAACACGTGAATGATGAGTCCGTGACATCACGAAGGCATCATCTTGGCTTTGCCAGATATCGAAAAAGTCTCAATAGAGTCATTAAATTTTGGTATATGGAAAAAAGTATGTTGAATTTTGTGACTATTTGAAACCTCGAAAAGTACTGATGCTATCGAAATTAAACTTCACTGTTAGTGGTTATTTTTATGACCAGTACAACATAATTATATATAAGTCAAGCAGCGTTGGAAACTGACATTATCTGGATGAAAATTCAAAGAAGTTTTCAAGTACAGCCGGCTTCAAATCAGAGCTTTTCATGGTTTTTTTTAGTCCACTAGGCTTAATTATGACTTTTGTCATAAACGAAAATCAGGCTCAAAAATTAATATGGTCATACAAAATTCATTTTTACTCCATTGTAAAGTTTAACGATTTTAAAATTTGTTGTACCCCAAGAAAAGGCAGAAAAGTTGCAAACAAAAGTAAACATCACTTCGCAGGAGGACATTTTGTTTGGTTCCAAACAATTTTTATCATTACTCAAATCTTAAATGGAAAAAAGATTTGGGTGATACCTGGTTTCGAAGGTATTTTATCGTCTTTTCAAAAATGCCATACACTTTGTTTTTGAGAGTACTTTCGAAAAATAATAAAATGTTGAATAGTTACGATTGTAAGAGTTGCAATAAAGCATGAAAATTTCTCACTGATAGATTCAATAACCAGCAAATCCCACGTGTTGAAAGGAACAGACTTTCCAGATGACATGTTAAACATTTTTTCCACGATTTTACTGAATTTGTAGCTGTATTTGTCAGATATTTTGTTCAGTTTTTCTGGATAATGAATTGAAAAAGAAAAAAAAATCAAGTATACGGCATTCATGAATTTTCTATCGAATAACCTTCAAACCAAAGTGTCACTCAAACTCCCTTCTAATCTAAGGTTTCAAGGGCTGCTGAAATCATGCTCACTGTGTTGATACAAATTGATTGAAATCAACCGTATGTAATGTCTCCCGGCCAATCAAAGTGTTCCCCTTTTTGAATATTTTCTGTTTTTGCTCGAGGGCTAGGTTATTGAGCGTCTTTTCGAATTGACACTCTGTATACTCAATTCTAACCTGAATTGTTAGAAGTTGTGCATTATTCTTATATTACTCAATTCAAAAGTTCACTGACTTTTATCTTCGTGCGATATCTTTTTCCATAAAGATATATTTCTGAAAATTTACATAGCTTTCGTCAATTACATGGCACCATTATGAAGATTGGAGTACCTTTATAGCTTTTCATCTTATTTTAGTACACGATAAAATCTTTTTATATTTTTGTATCATAATAAGGATACGAAATGGTGCATCCACAATAAAATATTTTACTGCAAGGATTTTGCGTATTTATTCCGACATATATTATTATATCTCTGGATATCCATTTTATCCGATTGTTCTAGGGAACAAGAGCTTCATCTTGTTGCCCAAACATCTGTTATTTTCAATTTCGGCAAAGAATAGTCTTCAATTACTAGGGTGGACACACTCACCTATATTCTGCTTGCCAATATTCTGGCCATGAGAACTTATACTTTCGAAGCAGGAGAACTTGAAGTTTTAGAATTTGAGTAGGTTCTGTTTCAGTTTCTTGAAAGCAAACAATACCACGCGGTGCTAAATTACGGGTAGCCAACACAGCTACATTCAATTTTCATAAAACCTCGTTAATATTTCAAGGTCTGAACTGGACGCGGTCTGCATGCTTCAACGTTGCCAATATCCGCATGAAATATTAGAATTCTGAGAAATTTCGAAGGTCATAGGAGAAAACGGAATCTCGTTCAGCAGGCTTCAGTGGGAGTTTTAGGAAAATTTTTTTTGGGATGTACTTATTTTTCCATTTTTCACTCTATTTCAGTTTTAATTTTTCCGTAAATTCTTGTATATAAAAAGTGGCAGCATTGCGCATTCTCACAATTTTTTCAACCATTTGCACCAGAAAAAATTTCTGAATAAAAGAAACTCTGGTCTCCAGAAGTCAACAGGATGACTTCTGGAAACCAGAATTCGTTTTTTTCAGAAAATTTTTCTGGTGCAAATGGTTGAAAAAATAGTGAAAATATTCGAGGTATTGTTTGCTCTTGAAAAACGACTTCTTTACAACCTTGCCATCATGATCTAAAAAGAATTCCGCATGAAAATTAACGCTGTCGTTTTCAATTTTTTCAAAACTATTTCTAAAAGTTTTGTCATACACAATATTTCAAAAGTATTCCTGGAAGTTCCAATCAAAATGCAGATCTTCCTTCTTTTCAGTTAGGCTTTAGAGGCAGCTGATAAGTGTTCAAATGCATAATAAATTGTGAATGAATAGAAAGACTTACGATAAACCCACCTTGTGCGTATTCACAGTAGGGAAACAAAACAGAGATATGTTGAAACTCATTTCAACTAAGCCGAATTTGTTTTTAGTGGTAGCCCTTGGAAGTTTCCGGCACCGGCCCGAAATACGAAAGAAAAAACCGCCTGTGACAGCTGTCTCCAAGACTTTCCTGAAAAATTGTGGTTCAGTTAGATCGACATAAGTTTCTGCTTTTTGTGGTAGTTTTTTCTTCAGCGGAAAATCACTTTTGAATCTCAATTTGTGATCAGAAAATTGTCATAAAAAAGTAGTTCCAAAATGCAGAGATATAACCATCAGTGTTTTCTTGATTTCATAACTGAAAATCTGAAAAAGTACTATTGAGAATCGAATGAAAATTATTATTTATACAAAGAGCCTTACGGATTGCAAGATTCGAACTTTTTCTTCAGGAAGCTGTTGCCTAATGAGCATAATTGGAATAATATTTTTTCATATTGCCAACTTTACAAAATTTCTGAAAATATGAAAGTATTGCAAGAAAATATTCTGCAAATTTTCGCTTCATTGTGTGGAAGAAAATGCCTTTTACAAGTAGTTTGGAATCCGCAATCTGCTAGGGTTATTTCTTGAATAATAATTTCATTTAATTCTCAATAGTTTTGGTTTATTATTGGATTCCATAAAATAGAAAACCTTAGTTATCAAAAAAAAATTACCTCCCTTGAAAACTTCAAAGTTTACATTTTGATGAATGTAGATTTGAATGAACTAACAAAAAAAACCGTCCGTCCGTCCACCGTTGTCCGGGGCCTTTCTCTGAAAGAACTGAACCGAAATCCGTGAAACTTGGTAGAAAAATCGTGTGTCGCTCGAGATCGGTCCTCCAAGTTTTTCAACAGGATCGGTGTACCCTAAGGGCTCAAACCTGGGGGTAGGAGGGAAAAAAATATTTCTCGAAAACTTACCACCCGAAATTCATGAAACTCCTAACGTTGATTACTGTTGCATAACTCAATCTAAAAATATTACCTGGATGATTTTCGACCAGTAGTCCCTGAATTGTGAAAAAACAAATGTTGCAAAATGAAATATGAATAATATAAATATTTTATTTGAGATATCAATGATATTCGGTTATTTGACTGAGAAAATAATAAACCCTTGTGTATAATTTGCAGTGGTTTTTCCTTTATTGATAGCGCGAAGCAAGAAATAAAACCGAAAAATATTACAAAATCCTTCCAAAATATGCTTTAATTGATACTCTTCCATAATGCCAGTACTTGAATTCTGTAAAATACAAACAGAGAGAAAAGGAAAATCGAAATATACCTTCACAAACATTTGAAATCACAGGTCAATATCGAACGTCCCTCGGGAACATACACTGTTTATTTTTGGAGTTCTTGAAGTCCGAACAAATTCCCTAATTAACCATTTGGAGAATTCGCTCCCGTGGGATCTATATGGGAATGTCCTCAACGATCTGTTTTCAGTTCAATCGGTTAGCAGGTGGGGATCAAATATCCCTGCAAACGAGGTTGGGTGGGGATAGGATCATTCGCTAGACTGGATTGGGAATATTCCAGGTTTACGCTGGATGGTATTTCCGATAGGAGGCTGGACATTCTGGTATAGTCGAATTTGATCCCTCATTGGTATACAGGGTGTATGTGTTATTTTAATCGAGAGTCCGATCCTACAAAAGCCTTCGCAAGTTCGTTAGTTTCTGAAGCTGTTTCGTAGGATGTTAGACGTTACCGTCTTGAGGAAGAATCACATACATCTCCCTGTAACGACAATAAGATGAACGTCACATCGCATGGAGTTTTCTGTACTCAAAATTCAATATTATTTAATGATGCTCCTGAGATGGCATTAGATAATTTCCATATTGAATATCTATTCAACAGGTTCGAAGTATATAGAATCCTCTTGGCGTTTCTGAGATGAGTCAGTCTGATGATATGTAATAACAGTGAAACCATGCACATTTTTAACATGTTGTTGTCATGGCAAGAATAATTTTTGTCTGTGTAAAACTCGTGCTCTTGATAGATATTTTTTCGAGCATCAAGGACCACGTTTCATGAAAACCTAAAAGTAGAAGACACGGGAAAAAGTAGGTTTTATCATGGATCCTCACAAAATATTGCTCGATTCTTCAGATTCTCATTTTTCAACTGAATACTAGATTTCAATTCGAATATCACGCAACTAACTATTCGAAACGATATGTACATAGGGACAAAACTGCTGAACGTTATCAGAGTTATAACCAATTGAAATATCAATTATTTTGGGGCTATGCAATTTTTCATCGACGAATCATTCCATACAATGTAAATTTTGGTTGCTGGTTGTAGGGTAGTGACTCAATAGGTATCGGTTGGATCATATTACTAGAAAAATTTTCAAAAAATTGAATATTTTACCTTGTCAAATATCAGTTGAACTCTTCTGATATTTTAATATGGCAGATTGATGATGTAAGTGGAATCTACGTCGAAATTAATTATTCTACCAACTGAATTCTTCAGAATTTTCCAGTATTCAAATTTGATAAGATGGGACGAGCATCAACTCTAACCCACTGCCACATATCCGTCTTACCTACTTCCAGACCTTCGTGAAGAGACACTTATTGAAATAGTACAATATGAGCAGGACAATTCCGCGGTATATTGAGTGAAAATCTACGAGCAACAGAAAAATGCCATGAGCTACTTACTCCTCCCCCTCCCCATAAAAAAAGTGAAAAGAACGTAAAATTCCTGTTTCCCCTCTCCCACCTTCTGAAATATGTACGAGGTAATCTTACCTACCCCACACCAAATCATTAAAGACCGCATACTTGAAGAATTGAGTGAATATGTCGAAGGTGAATCAACCAACTAAAATTATTTCGAAAATTTCAGTGTTGAAATTCCCTGCAAAGTGCAACGTCATCACCTGCTTGAATACTATGAAGAAAAGAGACACTTAAGTGAAATATACAAAAGCCAACAGGGTTGTGTAACGGTATATTAATACAAACTGTTCCCAATAAAAAAAAAACTAAATCAATATCCCGAATATAAAATTTTCACAAATCAGTTCCTAGGATACATACATTTGAAATTCAATTATCCCGTAATCGACAACATCGTGAAAAAATATGGTATTTTGATGTAAAATATTGATATACTCAGCCGACTCAATTGATCTTTTCGAAAAAATGATTTTATTTTTGGAGAGACTATCGTTAAAGAAATCTTCTAGCAAGATTATCGTTAATATAAAACCATCATCAAGAGTTATATATAGTTAAGATTAATTCATCGATATAAGAGATCTATTGTCAAATGTGATATATAATGAGAATTGATTTATCGTAAAGAATGATCCATCATCTGAAGAGATCTATTGCCAAGGCAGATCTAACGTAAATATTGATCTATCGTTGAGAGTGGTCTATCGCCTAAAGAGATCCATCGTAAATATAGATCTTCCGTAAAAATTGATCTATCGTGAAGATTGATCTATCGCTAGATTGAATATCGATTTTTTTCAACAATATTAGTAGGATGAAACTTCGATTAGATATCTGCAGGATTATCGGGTGAATTTTATCCATCCTTGATTTGTGTCTTCCTAATTGATGTCCAAACCTTTCCAACAAATATCGCGCTATTACTAACAAATAAAATGCAACCGTTGCGTCCAGATCACATCAAGGTTTTTGCTGCTCCACCTGGAATTCAACTAGTTCTATTTACTTCAATACAAGAATAGTCCCAAGTTAACAAAAGCATTAAAACTGAACTCATTCATTTCACTTATACTGTTAGTGTTAACTGTTGAATAATTTTTTTTTTTGGAGTATTGTTCCTTGTCATGAAGCCAGTTCCGAGAACACCCCGTATAATCAACCCATTTATCCAGATCTCAGAACGTTTCATTTCCACGAATTCAAACGTTTTAAACAGCCGAAAGAAACGCAATTATAGCCGACACTCACAGATCCTTGGATAAGCGCTGCTTCCTAACATGCGAAAACCCACATTATATTTGGAACAGGATGCAATAAACAGATTTTTCCGTTCCAAATCCCCTGAACGCAAGAATCAACAAAGCGCCAGCAGGAAGGTCAGAGGTTGTCAGAGATTTCCGCGTCCGAAATTCCAAATTAAATACCAAATCCTCATCTGAATATAGGAACACAGCCTCATATTGCATATTCTCAATTAAAAGTTCGCTCATGAAATAATTCGATCTATTCCAGTTGGTTTTGGACACGTATGCGATTCTCATAAAGTTCCCTGGGGTGTCAGATGGCACGCAAAAATTTAATCGTTGTTTTCGAAAAGTCGGGAATATAGTATGAATTCTCATCAATTTTGTTACGAGAGAATCATGCTCGCTATTCGTTCGATAAAGCTAGGGGAGGGTAGTAAATCAGGTACTTTTTGCGTGATGTTGTGTTTATTACGACTAATTTTTATGAGTGTGGAATCTTGTGAGGTTTGTTCATGCGTTATGTTTGATGGGGCTGTTTGTAGAAAGCTTGTATAAAAAAGGGCGAGGAGTGAAGGGCATATTGTGAAATATTTATGTTTCGACTGATGGACCTCAGAGAATTTCAAAAAGAAAACGAATTTCAAATCATTTAGGTCTAGACCCAGAAAAATATGCAAAAATAAAAAATATTCTAATCCAGAAAAATATAGTTCAAATTTTTTAGTGTAATGGCGTAGGACCCGGCTTAGATTTCCTGTCGTATAGAATTTAGGTATTTTGTGAAAATTCTCGGAAACATTTGGTGAGACTTTTTTCAGCCCTTCAAATAGTCAGATAACTAAAATTCGTAATTTTCTGACCGCGTAGGCGATTCTCATAGAGGTTTCCTGGGCTGTAAGAATGTGTGAATTCACGTCAATTTTGTTACTAGAGATTCATACTCGCTGTTCGTTCAATAAAGCTAGGGTAGTGTAGCAAATTAGGTACTTTGTTCGAGATGTTGTGTTTATTACGGCTAATTCTTTATGAGTGTGGGAGGCTCGTTCATGCGTCACGTAAGATGGGGCTGTGTAGAGAACGCTGAGCGAAATATTCATGAAATAAGCTCATTTTGAAGAATCTGACAGCTTGTATTTTACAGAAAGGGTGGGGAGTTAAGGTCATATTGTGGAAGCTTTTTATGTTTATGTTTGAAGTAATAGATCGGAAAAAAAATCTTGAGAGAAATGCCAATTTCAAACTATCAATGTCGAAAATGACACAAAAGCAGATTCATCGGAGATATCAATATGTCACAAATCAGCTTCTCAGTAGAACTGAAGACCATCAAATTGAATATTTCCTTCAAGATTTTAAATGACCAGGCAGTATGAAACATTCTGTATCGATCCAAATAATTACAGCTGGATTTTTTCGTGTTGCAAAATGGCGCAGGATCCACTTCGATTCCTAAACTCATAGAATTTAGTATAAATTCTCGGAAACCTTGGATACATTTCATAATTCTATGAGTGAATGGATCGAAACGAGCTCCAGTGCCATTTTGCAACACGAAAAGACCTGACTATATTCATATAATTCTGCAACTTCATTGATCCGACGGTGAATGCAGTTCTTGATTGGGTTGCAAAATGGCGGAGGACCAGAAATAGGTATTATACAAGATAGTATTCGAAAATTTCCTGAAAATACTCGAGTGTTGTGAGTGGAAGTGTCAAACAAAGACGTTTGAACATATTTTTCAGTCCGTTGACCTCAATCAGATCTATTTTGGTCGGTCTGGGACTCGTAACTGTGACTCAGGAAGAAATATAATTTTTTTTTCGAAAAAATAAACTCTTTTGGTTCTTGTTTATTTGTATGATTGAAATTGGCATTCTCGACAACATAAACTTCACTGGACAACATAAACTAAACGTGTAATTGCGAAACAAGCTTACGATTTGCGCTTGTATAGAGTAATCTGTGAGGAGCAGAATTATATTACTTAAGAATATTTAGAAAAGCTCTTATGTGAAGTAAGCAGCTTCTGCGCGCATGTTCAAATTTGTTGCAAAAGCGGCCATCTTCTCACGTACTGATCCCACTAAACACAAATTAACTTCCTGATGGAAAGATTTGGTTGTATTCCAATCATATTATTCTCACGAAATTCTGTATGACCCTTCACGCTCTCATTTTCCAATCAAGTACTGAATTTCAACTCGATATTATCTGTAGTTTAGAAATATCCCGGAAAAAAATATTTCGAATAGTTATCTCTACAGAATCATTGGGAGAATTTTAACCATTCACGAATTTGACCTCCGTCATTGAAGTCCTAACCTATGGCGTTTCTAAGTTGTCTTTCTCAGAAATTATTGTGTTCACGATTCAGTACTTGATCGAAAAATGATAGCTTGAAAAATCATACACAATTTTGGGAGGATAAATGATCAGAAGATGGCAGAACATTGAATATTCGAAAAAAAAATTAAACGAAGTTGTTGATTAGTTTCATCCTGATTTTATGTGAAACTATGATCGTATCAAACCGGAACCTTGTTTAAGCGCAGTAAAATTTGAAGCTGAAGGTCTGGTGAAAATTTTTCTCAAATAAAATAGATAAAATAGATAAAATAGATAGTCTCAGCAAAAAAATTTCTTCGACAAAAATGTTAAATTTTTCTTCAATTTATCGACACTACGAGTACGACGAAATTTCAGTTGAAGTTCCGAGTCATTAGGCTTCAGCTAACTGACAAATTTGAATCTAATCGCTCATGTAGTATGAAATATCAGGGCAATAATCTCAACATTTCAGATAGCTTTTACTCCGAAACCGTATGGCCGATTTCGCCCATTAACTGAACGCTCTAAACCGTTGAATTCAAAAATGCAATAGGTAGATAGGATACTTCGTTCGCCTGTAATGGTCCTTAGGGCCAGGCGGACGGAAAGAATCGATTTTGAAACCGAATTCATTCTATAGTGGGTCCAACCTAATCGTTTTGATATTATTTTCGGAAAAAAATTCGGAAATTGTAGGCATTTGGACAAAACCCAGAACATGCGCGCAAAATTGCGTTGATAGTTGATATTGCCTCTGATTAATCCTAAGTTCAAATCTCGATATTAAATTTCAGGTTCAACATTCTGATATATCCAATAACAGTTTTATATTTGAGAAAGCCAGTCACAGTCACAGAAAAAAGAAGAAGAAAATAAGGTCACTGAGCAAAAAAACTGATTTATACTCCCAGTTCCGGATTTCGTTAGGCGTTGCTATTCATTTCTTCTTTATCGACCGAAAATGAATGTCGTTACCAATAGAGACGCGTGTGGTGAAATGAGGAATGAAAAAACTGAGAAGATAATTGAATTGGGACATAATATCAGCTGTATTGATTTGAGCCGCGGCTCTCTCTTCGTTGGAGTTTGTTTCCAGTCAGTCTATGCTTGAGGCAGACAATTATATTTATTCAAACCTATACCGGGCGACTAGTGAGCAGCTATATGTATACTCCTATTTCTTCTATGAAGTCAGTCGGTGGGCCGCGGAATATGTCTATCAAGTTTTTGTGACTGAACTTACGGCTGGATCGTTTTTCAAGATTCGGCTCCGGTAAAAAGATACAGGCTGTAAAAATTTCCAAAAAAACTTTCTTTTGTAGCTTTGCGATAGTTAGACCAAATAAAATGTGTTGAGTTTCGTTCAACTCTGACATATGCCTTTCAGTTAACACATTCAAATAGCATGAAAAATGCAGATGAAGTTTATCTTATGTCATTATGAGAAAATTTCAATCATTTTAAAAGGCTCAATTGTTCCTTACAGCTTCTCCTTGAACCCACCGTTTTTGAGATATTCGTTGAATGTTATGAAATCTGATAAAAATTCCAGAAGTTACCTTATTTTTATGAATCCACCCCTGAGCTAGTCAATGCTAGTAAATTAAGCTGCGCCCACATTTATCTGGACCATAGACTACACAGAAATATTATCAGACCACAGACATTGCTATGGACTAGCCTTTCTATAGGATTCAATAGTTTAATTGAGGTGTAGGTTAGATAAGTTATTTCATATAATTCATTTATGAATTTAATAAAATAAGGATAACAATGGGCGAGTATGATTTTTTGCATAATCTTATGGTGGAATGAAATTGGATATAGCATGAATATCAAGGTGAAGGTCAGTGGTTCAACAGTCCATTGTGATGAAATGTTTCCATTACAATAAAAACTACCAGATCATAAGAATTAGGCGAGTAAATAAGTTTTCTCATTACCAAAATTAGATCGCTGAATCTGGAAAAATTGGAAATGACAAAAGTGTTTTATTTGAAGAGGGGATTATATATATATATATTAATATATATTTTTAATCAATGAATTCTTGATTAAGTTTAGTGACAAACCCTTTTGACCTGTTCATAAAACAGACTCCGCACAAAAGTTATCTGACAAGAATATTACCATTACCTCACATTTTTATACAGAGTTGAATGTGTAAAACTTTCAAGGTCTACCGACTGTTTTGATAAAAGTAAATGGTGCATACTGTCGCCTTTCATGAAGAAATCAACAGAATGTTCCTTCTTCGCCTTCTTACTTTCTTATTTTTTATACTCAGTGACAAAAAAAGCGTTATATTAAGAAGAAATAACTATGCAAACTCTTCAGTAATTGCCCTGCAGTCGACTTTTGTTTAGCTAAAATTAAACGAAACGAAATGCCACGAGTTCGAAGAAGTCAAGATTATCACCATGTCAGCGATTTTGACAGCGATAAAATTGTTGCCAATCGAGCAGTTAATTTGTCCTCACGCCAAATCAACCGTCTTGCCAATGGTATTGCAATAACTGTAATCCGTGTGTTATATATGTACAAATGCAGCTGGAGAAACACGAAGAAGACCAACTGGTCAAAAGAGGAAGATTGAGGCGTGTACTACGTTGACGTCCTACACACCTTCGACTACCTTATATGAATTGCTGTCCAGACTTCCTCTTTCAGCTGGACAATGCACGTCCCTATATTGCTCATAGAACTACGAACTTTTTTCAAAAAGCTGACCTAAACACTTTGCCGTAGCCACCTCTTTCAAAGGACTTGAATCCGCTCGAAAATATGTGGGGTAGGATGGAGAAGAACAAGATCCAATTTGTACCAACATCCAAAGACTCTGGCTATTTCAATTCACTAACGAATTCTTTGGTACAAGTTGAGTTACAAGAGTGTATTTAGCTACATCCACATCGACATTTCGCGGAACGAATGGAGTTTACAGAATTTATCTTCCTGAGTGAAATAAAATGTCACTGGGTATATCTTGGAGGGCAATAGCATTGTATAAAGACAACATGTCTTTATACAATGGCAATAGTTACCGAAGCGTGTGTTCAGCATGTTGTCATTCGAACACAACGTTGAAGTCATGGCGTTCAAAACCATCTCTTTTGAATAAGGTCTCTTTGGCATATAAGCCAGAAATTGTTATTCTCAACGAATGATTTGTAGTATAAAGAATGAATTGAAGCTTCCAAACAAATACATTTTATACAATTAATCAAAGGTCAGGGGTCTAATCACTGCATTGTTAGAGATGAAATGAGAGTCTAAATTATATCAAATCCCTGCATCATGAATTTTCCCAACCGTCCACAACAGTTTAATCTCAGCAACAAAAAACGTCCCTCGCCAGGACATGATGCACGCTGCTTTGCAGGAATAATCGCCAGACTTTTTCCTGCCGACAAATGGGTTCCCTGATGTTATAATCATCATAAATCAAATAACTGGAGCGTCGTCATATCAAAAGTCCGCCGATATTTCTACTGTCGTCTTCTTCCGAAAATTTCTGCTCGATGAAGCTGCCTACATAGCGAGAAACTACGACATCAAACAGGCCTCTACACCCTACTGAAGGATATGGAGAGAATGAAAACCTAGTTAAACATTTGAAACCTCCATTTGAAGAAATCGAGCGAGATGAATCGTACAGGAACCCGTTGTGAACGGGGGATCTGAACGGTTTTTGTAACATACATTTTATATTTCTTTCTCTAGCTTGGAAGACGTGGAATTCTTCTTATATTCGAATAAGTTAGCGAGGGATGCTGTATTGTTTTTCTAGACGCCAGCTGAAAAAGAGTTATTCTCATCTGATATTCGACAAATCGAAAGAAATTTTGGAATACTTCCTGGAAAGTGTTGGGGAACTATTGCCGTAATGATTTTAACACTTTTTAAGGAATGATGCTCGAGCTTCATTTGTTTTTAAGTTTAATTCCATAAAATCTTCATTTATGAGAAATTTGGATCTATTTATTTCATCTTAAAGAATGTTCGGAGCTGGATTGCAAAGGTCGAATTGAATGGCTACAATGTCCTTGATGATAACTGAATTCTTTTTACAGGGCGAGTCCCGAAGTTATACATTAATTTCAATCATCAATCCCTCCCATTCAAAATTCAGAAAATTTTCATTTCAACAGGTGCAACTCAGGCGATATGTTATAAGCATTAAAATATTTATCAGTGTTGTCATACACTCCTGCATTTCATCCTTACTTCGATCTATATTTAAACATAACCAATTCATTTCTTGATATTCAAAACACCTCGGTTGATGAATCTTATTTTCTCACTTATTTTCAAGAGTTGTGCTTTTTACAATATTATCGTAACCAAAATATTTCACTACACCAAAGTATTGGAACACTGATATTTTCCTTGATATTTGTGTAATATCGAATAGATGAGATAATGCACAATTGATCCTCGACCATTGTTATATCGAAAATTCCATAATTATTCCTATTTCCATCAATTTTGCCGATGAATTAAAAATTATGCATTTTCTTAATATTCTGCATCTACAAGAAGTATGAAATTCTTCGTATTTTCAACAGATTTTATAAAATTCAACGTTTTCAATCTCAAAATCCAGGTGCCTTCCAGGAAAACTATGAGAAGTTATTTTGTGTTTTAGAATAAGTGAAGGTTTTTATTATAATCTAAGATAAACTTTATCTGCATATTTCATGCTTAATTTCTCATAGTTTCGGCGAGTTGATAAGTTGGAAACTGAGAATTTTTTTCGAATCCATCAGAATGAATAGAACATAATATAAAATATTGTTTTGATTTGACAAGGAGCATTCTGAACCCAAGTAAATATTCGTGAATTGTGAAAACGAATTGATTCTAAAATTCATTCAGGAACGGGAAGCCTTCTGAAAAAAATGTTATCATAACAATGAAATTTCGTTCAGAACCTTCAAGTACGGAAACCAACAAACTGAATTCAGATAAAATATTCAAAACAGGTTCGTCATATAAGAGAGACTCTTGTTTGAGTTTGGCCTATATGACTCGGAAAAACATGAAAATATTTCAATTTTTTTCTCAGACATTTGCGAAAATTATTAGTTTCAACATTTATAGGAAACTGGCGAAATTCAACTTATGAAGTCTTATATGGATGTGAAATTTCATTCATGAGTCTCTAAGACGTTATTCAATGACGTCTACTTCGACATTCTCTGACCTCCAGAATTTTGAACTTTTGTTGGAAAACTCGTTGACCTCAATATTTTGTTACAGTGTCATCAATGTTAGATTGTTTGTTGCTGAGGCCATAGCCGAGAAATACCTGCTTTGTAAGGTAGATTACACGAGAGAACCAGTCCGTTATACAAGTAATTCGTTTTAAAATAGTTTTAAATTTTTTTCATTATATTAGGCTCACCTTAATTGATTTTGTTGTAATTCAATAGTTTCAGTTATATTTGTCGTACTTTTCAATTTTCAACAATCAGATGCCGCCAGGTAAATAGCCTGAGATTTCGTTTAAGTAAACAAGTGTTATTTTCGAGATCCAAATATCTCAAATGAAGATTGACACGTGTTCACGCATCGACGTCGTACCTGAAGACTCATTTTCACAAGCGGTGAAACCCCCTTTCCTACGATTTTAAGTCGCAGTCGAAATCGGCTGCGACATGTTCCATGTTCCTTCTTTATCAAACAGTCTACCCGAATGACTTTCAAGAATATGTGCCAATTCTGTTCCTGCGAACCAGAGAAGAGCAGCAAAAGCAGGAGGAAGTAATTTCAAACTTTACCGATTTAATCCATTTAACTTTTGAAAGTCAAATAGGCCGTCGGCAGTAAAATTTCAATTATTAAGGGCGTATTCATAATTTCCTCCATGCTTCCGAAACGGTTCTTCTGATCAATTCGATACGTTATCAGAGTGCCGAAGAAATATAAATAAGGGTGAAGGAGTTTCAGAAGTTTCATGTTGCTCGACGTCGGCAAATTATGTTGAAACTCCGTCGTCTGATCTCGCTATTTCCCATTTCTGGAACGCTGTATGAGAACCCAAACAAGTTCTTCGTCATTATGTTTTTTTCTCAGTTACAGCCATTTCGGGGAGTTGTAGGTTTTGGATTTCGTAAGGTTTCAATATTATGATTGTTGGAAAACAGAGGAAATCACTACGCGAAGTGGGTGCGCTATTTCTGATTCATATTTCAATTACTCTCGCGTAATTGGTGAACGACTAAGTAGGCTTCCATTTAATTTCGGGCTTACAATTTCAACCTAAAAACATTCTCTAGAATGTTATGATTATGGAAAGTCTAGTCCATAGACAGGAACTATGTCTGTGGTGTTGTCACGAAATAGTATATACACATAGAAATTATAACTTGATGTTAAATATATGCATATAGCTCATATTAGTTCCATGCCAAATAGATGAATATTTCTGTGCATTCTATGGTTCGGATAAACGTGAACCCAGCTTAATTTACTTCGTTTACTAGATCAGGCGCGGATCTATAAATATAAGGAAATTATTCGAATTTTTATCCGATTTTATAATATTCAACAATGAATATCTGCAAAATGGTGCATTTGAGGAGAAATTATAAGGAATAAGCAAATGTTTTAAAATAATTCAAGATTCTTATGATAACGTAAGATAAACTTTATCTGCATTCTTTATGCTGTTTTCGTATAGTTTTATGAATAGGCGAGTGCATTACTCGGAAACTTTTTGGAGAAAGATGGAAGTGATTACTGAAGAATATGTATCATAGTAATAGAAAACTCCACATCAAAATTTGTCTCATTCGGAGTTAGCATATCAAAGCTACAAAAAAAACTGATTTTTTTCGGAAATTGAAAAACAGCCTGAATTTTTTTTCTGAAGCCGAATCTGGAAAAATGATAATAAAAAAAGTGTTTCATTTGATGACAGGAATATATGGTTAAAATAAGAGTACAACTCAAAGACTCACCCTGTATATCAAAATTTGCACTTATTACAAATATTTCGATGACGTTTTCCACATAATATCTCCCAGAGCTTCAGTCCTATTCAACCGAAATAAATTTCAAATAACATCCCTGCTGAAACTCGCAGTAAAACACGACTATTTTATAATTGAAACATTCCTGTGCAATCAAGTACATAAAGTTCTCTGGTGATTGTGAAACGATGTTACTCTCCAGTGGCCAGTATTTAAATAATTTTACACGAGAAACTTTTAATTGTCAAAATATATCAAAGTCAGCCAAGTCAACCCTTTCATTCATCAGAAGTTCGTAGATCCCAACTTGAGCGACCATCAGGAAAGTTAAACTGAATTCATGCCTCGGTTCAACATGTCAAATGAAAGTTGCGAAAGTAGACCAGCTCAGTGACTGTGTTGGGACGAATTCATCCGTTCGGATGAATTTTCATTTTATATAAACACGCCGGTTAAATTAGGCCCAAGATTGTCCTTTGCTGGAAATTTATGTGGGAAAATGGGAGGTCATCTCATCATTCTGACTGATTGTCTTTCGATATTCCGAACGAATTTGAAGGAAGAGATATGAAATGAATGCATTAAGATTATCTGGGAAGCCTTGGTTCGTCAAAAGATGATATTGTATCAAACGAATGGTCTATGGAGATAAAAGCTCCATTCTAATAGTAATAAGTTTTTTGTTGTGTCTTTGTGAACGACAATATTGCACACCAATGTAGCTCTGATACCATTTGGTATGTTTTGTTGTGACCTTGTACTCTGTTCGTTGCGGTTATGATGAAAGTTCTCTGAATAAAGAACATAAGGAAGGAGCATAATGCCTCACAAAGTGGGTCGGGGATGGATGTTGCATATGGCCGACTTTCCTTTCACTTTGAAGAGAGAACAACTTGTCCCGAGACTTCTTTATCTGAGGAAACTTACATGAGTCATACTTGGAGGTTCAATATGGGCGCATATGTCCCACTTTTGTACGAAATAGAAAAGCGTTATGCTCCTTCCTGTGGTTCTTTATTCAAAGTGAAAATTAGTGTAGTCACAGATTACGAGTGCAGTGCATAGAGTGAGGATATCATTTGTGATGGTTATGCGTCAATATATAAATCCTCAATCGTAGACGTCTGTTGTTGCCTCTGGTTCTATTCTGTGATCTGGGTAGCAATCACTGGCTTGAAATAGACAACTTCAAACCAAGTTGCCAACTAACAAATTTCGTCCGAATTTACTATCCTTGGATAAGGGGAATTTCAGAAAAAAATCGACATGACGGTGTTTGCGTTATTTATGAATATCCGCAAACGGTGCCTCGGTTCCTCATTTAATATAATTTCTTCTAGGTTTTTGTGAAAATCATCTCCGATTGGCTGACGTTTAAGTTGGGATTCCTGATTTCATGTCTAAAGTGTCATGTTTATATTGGATATGTTCCGCAAATCAACTTGGTATATTCGATTGCTGGTCTTCCGTTTCGTGAATATGAAATATTAGGTTGATTCCCAAAAGAAAGGTTAATTACGGAATTTGATTGATGAGGAAGCATTTTTCTGTCACCAGAACGACAGTCAATATTCTATAGTAACATATTCAGGGCGTAGAACAAATATATTCACCTTATGATCCGTAGAGCATACTTGGTAATTTTTTCATTGTTGATTATTGTCTCGTCTATATTCTATGGATCTTAAGGTAAATAAAGATTGTTCTTTTTATGTGAAAAAAATGGTGTGCTCATCTGAAAAATGAGTGACGTCAGCTAGCAAAAAATACAAATAGTTATATATTCTGTGCTTTGAAATATCATGCAAATTCAAAGCATAAAATATATAACTCCTTGTAGAATATATATTTTCTTGAATTCGAATGAAAAAGGTGACGTCATTACTGGTGAATACGATCACAGAAAAGCAGATGATCACACCATGTTTTACTCACATCATGACTGTTGCGTTTCGATAGAGGACAAAGGAAAATAATTCAGAGTAGGATGCAGGTTTCCTTAAACATTAAGCAAAATGCAAGAGGCGAAAGAGGGCTGTTAACCGGACATTGGTATTTCGAAAAAATTCTCAAATTTATATGGGTTAGTTTACAGCAGAAAAATTGAGAAAAACTGGATTCCCAAATATTTTAAAAATTGTCGTGAATGATCCGGAGTACATGCGGTTTGTACAATGTAAATAGTTTTTCTGGGTTTTCGAGCTGCCAAGGCGTAGTTAGAGTTCATTTTGGAAGGATTTTCACTCTCAATGTCTGAAACAGAGCTATTTAACATTGAATAAAATTGTTTTTTGATGGAAAACGCCTTTGCATATTGCAGAATTGGACTACTCGTTAAGGGAAGTTGATAGAAACAAGGTTGCCTAAGTACCGGAACAATGAAGACAATATAAGGAGCGAACCGTAACGTTTCAGATTACAATTCAATAAAAGCCTCAAAAAAAGAAAAATCAAAATAACATAATTTTCTCGTTTGCCTGATAAAGGAGTCGGATTTGTCCACTTTGTTGATCGTTTGCATTGTTCCGGTATGGTACATTAGCCAACCATTCTCCTAGAAACTGCCATTGACTCACAGTTCAATCCAGCAATCGGCAAGGGCGTTCTATATGAAAAAACAATTCTATTGAATTTGTAATAGTTATATGTTTCAGATATTGTAAATGAAAACCCCAAAAACCTAAAAAATAACGAGAACCTCGGTTTGTCCAATAATTTCTGAAATTCCCCTTTACCAATGCTAGAAATTTTCGAAATTTTTTTGTTGGCAACTTACACCAAAGTCCCCCATTGTAACAAAGTTCAAAATATTTGTTTCGAATCTGTACGAGCTCGTAAAAGCTTCTGGCCTCTCGTCAGTGCTATTCTTGAATCTTTCCATACGTAAATTCTATTCAGAATCATTTTGAATCATATCAATTCCTCAAAATGCAACTACTGACCTGATTCAAGCGAGCACAAAATGTTCTTCCAGATAACTCGAGACTCCGAGAGATGAATCATCCTGTGTTTCCCTCAATAATGTGAATTCGATCTGCTGAAACCCAGGAGGATGCGCGGAAAATGCGAAATAGGTTCCACGAACGTGAACCCTGCGTTTGATCCAATCCGTCCTTATAATTATTCTGAATTACAGTCAATTACGGTCTGAATCAACCATCAATTATATCAGCTTAATGAATCCTGTTTCACCAGTTTGAATATTCAAGGATTCAACTGTTACTCCAGTATTTGAAAGAGAACCAAATTATACTTTCATTTTATTCGAACAGGGATAATGGTGAATGTAACTCTAGGAAAATGAGAAAAATTATCGTTCAGGATGAATATACAGGAAGAGTGGAAGTTCCATCTGCAGGCTATGTGAAAGAAGGGTTTCTTCATTAGTTTAAGTCTTGAATTCAAGGAAAGCGCTGACATGGAATGAAGACTTCAATAATTTCAGGTACAATGCGTCGAATTCATTTGGAAAAATTCGGGAGTTATTTTTAATATCAATAATTCCAGAATCCACGAATCGATTCTGCTTCTTGAGAAACGCCACTTGCGGATTCAGATGAAGAAACTGTTCTGAAAATTTTAAATCTGTAGCGAATTCCATTCAGAAATTGTCGTGGAAATATATTCTTTTGAAGGAGAATATTACATTCTTTTGGATTGTCAGAAAATATAGCTTTTATCGATTGAAGCTTATTTTTGGGAGGATTTTGCATTTCAATATCTGAGACAGAGCTATTAAGAATTAAATGAAATTTCCAAATATAGGGTCTTTCAATAAGGATGGGTCGATTTTGACATGAAATAAATCAAATGTCTGTAATTTTGGATGATTGAGCCGAAAATGGTCTCAATCGATAGGTTGGACTCACTGATGACGAATCCGGTGTCAAAATCGATTCTGTCCGCCCGGCCGGCCGTAGACACGATAACTGTCGAACGAAGTGAGCTAGCAACTTGAAACTTTCAGGGTAGGTCGCGCATTGGAATGCCACGGTTAAGTTCGTTAATGGGCCAAATCGATCAAATAGTTTCGGAGTTATAGGCATTTGAAGTTTTGAAGTTATTTATTTTTTATTTCAGAAACTACCTGAGCGATTGAATTCAAACTTGGCGGTTAGGTGATTGCCATGGTGATTTGGCATTACTAACTGAATAAAAAAATATAGGTTAGAAAGACGACGTTAAAACAACATGGCCGCCACAGGCTGCCAACATCGACCCGTCCCTATTGAAAGACCCTATAGAAAATGCCCTTGCGGCTTGCAGGTTTGAACTTTTTGACAAGGGCATTTTCTTGGAAAACAGGTTGCCTGATTAACAATACTGGAACAATACGAACGATAAACAAGGTGAACTATGTCGTTCCAGAGTAAAAATCTGCTCTGTCATCAGAGGAAGGAGAAAATCAGCAAAAATTTTCTTGAACTATTCGTTGGTGGGACTTTGGTCAAATTTATATTTTTTAAAAATCAATATTGTAAATTTTTACAGAACAATGAGCAAAATAACTCTGTTTATTCAACAATTTCAGGAAGGCTCTTCAATTTTTTTTTTCAAATAATCTGGTTTCGACTTCAGTATTTTGTATCATCCTAATCTATCATGTGATTCCCAATGATCGAACATACATGGTTCGCTATTTTGGATTTTTATTCCAGTATTGTTCGTTGTTTTCTAGGAAACTGCCTTTGACAAATAGTTCAATCCTGCAATCCACAAGGTCGTTTACCATGAGAAAATATTTTTAATTTAATTTTATGTTTAGTTCTGTTTTAGATATTGGGAGTGAAGAGCCAGAAATACGTTTACAAAATAATATAGCATCACCTAATGTATCACAGTATCAGCAGAGTAAATGAATAGGAGAAACCATACTTTATCACGTATGATACAAGGTGACATAGACTTAAGCAGAAACTCTTTCTTCCCATATTAAATCGTGGATTCAAAATTTGTTCACAGAATCAGCTGATGTATTCTCACTGGATGGCATTTTCTCAATCAGATCAATATTTTTTATTTTTCACGAAATTATGTTGCCAAAATATCTAAAATAATATCTGAAACAGAAGGAAAGACAGAAAACTGAAAGTCAGCAGTAAATAGTATAATCATCATCTGCTTTCTGACCGATACGGTCTCCCTGCCAGATCCGATCCTTCAAGTAATGTTTTTTAAGATCCATCAGGTGAACAAAGAACTCTGCAGGCCCTTTCTTTTGTGATTTCAGTTAACATCGTCGTGAAATATCAGTGATAAGCTGATAATCTCGTTACAAATTATTTCAAATCGACGCATCTTCATGTCACAACCAGGAAACCTGACAGAATGATCTTTTCCTTAAATTTTATATTAATGAGTGGTACCATATTGTTGAAAACTGCTTTTTTATTGGAATGAAAGTTATTCAAGTGAAATACATACTGTGAACCATGAAAGAAAAGAAGAGTGAGAAATTTCCTGTATTTCCTGGGACGTGTTCAGATCACGAGATTCACAAAATTCAGGTTTCGCCCACACATTATCCGAAATGACATAAACGTTTTGCTCTGACTCCCTTCATTGTGATGCATTTTCAATATGGTAATATAATGTTGTTTTGTTCGGGATACGCATATTCAAATGAACATTTTACGGTTGCTCCATAAATAGTCATAGTGATGAAAAATTATTTTAACCTTTACATATTATTTTTGTTTGCTCACAATTGAGTTCCGATTCGAACACTCAATTGTGATAATTCTAGAAGAAAAAAATTTTTGGATTGTTTTCATAACAACATTGTATCTTTCACATTTTATATCATGGGATTTCAAATGAAAAACCAACTGACATCATTGACAGAAATATAATTGCGTTAATGTTAAATTTCTCTTATATAAGGGAATCTCTCTATTATTTTATTGAGTTGTCAGTCTTGATTGAGCGGGATCAATGTCTGTAATATCGTAAGTTTAAGTCCTATAACTTTTTTATAACTGCATGTTTCAGGTATTCTATTTTCAATAGATACCTACGCTTCGAACCAAATATTCCGAATGCTCATTTCAACTTTTTCACTAACAGTTTTAATTTTCCTCCCTATGAAATTCACATAAATCTATCTGCATCATACAATTCTGTGAAGTGAATAGGATGAACTAGTACAACCCGCGCATTCGCCAATTTGTTCATTACATTTGAATGGGTGCAATGTTCTAGTCATTTTCTATCCAGAATCCAATATATACGTATTTCTCTATTCAATGCTTTGTGACTAACTGATACATAGTCAATGGAAAACTCCCATTCGATTGCTTTTCATGAATATAAACCAATATGGGTATAATGAAAATACGGAATTATATTCAGAATGAATATCACCGGAAAAATCTAGTATATCTATTTGTTTTCTGGTCAGTAAATTATATAGGCTTACATTTCAACGAAACAAATATTTTTGGTGGGAGTATGTACTCGGTTTATTTTGCAATTTTTCTATGCATGGTTGTTAGTTTGCAGTTGGATTTGTGTTTGTGAATAGACAATTCATATCCTTAGCACAAATGAGATATAAAACTCAACTCGTCCATTCCTATAATTCCACACATCGAGTATCTAACAAGTATAAACTCAAAGTAATTGCCCAACCAAAATATGAAATCAATAAGTTTCTCAGGTCAACGAAGATAACAATCTCATGAAACACTCGTAAGAAATTTTTCATTGTTATTACACTATTTCCTTCTATTTTAAATTTGAGATCGTTCATTTCAGTTCGTTAATCAATAATGGTAGTCTTGAATTCATTCTGAGAGAGACTTTGTCTCTTTCCTAGATAAAATGAGATTATCTTGAATAGATTTCTCCATAAATAGTGGGAAACTCAAATAGATATGTGATTTGTACCATAATCGTTAATTCAAAAGTCTCAATTGAATTTTTTTATACATTGTATAATTTTTTAATATTCGTTTATTTCTCGTATGTTTTGACTGACATTTGGTAGTCTCTATGATTACTTTCCAACAGAAAGAACTAGCAGATTCAAACTTTCAGGGAATATTATGTATCACATTGGGATGGCTGAGAATTATTTGTTGCAATATACTAACAGGTACCTTCAACGTAAATGTTAATGATCGTATAGGTAATAAGAATATTTCGAAATAAATTCTTTCAAAAATTTCCAGCCAGATGTCTATGTGATTTGTCGAAAAACTTGTAGTCAATTTTTAACAACAGTACACCAAATTTCTTTACGATCCAATAAAGATATGTTGTATTCAAACTTCGTCCACTATTTTTCGTAGTATTATTGGTATTTCTGCCATAACTTATAAAATACCGCATTGATACCTAATGCATTTGAAGGAGCGTGTGAAATTTCCTGAATCTTGGTCATTGCTGTCTGAAATTAACTTGCATTATTGCCGATTGAACATTTTCATTTCGATCGACTTCGTTATGAGTAATTTCAGTTACCAGTATCATATTGACTGAAGAACAGAAAACATCCTATCCGAATGAATTAATAATGCTATATATGAGACACGTGATGCAGAACCAAACTTTCAGATTCCAATAAAGTTCAACATTTATAACTACACCATTATACACCCGACAAAATTGTCCTGAAGAAGATCCCAATAAAGGATCAAAACGTCGACAAATCGATAAAGAGTGTTCGATTCACCCCAGAGTCCTGAAGCCAATACAACCTTTCCCAGTAGATATCAGAAATAGAGGATTTTTTCTGTAGTTATATATCTTTGATATTCTGACTCATTCAATGGACAGTACATCATTTTATGATATCACCGTATTTACATCGTTCCAAAATCAGAATACCACGTTATTTCGATATTTTGAGGAATTATGAAATTTCAAATATTTCTTCATAATAAACATATTTGAGAATTCGTGGTCGAGACAGGTCCTCCTGGATCGAATGTCATCTTCGCTCATGACTGGTTACAAGAAAGAATAAATGACCGAAAAGATCTCAGGAATAAAGCCCCGATAAAGGAGGTTTCGATATTAGTGTCGTTCTTTTGCGATACATCATTATTATCTTGGCTTTTTCCCATCAATCACAATACACCTAACGACTATGATATATAAAATCCCTCACATTACTGGTTCCACTGAGTTACCTCCAGTATTTTTGACCTTTCAAGTTGAGTGAGATAAAAGACTGCCTGTTCCAATCGGTTCGAAGGGGAAGTCACAATACATTCTTGTTGTTTCAACATTGGATATCTTGATACGGGTTTGGATCATTTTTGTGAGATTACCTCGGCCTATAACTTACAGGCCTATTACACTATCCAATCTCAAATCTTGATAAGAGTCTCCTGTGGCTAGAAATCTCAATGTGACAACCTGTCTCTCCTGTGGACTTAAGCCTTCCCTTGACATGGTATCATCTTCTTTTATTAACGAAGCTGATATGTTTAGTAGCTCATCAAATTGGTCTGTTCCTAGTCTCAAGTAGTTCCGTGAATCTGTTTGGTCTAAACAACGAAGTATTTGCATATTTGAGAGTTTTTCTCTGAGGAGCAAATATTTTTTCACCCATATTCCCCTCTCCTTCCGTTTGGAGGATTTCGAAGTACTGACCGCCAGACTCACCACTAATGCAACTTTTTGTCTTTTCGATAATTTCGGGGACATAACGATTGGATATTTGTGAATGTCCCTACGTTGACGTTCAGATGATAGAAGTCAGACCGGTATCTAGGGTAGTGTAATAAGCGACACCCTACCCGGCCAACCGGGCCCTAGAGATTGGTTAGTGTAATAGGCCTTTTTTTGTATTCTTACGATAGTTTTCGAACGACTACAACAAAACAGTGTGTTACTACTCCCTCATCGCTTTACGGATTTTCCTGAAATTAAATGGCCGGTTGTTTGACCGTGATTAGCGGCCGCCTATTTGTCAGGATGGTTGTTACCGATATGACTCATGTGTTCCTCAAATCTCGTGTTCATGTTCCTCGCTGTTTGTCTGATGTATGATTTATCGTAGTCTAAATTATTTTGTATATGTCCGAATTCAATTCATCCGGAATTTTATCCAACGTATTTCCCAAAAGTTGTAGGAATTCAAAAATAACGGTTCCCTTCCAGTTTTAGACTCAAAATTATCTAGAGAAAACACTACACCAATTAGTTTCGACATTTATTGAAAACCCACAAAGTCGGACTGTTAGATTCCGGCCGAGTCAGTGGCACCCTGGTCACACGAAACAGCCAGCCTTCACTTTTTGATTGATCGTTTATTCAGAGTCAGAGTACTCTGACCGTCACAGATTCAATAGAGTGTTTCAATTTAAGCTTCGTTTACTCTTTTAAATTTATGTTAAATAATTGTTAATTTATATGATGAGCGTTGAAAAGGAACGAATTATTCCGAAACGTTGGCAAAATCATAATTGATTCATTTAAATTCTGTCCAACTCCCTGTGAATATTACTCAGTTATTAAATTGATATCACGTTCTGGATATAACTTTATTTTATATCTCAGTGATGTAACTTGTTTATTAACCCAAATAAAAATCTATTATTTTATTATTATTATCATTTTTATATTATTATCTCAAAAATAGCCTTTTTGATTGTATTTTTCTGTCTTTTATTGATAGAAAGTAACCATTAATGATTGCTTTTTGTTATGTTCATTTCAATTGGTGATTGAATTATTCTAAAGATGAGGGTTTTGTTAGTTACCTATGTGTCATACTATGAAATGCGGCTGAAAATTTTTATAGAATGCTTAGTTCATGCGTATTATAACATCTTTATGGAGAAGTGAATGATTAATTGAAAGGTGATGTTTGTTAGTGATTTTTGTTATTGCAGGACCTATTTAATTTGAGAAATTGGAATTTTTCATTTCCATTGTGAATTTAATAAAAATTATATACAATGGAATTCCATCAAACATTCGAAATTCTCAAGAAGTACTGATTCGATCAGATTGCAGGTCCGTAATTGTTTTGAAATACATACACACAAATTGGACATCGAAGTTAATATTCTATGATAGTGTTCAAAATTCAAATATATTTCAAGATAAAATTACCTCATAATTGACCTCAAGTTCTAGATTGAACAACGAAAAATTTCATTTTCGTACGGGTATGATGAAGCAGAGAAGAAGCTCGTTCGAAGATTCCCTTCAAAATTTACTTGATAGAGGGAGGATTGGTTCAGCATATATTATCGAAATTATTACTCCAATCCATAAACTAATGCCTTCGTATTGGTGGATACCTGAAGTTTGATGGTTATTTAGAAAGTTCTTTGAAATGGTAATTCCAGTAATATATTTTGATTGAAAATATCGATATTGCAAAAGCACTGATTTATCATTTGCATCGATATTATAATATATTATTATAACGATGTCCAAGTTCATGTTTTATCAGTTGATACTGAAATATTTATACATATAATTATGATGATTTTTCATTAACTTCTCTTTTGACTGATAATAATTTATACTCAAACATGTATGTGTGTTTGGCCATTACTGCCAATCGGCCTAATGCACATTATAATGAGGATTATGTATATTCATCACTATTCAAATATAAATATACCATACAGGCATCGCTTCAAAGGGATTGGAGATATTTAACTGATATAATGAATTATGCAATTTGTTTGTTGGGTAAAATACACTTTTTTCCAACCTTGTATTATACGTACTTTCCACATGGAAAAAGGTTTGTATTTAATCACGAATAATATCTGAAATATCTTGGAATATTAACTTTTTTGTCCTCCAACTAAATCACTGATAATTTTCAGGCTAATTTAAAATCATAATTTTAATCATTCAAATCATTATAGACTAACATTCCTTATTTTCTCCTTTCAAAGAAACTTTTACTATACACTTAATGAGCATTTGGTTATGCCAGGTTTCCGAAAGGCATATTAATTGAATGATAGTTGGATTAAATAGAACGAAGAAATTATCAAAAATTTTTTTATTATTACTCGATTTGGTTTGAGAATGGCATATTATGGGTTTTTGCAAGACGAAGTATTACTTGTTCAATCATTCCTGAACTTTCAATAGATCACATAGGTATTGGTGCAGTTGATAACATTTTTCTACTACTATCGTTGATTGGTGCCACAAATTCTCACAAATCTATGGAAAATTCATGGGATTTTAGAAATCATTGAAAAGGCTCTAGGGCTTGTCGAATTTTCATAAAACAGTTCATAAATCAATATTAATCGCTTTGGTCGCCCTATATTAATACTTGTTGAAACAGATACTCTTTGAAGCTGTACTATGAGTTTGTTCTTAGTCCTTTCATTATTTGAGAAAGTTGAAAACGGATTTATGACTGTTTCTTTAGAGGTATAGAAGTTTGAAATTAAATAAAACAAGGATGAATTTTTAGAATTGACATGGGATTGTCTTCATTAAAAAGATAATTTTTTGGCATAATAATTTCAAAATAATTTCTGGCATATGACTGCCACGGCTGGCTCGGGAGTAATCTAAACTGGAGGTCTAATTTTCAAACACTTCTTCCATAATTGTTGGCGGTATATCGGCAATAACTCGTTGAATGTTGTTCTCCAAGTGGTCGATTTTTTCGGGCTTATAAACGTAGATTAGCGACACAGAAAATAGTCTAGCGGCGTAAAATCGCACGATCAATTCACGGGCCCGGAACGTGAAATTATGCTGTTATTGTGGCACGAGCTGTGTGACATGTTGCGTCGTCTTGTTGGAACCACAGCTGCTGCATATCATGGTTATTCAATGGAGGAACGAAAAAGTCAGTAATCATGGCTCTATACCGGTCACCATTGACTATAACGTTCTGGCCAGCATCGTCTTCAAAGAAGTAAATACCAATGATTCCACAAGCCCAAAAAGCACACTAAACAGTATGTTAGAGTAAACGTAGTGCGAAAGCGGTCCATAGTTAGTGGAATTAATTGCTCTGATGGACGATTACGTTGCCGTAAAATGGACCTAGAGCGCGATGCCTATTTCGAACAGAACCATTATTTTCAAAATAAATTTGCACAATTTGGAAGCGTTTTTCAGGCGTAAGTCTATTTATGTTGGAATGCCAGACCAAACTAAACACTAATCCAACAAAATGTCCACCAGTTGAAACAGTGTTGCCAACTTAAAGTCCTTATAATTCTAAGAAATCACCTTTCATTTGAATTCACTGATAAAAGTAAAAATGAAAATGAGAATTACTCTACACTTCATTATGTAGGAATATGCATTCAATCTTCAGGAAAATTCTCCAGGAAACTTGACATATTTTCTATTTTACTGATTAACTCAACATGTGGAGAGACTTTCAGGCTGCAAACTTGCCGACCTATCTCTTATATTAAATGATCATGGTCGAAAAAGTCCTCTTGGAAACAGTTTCTTCGTTCAGTATTGCGAAACTCGACAAGGGCAGCATACAAAGTTTTTCAATAAGTGCAACTTTTTCATTCCGTACGAGCGAGAGACTCTGGGAATTTTGTATGTTGTCAATTTCGGTGTTCAGATCTGCCATTTCATTTTCGCACCTTCCGTCACCCATTCTAACTCACAAGATTTCATCTGAGAGAATTTTATATATTTCGGATTTTCGAATCGAAATTTCATTTTGAAATTGAGCATGAAATATCGACATGAAATTGCTTATGAACTCAAGTACTGGAGTTCCATCAGGTCAGCTGGAAACACGTCAACTCTACTATGAAATGATACAGAGTGGTGAAGTTTTGAGAAAACTTTCATCATGTCTTCAATTTTTCCCAGATATTTCTTTGAAATTCGGCCCAAATTCTCTCAATATCAATACACATTGTTTGACGTAGAAGCTGTTTTAATGTTTCAACCAGTGACGTTGGTAGGGGATGTGGACTAGATATTCTTGAATTGAGATTATTTTCAGATCATTAAATTACTGAAAAGGCTTGCCAACGTATTTTTCCACCAACAACTCTCTTTCCTCAGTTATCCTCTGGTCTGAAAGCTAACTTATTGTGCAAACCCCTTTATGTGTGAAATCTAGCAAGAAAATATCTCTCGCCATTTTGCAACACTATGAAGACGTATTTTCTGTTTTTTTTTGGGGGTTGTCACTCCCAATAACTGAAACAGAACTATTTTAATTAATATGAAAATTGTTTTTCCAGTGAAAACACCCTTGTGGAATGCAGGATTGAATGATTTATCAATGGCAGTTTCTTGGAAACTGATTGTGACTTATTCTTCCAATTTTCTGAAACGAACGATAAAAAAAAGCCCATATCTTTTTTTGAGTATAGATTGAAGGTTATTCTGGATGGAATCCGCATCAGTCTTCAGTTCCTTTCTGTTTTCACTCCCAATGTCTTAAAGAGAACTATCAAAGATTTAATAAAAATTGGTTTTCCATAGAAAACACACTTGCGGATTGCAGAATCGAACTATTTGTCGAGGGAAGATTCTTGAAAAACAGTACAAATGTTAAGCAAAGTGAACTGAGATGTTTCAGAGTACTAATCTGACTATCCAACCAATCGCTATTGGGTAAACAACTAACAGTGCTTTTCCTAACGTGGCACAAGGAATTAGTAACAAAGCCTGCACAGAACACACCTGGTCTCCTAACTCGCACGAGCATTAGCTTCTGAGGGGTTCCACAGCGAAACCTAGAATCAGCAACAATACAATACAATAAATCTCATACAACTAAGGAGACAATTTTCAGAATTATTTTATTTCGATTATATTTTGAGTTCAGACTTATTCTTCCAATTTTCTGAAACAAACTTTAGGAAAAGGCCCATACTTCTCTTTTGAGTATCGATTAGCGCTTATTTTGGGAGGATTTCACATCATTTCCTAGTTTTTTTTTGGTTTTTCATTCCCAATATCTGAAACTATTAAAAATTAAATGGAAATTATTTTTCATGGGAAACGCCCTTCATTTGGCAATCTGTTTTCTAAGAAACTGCCCTTGACATATTTGAGCCTGCAATCCACAAGGGCGTTTCCCATGAAGAAACAATTCTATTTAATTTTAGTAAATATTGATTCAAATATTGGGAGTGGAAACCCAGAGAAAAACCTAAAACTAATGCAAAAATGAGCTTCAATCGGTACTATCAACTGTCGAGTATTTCATAATTCTACTTTGTTCATTTATAGAAAAGGATGAACCTGTCGCTGAAAAAATGTGATAGCGCAGGTTCATGCCAATAGAAGAAATGAGAGATTTGAAATATATGGGTAGATTTCAGACACAAATGAAAGAATCGAGTAAAACGACAATCAAATCCGCTTCAAGAACAGAAATTTCTCGACATTAAAAAACATGTCGAAGTGAACAAAAGTACAGAGTACTGAATATGAAACATTTCATAATTGTATTTTATATATAACATAATCACAAGGACGAATATCCGTCGATAAATCAACAAATATTCCCCCTTGATCAGAGCTAATCACCCAATCAACCAAAACACCTACACCGAAGAAGCGGATCCAAGTAGAATGACTACAGCTGTTTCACAATTGTTATTGATCGTCAGGTCAACTTAACTTGGATAAACCGCAGAGAGTTCTCTCGATACTTGTTACCTTTCTGAAGGATCGCTGCAGTATACAACTTACAGCGTGCCATCTGCCAGGAGCATCTTGCGAGTCTCACCTTCGAGTGCAGAATACCTTGATCGATGTGTGTGACGTTCATCCTTTTGTCGCATCAGGTCGCTGTAACTGCGATATTGCAGCTTTACAAACAACCGATCAACATTGGAAACACTCGGTTCATGTGGATTTCCACAAGACGAAAACGTCCAACATCTAACAAAGATAGGAAATGGTTTCATTCATGAAACTTTGTTAGATGTTGGACGTTTTCGTCTTGTGGAAATCCATATGAACCGAGTGTTTCCAATGTTGATCGGTTGTTTGTAAAGCTGCAATATCGCAGTTACAGCGACCTGATGCGACAAAAGGATGAACGTCACACACATCGATCAAGGTATTCTGCACTCGAAGGTGAGACTCGCAAGATGCTCCTGGCAGATGGCGCGCTGTAAGTAGTATACTGCAGCGATCCTTCTGAAAGGTAACAAGTATCGAGAGAACTCTCTGCGGTTTATCCAAGTTAAGTTGACCTGACGATCAATAACAATTGGGAAACAGCTGTAGTCATTCTACTTGGATCCGCTTCTTCGATGTAGGTGTTTTGGTTGATTAGCTCTGATCAAGGGGGAATATTTGTTGATTTAGCGACGGATATTCGTCCTTATGATTATGTTATTTATTAGTACTGGAGCTCTTTCTTCTCCATGAAACCATTTCCTATCTTTGTATTTTATATATTTCCGTGTACCCTTCCGTACGCTTGATAAAACTGGTGAAGGTATTACAATTAAGAACCGGAAACAAACGAGACTCCTAAAGTTATATTCTCCCATGTAATATAATCAAGAAGGAATAAGGGAAAAGCGAAATGAGCACTGTTGAAGAAGAGAACATTTCCAGATATCAAACGGCCAATGCTTTCACCCTATTTCCTTTAACAAGGCGCAGCAATAGCTTCGAACATTTCTTTCGCATTTAACGACACCGATCGGGTGAATTGGCTCATAGATAACGGCTTCTCTCCTACAACCCGAAGGAAGGACAGGATACTCTATTGAACGGTTCTACTTTTTGGGGTTATCCGGCGGATTTCTCCGAATCCGCAATAAAAATTGTTTCCATAAAGTTTATTGCGCCAACCTGGAAAATATTTCCCGCTACCATTTGGTTTAGACGATGAATTATGTATTGGGTATTCAGATGTTGGCTCTCCTGGGTAAACGAATCGATTTACTGAATTATAAATAAGAACTAACTGTAGCACAGATTTGTGAATCAATAGATGGTTGGAATTGAAGCATCATCTTCATAAAAACGATGACTCCATCGAGAAATTTATTTATAGTGATTCAGCAACGTTATAAAGTTAGTGATACATTCTGATTAAGAAAGCAAAGTTGATATATTATCAATGGGCTGCAGCAAGTATCTTTCCGAAACTAGTAAGACATAGATACCACCTCATTCGCCATTTAGCAACCACTGAAAAATTATAAATTAGGTCGTTTATGATGCTTTATCCGTTGAAAAGAACGCATATTTTGCTTGAGAGATGTCAAAGAGAGCACTAGTTCATATAATTAACTTAGAAGCTTGGAATTCACATGGTTGATTTCGAACACAAATGAAAGAAAGAATCGACTCAAAGTAATGGTGACATCCAAAAAAAATCTAAGAAAGCACTGACGTGGAGTCAGCACCTTTTACGCGCTTGTTCAGATTGCGAAATTGTGACTTGGGAATTTCAGTAAAATTTCAATGAAATATGAAAAATTTTTTTTCGAATTTTTCCATAGATAATTTTCCTTATTGAGGCTATCCATCTTCCAACCAAGTTTCATTCCGATCAGATAAATATTTTTTGGGTTATTGAAAAATCAAAATTTCAAATGGTTTTTGTGCCATTCGGCAGATAGGGTCCATTAACGAACTTATCCGAGATATTCAGGATTTTAACCTAACCTGGAAATTTCAAGACTCTAGGTCCTTCCTTCCGAAAGTTACAGCGCACACGGCCGGACGTACAGAATCAATTTTGACCACGGATTCTTCATCAGAGAATCCAACCTAGTCGTTTGAGACCAATTTCAGCTCAAAATTCGAAAATTACAGACATCGTGACAAAATGATAAAGCGCTGTTCCTCAGAACAAGCACGTTGAAACTTTCTGATATTTCTCCACATTTCATCATACAGGTCCGATTGAGTTTTCATGATCATTCTTTTTGTGGCGTAGAGATTAGTCAAATCGGAAAACTTTTATTTTTTTCGCGTGAAAATGCTGTCACGAGTCATAAGCTTTCATATAACTGAATTCATGGATGAGCTTTCATATAACTGAATTCATGGATGGTAACACAAAATTTTAGCAGCATGTGGCTAATTTTTCTAGGTTATCGAAGTTCTTGGAAATATTTCCAAATTCTTTCTTTTGGTCATATGATCCCCAGGATGTTTCGTCTGAATCTTCACGTTTATACTTCACAATTTCCAAACCAACTTTCAATACGACCTGATCAGTATTTATCGAAGTATTTCGATCATCAACGCACTCAATAACTGAGATATTTAGGCTACAAAAGAACTTTGAAATTCTAAAACTCCAGGTATTTTCTTTTGAAAGCCAGATTATATCCGTATAGCCTAACACAATTGAATCAGACCAAAAATTCTTCATCAGGGTGCCCCCCACAATCGTTTTTAAAATTCAAAGATACTTTGGAGAAGTAATAGCGCCCTGGAGCGCAAAGAACAGACAGTCACTTACAAATATTGAAGAAAAGAAATCATTTTTGCGCTGTATATCCAAAAAATTCAGGGATTATTTTCAATCCAGACGTCGTTCGTAATAAAAAAGACAGAACGCAGAAAATACTTTTATAGCAAAAAGCCTTCCCTATGCGTGAAAGGCACCAGTCTGTTTATTCTCCAGCAAGAAAATTATAATTCACATCATGTAACTAGGAGTGGTGGACCCTTCCAGAAAAAAACAGTTCAATTAAGTTAATGTAATACAGAAACAGCACTTATACAAACTCATTTCGGAATTGGATATTTCAATGACACAGTTATCTGGGAAATATTGTCCACTTTTTGTTACAAAAAAAAATAATTAATGACTTGCTCAAATCTGCACGAATTGACCTAAGAGGGGGAAAGGAAGACGTAGCTCGATTGATAATTTATTTGACCTTCTTCTGGTCACCCCTAGCTAGATCATCACCAAAATTAGTCTAGTCAGTTCTAGTCACTTTTGCCTAGAAACTCTTACGTCGAGTTAGGCAGAATAGTTGTACTTATTCTAAGGGGCTCATTCATTATTTTTCTGTGAATTTTCAGCAAAGAAGGTATTTAATGGATTTAATGTAACCAATCTGATCCTCTATTTCTGCTATTAGTCTGATGTTACCAACTTACAAGATACTTTATACTGTTTATTGTAGTTCGTGAATGGCAAAAGCTGACTAATTTGCTTGAAGACATTCCTTGATAATGCATCTTTCCATGATGGAACTTAAAATTATTATTTGTTTAAAAAATTTTTCAACTAATGAATTTTATTGTCAGATATTGAATACATTCATCATTATACAACAATTGGGCTTCCAACAAAGACTCTATCAAAATTCAATTTCACGAGACAAACCAGAAAAGAGAATATATTACATCATATCAATATATTCCATCCACGGTATAAGCTCAACAACCTTCAAGAGTTATGATCAGAAAAATAAAACAACGGAATGTGACATTTCTAAACTCCAACAAATATATTTACAACGCTCATCAGTTGTATCAAACGTAACTACAGCAGGAGGATTGGACTCATGAGTTCATCAAAGATTATTATCACTAGTTGAAAACCATTCATGTCAAAGAGTGGGTACTCTTTTAGTTGTATAATCCCAAAAGAAAGCTGGACAACTCCACATGAGTATCTGTGTTTCTTACTTCTGTAAATAGTCTGTAAAATATCCCCCCGATTAGAGAATGGAAAGATGTACTCGTTGATACAAAAAAAATATTTAGATATAATCCGAGCTTTTCCAGAATTTCCTTAGAAACAATTTCGCTCCGTAGTAAAATGGGACAATGAAAATAAAATATATATTTTCTGAAATCGACAGGACTCGAATTGAAGTTGTATCTGCCCATTTTAGGACACCCCTGCTGAATTTCCACGCGACAAAATCGCACATGAAAAACGAGAATTATGGTTATCATTAGGGTCCGATCTGATGAAACGTGAATTTTCGCTATCTGAAAATTTTCATTCGACATCTGAACCATAAAAGCCCCGCTCCGAACGTAGATCGACCATGAAGATACTTGAATTTACGCTCTCATGATAACCGTCTCTTTATTTTATAACCTCCATGAAGGAATCAAAAGATTAGCTCTTGTATGAAAATATGAATAATAGATCCATACTGTGGTTCAATGAAAATTCATGTTACCCGCATTGATGCAATTTCACGTCGAACACGGTCAATAAATCGAGAGTTATTTCTAGTTATCGATGGAACCGGTTCATAACTAGTTCGGAATTGGAAGCGTCATTTTACCAAGATAAGAGGAGAATTGTAATGCACAAATTTGGTATGGTTATGGAGAATACTATCTTATTTCATTCGGTAATCTTATACAACCAAAACTGGAGTTCAATTATTCTGTTGGAACGCCCACTATTCATGCTAACGGATTTTTCATTCCGTAGTATACATCAATAAATATTTCATAATATGGTTATAGAAGAATGCATACATACTAAACGGTAATTCATCTTACCTGCATTGGGGCAATTTCATGTTGAACACGTTCAAAAAAAAATCGGAAGAAATAACTAGTCATTGATGGATCAGAACTAGTTCAAGTATAATTCACACTCCATTGAATGAATTCATAGAAAAAAGTATGAACTTATGAAAAGAGTACGAATTCATAAAGAAAAGTATGAATTTATAGAAAAAAGTATGAATTCATCAAAAAATTCGTGATTTCATACAAAAAAGTATGAATTCCTGGGAAAAAGTGTAAATTCTGTAGTGCACTGTGTGTGACATATTAACGAGATTATCTTGGGAACTATGAAACGTATATTCATGATTTTTCCACTAATAGAAAGTGTT
Source organism: Myrrha octodecimguttata (assembly GCA_958510865.1). Classification (NCBI taxonomy): domain Eukaryota; kingdom Metazoa; phylum Arthropoda; class Insecta; order Coleoptera; family Coccinellidae; genus Myrrha; species Myrrha octodecimguttata. The sequence goes on along the minus strand of OY294056.1, from coordinate 74,168,327 downwards.
CACTCCAGTGAAAGGAACTAGAAATTGTATTTTAATTATGAATTCCAACTCTTCATCACAGCGATCAAGAAAGTTTTCCTTGTGTTAGACTCCGAATGAATAAATGCCCAATTAGTTGAGTAGTTTATAAATGTATTCGGTGCTCAACCTTACTTTATTGTTCATTTTACATAACTGTAACAGATCGCAAACACAATAGTCCCCGGTAAAAATTCAACTCGGAGATTAGATATTTGTTATGCAGGTTTGGACTGGCTTGGGCCATAATTACAAACGACGAACATACAAAATAATTTTTCAGGCCAATATTTCGAAAACAAAATAAAATTGAAATCCAGTACTTGGTTGAAAGATGAAAGGTAAGAGGTTTCATAATTTAGTGAGGACCATAAGATTGATTAAAAGATCGGAAAGTTTTCATCAAGAAGTGAATCTGCTTGAGGAACGCATCAGCGTTTGCCAACTCATCACCAAGTTTCTATTTAATCGGATTATTTTTTTCTGAAATATAAAATTTTCGAAGAAAAGAGAATTTAGGATTCTTTTTTATTTTTCTGATGAACTATACCCAGTTTTAATCTTATTCCATCAGTACTTCTTGAGATATTGAGGCAAGAAACTCAAAAATTTGATAGATATAGTTCCAAACCATTTTGAAAGGCAATCCACCTAGAAGTTGTAAGTCGATGGCTCGTTCCGTTCGATTAGAACCAATTTCGGCAAAATTACGAAAATTACAGACAAGGCATAAACGTTAGATCTCAGAATAATGCAAACAGTTCTGTCTTTACACCGAATTAATGTATATATAAGAGTATTCTCATGATGCGCTATTCATTCCCTTGAGATCGGCTTTGATCATCATGAAATTTTTAAGTGGGGATCACAAAACATATACACACACACGGTGGACTACGAATTCATACTTTTTCGTATGAATTCATACTTTTCATACTATGATTTCATACATTTTTATATGAATGTATACTTTTTAGTATGAATTCAAAGATTTTTGTATGAATTCATACTTTTAAGGATAAATTGATTCATAAATGTATGAATTCGTCAATGAAATTCTACCATGGCCCCTCTAAGTTTTCGTATAAATCAGTTCTGTGATGCAGAAATAACTTCTACAACGGTCATTGAGGCAATTTGATGTCGAACTAGTTCAGTATATCGAGAGTTATTCCCATTTAAATGGAACAGGTTCGGAATTAGTTCGATATAAGAATCTTCGTTTTGTTGAGGAAAGAGAAGATTTTGAATTCCCATTAAAATCAAAATATTGAATCTGAATTCATAAAAAGCAAATATGGGAAAAAAATAGCGAAAAGATTGAATAAGCCTAGGGTTATTTTGTGTTTTGGAAGACTGTCAGTTATAGTGATATTAGAGCTCATTTATTTCGAGTCGAAAACTTCGACAAGAATAAGGTAGGAATTTTTGAGAGGAAAATGATGGCACAGAAATGCTGAATGCAGGATCACAGAAAGATTCTTCTTTCCTCCCGAATATAGCTTCTCCTACTATCTTATTCCTGGGCTGCTATAAAATGCCCAGAATGCTGAAGTAATTGCCCCAGATATAGGGCCAACCTCCCTCACAAATATGGTATATAAATTATGAATTATTTATGGGCCATTGAATCCAAACGTAGACACAGATATCGAAGATCAAAAAGGAAGACCGACAAAGATGGGCATCACGTTTGCTCCGTCTTGAGTTCACCGGATTGCCAGAATTCCTTTTGGATTGTTTTTTGTTTCAACCCAATTATTGCCGGGGAAAGGTGAACTTTATGGCTGAATTTTTACTTCACAAAGAATAATAAGATGTTATCTTGGTTTTCGTTTTTTTGCAACTTATAGAACAGCATAAAAGCTAAAATATTAATTTTCTCAGGACCATAAGTAAGACGTTTATTTATTGAGAATCGATGAACAAAAAACAATTCACTTTTTCTTGTAAAAAAGTTTTGGATTGTTGAGCGACATGTGTAAGGGTTCAGAAATTCATTTGTTCATTGATGAACATTCGGCACGAAGCTCCAAGTCAACTGTAGTTATGAATTTTGAGTCTCTTATGCCAGTCTAAGAGGAAATAATGTGTTCATGGTCGGCCTGGCGGTACAACACGAACAAGATATTTATCGGATCAATCAATTTGTAAATTTCGTAGATATGCTCATTCGAAATGTTACCTTTCTTAAAATGGAAAGTTCATGCGAACTTTTCGACGATTTTATGAGCAGAAGATAATTAAACTGTCTCTATCAGAATGATGAGCAGTGCAGGGTGAGCTAAGGGGGTAACAGTATTGGTAACAGTTGTGGTTTCGAATTTCGATAATAGTGAAAGCGCTCGAATTTTTCTATTGTATCTGTTGTTGTGGGAATGATTTTTCTGCACGGATTTTGAAAAGGAATATTATCAGCGACGAAACCTTTGTCGAAGAATTCTGATGATTTATCAGTACAACAATTCTCAACTGTTACTCTCATCAGAAAACTTATCTGCAAAAGGTATTGACGAATTCTCTAGAAGATATATATAATTGATAACTCTCAGAATGAATATGTTGTTTTTGAACAATAAATTTTATTACGTGCTCAAGTATTCATCTTTGTACTCGCCACAATTGAAGTTATTTATTTTTTTCAGGTGGAAAAGGCCAACAGAAACCCTCCTGGTAAGTGAAGTTTCAAATCTTACATCCGTCACTGGATAGAAAAAACTCAGAAAAGTTTTTTCGAAATAACACGTGTATGAATTTTTTTCTGCTGGAATATAAACATGAATTTTAGTTGGAAATGTTCAAGAAAATTCATTAATACGGTGTCTGCATCAAAAAGTGAAACATCAAGATGTGCACGTGAAACAATGATACAGGATATAGAGAAAAACTATAAAAGATCATTAAAAAATTCTAAAAACTCAGGGATGTGAAGTAGGCAGCTTTTGGGAGCATGTTTAAATACACTTTTATTACCTGATGGAAAGATTTGATGATCTTCTAATTATGTTGTTTGTTATTGTGCACAAGGAAGAATTCAATTGTTTCTTGATGACAGTGAAATTTGGGACAAAGTTATGCATCAGTATTTGCGAACTATTTACCAAGGTCCATAATGATCAGATCATTATCGTTGGTGTTATTTTAAAAAATCAGAAAAGCACTGACGTGAAGTCAGCAGCTTTTGGGCGCATGTTCACTTTTGGTGTATTCGTGAGTGGGTGAAATCCAGCCAATGATTCCGTAAATATACCCATCCAAAACTTTATCTTTCCAATATTTTTAAAAATGCAGAATAGATCGAATTGAAATTCAGTACTCTATCGAAAAATGTCAGTTCAAAGGTTGATACAGAATATCAAGAGGATAATAATATAATCGCAGAATATTGAATATTCGGGAAAATGAAATATTTGCACCAAGTTGTCGATCAGAAATCTCAAACAGGCTGCCAAGTTTCATCATGACTCAGTAGTTTTTGAATTATTCCGAAGAAAATAACGATATCAAGAAAAAACCAGGAAATTTCACATATTTCTTTCCGATATCTGCAAAAATTTTAGTACACTGATTTGAAATATGGAGTCCAAGGTGTGAGCAAATTGTTCCTCGAAAATAATGAATAGTTTCGAAAAAAAATTTTTTACAAAATTCCAATTTTTTCAACCTACTGAGAGCACGATCAAAACGAAACTTTGCGAGAGGTTGCATGTCGTTATGCTCCAACCAACAGCCAAGTTTCAATCTGAACACTGCAGTGGTTCCTGAAATATCTACATGCTTCCACGTTGCCAATAGCCGCGTGAAATATTAGAATTCAGATAAATTTCGACGATTTTAGTTGTTTTGCAGGTCTCAGTGAGTATTTTTTGAAAATTTTTTTTTGGAGAATGCGCGATGTTAGTTATTTTTTCATTTTTTACTCCATTTCAGTTTTATTTTCCCGAAAAAGTTTCTGTGATATCAAAATCAAAAATCCTCAATCATTCCCTTCAGTATGTCACAAAAAGCTATGTTTTGTTTCCTTTGAGATCATGCAATTTTAACAGGAATTTCAAATGAATATTCACGAACAGGACTCTATATTTCTGCTACTTAGTATTGATGTTAAATGAACAAATGCTGAAGATCTTTCAATTTCGAAACATGTTCCTTTGACACCTTTCAACAGAGTACGGAAAACATGACGCTAATGTGTTCAGTTTGCCTCCATATTATCTTTCTGAATGAATTATGAGATGTTTCCCCCTCTGCGTCTGAATATTTTACGCGGGGTTGAAGATAATAAACGATTTTTCACGAATATCCTGTTAACGGTGAGTCTCATACACGATGAGAATACTTATTACCTAATTTCTACTTCGTCTACTGGTTGCCTCCAGGAAAGATTTCCATTAATATTGCCAGTTTGTAGAGGTTTTACAGATAACGTTTTTCATTCCCTGGAGAATTATTCTCATTTTGAAGTGAAAACCACAAGAATATGATGAAAATCTTGTTAAAAACAAAAATAGGATCAGATGAATCTATTTCTCAGGATCTCTAAGATTGTTTTGAAAATTGTTATATATTATACTTAAACAAACTTAAGTATTTTTGATTTCAAACCTTTTGGGAAAGGTTGAATTTTAAAACGCTAAGGGTAGTTCCATCAATGGGCAGAATTGGACAAACGGTTTCTGAGTTAATGTCATTATAAATGTTGAGGATATTTTCCTGATATTGGTTTCGTGCGTCGTTTGACATTTGTCATACGTTGGAGGTAAAACAAACTCACTTTCCCGCTTTGTTTATGTTATGAAATACAGCATTTTCAACAATTCCAGGATAAATTCACAAGTTAAAATGATTTATATTCATAGAATTGGTGAATTACTAGACCCGTGAGGCCAAGTTATGGTGTCGTTGTGAAATGCAACATAAATACACCGAGAGACCAAGGAATACATTCGCTTTGTTTACATTGGCGAAGAGTGATTATTTGGAGATTTTAGTGATTTTATTAATTTTACAAGTGAAATTTTGTGATAATGGATCTGATTAACTGATATTCAATATCAGATGATAATCGCTCAAAACGATATAAATGAAAATTGCAGTATTTATCCTTGTCTTCTAAAGCCTTGAGTATCAACCTCAGAAAAAGCATTTATTATAAGTTAAACTATTGAAAATGAAACAGTAATATGTTTGGCTGAAAATAAACAGCAAAATGAAATCCAACAAATGTATGGAATGGAAAAAACATGGGTTCCAGAGAACTTCTCAGTACTATTTCAAATAACGTTCTATGTTGCAAATTATCAAATTACTACAATATTGGTCTACAGTTGCTATGTCAGTGCTATCATAATCTTCAATTATATATTTATTATACTAAATATATGTTACAAATAAAATAATTTATATGAAATTTTTTTCCTTGAACACCGATTTCGATTCATCCTCAAAAAATTCTTTACTATCCATATAAACTGCTTTTTTATTATGCAGATGCAACATTAGGGCTTTCATAATCTTTAATAATTGACAATAATGTCAATTCGAAACATATTACAAACAACAAAATGTAGAAGTTCCATCCTTGAGTAGTCGAGCCACATCGGAACGTGTTCGGTTGAGAACAGAGAAAGTTATCTGGTTCATTATTATTGTAAAATGCATGCAATATTTTGATAAATCTATCACATAACGAATTGCCTTTATATATCATATGGAGATGCGAGTGGTACCCATTCAGGACGGGTTTGTCATTCATAACGCCAGCTATTGTAGTGTCGAGAAGATATAATTCTTGAAATGTGTATAACAAACAGGAAATATTCTTATCATACTTATTTCATCGTTAGTCAACTTATTAAACAGAACAAATTAAATAGATAGTCTAACATAATTCCTTAACCAGTGTGGAAATGCCTCCAACAAACTCTACCATAGTTTGTTACTTTGTCCAAACAGTTTTTTCAATTTGTGGCGTGAATATAGAATGTTTGCCTTCTCTGAGATAGTTCACATAGTATTCTATTTCTTCGAATACCAGATAAAACTCAGGGGAATGGTTCAAAAATGCAAATATTCAAATATAAAGTCTACACTACAATATATCTGAAAAATCGGATTCCTTCGTCTCTCGGTGTATTTATGTTGTATTTCACAACGAAACAATAACTAGGCCTAGTTATTCACCAATTCTATTAATATAAATCATTTTAACTTGTGAATTTATCCTGAAATTGTTGAAAATGCTGTACTTCATAACATAAACAAAGCGGGTAAGTGAGGTTGTTTCACCTCCAACGTATGACAAATGTCAAACGACGCACGAAACCAATTCCAGGAACTTCTCGAATGGTCATATTCAAGCTTGACAGTTAGTAGTACCATAAAAACGAAACCTTTTGCGAACATACTAGTTTTTAAAAACTATTCATAGAATTACAAAGAAACTTTGCTCAGGCCTTTCAATTTATTTATCACAACAGTGTACCAAATTTCAGTTCGATTTGATTACAACTTTCGAGATACTAGGAAGAATATGTCAAATTCAGTATGTTGTTCCTCAGTATCATTCTATTTTCAATCAAGATGAAACTCAGTTCCTAGATTAAAAATACGGATGAACAACTTATTTGTGCGAAATTTCGAGATAATCGCCTCATCAGAACAATTCGAAAAAAATATCAATTTTTTTCGAATATTCTAAATTCGGCTATCTTCTGGTCATATTCTCCTCACGAAATTCTATATGAACCTACAAGCTACCATTTCTCCATTCAAGTACTAGATTTCAGTTGAATCTCATCTGCATTTTTGTGAATATTGGGAATGATAATATTGAGAAGCTTAAATGTGCGGTATCATTGGGTGGATTTGATCCATCCATCTATTAAAGCCTTCTAAATTTCGGTCCAAACCTAGACAATGAATATTGAGATACTATATTGTTTCTTTCTGAAGTTATTGTTGAATTGTTTATTTTTATATACTTTGTATATTTGACACATTTCTTCCTTAATTTCCAAGGAAAGTGGAATCGAATCCAACTGAAATTCGGCACAATTTTTGAAAATCTCGACTTGAGGTTTTGTGCAAAATATCATCGAAATCCGATGAATAGCTTCCGACTTAATTTTTGCGTCTTTGGTCAGAGAAGTCCTGAACCAAAACTCTGCCACCAAGGTTAGGTAAGGTTAGGTTATATATCTCCCAACACGAATATCCGATCAAGCTGAAATCTGAAACACTGTTGTTAAAAAGTGACGATTCCAATGAACTGCTCATGCGTTACGGGGAAGTTCCGATAAAACTTCCAGGGGATCACCTCATGAAAGCGCAAACAGACGCTGCTGTCCCGCATAATGTGACTGTAGGATCCAGTAAATGCTTCGACTATTCACCAGTAGATCTCGTGAACGATCGATGCAAAGGAATATTCTATATATCTTATGTTTCGGAAAATTCAAAGAATACATGTCTGTTTGTTCTGTTTATTCGTTCCTTGGGAAAATCAGGAAATCTGATTGGGCCGAAAAAAGTACTCGGTTATGAAGTGGCGGTTTGGAGATTTCAGTGAAATTTAAATGAAAGTTTTCGGAAAAAAATTTTTTTTCGAATTTTTCTATGGATGATTCTTCATATTGCTACTGTTCATCTACCAACCAAGTCTCATTCCGATCAGAAAAATATTTTTCGAGTAAGTGGAAAATCGAAATTTCAAATGGCTGCACCACGAAGACCATTCAGCAGATTTGGCCCATTAACGAACTTGATCGAGATATTCAGGATCGAAACCTAACCTGAGAATTTTAAGACCCTAGGTTCTTCCTCTCGAATGTTATCGCACACACGGACGGCTGGCCAGACAGAATCAATTTTGGCCAAGGATTCTTCATCAGTGAGTCCAACCTACTCGTTTGAGACAAATTTCCGCCCAAAATTCGAAAATTACAGACATCGTGACGAAATGATATCACACTGTTCCCCAGAACAAGCGCGTAATAAGGATACTCTACCACCAAGGTTATTAAATGCTTCATCAGAATTCTATTGTGATTCCTGTAGAAAGTCCCATCCACCTATTTTCGAACGTTTCTCTAATCGCCAATTTCATCTGAAACTAGTGTGAAACTAATGAAACAACTGTTGTTCAAATACAAAAGCACTACCGATTTATTTCAACCAAAAATGATTGATAACACCATAAATGTAGACGGCTTGCCCGATTCTGGTCTACCCCATAATCTGAATGATTTATTTATACATATGTGAGCGCCATTCAACAAGTCAGGAAATGCTTATTGTTCCAACTCCCAACCGATATACCTTTTAACATAATCTAATTGAATTTTGAGTGATTTATGATTCTGTTGCCAATGCTGCCAATCACATCGAATCGAACTAGAAGGATGTGTTGCTTCATCGGGTTTTCCGATAATAACTATCACTTGAACGCCCGGAAAACCCTGTATTCAATAGATGCAAATAGACTGATTTTGATATACCTATCAATCTATCAAATGATGACCATGCTACGTGATTAATGATGTGAGGTTTTCATGAGGTATTTCCATTCATAAGTTAGTTTTCTATTCTTTTTTGGGGTTATTAACAAAAAGGCTTTTTTACCAAATAAAACTCATTGGCATTCTCATGAAAATTTACGATTGGATTAAACTTCTCAGCCGTATTTTTTTCATGAGTTGTGGAATGTTGTTCATAGAGATGTTTGCAAATAAGATGCTGATCCTAAAGGGTATTGAGTTTTCCCAACTAAAATTAAGCGAGGTTGGCGCTACTGAAACGTCTTCAAGATCAAAATATTTCGGCTAGAAGAAGTCAATTGTTACATATTCTATCCAATGACTCTATGATTCAGTTCAGTTACATCAGTAAATACTGTTACCAACGAAGAGCTTGGAATGTGTCAAACTTTCTTGGCCTACAGGCTGACTTTATGAAAGTGGATGACTGAAAACTACGAGGCGTTGTCTGTTCTACATTCAGTTCGTAGTTTTTACTAAGCTTACTTAACCATAGAGTCATTGATAAAATATGTAAGAACTGGCGAAGTCTTGACGAACTATTCTGAAGACATTTCACTTATGCCAACCTATCTCAGTCCTAGTTAAATACATTTGATAAACCTATTCTCAGGTTATTGGACTACATATTTGGATAAATTTCCTCATTGAGCAAGGCATCACATAAGTCCATGAATAAATGATGATATCTGTTTCACATGCCTTACAGATACAATCTCAGAATTTTACTATCAAGTAGCTAAAAATGTATTCAACGCTAAAAAACAAGTTTCTTCACGAATCAAACTCGAAATAACGTTTTTAAATATCTCTATTCTTCTGCCTCTCTGCATTCAACTTCAACATGATGATCAGATCAACCATATCTCGCATGTCATCTAAATAATATTGCAGATACATATAATATAATATACAACATTAAGGACACGAATTTATTTGAAAATTTCCGTCTGAAAACATCTGAAGATTCTCATCCTGCATTATCAGCATGTTATCCTAAAGCATCTTGTATACTAAGATGCCTACCTATTGGAATTTTCAGGGGGGGTTGAAATCAGTATTCCACTTAGTTGAGTTGTGGAGTAAATAATTGAGTCATCTAAAAAAATACTGAAAGCATCACAAGTAAGAAAAGTACAATTATCTGAGGCATCGCTACGCTGCTCTGTCATACCAGAGGTATTCACGCGCTTGTTCAAATTCTTTGCCAAAGTGGTATTTTTCTAATCTCTACTTATTATATAATCGTGACGAGTTCGAACTCGAAATGAAAATATTTTGACAAAATTTTACCTACTTTGGAGATGAGCTGCAAGTAGAAGCTTACAAGTAACCTGAAGAACGTGATCTTACGACAATTTTGAGTACTTATCACAGTTCAGTTCAGTATTCAGAGATCGATCCCTGGTCCTTCGCCATTTTGTCATCCCAAAAGATGATTCTGGTACCGATTTCTTCTGCAAAGATTTTTGCTCTAACATCACAATGGACATCGAAATAGCTGGGATGAATTGTTCGCCCAACTTTTTCTTGACTCATTGAGAACAAACAACGATAGTGAAAAAACAATAACGAAATTTGACATTTTTTCGAAAAAATTTGGAAATTATTTTTTTCATAAAATATCGACAATGCTATCTCAACATGGGTCAACTTATTAGGAAATTCAATTCGATCGAAAAGATATTGAGAAATCAATCTCGTAAAATCAAATCGGTATAACTCTCTAATCGATTGACCGATTTAATGATTTCAACCGTAGCATACTGATACACAATATAACCTGAAAGTTTCAAGATACTATAGCTCGTTAGCAGGCCAGATAGAATTGGGTATGATATCTGCTAGTCTAACCTAGTTGTTCAAAACCATTTTGGACGAAAAATCGAAAATCACTGTCATTTCGACAAAAATATTACTTTTCATTATTCGCCACCATCCCAATTCATCGACCTCCTGATACCATGCCTCAATTACCAGCCACAGATTTATATTAATGGATGTATACGGCTAATCAGAGAGATATGGCCAATATGATTAGTGGAGTAGATATATAACGGCATGCGCGGCGGCGTATAGGCCGAATAGTTATTTGTGGGATATAAATAATTAATCAGAGGGCATCGTCATCCGAATAACGTATGAATCTATTTGTCTGACAACTCTCTAATCATATCGGCAATTAAGTCTATTTGTATTCTACATAAATCTGACCCCCGCTAATAACTCCTTCAATATCAGCGAAATGAACCATTTGTTGTAGGTCGAGCAGTTCTAGCTTATCTTTACCCTATCAATAGTGAATGCATCAGGTTCGTGGTGTTTGCTGGGTGAATGATTCATGTTTTTGGTCTTATTTTGAGTTGATGAAAATACAGTTTATTCGATGACAATTGATATTTTAATCCTAGCTTTTTAGTTCATATGATGGGAATTTCAATTTTGATGGGTTGACTTTTGACAATGTCAAAATTGTTAATATTTCTGTTCAGTAACGTTTGCCAATTCATGATGAATCATCTAAGGGCAGAACAACTTTCTGAAATCAGAGAAACTCATTTGAAAAATTCTAGAAAAGCACTAACGTAAAGTGAGCAGCTTTCGCTCAAATGCACCTTTACTTACTGTTGGAAAGAATTCGTGATCTTCTGAAGGGTTTTCCAATAAGAGGTGTCATTGGACCTTACTCTTTAGAAAATAAGGCTGGAGCAACAGTTACGGTGAATGGATTGCGCTATCGAGAGATGATTAATGATTTTATGGCTGGAATTGGATGGTATTGATGTGGACAACGTTTACTTTCAACAAGACAGCGCTACGTGCCACACAAGTAACGAAACCATTGATCTTTCGCGGAAAAAGTTTCCGGACCGTGTTATCTTTCGAAGAAGTGATCACAATTGGCCACCGAGATCTTGTTATTTAACACCTTGCGACTTCTTCCTTTGGGGCCACGTGAAGGAGAAGGTCTACACCAATAGCTTAGCGTCGATTCAAGACCTCAAAGATTGAATTCGTGAGGCTATCGAGGACATAGGGCAGCCATTTTGCGATTTGGTTATAGAAAATTTCATTAAAAGGATATGGCCCTGTAAGCGTGGTCGTGGTGGTCATTTGCCTTATGTTATTTTCCACTATTCACGGCATAGCTTCTTCTTTATACTGAAATAAACATCCGATCATTTATATTGAAAAAGGGCATTTTTCTTTGAATATCAAAATAACACCTCTTATTGGAAAACCCTTCACTTGGTTGGAAGATGAACAGTGTCAATAAGAAGACATGGAACAATTCGAAAAAAAAAAATAACACCACTTACTGGAAAACCCTTTAGTCATAATATCCTCACCACATTCTGCATGAACCTAAAAGCTGTCATATTTCAATCGGAGTTGCATTGGAAACCAATTTAAATTGTTCCCATTCGACGATTATCACGAAATTTCGGACAGTGTTGCCCATAAGCATATTCAAAATAGACAGCAATTTCCATTTAGCTTGAATCAGTATTATTTGAGTTATTCTTAACGAACAACGATACCGAGAAAAAGACCACGAAATTTTACATATTTTTTTTCCAATATCTCCAGAAGGTGAATTATTATCAAACTGATAGTTACTACACTGCTGTGGGATATAAAGCTCAAGATATAGCAATTTTCTTCAAATGCAATCGATAGTTGTTCTTACTGTCAGTATGATTCCAAAAAAATTTTGCGGACAATTGCGCGTCATTCATTCCAACAAACTACCAAGTTTGAATCCAATTGTTCTAACAGTTCCTGAAATATCAGGGAAAAAACCTCGAAATTTATGGCGGAGAACTGACGTGGAGTCAGCAGATGCATTTTCGATAGATTTTGCGATCTTCTTTTCCTATGCTTCTCATGAAATTCTGCATGAACCTTCCTACCAGATCTCAATTTGTATTTTCGGAAATATTGGAATGAAATTTTGAATGGGTTTATTCACGGAATCATCAGACGAATATTACCATTTCAAGAATTCGTACTTTCTAATCAGACACCAAACTTACCCTACTCAAATTGAGTTACTGAGTCGCTTCTAACACCAACCTCAATTTGCAGAAATCATTCTGAAGTTTGCCTTCAGGACATTTGGGTTGGCAACTCAGACCAAAGTTTCACATTGAGACCATTTTTGGCGGACAATCAGAAATTCAATCATTTTAGTGGAATGACAAGCCGTTCCCTAGATGATACGCACGATACCAAGAATGCCTTAAAACTCAACATATGCGATCAGTATCCAATTCATAAAATGAAATGCTATTTCTGGACTTTGCGTTCTTAGATATTGATCGGTCAGGTTGCGTACATCAGAGAAAATGGATATCTTCTTGGATATTCATGATGTGTTCACATCGATATCGGCTCTTGATGTTAAAGTTTGAAAGTCTGTTGCGTGATTTCACAGAATTCGGCATATCAAAGGAGTATGCGTGGACTGTACTCCATTTATTGGAAGAAATTCTGTTTTATGGAAAAATTTACATAGCTTGATAGGAATGAGTTACTGTGACATGGAAGTATTCAACAGAGGAAGACTGAATATAAAATTGCAACTGAGCCAACAGAGGGGTAGAACAACGAAATGGATCTATTCATTAGAAAATAATAATTCGGAAATGACTATTTGATTGTTTAATGTAGATCATATGTTTTCTTCAAGACGTCTGAAACAATTATGAAAATTCTTCTTCTGAGTACGACCGTCCTACGACATTCGCAGTGAAGTTCAAATAAAATTCCACTGCCATTTAATCTTCCTGTAATTGTAAGAAATGCTCTATTGGTATGTTATCATGTATGATTTAACTCATCCTATCATTTCGTCTATGATAAACAGGAAAGAAGGTGATATTTCCACTGAAAATCGAACGATTTGATTCTTCCTTTAGGGCCGTATTTATAGTTGTTCCTTGAGGCTTCCTTGAACTGAAGGCCGCCTTGAATTTGCATTTCTATGTTTCTATACAAACAAACTTGTATTTGTTTCCATAGAAACGCAAATTCAAGGCGGCCTTCAGTTCAAGGAAGCCTCAAGGAACAACTATAAATACGGCCCTAAAAGATACATGAACATAAATTCGCATTCCATTGAATCTTGTACGGAACAGAGAATAATTTAAAAAATGATTTTATTCCTTTCTGGGAAATTCTTTGAAATCTGTGGGAAAACGTACTTGCGGTTGAACAGAGCCGACGCTATCTCTCCCTCAAAATGATAGAAAAATTCGAAGGACGACATATCTTAAATCTTTCTACTTTTTTGGGGTATTCCGTTTTGTCTTTCTAGCATAGACATAGAACAATGACTGAGTCATTGTCTCTGTAGTCCATTTTCTTCCATGAAGTAAGTCAGTAGGCTATGAGAGATTCATATAATTCAGCTACAGTCTGAAAAATCAGAATAATTTAAGGCGGGCGTCATTTTCCTGATAACTATGACGCCTCTTCTTCGTAATACATCGAGTTGTCGTAATTATTACGAATGTTACTAATGTCACTTAACCAACCCATAAAGTCCGTTACAATATAATGTAAGAATGTGGCAACGTCCTGCCTAATTTTATCTTGACGTCATTTCACGCGCGTCAACCTGACAGGCTTACCGACTGATCATAGAACTGAATGGGGTAGATAATAGACGACTTCGACCCAAGTTACCAACCCACAATTTTCTTCACTAATTTACTATCACTGGGAAACGGGAATTTTAGGACAAATTCGACATCATAAGGTTCGCGTTATTTATAAATATCCGTAAAAGATGCCTCGGCTCCCCTAACAAGATAATTCCTTCCAAATATAGGTTTTTTGTTTGGTTGAAATTTGAGTTGGAATTCCTGATTTCATGTTAATAGCGACACATTTATAAAGGATTTGTTCAGCCAATCAACTTGGTTATTTCGGTTGCCCGTTTGTCGTTCTGTAAATATGAAATATTCGGTTGATGGTCACTCATAGAAAGGTTGATTACGGAATTTGATTGATGAAAAAGCAATCTTTCTGTCATATTAACTTGACATATTAAGTCTATGCAACAGAACGACAATCAATGTTGTATGGTAACATATCCATAGCAAAGAACAACCTTTATTTACCTTACGATCCATAGACCATACCTAATAATTTTTCAATAGACGACTTCGGCCCAAGTTGCCAACCCACAATTTACTTAGCAAGTTTACTTTCACTGGGGAACGGAAATTTCAAGACAAATTCGACATGATAAGGTTCGCGTTATTTATAAATACCCGTAAAACATGCCTCGGCTCTTCAAACCAGATAATTCCTTCCAAATATAGGTTTTTGTTAAGATCGTCCCCGATTGGCTGAAATTTAAGTTGGGATTCCTGATTTCATGCAAACAGTGTCAATTTTCATAGGATACGTTCCGAAAATCAACTCTGTTGTTTCGGTTGCCGATTTTCCGCTCCGTAATCATTCGGATGGTTCCTGGAACAAGCGCGTGAAAAAGGTTATTTACGGAATCTGGTTGATGAAAGTGCGGTCGATTTACTGTCACCAGAACGATTTACCATAGAATAATTTTTCAATAGACGACTTCGGCCCAAGTTGCCAACCCACAATTTACTTAGCAAGTTTACTTTCACTGGGGAACGGAAATTTCAAGACAAATTCGACATGATAAGGTTCGCGTTATTTATAAATACCCGTAAAACATGCCTCGGCTCTTCAAACCAGATAATTCCTTCCAAATATAGGTTTTTGTTAAGATCGTCCCCGATTGGCTGAAATTTAAGTTGGGATTCCTGATTTCATGCAAACAGTGTCAATTTTCATAGGATACGTTCCGAAAATCAACTCTGTTGTTTCGGTTGCCGATTTTCCGCTCCGTAATCATTCGGATGGTTCCTGGAACAAGCGCGTGAAAAAGGTTATTTACGGAATCTGGTTGATGAAAGTGCGGTCGATTTACTGTCACCAGAACGATTTACCATAGAAAATCGTTCTGATGACAGTAAATCGACCGCATTTTCATCAACCAGATTCCGTAAATAACCTTTTTCACGCGCTTGTTCCAGGAACCATCCGAATAATTCATATTGACGGAGCGGAAAATCGGCAACCGAAACAACAGAGTCGATTTTCGGAACGTATCCTATGAAAATTGACACTGTTTGCATGAAATCTGGAATCCCAACTTAAATTTCAGCCAATCGGAGACGATCTTAACAAAAACCTATATTTGAAAGGAATTATCTGGTTTGAAGAGCCGAGGCATGTTTTACGGTTATTTATAAATAATGCGAACCTTATCATGTCGAATTTGTTCTGAAATTCCCGTTCCCCAGTGAAAGTAAACTTGCTAAGTAAATTGTGGGTTGGCAACTTGGGTCGAAGTCGTCTATTGATGATTGTTGTCTCTTCTATGTTCTATGGATCATAAAGTAATTAAAGATTGTTCTATGCTATGGATATGTTACCATAGAACATTGACTGTCGTTCTAGTGACAGAAATAACGTTTTTTCATCAATAAAATTCCGTAATTAACTTTTTTTTAAGGAACCAACCGAATATTTTATATTTACGGAATGGAAAACCGGCAACCGAAATAACCAAGTTGATTTGCGGAACACATCCTATATAATTTGGACACTATTAACACGAAATCAGGAATACCAACTTAAATTTCAGCCAATCAGAGATGATCTCAACAAAAACCCATATTTGGAAGGAATTATCGTGTTTCAGGAGCCGAGGCATCTTTTACGGATATTTATGAATAACGTGAACCTTATCATGTCGAATTTGTCCTGAAATTCCCGTTCCCCAGTTATAGTAAATTTGTGAAGAAAATTGTGGGTTGGCAACTTAGGCCGAAGTCGTCTATTGTAAATAAACCAAACTATAGATATAGATGAAAATGGGAAAGAAATAACGTCCAATCGATTTTTTTTTAACCTTGACGAAATTATTCCAAGGCCAACCAACTGACTGATATCCTCCCAGCTTGACGAAACGAAAGAATGAACTGTTATTTTAAGTTTTATATAATTTATAGCAAAGTGTACTGGATATTTCTATATTTATTGACAAATTTTGGACATGATTCATTTGCGTTTGCTTATTACGAACAAAACTAAAATTAGAATAAATTCATCTGGGAAATAAAACCCATATTCGTTTATTCTGTAATTCGTTCATTCCTTACGCAGTTATTTCATTCCCCTGACGAATGACGTTAATTCATTTTGTTTTTCAACACCCTTTCATGAATGACATTATCTTCGAGAGAGAGAGGCATGCATTTTGTAACAACCTCAGAGACTAAACGCATTTCCCCTGATAACTATCACAATATCGGTTGGAATTACGGACTATTTGGGTCAACTTGTACATGTGTCTCCATCAGTGTCAACGCGTCGAACTATATCAGTCAACCTCTCAAAGAAATGGAGTGGGTTTTATTTTCCAGTATAATATATCGAAAACCGAATACGGGTGAATGGAATTGATTGAGGAATATTCTTGAAATGTATAGTTCGGATCCGAAATGGCTCGAAAAAACCTAGAAAAGTACTGCCGTGAAGGCAGCAGCTTTTGCGCGCTTGTTTAATGGAGATGACCGCTTTGGTAACGGCCAACCATAAACAGAATATCCTAAGGAAGAAACAACTTAGAAACTCGATAATTGAGAGAAGGTTTGGACCTTAATTACGAAGGCCGAATTCGTGAATGGGTGAAATCTACCCAATGATTCCGCAGATATACCCATTTAAAATTTTATTTTCCCAATATTCCCAAAAATATAGACTAGATCGAATTGAAATCCAGTACTCTTTCAAAAAATGGCAGTTTAAAGGTCCATACAGAATTTAATGAGGATAATATGATGAAAAGATCACAGAATATTAAATATTTGAAAAAAAAATTTTGATTTTTCTTTCAAATTGTTCTAATGACACGATCATCACAAAATTCCGCACAATGTTGTCATTCAACATCTCCAAACTAGCTGCGAAGTTTCATCATGATAAAATTAGTATTTTTTGAATAATACCGAAAAAAACAACGATATTGAGAAGAAAACCACGAAATTTTACATATTTTTTCTCAATACCTCCAAAACTAATAGCCTTATCGAATTGAAATTTGGTACACTGCTGTGAAGTATGAAAATCAAGGTATAATTGAAATTGTTCTCGAATATGGAAAATAGTTTCAGAAAAAAAAATTTTTTTCGAAAAAAATTTTGAAAAGATTTTTTTTCAATTGAGTGACCATACGATTCCAACGAAATTTTGTATAAAGTTGCGCGTCGCTATGCTCCGACTAACTGCCAAGTTTCAATCTAATCGCTCCAGTAGTTTCTGAAATGAAAAATAAATAACTTCAAAACTTCAAATTGCTATAACTCTGCAACTATTTGACCTATTTTGCCCATTAACGAACCTAACCGCGACATTGCAATGCGCGAGCTACCCTGGAAGTTGCAAATCGCTAGCTTACGCCATTCGACAGTTATCGTGTCCACCGGATGAACAGAATCGATTTTGACACCGGATTCGCCATCAGTGAATCCAACCTAGTCGTTTGAGACCATTTTCGGCTCAATCATCAAAAATTACAGAAATTTGGACAGAACGATAGCACGCACATTACAGAAATTTGGACAAAACGATAGCACGCTGTTTCCCTAGAACATGCGCGCAAAAAGATATTCAGTAGACATGTGAAGCTTTATATATCCTTCAACTATAGTGATGGAAATTTTTTTCTGACATTCGAAAAATTTCTCGATGACATCATATGTGTAAGTTTCCCACATCAAATAGCCCAATTTGAAATATTAATTGACCTGTCCGAAAATATTTTCAACAAAAAAACTGTTGTTTATTTTATAAATAAATTCCAAGTTAGGGACCCACTCAGTATATCTTCTACTTTTCTCTGTGAATATGCAAATAATCAAGTTGATGAATCATTCTATATACAAAATACTATTATTCACAAAGTCCACTTTTCATTTTTATCGACCCATACATTTCCGTGAACGATCAACAAATTGATCCTAAATCATATCGTTAACCCCGTGAGAGAGTCAGATATTGGATTCTTGATGTTAGAGAGGGAAAATTAATGGCAAATAGATCATAAATAGAACGTGAGTGGTCGACCGAAAGAGGTCGTTTATGGGGATTGATCTTTCTCTTGGCACCTTGCCTAGCACGTTGGAAAGCTTTATATTCACCCGATGAACACAATTCCTTGATGAATTCTGGATTGCATGTTATAATCAGCTGATTGTGTCGTAACTTTATCGACTGAATTTGTATAGGTTGATCAGAATGGGATTATGATTAATTTTGTTCGACTTGTTATAATCTGATGAATATAAGACGCAATGAGGTACATACAATAATGGATCAATTGATGATGTTTAATATTTCACATTTATTGAAGAAAATCATTATTATCATGGAAAATAACTAACTCATGGCGCTTGTTTCATTGCGTTATCGTTAGCCAAGTATTTTCAATTTCTAGCCGAAAGTGCTCCAAAGTGAATAAATTGAATTAAATTAAGTACCATTAAGTCTCTCAGTTGTTTTTTTTTGGAAGATGTATGTACAATCCGCAATTCTTTAGGTACAAACAGAAAAAGTGGGTCACAGTCGAGGTCGCAGTGAATGCTACTAGTTAAGTCGTGGTCGATGTCTACAGCACATGACTAAGAGTTTACAACTTGCGATGCTCCGTCGAGCTAGGAAAACTGCATTATTGCCAATTTGTGGATAATTACTCACATTTGTGAAAAATTTCATGACATGTGAGAAATTTTGTGAGTAACGACCAAATGTGAGCTATCACAAGTCAGTGAACATTCAATGTCCACTAAATAGTTCTCTTCTTTTAAATTTCAGGAGCTAGCTGAACGGTAGGAGGTGAAATTTTATATTCACTCCGAAGTTTATTTCTCCGCTACAGGGCCTATCGACTATCCCTTTTTTTCTTACGAAGTCATCCAGTGATATTTGTGTCTTCGTGGATTATACAGCGTGAGTTTTATATTAATTTCAAAGCTAGGTTCTTTTTTTTTACATTGTTCCCAATTCTGTCCCGGTAAAAAGATACAGGATGTTGAAATTTCCAAAAAAACAGTCTTGCATTTGTAGCTCTGACATGGTTCCTCCGAATGAAATGAATTTTGGTGTTAAGTTCGCTATGACTATGACAGTTTTCTGGTTATAGACCCCCGATTCATAAAACTAGAAGAAATTAACATGAATAATGCGGATAAAGTTCACCTTAAGTCATTATAAGAATCGCAAAACATTTTGGAATACTTAATTGTTCCTTATCTCTCCTCAAACAAACCGTTTTCGAGATATTCGACTTTGAATGCTAAAAAGTCTGATAAAAATTCGAGAAATTGCCCTATTTTCGTGGATCCGCCCCTGAGCTAGTGAAAACTGAATAGACGACTTCGGTTCAAGTTGCCAACCCACAATTTTCTTCACAAATATACTATCATTGGGGAACGGGAATTTCAGGACAAATTCGACATGACAAGGTTCGCGTTATTCAGAAATATCCGTAAAAGATGCCTCGGCTCTTCAAACGAGATAATTCCTTCCAAATAAAGGGTTTTGTTAAGATCATCTCTGATTGGCTGAAATTTAAGTTGGGATTCCTGATTTTATGTTAGTAGTGTCAAGTTTATAAAGGATATGTTCCGCAAATCAACTTGGTTATTTGCCGGTTTTCCGTTCTGTATATATGAAATTTTCGGTTGGTTCCTGAAAAAAAAGGTTAATTACGGAATTTGATTGATGAAAAAGCAATCTTTCTGTCACCAGAACGTGAACATATTAAGTCTATGCATCAAAACGACACTCAATATTTTATGGTAGAATATCCATAGCATAGAACAATCTTTATTCACCTCATGATCCATAGACCAATCCTAGTAGTTTTTCCATTCTTGATTATTGTCTCTTCTATGTTCTATGGATCATAAAGTGAATAAAGTTAATGTTCTACGCTATGGATATGTTGCCATAGAACATTGACTGTCGTTCTGGTGACAGAAAGAATGTTTTTTTTATCAACCAAATTCCGTAATTAACCTTTTTTCAGGAACCATATTTACGGAATGGAAAACCGTCAACCAATATAACCAAGTAGATTTGCGGAACATGTCCTATATAAATTTGACACTATTAACATGAAATCAGTAATCCCAACTTAAATTTTAGCCAATCAGAGATGATCTTGATAAAACCCTATATTTGGAAGGAATTATCTTTTTTGAGGAGCCGAGGCATATTTGACGGATATTTATAAATAACGCGGACCTTATTATATCGAATTTGTTCTGAAATTCCCGTTCCCCAGTATTAGTAAATTTGTGAAGAAAAGTGTGGGTTGGCAACTTGGACCGAAGTCGTCTATTAAGCTACGCTCAACTTCACCCAGACCATAGAATACACCGGAATATTTATCTATTTCGCAAAGACCAAATTTTAGGTCTATGCTATGTCGTGACCAGAACACAGACATAATCCATGTCTATGGACCAGGCTTTTCATAGAATTCTAGAGTTCAATTAATATTTTTAGGTTAATTGGGTGATTTCTCATAAGTAATTTATAAGTTTGATGAAAATTAGAATAATTATGGAATTTTGAATATAAGAATAGACAAGATTGAAATTGTGTAGAATCTCACGGTGGAAACAACTGGATATTGCACGAATTTCAAGTGGAAGAGAAGTGTTTCAATGGTCAAATGTAGTGAAATATTTTTTCCACAATAATACCGCAAAAAGTACCAAATCATAAGAATTAAGTGAGTAATTGAGTTTTCCTAATCATGTTTTTTTGAATTTCAAGCAATGGATTGGTTTCTCTGCAATACAAATCACGGTAAAGTGATACCTATGTTGAACTTGCAAACGAAGTGTAGGAGTGTTTTTGCACATTCAGAAATATTTAAATGCTTATAACTTTTTACGGAAGCTGAATCTGGAAAAATGGTGAAAGAATCTATGGTTAAAGTTAATGTACAATTTAAAGACTCACCCTGTACTCAATAAAGTATTTATATTGAGTTTCAAACTTGTGAGCTGTCATAATCTCGAATTGACCATAAAATACCTCATTCTATGCGAGTTGCTGTGAAGGGAAATTACAACTGGAACGCGCAAATCACAGGAAAGCATCCTTTCAGCTTGTATTCTGCGTAGTAGACTTTTATGTGAAACAAATTATTTGATTTTGAAAAGCATCGACGCAAACCTCCTGGGTGACATCGCTCTAAACCTCCACCACGACTTTCCAGTTTTGTTCTCATTCATCCACATCGACGTATTTGATTTACATGGATGTCGACCCCGACCTTCAGCTCGACCGCGACCCATTCGTTCTGTTCTTATCCTTTCGGTTATCAAAAACATTTCCATGCAATACGTAGTAGTTTTGGAAACTACAATTTGGTTGTTATAGCAACATTCCGAGCATTGAATCATTTTTAAATCAATCAGGGTTTCGTAGAATTATATTTTTATATTTTCATTCAGCAACTGATTGTGCATTTTACGATTAAACCTACTGAAAGGATCAACTTCCAACATAAAGCGCTTTGATTGGATTGGCATAATCCAATATTCCATGAATAATTTTTAAGCTGGATTTGAACATGTTCAAATTTGGATAAAGCGCTTTAACATATTGATATTCTTTGTAATGAGTATTAAAATGTTTGATATTTCGTAGTGGGTATAGTTCGAAAGTATATCCGAATCCAATTTTGATGATTTCCAGTTAACATATAAAATAATTGGATGATGAGCTATTTGCTACTTCGTAATTGAATTGAGAAATACATAGAGAATAATATTTTTGTGTTCCTCTAACGTCTTTATTCATATGAGAACCAAAAATACATACAGACGTAAAGGAAAACTTCAGGAATTTATCATTTGAGGAACTCGCCCTAAGAGTTCACCGAATTATACAATCCTCACTCAATTTTTCAGAAAGTTGCATGTTATTTTATTCTATGACTGTTGACGAAGTTTCAATCTGATCGTGTCTGTACTTCCTAGATATTGGGGTAATCACCTCAAAACTTCAAATAACATCGAAATCAGACATTTTTCCTAATATCTGATCATATCGAAGTTTGGAACAATCTTGTTGAAAATAGACTCCGAAGTCTGTGACAGATTGCACTGAAAAAAAATTTTTCAACAATAATTAGAGGATTCTTTCAATATTCCAACGATTGGATCCTCACGTAATATTGCTCAAAGTTGTGTGTCACAATTCTTCAATCAGTAACAAAGTTTCAGTTTGATCCAATTACTCCTTCAGATATCGAGGAGCTAGTCGAAATTTCGAATTAGTATAACTCCGAGAACGTTTGGCCAATTCAACTCATTATAGAACGCTTGCAAAATATTTAGACTCCGAACCCAACCTGGAGATTTCAAGAGACTAGGTCTATTTTTTTGACAGTAAGAGACATAATTGAATTTTGCCACGATTTCTTCCACAAATCGTCAAGAGATGGTGCCAGAATTTGACAGTTTCCAATAAACAGTAATGTCAAAATTGCTTCATACGTAATCTTGCTCTTGACGCGACATCTCTTGATGATTTTTGGAAGATCAAAATAGTGATTATATTAGATCTCACATTTTATATAGTTGAAACTTTCAACTTGAAAACATATCGTGTTTGGTAGAAAATAAATCGGTATACCGGAACGAAAAATAAATAAGTACATCTTCTCCAAAGCTGAAGAAGCAGGGATTGAGAATAATCGCCCAAGTCGATGTTTTGTTTGTATACATCAGTTAGTTTTTTAATTTTATCAAAGAATAAACTTTAGTGATTACTCAAGGAAAAAAATCATCCTTTGAATTTTTTTCTCACATCGACCATCTGATGATATTAGAAACACAAATTGCTTGAACACACGAAAAAACATGAATCGTGAGAGAAGAAACAAATACAATTTTAAACAATCCTATCAACATTCACAGCGTTGCTCTATAGTGTGAATCAAAATTGCTAAACTCATATATGTCGAACATCACGTACTTCCTGAATACCTCACCGAGCATAGCAATTAATCCAATAAAATGCCTTTCAATCATCATCCATCAGAAAGAATTCAATAGCCAAAATTGGTATGTGGCAATAGACAAAAACGTAATCAAGATGATTGCACCCAAACTCGCAATTGCACCCATAAAAGATTCGATCATAAAACATTTTATGGAATTCCTAATTGAGAGAGTGGATAGAAATTTTCTACCCACTATTGTTCCTGCTGCCGGGCAAATTGAATTTCGAAAATCGGAAGCTTTGTCCGATCGAGCAGTTGGGATTTGTAAAAGCCGAACTTTTCCAATCCAAATATTGAGTTGACCTAACCCGAATTAAGTTTTCAATTACCTTTGGAGAAATCTGAAGTTTTCTTTCAAATGAAGGTATTTTATATTCAATCCATATAAATTAAATATTCATTTTTATTCATCGAGTATGGAATTCGAACAGATTCTCGTCACAGTTTTTTTTTGCGGCTGCCACATTCGTATCCGGAAGTTGACATAGAAGAGTGTTCGATTTGGAGGAAATAATATCCGTTTTACTGCTTGACCGACAATCTACTGAATAAAACGTAACTGAAGTCACAACTTGCGTTTAAAATTCTAGGAACGCATTTACATGAAGTCAGCAGCTATTGCGAGCAGATTTAATTTAGGCCAGGAAAAAATTACGTATTATTTTTTCGATCGTTTCAATAATAGAATCATCAAGGAATTCCTCACGAAGATGTGCATTAGCATTTCTTCACCCTTCTACTGAGTTTCATCATAATAGGATCAGTCTTTTTTGAGTTATTTCGGAAAGAACAACGATACTGAAGAGAAATCACGAAATTGGACATATTTATTCCCAATATATCTTCAAATTGAAATCGAATTAAACTTTCGATGTAAAATATTGTCTCCAATGAATGAGCGGAAGTCTATTGGGACCTGATGAATGGTTCGTGACAGAATAATATTTAGAAAAAAATCTTAAAAAAAGATTTATAGTGTGAAATAACCAATTATGTATCTATGGGAGATGATTCCCCAATATAAGGGGCCTATAGCCTTCGTTCATCTGAGGATTGAAATATCATCACTTGGAGGACCAGACCTGGTCGAAAGATCCTCCCGGTCAGAGAGCAAATGTAGGTATTATTATTTACTGCTTTTTGCTGGTTTTCTGTCCCTCTTTTTGTTTGAGATATTATGTCGAGATAGTTCGTCAAAATCAATTCAAGATGACGTAGAAATTTTCCGATGAAAAAGATGCCATCCATGTTCTTTAAACATTTTTTACACTTATACGGGGAGGCAGAGTTTTTGCCGAGATTAATATCTGTGCTTTTGTATCATACGTAAAAATGTATGGTACCCCGTTTAAATTTCCTCTGTGATATACCCAAAAATGTAATGCTCATTTTCAAAAGAATATAGATATATATATATATACAAGCAGTTTTGCGTCAGTATTCTTCAACTGATTCTCCAATACCGAATTCGAATTCGACCTTGCATATGTCGTGAGATTTGACTAGGCTTTCAAGAGGCTTTCAAAATTCGAGATGTCTCGTCTCGTCTTTCGATTTCGAGACGAGATCGAGACGGAACCAACTCTTCTTTCGAAACAAAATCAAGAAAAAGACTTCGAGATTTTCTCGAGATCGACAAATCCCAAACTAAGTTCTCGATCTCGTAAAATCTCGGAGTGTTATCTCCGAAAGTAAAAAATCGGATCAAATTGACATTTAGAACATTATTGTTTAATATTAACCCCGAGGTTTGTGCCATATCTCGTTGAAATCGAAGGAATACTTTCGGAGAAAAAAACCTTTTCATCGAAAGTTTGAAAACATTTTTTGCATATTCTATTGCACTAGGTTGCGCGTTGGTATAACAAAAATGTTTACGAAGTTTCAATCTGTTCGATTCGGTACTTCATGAGATATCGAGGAATCAACCTCAAAATTTCAAATGGATCTAACTCCGAAACTATTCGACAGATTTAATCATTTCAAGTCGGTCCTATCCTCTCAAAGTAAGAGCACATATGGACGGACGGGCAGAATTGAATTTGACCACGGATTCTTCTTCAGGGTGTTCAACCCAATCTTTTAAGGACCATGCATTCACTTCAATTGTATTGTTAAAAATATCAGTCCAAGCTTATTGCTATAGTACATCTACAGATATTCTTATGGTAGTCTTATGACATCACTTATGCATAAATTTTACTATGTAGTAATTGCGATTCCTACTATTGAGATACAATAATTTGTGCAATATCGATGTGCTGTACTTACTCTTCTCTTCACGAACGAAGAAACAATTTTGAACTTTCACATTTCGTACATTTTGAATCTATGGATGAAAAATTGAATTAAAACATCAAGGATTCGTTAATTTTTCATTTTTCGGAACAATATTTTTCGATTTGTGCTATTACTCGGTGGTTTTTTTCTTGATTCACATGTCTTTCAGTTCATTGTATATAGCCTCTGTATTTTAACCTAACTTTTTCCATAGAAAAAATTTAATACCCTGTATTTAGTTGTAGCCTTCGCCTTGTGTTATACTTTTTCACCTTTACATAGCATTCTCAATAACATTCAGTTTTTTTTCCTAAGCTCGAAATTCCGAGATTCCTATAAACCTACAGAAAAATACAAAATCCTCCGAAAATAGGCTCTAATCGGCAAATGAATTCATTACTCAAAATGAAATCTTGTTCATCCCATAAATACAGTGCACGTCAAAATTGTGGAACAAATTCACTTTCTCCGAATAAAATATTTGGCAACAAAATCCTAAAACAGGTCGATTTTTGTTTACTTTTACCAAATTTTCATGCATTTTTCAAGGTTTTTTGTTGCACGCTGTGCCATCCCCATCAACCCTCTAATTTTTCGAATAGGGAAAGTGGATCATGTGCTACTTTTTTGGCAAGGTCTTTTTCCTTACAGGCGTGCAGAAATTTTCAAGAAAATATTTTTTTTCGGAAAATTACTTCAAAAAGGTTTTCAGTATGTCCACTTTGTCATGGCTCATTTACTTTGAGACGATGGTACCAGATGAAATTTGTCACCGAATGAAAGTCGACCATTGCAGTTTTGTTCATGCGCATCTTTCAACCCCTACGAACCCTTCAATAGAGAAAAAAAATTGTCACGTGAGGGGGTTGAAGGGAATTGAAAGTTGTGCATGTAAATCTCAAATTACAAAACTGTAATGGTCGACTTTCATTCAGTGAAAAATTTCATCAGGTACCATCGTCTCAAAGTAAATTTTTTCTTGGAAATTTCTGCACGCCCGTGAAGAAGATACAAAGACTTTGCCAAAAAAGTACCACATGACCTTCTTTCCCGATATAAAATTTGGAAGGTTGATGGGGATGGTACAGGGCGCAACAAAAAACATTCAAAAATGCATATAAATTCGGTACAAGTGAAACAAGAATTGACTTGTTTCAGGATTTAGTTGCCAAATAGTTTTCTTCTGAGAAAATGAATTTGTTCCATATTTTTGACTCGCACTGTATATTTTCAAACGTACTTCCTCCTAAACGTTGCCTCGTATGTAGTATCCTCCAACAACGTATTCCAAATCTAGCGCCGAAACGAAAGGGGATTGCATCTGTCAATATCTTTCATTCCACTTTCGGATGGAGTTTAAACTCTCAAATTATTCGTTTTTCCCTTCTCTACCAAATTAAATAGTTACACCGTTTGTCATCCACTTCATATCAAGTGGGGAGTAGCATTCAAAGCGTTCAACAAATCGTTCTGCGACTCACAAAAGATTCGGACAGATGCGGCAGACGCTGGAGCTCAGCAATCCATCAGGGGCGTAAGTGCATCGATCCATATCTTGATATTTTTCCACAAAAATTAATCATCTACTTGGGAGAGCACTCTCTGCGAGACCTCGTTTTCCACAGATTTAAATGTAAAGTGAAGTGACATCTTCTGATGCAGTCACTAATGTAAACCATTCTTCCGTTGGCAGTTACAAATTATTTTGCTGATGAACTCTGGGATATCTGTGGTTCGAGCGAGGTTTCGTCGTACATGTGCGGATCGGATTCTGTGTATCCGAATGTTGCCTAGTTACGTAACTAGACAGTCAGAGGGCCTGGTATGCAAAAAAATGGGTGGAACTCCCCAATAAACTATTCAGTTGTTGAGCCCACGTTTTGCGAAACAGCGTGCTATCATTTTGTCCGAATGTCTGGTATTTTCGAATTTTTTCCTGAAAATAGTCTCGAATGACTAGGTTAGACTCATTGATGACGACTCCGGTGTCGAAATCGATATACAGTGCACGTAAAAATTATGGAACGAATTCATTTTCTCAGAAGACAAAAATTTGGCAGCAAAATCCTGAAACAGGTCAATTTTTGTTTCACTTTTACCAAATTTATATGGATTCTTGTTGCACCCTGTGCCATCCCAACCACAGTAAAATCTTTCCAAATAGTTGGTCTACCACCAGGAAATGGTGATACGTGGAAAACCCCCTGGATCTCACCTACTTCTTGTGTCAATATTGCTGTTATTCCAAACCAATAACAATCCTATCCCTAATGAAAATCTGGATTGGATCGTATCATGTATCCTAGCGTAAATTAATTCAATACATTCTCCCTGTATCGAATCCTAATGAACAGGATCCGAATCGATATTTCAGAAACAGACACTTTCAGTTCCTTAATTGGTTATATTTTGCCCCAATACACCTTCCACGTTATTGTCAACAACTAAAGGGTCCTAATTGAAATTATTACTTTGCCACACTTGAAATTACTGAACCGAATTCAGTGCAGAAAACAATACCCTCTGAAAGAAAAACTTAAAAACCCGATATTTGTAGAATTTATAGAATCAATAGGGGTTTTCCTCTGAACGAAAATGCAGTTATTTTCATGAAGAACCTTCAGAACATCACATTTCAAACATATAATTTCAATATTATATTTTTAGAAAAATGTTTGATCACCTAAAACTGAAAAATAAAAATGGGGATTTGTATTTAAAGGGATTTGTCATGAGTGCACGATATGGCAACTTCGAATTCAGCTTTCTCGGAAAGAAAAGGACGCCAAATGTGTTACTTTGCTTAGGAAAACAGAGATAGCTATACTTCGATCTCGTTAGAGTAGAAGACAGCGACCAAGGAATAGAAAAAGAAGAGCACAGACTGTCATACTGTCATATTACTGACAAATCGCAAACGGAAATTGTTTGGTTAAATTGACAAAGAACACGTGTGTACCACAGAATAGGAATAAATATTTCGTTATTTTAAAGCTGAGAAGCAATTCTACTGAACAACGTTGTCACTTCGTGCATGCATGACAAATCCCAAACCTCAATTTTGAAACCTAATTTTGAATACTTTCTGAAGGTAATTTGGGAAAATGATAAATCAAACCCATAAATAATTGTATTCGAATTTACATTTGCAGTAATAACCCTAATTCAGGAAAAAACCCCAATACGAAGGTCGAATTTGAAAATCGGTGAAATCCAGCCAATGATTCCGCAGATGTACCTGCCCCGTAAAATTAAAGACGATGTACCCTCGTTACAAAAACTGAATGATATGATCTGCGCAACGGATGAGCTTTGAGCGCGCAGAAAATTTACTGGTATAGTTGCCCAGAGATTCAATAAGTTAGATATACCTGATTGTAATTTGAAAAATATTTTTACACGCTTGTCTAGGGAATAGCGCGATTTCGTCACGATGTCTGTTTTGTCAAATTTCATGCTGAAATTGGTCTCAAACGACTAGGTTGAACGCACTGATGAAGAATCCGTGGTCAAATTTCATTCTGTCCATCCGGCCGGCCGACCGTGTGCGCTCTATCTTTCGAAAGGAAGGATCTAGAGTCTTGAAATTTTCAGGTAAGGTGTAGATCCAGAATGTCTCGGTAGAGTTCGTTAGTGGGCCAAATATGCCGAATGATTTTTTAGTTATATTCATTTGAAATTTTATTTCAATTTTTTTCACTCTGAAACTATTCATCTGATCGAAATAAAACTTGGTTGGAAGATCAAATGTGTCAATAAGAAGAGTAAGAAAAACATTTTCTCTAAAATTTTTATAATTCATTTAATTTCACCGAAATCTCAATGTCGCCATTTCATGACCGAGTACTTTATTTCGTCCCAATCACATCTGTATTTTTATTATAAGAAAATTAAAATAAAACCTACAATTGAGGGAGCAACATATCGTCGGCGCGTTGGTATATATATATATATATATATATATATTCTTTTGAGATGAGCATTACATTTTTTTTTTATATCAAACAATTTGTGTCATAACAGTATTAGCAGAGGAAAATGTCAAGGGGGTACCATACATTTTTACGTATGATACAAGAGCACAGATAAAAACCTCAGGAAAAACTCTGTATCCCCGTATAAGTGTAATGAAATTGACTACAGACTGCCGTCTGTAGTCCGAATGTCTACTTACATACTACAGTTACCTAAGTTAGCTGAGCAGAAAACTTCATTGACTTATAAAACTCAGTGTTCAATATGTCAATGTTTCTATTCTGTGACATCAGCTTTGTTTACGAAAGCCAAGAATGTATAATAACGTTTACTAAATATTTATTTGGAATTGTTAGTGGAAAACGAGTGAAATTTCGTGATAATGGATCTGATTAACTGCTATTCAATCTCGAATGGTTCACAGTAGAAACGGTATAATGGAAAAGTGGCTGTATTTAATATTGAATTTTGTCTTCTGAAGCCTGAAGAATCGGCATCAGAAATATCATTTATAAAAAGAAGAACTTTTGAAAATGAAGCAATAGGATTGGTTGGTTCTTTCATTACCAAAAAATAATAACAGAATGAAATGAAACGTATGTATGAAAATAAATGAAAGAAGCATTGGATTGGATTGGAGAGTACTTTTCACTACTATTTCGAATAGTATTGTTTTTTGCAAATTTGAAATTACTATTATATTATTCTCATCATAGTCAAAGTGATCTCATGATTGAAACTTCGTAAATAGTTCTAGAATACCTTCCCGCAACATAAGGTTGAAGGTCCTCAGGATTGCAAAGGTGAAAAATGTAAACAAATTTTGTTTTTTAATTTTCCAAATTTTTCTTGAAAAACCGGAAACTATCAATCAGAATTCAATAATATTGTTTTAGAATTCAGTTTGACCCGATGTTCATGTCAGAAGATATTGGCAACCGATAATGTCAAATTTCGGAATTTTTAGCCCATTTCCTCAATTTCCCAAAATTAATCAACAGATCAGATAGTATTGTCATAATTTTCATGAGCAAATTTCTTCAGAATTTTACATGATCATTCAATTAGATAATGAAAAAAATAATAAAAAAAATACTGAAAGAATTCAAAATTTTATTTTCGAGTATGTATGTGAAATTTGGCGATCTACTTAATATATATTCCTTATGAGATTCTGCATGCAAATTTCAGTTCTTATTTTTCATTGAAGGGCGATTCGATCTATGTTATTGGAAGCATCGGGAAAATGAAATATCTGCGGAATCATTGGATTATACCAATTCGCCAATTCGACCTTCGTAATTAAACTCCAAACTTACTCAACAATTATGAAGCTACTGAGTAGATTTGTCAGGAAGTTATTTTGTTCACTATCAGTGGTTAGCCTTGCCGTGAACACATTTACTTAAGGAAAAATCTATTTGTAGAGTAGGTTTTCAGTTCAATTAAGGAGGTCGTATACTTAAATGAGTTGAATGCGCCAATTATTCCTAACATAGTTATACTCATTCGAAATTTTGGATCGAATTGCAATCTACTACTTGATCGAAAATTATAGCTTCAGGTGCATGCAGAATTTCGTGAGGCCATATGAAAAGAAGATCTGCGTTTGGCGGGGTCAATACGTGTAAAGATGACCGCTGTGGCACCAGAATAAGCACTTAAAAGCTCCTGACCTCACGTCAGTGCTTTTCTAGGTATTTTCCTGTACGAATAATTTCCAGGTGTGCTGAGACGAAAGCTCCTATTCATAGCTTGGTGCGAAATGATTTGTGATGCACTTCCGTCTGCAAAAATTTTCCAAGATGCGAGAAAATACGAGTATTCAGCCTATAGGATGTGTTCATCCGGCCCCTCGGCTCATTGTAAACGCCATCGAAATTCATGATCTTGGTCCCATAGTGTACAAGGGATTCATGCACCACAGAATCGCTCTGAAAAATGTTTAAAGCTTGAAGTTGAAGTCATAATCCAAAAAAAAAAATCATAATTAGCACCAAATGAAATGTGGGAAACCCTAGGTCTCAACTACTTCTTGTATCAATATTGCTTTTATTCAATGCATTATCTCTGCATCGAATCTCAATGAACAGAATCCGAATTGATATCTCAGAAATAGACACTTTCAATTTCTTAATTGGTTATATTTTGCCCCAGTACACTCCCCACGTTATTGTCAATAACTCAAAGTGTCCTAATTAAAATTATTACTCTGCTACACTTGAAATTAATGAACTGAATTCAGTGCAGCAAACAGCGGAGCAGCCTCCAACGCAAACTTTATTGGTATTTCAATTTCGCGTGAAAACATTTATTTTATGATCTCTGGAAATTAATTGAGAGTTTAAGTGGAGGAGATGGTGAAGTCATGGTATGTTTGTCATGTTCGAAAGCTCCTTCGTCTTCCGTTGAACATCAATTAGTTCGTCGGATGTAGATTTGTCTTAGTCGAATTTGCGAATGGATTCAGGGGAGATTGAAATTTTTTTAATCTGATCACATTAGCGTTGGAAATCTGAGAACAGGAGAGGCAGTACAAAATCTTCGATTATTTGTGAGGCAGAGCTCTGAGGATCATGAATGATGGATATCAAAAGATGTGCTAGAAATTGAGCATTCAATAGAAATTATTCGGAAATTTTCTACATAATGGACCTATACTTTTTTACACGTATTTTCACTTATCAGAAACGCGCAGTTTTGAATAACAAATGGTTTCTAGGTGGAAAAACTATTTGGCAAGAACTGTCAGCAGATTATACGAGTTTACCCGCGGCAAAACTTGATAGTTGTTGTCACGAAAACTTACAATTGGCGTCTGAATTTAAGATTGCAGCGCCATGGTAGCCCGTTTTAGAGCCTTAGATACAGACATAGATTTTGCTTTGATAGTCGATTTTGTACTTGTTTGTTAGTGTTTGGTTTGATAATTTTTGATTTCACGGTTTATTCAAGGACGTTTCAGACTTGTAAATAGTTGACGAGAGTATCACTGGGAGTACATATTCCATTCTTATAAAGTAGGTATGTATCATTCTTCAATCTTATTGAGTGTAGCAACTCTAAAATTACAAGGAAATCTCCAAGGTGAGACAGTTTTTTAATAATATTTATTTTCAGATCCAAATATGGCAAGATTGACATTTGTGGATTTCTTGGGCTTTCTTGAAAGTTGAAAAACATATAGTATTGTAAAACATACTTTTTGGAATAATAGACAATACTCATAACTTTATTATTTTTATAGCGAAAAACTATATACTAAATATATTGTGAATAAAAAGAATACATTCACATAAAACTAATGGTACTAGTACCGTGAGCCTCATTCATTATGGATTGACAAATACATTTTCCAACTCTCATATGATTGGTCTTGAAAAAGCTGTAATAAATAAGCCTTGTACAAATTTGCTTTCGTCGGCAGAAGCATTTTGAGCTAACAGTATTCATCACCAGATATTTCCTTGTTGAGACTCTTTTTTTTTCAATAGTCAGTTCTATCACTAAAACATTTACGTTGTTCCTTAATGATCAGCTCAACAGACAGATTTCTGGAAGGCATAGCATTCCTTTAAGTAAATTTCTCTGCTTGGATTAGGGGCCTGGGAAAAAATGTGAATGTGATTTAATATTTCATGAGCAATTCGTGCTTACCTCTATAAAAATGATCGTCATCGGTAAAATGCAGGTAACAGACTCTCATAAATCTTGTTTGTTGGTTTTTATTGAATCTTAAACACTTTCAGGCCCGACTTGCTAAAGGAAGTTTCTTTCATCCTAACTCGAAATTTTTCACCGGGCTGTGGAAATCTATGGGAAGGGACATTTGAGTTTGCTTTTCCTCAGTAGAAGCACTCTTAAAATCACACAAACACCAAGAAGAATGCATAAACTTTCTCAATTTCTCGACTTTTCTTTTAACTTGTCAATGATAATATCTGTTCCTCGGGTTACTCGGATAGCCACCAGAGGGAGTAGCGCTTATCTTCATTCGCCAATACCTTTGAAAACAAACGTGATTATAATCTCCAAGAACAGCAGAAATCGACGCTCAACAATTTTTTCTAATTTCAAGTGCTAGTTACTCATGAAATAGTCTTGTCAATTACCATTCGGGCATCTAATTTTTCCTGTGAAAAAAAATCGAAATAACACATTGCAATGTAATATTTTCTAACAAAAAGCATTCGAGCAGGTGCAAAAATCCTCGTCTTCGACTCGGATTTTTGTTGCCACCAGCACTCATGCTTCTTGTTAAAATATTACTTAGCAACGTGTTTTTTCGATTTTTTTCGGAAGAATTAGATGCCCTTATGATATTACTTACCAGAAAACCTAGAGTCTTGGAATTTCAGTTGAGTTCGTAATCGAGCAGAATAGGCCGAATGGTTTCGGTTTCATACCCATTCGAAATTTTGAGTTTAGTTCCTCAATAACTCAAGTATCGATGTGATCAGATTCATTATTTGTACTTTACCAATGAGCATTTCAGTGCAGAATTTGGCGAGAAAAACTTTATTAGATACGTGTAAAAGGATGTTTTCCGAAAATTTTCGAATTCTAACTTGATAAATCATTTTTTTCTGTTGTAATGAAATTCGGCTGATAGTCAATATTTTAAGAAGTCGTTAAAATTTCGATACGATCCGATGTTTATTCAGGAAACAGATGAATATATATGTAATACTTCGATATCGTTCCAAAAATAGTTAACTATACAGGATTTCGGATAAAGGAACAAAAATTAAAGACTACTTCACATGCAATTTTTCGACAACATTTGTTGTCTTCTTCAGGCAAATAAAATGTTTGAAAGGTCACAACGTAATATCTATAGTCATGAAGAATATATCGTTCATTTTCGTCATTTGAAATTTCGATGTTATTTGCTCAATATCTCAAGAAGTACTACCGCCCTCAGATTTGAACATCGTAACTATGGATCGGATTTTTATGGAATTGAGCACAAACTTCGGGATCAATAATCCTCAATATTGTTTGAAATTTCAGTTCGATTGATAGCATATTGATTTTCACAATTATTAGGAA
The DNA here is from genome assembly GCA_958510865.1 of Myrrha octodecimguttata. Classification (NCBI taxonomy): domain Eukaryota; kingdom Metazoa; phylum Arthropoda; class Insecta; order Coleoptera; family Coccinellidae; genus Myrrha; species Myrrha octodecimguttata. The sequence goes on along the minus strand of OY294056.1, from coordinate 74,133,335 downwards.
AATAAGAATGAGAATAAGAATAAGAATAATTTATCGATCTTTTCGGACATTGCAACAATGTATAAGATGCGTTAAATATAAACCAAAAGGTGAGCCAAAAATAAATGAATGAGCAACAACGAGGCAATCACAGACAAATTAAGAATAAACACAACCAAATCTACAAACTACGAAAACCAAGGTTGACTAATTAACGAATTTCATCGGATGAAAATTCTCCCATACCATACTAGCACTTGTTCAACAACATCAACTTCATCTCTCTCAAACTGTTCTCCACCCATTTTCTTAATTTTTTGGCCAAATTATTGTAAAAATGAATTCCAGTGAAAGCTGGTGATGCTGTATATTTTGTAAAATTGTGTTTAAGGATACACAGGGCATCATCATGTTTGGTCTCATGATCATGGAAATCAGTACTTTCTTTAAAGTTATTCATATTAAATATTAAATATATAAACATAATCACAAGGACGAATATCCGTCGATAAATCAACAAATATTCCCCCTTGATCAGAGCTAATCATCCAATCAACCAAAACATCTACACCGAAGAAGCGGATCCAAGGAGAATGACTACAGCTTCATAGTTATTACTGATCGTCAGATCAACTAACCTCGGATAAAACCACAGAAGCCATCTCGATACTTGTCACCTTTCAGATGGATTGCTGCAGTGTAACTACGTACTGCGTGCCATCTTCCAGGAACATCTTGCAGAGCACTTTGATAGATGTGTATGACGTTCATCCTTTTGACGAATCAGGTCGCTGCAACTGACCCCCATTACTAATACTACCATAATCACAGGGACGAATATCTGTCGATAAATCAACAAATATTCACCTTGATCAGAGCTAATCTTCCAATCAACCAAAACATCTACTCCGAGGAAGCGGATCCAAGGAGAATGACTACAGCTGTTTCATAGTTATAACTGTAGATGTTTTGGTTGATTGGATGGTTAGCTCTGATCAAGGCGGAAGATTTGTTGATTTATCGACATATATTCGTCGTTGTGAATATGTAAGTATTAATGCTGGAGCTCTTTTTTCACCATGAAACAATTACTATTGAATATATTGACAACCTACTAATCTATTTTCAACTTTGAGGTTATTTTCGAATAATTCAGGAAATACTTGCGAGATTAAATTAGTTCTTCAAATCATAGTTTGATCAGAGATTTATTCACGGAAATGAAAGAAAATATGTGGTTGGTCTCACTGATAAGGAATCAATTATGTTCGCTGGGATGAAAAGACCTAACGGTCAACAAATATTTCATGTATTACTAGAAAAATGAACTTTTCTCTCCAAAATATATAATCGAGAACTTCGCATCTGATTTCACTGAAATTCTGCATATTTCAATTTTGCGAATAACAATTGGTACCAAAATTCATCTAAGATCATTAAAGGTTATCTTAGAATTCAGTAAGAATTCATGCATTCATTCAATACCACATATTCTTCAGAGTCGAGGTGCTGTCGTAACAGCTCGTATCAGAATCTTTCTCGATTCATTCGGATTCCATCCAGCTTCAATTCCTTGATTGCTGATATTAGTATCGATGTAATTCCTTCTTGTCACGAATCTCGTGAGATTTTTCCATTTATCGGTCCTTTCTTGTTAAAAGCATTTTTATGGTGACTTTGACTTAAGTATCGTGCTTCCGGATCATTCCGATTCTTAGATGGTTGTAGCTTCAGGATGTAAATGATGGTTCCCTCCTCTCATTGAGGGGTGAACAGGTAGCATAAAATCCAAACAAGAAATAAAAATTACCATGCACAGTTGAGCAGGAGAAATTTTCGAAATTCACATATTTATGTGATACATATCAATAGGAATTGGTTTCACGGAGAAGTAAGAGCTCCAGTAATAATAAATAACATGATCTCAAGGACGAATATCCGTCGATAAATCAACAAATATTTCCCCTTGATCAGAGATAATCATCCAATCAACCAAAACACCTACACCGAAGAAGCGGATCCAAGGAGAATTACTACAGCTGTTTCACAATTGTTATTGATCGTCAGGTGAACTCACCTTAGATAAACCGCAGAGGGATCTCTGGTTACTTGTTACCTTTCAGATGGACCGCTGCAGTATAACAACGTACAGTGCGCCATCTGCCAGGAGCATCTTGTTGACCTGACGATCAATAACAATTGTGAAACAGCTGTAATGATTCTCCTTGGATCCGCTTCTTCGGTGTAGGTGTTTTGGTTGATTGAATGATTAGCTATGATCAAGGGGGAATATTTGTTGATTTATCGACGGATATTCGTCCTTGTGATTGTGTTATTTATTATTACTGGAGCTCTTTCTTCTCCGTGAAACAAATTCCTATCTTTGTTAGATGTTGGACATTTTCGTCTTGTGGGAATCCACATGAACCGAGTGTTTCCAATGTCGTGACGGTTTTTTGCAAAGCTGAAATATCGCAGTTACAGTGACCTGATGCGACTAAAGGATGAACGTCATTCACATCGATCAAAGTATTCTGCACTCGAACGTGGGACTCGCAAGATGCTCCTTGCAGATGGCGCACTGTACGTTGTTATACTGCAGCAGTCCATCTGAAAGGTGACAAGTATCGAGAGATTTCTCTGCGGTTTATCCAAGGTAAGTTGACCTGACGATCAATAACAATTGTGAATCAGCTGTAGTCATTCTCCTTGGATCTGCTTCTTCGGTGTAGGTGTTTTGGTTGATTGGATGATTAGCTCTGATCAAGGGGGAATAATTGTTGATTTATCGATGGATATTCGTCCTTGTGATTATGTTAATTATACATATTAATGTGGAAACTGTTGAATATTTTGAGGAATAGTTTGCAATTCTCAATCGCGATGATGTCTTAGTCAAATACATTGTGCCAAATTTGTAAAAGTACCACACTTCATATCTCGGTTCCCATGCAAAATTAGGAAAAAAAAGGAACGATTGGTATGCAGAATGACACTATACGTTTGGTTGCAATTAATTCGTATGAGCTCAGCAAACACCATGACAGAAACCCTCAAAATCTTAAATGAAAACGGCAGTTGAGTGTCAACTTGTTCCAATTGTAACTCGATTTTTTTTTCGTAATTGCTATTTGCGTCTGAATTCAAGATTGCAGCGCCACGGTGGCTAGTTTTAGAACCACAGACATAAATTTTGTTTTGATAGTCGATTTTGTACTGTTTGTTACTGTTTGGTTTGATAATTTTTGATTTCATCATTTATTCAAAGACTTTTTAGACTTTTATAGTTGACGGGGTATTACTGGGAGTACATATTCCATCCTTATAAAGTAGGTATGTATCATTCTTCAATCTTATTGAGTGTATCAACTCTAGAATTACGGGAATATCTCCAAGGTTAGACAGTTTTTTAATATTATTTATTTTCAGATCTAAATATGGCAAGATTGACATTGGTGGATTTCTTTGACTGTTTTGAAAGTTCAAAAACAGATAGTATTGTAAAACATTCTATTTGAAATAATAGACAAATACTCATAACTTTACTATTTTTATAGCGAAGAACTAAATACTCAATATATTGTGAATAAAATGAATGTATTCACATGAAACTAATGCTACTAGTACCGTGAGCCTTATTCATAATGGATTGACAAATGAATTTTCCAACTCTCATATGATTGGCCTTGAAAAAGCTGTAATAAATAAGCCTTGTACAACTTTGTTTTCATCGGCAAGAAGCACTTTGAGCGAAAAGTATTCATCACCAGATATTTCCTTGTTGAGACTCTTTTTTTTTCAATAGTCAGTTCTATCACTAAACCATTTACGTTGTTCCTTGATGATCAGTTCAACAGACAGATTTCTGGAAGGCATAGCGTTCCTTTTAAGTGAATTTCTCTGCTTGGATTAGGGACCTGGAAAAATGTGATCTAATATTTCATGAGCAATTCGTACTTACCTCTATAAAAATGATCATCATCGGTAAAATGCAGGTAACAGACTCTCATAAATCTTGTTTGTTGGTTTTATTAATTCTTGAACACTTTCAGGCCCGACTTGTTAAAGGAAGTTTCTTTCATCCTAACTCGAAATTTTTCACGGGGATGTGTAAATCTATGGAAAGGGATGTTTGAGTTTGCTTTTCTCAGTGAAAGCACTTGTAAAATCGCACAAACCTTTCTCATATTCTTAACATTACTTTCAACTTGTCAATGATATTGTCTGTACCTCGGGTTACTCGGATAGCCACCAGAGGGAGTAGCGCTTATCTTCATTCGCTAATACATTTGATCTGTTTCGACAGTAATCCAAATGTAGTATAGTTACGATAACAAGAGTTGCAGTGAATATTGAAACTGATAAAAAATTTTGCAAATTGGCTCAATGCCACTAATGAAATATTATCCACGATATATCTGAATTTGTTGTAGCAATCTTCAGTTATTTCCTTCAATTCTCCGGAATAATGAATTAGAGCACCAATAACAAGGTCAGGTATACGGCAGATCAGCACCAGAGCTATTTCTGGAGTTACAAAATGGAGCATGAGCCGGAATCAATTTCTTCCTGTGTTGATTTTGAGAATTTTCAAAAAATACTCGGAAACGTCGAGACATCACGTGCTTGCTATCTCTTTTTGCATTCATAGTAGTGATAAAACTATCGTTTGCAATCTGACATACAAGATTAAAAATACGAGATATAAATACCATATCAGAAAAATTTTTATGAGATTGAAAAAATATCAAAGGAGTCTGGAGTACTGTGCGATATCACTATTCAATAGACTATCCCTTAAACTTAAGAATTTTCCAAAAACCAAATTCATAAAACCAATGAAGGACATATTAGTCAGATCAATACAATCTATCCAGTAGAGGAGTTTGATTTTTTTGAAAAACATAACTCCATGTTTTTACAATGTGACCTTATACATCTTGACTTGCTTGCATAATTCAATATCTGTTATTTGTTGTATCATTCACACTCAAATCATTTATACGCCTAACTGTGTTTCATCCAAACACTCAATTTATAATTTTATCTATACTCGTTTATTCAATAAGTATCTCAAAGAACTATAGCACCCCAGAAAGATCTCACAAAATACATATGAATATAAATTAATTGTAACTGTATACATTTCAAATTGTTCTCATGAGCTCGTATGTACCTTTACACTGATCTCATGCACTGCATCATCCGAAAACGTTCACAGCACAGCATATCCCAACCCTCGTAGAAACAAATTCAACAGTCCTACCATCCACCAGAGTTAGGTCCTGATTCGACTACCTGGCCCTTCGTTTCATCCCATTTTTCGAGTATTCTGCTTACGTGCATGCAATTGACTATAATTGTCCAAAATATCCATCCGGCCCCAACGTTTCGGAACCTTTCTCTTTTAGTCGAACTTTCTGCCCGAATTAATTTTATTCATTGCCGCAGAAATTGCACAGGATATTCTGGCCCGCAACTGCCAAATAAAACCAGCAGAAGTGTTTCAATTTAATCGTTAAATTCACAGTCCTCAATTAGCATAATTTGCTTCATTTTCCCTCTTGTTCATTTGGTATTCCTTTGAATTCTAGGTCTTATATTTCTCACCCCGCTGGATGGTTTATTTTTTTGGAAAAAACGCCGTTTATGCTCGCTCTTAATCCCAGTCGACACCCTTAATTAAAGCGATCTCTGGAGTTTCTGAACTGTGGTTATGGCAGAGAGAAAGTTTGAGCCTTTTATCGTGGAGTTCATTCGACGTGTAACTCAATCCGTGATGGATAGACTGGTTCAAAGTTTAAAATAACCTGTTAGACCGTATTTTTCCGGTATTTGTCTAAGTTTCCGCTCCCAATATCTGATAATGAACGATTAAAAACTGAATAATAGTATATCATTTAACAAGTGGTAATGTAATTCATAACTGACGCAGATGAATCATCAATAAGTTATGACCATTACCGCAAGCTGAGTACTATACTATTTCTACAACAATAAAGACTAAGAAAACCAAATTACCTACTCCTATCGAATTATTTATCCATTATTCAACTATTTTGGAGCAATTAGTTGTATCATCAAACAAACAACGTGGGCTATGAACCTCAATTCCATAACTCTAACTAAGAAAAAGGGGAAAGTCGCCGAAGGCAAGGGTCATTGGCACGAACTGAGGGTGGGGAAAGGAACCTTAAAAGACCAAGGGTTTTCAATTCGATTTTTTTTTTCGCAAATGAACTGAGAGTTACGAGTAGAATGAAGTAAAATTGGTAATTTCTAGACGTTTCTCAAAAAAAATTCTCACAACCATCGAGAATTTTTTGTGATTCGACAATCAAATTTTTCTTCTGTACACAAAGTTTAGTATTTATTGTACATATTTCAACTCTCGTTAATGATAATAACTCACTTGTTGAATTACAGCACTAGACTCCAGCTCGTGCAGCAAACTTCATCTGCTTGAGTTATGACCTACATTACTGCTTCTTAAATAATCACGAAAAAATCTCGAAACTTATTAGAATTATTCGGGTCATTTGCGCGGAATGAAAATACACCCTGCAAACCCTTTGGTCCTTGTAGGTTCCCACCATCAGTACGAGCTGAAGTCACTTGACATCGGCGATTCTCCTCTCCTTCTTCTCCGATTTATTATAGTGAGTTATAGTAGTGAGTTATTATAACTGATGTTCTTTGCTTATGGAGATTATTAATGGCTCATCAAAGCAGTTTGATAATGAATAAACAGGGTGATTCTGGAAGATACTATCGGATTCGAGGGTAAGTTAAAACTTCCTAAGACAATTTTGAATCAATGTTCGATTTATGGTTGGAGGTCTCTATTGAGACTGAACAGGGTGACTTGTTCAATTCTAACGATTTTACTGCTTAGTTGGGAATCGTGTCAATAAAATCGGCCAATATCAAAAGATGCTGTACCCTGAAAGAATCCTCATTAATCAAAATTCTGAATGTAATATTCGACACAATATATTTTGTATTCATTAATGAATTATATGAACAAACCTGCTGTAATACAGTGGGTTCCGAAATTTCTCCAATTTCAGCTCATTAAGTGATGGATGATTCGGTAGATTTTTGTTTTTCTCGTATGAAATTCAAAATTAATGAACGTTTTGTAGATAATCTTATCATATCAGTACCATCAATTAAACTGAAATTATCAACATAAAATCCCGTATTTTGAAAGGGATACACGAGTTATTGAATGTAAAATTCATATTGCAGTTCACTAAAAATTTCATTGAAATTGAATAAACCATACCAGAATTACCAATGAATGTAAAATTAGTTGGAATGAAATCTGAGATATCAAAATTGTCCTCTATCCAAAAAAGTTTTCTCGGAAAACTGGAGTTGTGCCAAAAATTTGGATACACCTCAATAACTACTCATAATGGTACAATCTCAAACGAAAGCGGAAGTTCTGGAAACGCAATGAATAGGGTCTGTTTCAACAATCAATCAGGAATTTTGGGAATTTCTTTACAATTCATTTTATTCTACATTAAAAACTGCATAGATATCGAATAAGCTTCAACAAATTTATTATTAACAATAAAATCAATCGGTTTAGGCAAATCATTCTATAAAGGGTTTGCCTCGGTCTCCTCCGGAATCACCCTGTATAATTCAAAAGGAGTAGATAAAATTATTAATTATAGGAATTGCCCTTGCGAAATGCAGAATTCTAATTATTATCCAAAAACAGTTTCTTTTTCTAATCCCAAAACAAAACAACAAGAACGACAACAAACGAACCATCATGAATAACCCAATTCATTGAAACTTACAGTGAGTTAACTTCGTTGTTCTTTATATTATTCCTATATTACTAATCAGGTAGTATTTTTTCAAGAAAGTGCCCTTGACAAATATTTTGAATAATAAAAATTGTTTTTTTCTTGAAAAACGCCCTTGCGAATTGCAGTATCAACTATTTGTCAAAGGCAGTTTTTCGAAGAAAAGATTGCCTAATGAACAACACAGGAGCAATACGAACGATAAAGAAAACGAACTGTGACGTTTCAGAGTAGAAATCTGACTCTTTCATCAGACAAAATAGTAAATTTCAAGAATTATTTCCTGTGTGACTTTTGTCATATTGGCAATCTTTTCTACAAGAAACAACCCTTGATAAATAGTTGACACTGCAATCCGCAAGGGCGTTTTTCATGAAAAAAACAATTTTTATTTAATTTTCAATAGCTCTGTTTCAGATATTGGGAGTGAAAATCCATAAAAACCTAAGAAATAATGCAAAATCCTCCCAAAATAAGCTTCAATCGATACAAAATTATTATCCAAAAAAATTAAATAGTCATTCGACAATTCTTTGTAGGAATATAAGGAAAGCAGTTGTCTTGGTGATGAAAGCTTATTAATTGTAGATTGTAAAAGTGACAATAATCAACTGAATTTGCCCATTATATAATTTAAAAATGATCGGCTGTTCCGGAGTTATTCCCGAGAAATATCAAATGAATCAAATTCAAACTGAATTTGAATTATTTCATTATTATAATGAATATTTTCAGTCATTCTCATTTACCGTCTGAGAACGTTTAGTGATTTACTTATCGTTCTGTTCACCTTAGCAACCAGTAAAAATGCTTTACCGATCTAGCAACAAACGCGGTAACTAACGAAAGTCGTTCTATCGTGCAAAAAAAATGTAATATGTTCATAATTGCACAACCTAAAATGTCAAACATCCTGAGCTATCTAATCAGAAAAAATGTGACAGCTTGGTTATGATCATTAAGGGTTGTGCGACAGAAATGTTACAATTTACCTATGGGATTTAAATCTCTATATAAGCGCAGTTCGCTCCGATTTGCAGCATTTCCCCTCGTGTTCATTTGGTTTTACTTTGGATCCGAGTTTTTTTTTGCTTCCGATAGTTGGCTTATCTTTTGGAAAAAAACCCTTTCATTCTCGCTGCTAATCTCTGTCCGAACCCTTAATTAAAGCGATATTCTGGTTTTCGAAAGTTTGAATATGAACGAGGTAATCCTTAAGCCTTCCATCGTGAAGTTTGTTTGACATGTAGACAAAGTGAATTCTGTGTTGAAATGAGAGCAAATGTAAAGTATTCATCAGGTTCGGAAATATGCATTGGTCTATGGGTCAACATACAGTGGAACCAAAAAAGTGAAAAAATGTTTTTTCCACTGGATTTGATAACATCAAGAAAACACGGTGACACGACAGCATGAAAGGATTACGCTTTTGTTCATCATAATCGAAAACTAACTTTTTCTCTAATCGTGAAGAGTTTTCCTAATTCATAGTTAAACGAAAGAATGGTTGATCCGGTAGGATATCGTGAATTTAAGTTTCATGAAAATTGGTCTGCGAAGATTTGCAAGTTTTGTCGTTCAAGCATTTTTATGTCTCAAATTGTTCATCTAAAATTGGCATATCATGCTTATTTTTCTCAGAAGAACAATCCAACGAGTTTCAATCTGAGAGACTTTGAAATTCAACATTTTTCAGGCCACAATTCTATCAGATCAGAATGGTGTTGTATCTGCAAGGATTTATGCGTTTCAACTGTTTTTGAGAAAAAATCAGCATGCATCTCAGTAATTACCTGCGAGATCTCACATCAGTTATCATTTGTTTATTTTCCACAAAACTAACTGGGTGTATTAAATTTTACTACTGGTGGATGAATTGAAAATTGTTCTAGTGTAAACCTGTTCCGTGGCATTTTCACGGAATAGAAGGAAAGTTTTCAACCTGTTAATCATGGCATCGCTCTACAGAAGTTTTTCAGGTTTTCACTCCAAATATCTGGAAAAGAACGACTGAAATTATATAAAATCAATATTCATTGGAATGGCACTTGCATTCCATTTTTCATTAAAATTGCCTGGTAATGATTATTTCGCCTCCACCATTCTGCAACTAGTTGAAAAAGCTCAATAATTTTTTTGAGATCCGAAAGTAGGAAAAAAATCGAATTTTTGCTTTGTTGTTTGAAGGAGTCAGAACTTAGAAGATTAAGAATTATATATGATGATCGATCATTTTGAATATTTCAGGTATCGTATGAGTTCTTTCATCAGTTCCAACTTGTTCATTTTGCAACAAAATCACCTGGGGTATGAAATGGTCCCTGCGCCTTCACCATTTTGCGACATATAAATTTCTAACTGTTCCTGAAAAGTAAAGTATTCCATAAAACAAGAACATTCATGAAATATCGAACTCCCAACACTCTTGTACCTTGAATTCACCGGAAATATACGTGAATAAATATCCTACACGTTTCCTATACACCGTCGAATTACATATTATTGCGATATTTTCCATTCCAACAACATCAATCACGCTACAGAACATAAATCTTTTTTTGAATATATTTCCTCTCAATTCGAAGTTATCAGAACTTCTATATTTCAGTAAAATATTGTTCGCTATGGTTTCGAAATCATACGCTATCGCGATATCTAATTCAATATGTCATTTCACCGAAAAATTCAAAGCGATCGAGCCGATAGGCGAAACAAGCTTGTTTGTCTGCTTTTGCCATTTATTTCGAATTGATTGCAGTAATTTATAGAATTCGGAGCATGAAATGTAAATTTAAACAAGTAATGAAAAAATGGCGGAGGACAGAATTATTGTTGAATTGTATGTACTTTTTGCGAAAAAGAGCAATGTTGCATTTCTATTTTATTCAACATTATTGGGAACACATTCGAATGTCACAATTTTCAAATAAGCAATCCAGTCGAATACGTACAGGTACTAGAGTTTTGTGCGATCGTTCGGGTCACTATTTGTTCATCAGAATATCTATAATATTCAGATTTAGAGCCTCAGAAAGCACCTGTATGTATAGAAGTATGTTGGTATATCGCATCAGCATCTATTTTTCCATTAACTACAGAAGAAACACTGGTAGAAAATATTGGGAAATTTTTACAATGCATTTTGTTTGAAATTTACAAAATGTGTCAAAATATTTTTCTTTTTACGCGCTTGTTCTGGGGAACAGCGCGTTATCGTTTCGTAACAATATGTGAAATTTTCAGATTGTTAGCCAAAAAAGGTCTTGAAAGATAGGGCTGAACAACCTGAAGAAAAATCTGTGGTCAAATTCAATTCTGTGCGTATGTGCTCCAACTTGCGAGGGAAAGAACCTAGTCACTTGAAATTGTCAGATTATGTTGAAAATCCAAATATTGATCGTTAATGGGTGAAATCGGTCGAATAATTTCGGAGTAAGAGCCCTTTCGAATTTTGAGGTTAACGTCTCGATATATCATGCAGTACTGATTCTATAATATTGAAACTGAATGAATAGTTGTGGAATACCAACGAGAAACTATCCACGAAATTTCGTATGGATCCAGCCGTAAGAAAATCTTCACAAAATGTTTGTTTGAGAATTTTTCAAATTTTTATTGAAAAAAATTTTTTTTTTCAAAAATATTGATTAGATATAAATGAAATTTGACACAAACCTTGAAGTTAGTTTTCAACAACAACGTGTTAAATTTAAATTCGATCCTATATACCTTCGAAAATTGAGGAAAGTAAGGGTGAGGAAAAATATGCCAAATTTCGTTTCGATTTGGAATATTAACGTTATTTCATCAATATCTCAAGAAATACAAACGCAATCAGATTGAAACTTCGTAAATAGTTGAAAATTACCAACGCGCAACTAGATGCGTGTTGATCTAGTAGTTAAAATTCGAACAAGCGCGTGACGGTGAATATCTTGATACAATTCTGCTCAACTGCCTGTAATTTTCCAATTTTTTCCGTTTGCTTCAAACAACTAGGTTGAAACCAACTAATGAAGAATCCGATCTCAAAATCGCTTATGTCCAGCTGGTTCGTAAGTCTTTTGTTCGGGAACTATTCTTTGGATTTCGATGAGACTTTGCCGAACATTCAAGTCATATTCTGCAAAATTTTACGCAATTTCAATTCTGTCAAATTTTAATTTTTGGTTTTATTGGGGAAATAAATATGCTAGAAGCAAAAACATTTTTTGGGAATTATTAGGGCGTCGGTTTCATTTGAAACCATCAAAATTTGGGAATAACACAAATGCATCGAATGCATTTGGTTGTTCATTATTCGGAAAATATTCCTCTGCACTTATTTATGAATTACAATGAAATATTCTTGGAATAATGAACGACCGAACGGATTCGTGTACTTTTCAAACTTTCAAATAGCTACACCCTATAATTCCCAAAATATGTATTGTTTCTAACATCTTTGTCAGACAAAATTCCTCAACTCTCACTTTTCATTATTACGCCATTTTCACCTGAATTTACGACTCAGTGCAAAGTTCATACTTGGCGCCATTATTTTTCGAGATTTTTTATACTTTATCGAATACGATATTCGAAGGTGCACACCTGGTCCCAGAAAATGCGGATGTTCTGGTCTGTCCTGATTTTTCACAATTTTGACGGAAAAATTATTGAGAATTTATCGAAAAAAAACAATGAAATGATGATACTTGTAATTGATAATGAATTCATTGCTCAGGAATTTTCAGAAAAATAAAAAACAATATCAAATCTTCTTTCAAATGATAGCTTCAAATCAGATTCTCAGTGCTCATGACCAAGCTTATCACCATTTGAAATTATGTTCAAGGTTTACTGGACACCCTGTATTTATCGCTAGATCAAGCATACTGTGAATTCTCCCTTCCCCAATTTGTACGCTAACTCAAGTTGAGTACAAAAAATCTGTCATAAAACCCCAGATTTCAACGTTCTACGTGATGAGAAAGACTAATGAAACACGCTTAATAAAAGTGCAAGTATAAACTTTATAAGAAGCCCTTCCTGCATCAGCCACCCACACTTCACGACACAAGTAATTGTAAGTCTGGCAACCGTGAAGTGTCGAGAACACCACATAATCCATTCTCGGAAGATTAAGTCATCATCTTTCATAGCCTCGTGAAATTTTAATCCACGAAAATCTGCGGTGAAGACCCATAAATGAAAATTCGATATCACAGAAGTCGACAGTGAACTCCTCATTCTATGGTTGTCGAGATAATGAAGTGCGCGTTAATAGATGACACAAAGAGCAAAACGGCTTTAGATGTCGCGAGTGCTTTATTGTTTTCATTTTCTACAAAGAAAAACGTGGATCATTCTGAACCCTTGATCATTACGAATAACTCCTCACAGCCGAGAAACTTGAGACCGGGCTTATGTAATATTCATCCTATTTATACGGGAGCTTCTTTGGCCGCTTTGTTTACTCAGGAATTTTTGAGTACAGGAAGCTTTTGTTTGGGGCAGTTTTCCTTAACGATTTTTTCCTTATTGTTTTCATTAAGATCTGCTCAGCGAATTATGTTCCGGAAATTTTTAACTTGTGATGAGGGGAAACCGGAAAATTGGATTCCGGAAAATTTTCCTGAGTATCAGGGAAGTTTTACGCCAGAGCGATTGTTTGTTTTGTTTTCAAATCATAGGGTGCGGAGATTTCGAACTGGGAATGAAGTTCTCAGATGATTTCATTCATTTTTACGTCTTCCTTCAGATTAATAAATAAATTTTTGGAAAGAGATACGATTTATGGTTATACGAAATAAAGTTACTAGACCTCTGAATGACTGAAATTTTAGGCGAAAAAAATAGTTTTTCATGAACTGATTTTTCGAATTCGATAGATGACGATATCATGCAAATTTTCGGAGGAATTGGAGGAAAATATGTCATTGTTGGTGTGTTTTCCTTGGAATCACTATTTCCCGGAATGAAAAAAATACAGATCCGAACATGAGGAGTCCTGGTTACTAGTTGGAACATGCTGATTTACTTTTCTGTCAAAAATTTCGTGATGAACATGAGAACAGTTCAAAAAAAAACTTGTTATGTTCGTCCAAGAATTCGAAGTGCAAAACCTACCGACTTCACGTACTTTTCTAGATTTTATGTTCGGTTTTTTGAAACCTTTCGATAAAATAGACTTGAAGACTTGATATCTGTAGAACTATGGTGTGGGCCATGAAGACGAAAGGCCCAGTTTTTGAATATTTGACATCTCTTTGGATGTCTTGATTTGAAGCTTTCACATGCTTGTTGAATGTTGAAAGCAAAATTTGGCATATTTTCGCCATGAACTTTTATCGAATATATTCAAGATCGAGATAATATTTGATTCAATTTTGTGGAATACTGTCTTCTGGAACTGACATAATTTCGTATAGAGTTTCGTATCTTGCCTTTAAATTAAAGTAGCACTCACCTTCACATATGTTCCAATTTTTTTGGAAATTCTTTTGGATTCTGGAAACATAGTTCTCACTTTCACGTAGATATTTCAGAAATTTATATTTACCATGCACCACTGCCTGGCACTTTTGTGGTCATTTCTTTGTTTATTAAATTCATGGATTATTTGTAGTTTTCTGTTATTTTAACATTGTTGTTCATTGCTAATCTTAATAAACATTATTATTATTATTGACTCAAAGGTCTCTGCTTCTGAAAAATATTCTTCAAATTTTCTGACGAAAGGATAGCATTCTCTAACCAATTACGGGATTTCAATCTGATAGCATAAGAACTTCTTGAGATACTGTGAGAGGAAACTCCAAATTCCTGATGGTCATTTCTCCGAAAGCATCAATCTTATTTCACCCTTCGAACGAAATGAATAAGAGATAATCAGGCTCCAAACCTAACCTGAAAATCGCAAAGACTCTCTTTTCCGAAAGCTGGACCACAAGGATTTACTCAAGTGTCTTGTAGACCTAATGAATTTTGAAAATCTTACAGGATAAAATGAAAAAAATGTTAAATGACATATACCCGTCCATCGGTGGGGGTGAGTGTCTACAAATCTTCAAACATGTGGAAGAACAACTGTTACATGGGCATATTCGAACCCCAGGTATCTTTAGTAATATAGTTATGTTAATCTGACAGTTTGAATGGTGAGATGGCTGTACCGGGTGATTCATTTAGGATTATAAGGGAAACCGTTGTCCTGTTACTTCCGGAGAAGAATTCTTATGACGAAACCTGTACCTAAAAAGGATTAAATAACCACATTATTAAGTTCGAAGTTCTTCACTAGAGAGCCCAATCCATTGAGTGTTAAAAATAATTGCAGTTTTCAGGGAATATTTTTCAACTAACAATGGTAAGGAATGATGAAATAGCAAACTACTCTTTCTTATCAAAAACAACTCTCACTTCTGTATGGTTGAAGCAATATTCTTGCACTTTGGTTTTGTTTGTAAGCCATTAAGAGCAGATTTCAAAATCATAGGACAACAACATACCGGGTGATCTCTTTAAAAACTACAGCCTACTGTATGTCACTTCAATACATGGTGGGCAAAATTCTTTGTCTACTGAAGGGATCTCGAGAATTATAGCAGCTAGAAGAAAACTGATCACACATTCTGTAGCTCTTTTTTCCTGAATAATCCGAATCTGAAATCAGATCCAGCTTATCTTTCATAGAACTTGAGTTATGAGCGAAAATTGAGAAATTGACATTTTCAATAATGCTGAATAACACGCTTGTTTGAACTTGTATTCGAAATCTGTTGATACATTCTACAGGCACATTTTTAGGAGTAATTCAAATATAATATGACTGAATTTTTTAATCCAGCCATTTTCGAGAAATGAGAAATATTTTGGATTTTTCAAATGTAAACTATAGTCAAAAAATCTCTTATCTTGCTACAAATTTTTTGCTGATTTCAAAAATGTATTATATGTCGCTATTTACATGAATATTTCATAAGAAAATCGTCGATACTTTTTTCCTGCTTTTCTTTTCACTGTTGAATTATGAGTAGGCTGACGTTGCCATAGCGACGATTGAAAATGTATTATCTTTGTGTGAACTTGCGCCTCTATGATTGAATCAGCGATTGCTGAATAAATATTTTTATGGTTAATTTGTCATAGTTTTTGAGATAAGCAATTGAAAATCTGTTCATTATCCCTAATGAGCCGAAATATTGCCGATCTTAAGAACTATGACAAATTAACCATGGAAATATTTATTCAGCAATCGCTGATTCCAATCATAGAGGCGCGAGTTCACACAAAGTTAATGTATATTGAATTGTCGCTATGATAACGTCAGCCCACTCATAATTCAACAGTGAATAGAAAAGCAGGAAAAAAGTAATGAATATTTTCTCATGTAATATTCATGTTTCATGTGAATAGCGACATATGATACATTTTTGAAATCAGCAAAAATTTTGTAGCAAGATAGGAGATCTTTTGACTCGGGTTTACATTTAAAAAATCCAAAATCCTTCCGATTTCTCGAAAATGGCTGGATTGAAAAATTCAATCATATTATATTTGAATTACTCCTAAAAAAGTGCCTGTAGAATGTATCAACAGATTTTGAATACAAGTTCAAACAAGCGAGTTATTCAGCATTATTGAAAATGACAATTTCTCAATTTTCGCTCATAACTCAAGTTCTATGAACGATAAGCTGGATCTGTTTTCAGATTCAGATTAGTCAGGAAAAAAGAGCTCGAGAATGTGTTATCAGTTTTCTTCTAGCTGCTATAGTTCCCGAGATCCCTTCAGTAGACAACGAAGTTTGCCCACCCTGTACATAAAGTTTGAAAATGGCAAGAATATCACCCGGTACATGAATGTTGAAAATGACAAAAATCTTCATCAAGTACATCAGATATTTCGAGGAAATTTCAAGTGAATCCAAAAATAGTTACATCTTAATATTCTGACGAATTAGACTTAACACAAGCCCACAGCGATTATTTAGTTATGAAACAACATTGTCATTTTGAAATAATCGAATGCGTAAGATTGAAGCTGAGGCCACATATACGCGATCACGATCACGATGGCGTTCATGATGGCTATGGCGATCAGATAATTACATTGAACTAGTGGAGTAGCACACACTTGTCGCGATCTGTCTGCGACCTGTCAGCGTTCAGACTAGATGACGTTAATGAAACATACGGTCGTTTCTATAAACATTTTGTTAGACACTGTGGAAAAAGTTCGCGATCTGATCGCATATATATGTTTCGGGCAGAACGTGATCGCCATCGTGAACGCCATTGCGATCTCCATCGTGAAAGCGATCGGCTTTATGTGGTCTCCCCTTCGTACGATTGATCTCAATGTACTGGACGTGCTGACCCATAATCTGACGATTATTTGGAGTTGTCCCAATGTGACGCGCTCGAGAAGAACTGTTGATCAACTTTTTGTAACAACTTTGTAATCCTCCCACGTACATACGTCACACTGAAATTGTCAGATTATCGAAATGTATACTCTTCAGTATCCAATTAACTCACCTTAGTAAATCCCGAAATTTTCCTGTTTTGCTTTCAAACTATCGTGACACATTGAGGTGCACAGGAGTATTAAACTTGAACTCACCCATTACCGTGAATCGGTTGTATTCTTATCACACACGCCATACCTACCACGTAAACTCGAATTTGATGAAAAACCATCATGTTCGCTCCTCCCATCTTCAAGAATATACAAACACCTATTTGGACTTTTTGCGTATTCTCACTTCTTTCTCTGAATAAATTTCTTACCTTCAACGCTAACTCTCCGGAGGCAGTTCCTAGTATTCCGGAGCAATAAATTTCCTCCGTTGACAGGAAACACAATTATTTCGCCGTATGTAAATTGGACTGGGAACTTGCGAGTTGTCAACCTATTATAGCACTTTTTTTCTTGCCCTGAGGAGGCATGTTTCAAGTTCTTATCAACTTTTCTAATTGAAAATTGAATATAATTTATATATCTGGCACTGCTAAGTTATTGTGGTGTTTGTCTCTTTCAGAATGTTCAGTGGAGATTAATTATATCGAATAAAGAATGTTCTGGGAGGAGCCTGCATTTTTAGAAAAGTTTTGGTCGTTTTTTCTTCATATCTCGAACAGAAGTGATTAAAATTATTATTGGTTACTCCTCCGTGGGGGGTTAAAAAGTCAGGAGCAATTTTTCAAAACAATGGCCTCATGAATAATACAGGAATAATATAATTCATAGAAAAATTCAAATGGTATGTCCAGGAGTCGATATCAGACCTTTTCATCACGAAATTGAAAAATCATCTTCAGAATCATTCTTTTGAACTATTTTTATATTCAAAAATTTTGTAGAATTGAAATTTTCAAAAACACAACTTGTGATTTCCATATTCCACCTTTTTTTTCTTACTTTTTCACGAAGAATTTTTGAATTATTTTAATTAATCATCTGACGGCCCAGCATGAACATAATTACTCCGAAAAAAGACTTCTTAGGGACCTTATTTTTAAGATCAATGAGTTAAATCTACCCCATATTGTGCAGTTGAGTACAACTAAGTTTATTTCGATCTAAACCGTATTTTCTGAAATATTGAGATTTACATTCAAAAAGGTACTCAATATTCCTGGAAATTTGATTGAAACGAATTGAAATTTAGTTGTACCTGGATGAAAAATGACGTTTTGCTAAATTTCTTGAGGACCATGTGACTTACAGATCCTCTTTTACTGATTTGGAAAGCAATAGGTCTAAGTGGAAGTTTCGGAAATTATTTTCAAGTGAAATAATCCTCACTTAATTTTGCGTAAACTTGCTCGTTGACATCTTTCAACTCATTTCAGATTTCGAATCAAATGGAATCATCATTTCATAATATTTAATATTTATATTCAATAGAAAAATGTTACTTTTCATTTTTGAAATCATACTATCCTCATAATATTTTGCACAAGTTGCACATTGGTATTCTTGAGCTCCTCACGAAGACTCAATTCAATGAAAGCATGAGTTTCTGAAGTATAGAAATTTTTATTCGGACGAGTTTGAGGATGATTTGATAAAATTCAAACCAGAAAATCTCGCAAATCAGTATATTTGACGAGTAACTCAAATTCTTATCACTCGGATTTTTTGAGTTATCAGGGAAGAATCGATGAAATTTCACATATAATTTTCCACTATTTTTGAAAACGGCTACCTGATTGAGCTGAATTTGGTTGACTATTTTTATATAAAGACTTCGAGATATATGACGATTTTCATCGACATCTGATTGCGTAAGTTATTCTCGAAATATTCGATATAACTCTGGAACTCTTGAAACAATTTTACTCATAAAGTATAAAGCTTATTTTCAGTAGTACAACCTCTAGGGCCTCGATAATACCGAGATAATTTTGTCATAGAGAATGCTGAAAGCATGTTGCAAATAGCCCGAGGCCGAATGCCGAGTTCTATTATTCTTAAGCAACACGCTCAAAAGATTCTCTTAGACAAAATTTTGAGGATTCATCAAGGCCCGAGGGGTATTTGATAAGATTATTTTTACTCTGTAGATTTCAAAAAATTGATTGTCAATCTGACGTTTAGCTCAAACTTGATGATCTTTTTTGTCGAAAAGGCCAAACTGAAAACACCACATGTAGGGTATTATCGTAAGTAATATCATAAGGGCATCTAATTTTCCGAAAAAAATCGAAAAAACACGTTTCTAAGTGACATTTTAACAAGAAGTGTCAGTGGTGGTGGCAACGAAAATCCGAGTCGAAGACGAGAATTTTTGCACCTGCACGAATGCTTTTTGTTGAAAAATATTACTTTGCAATATGTTTTCTCGATTTTTTTCACAAGAAAAATTAGATGCCCGAATGGTATTTGACAAGACTATTTCATGAGTAACAGATTATGTATAGGTATTAATTTGAAAACTGAAAAACAGGTACCTAATTTATTTCATCAGAAATACTACAAAGTTAATTATTCATGATACAATTAAAATATAAATTGCAATTTTGGTACCCGGTAGGGGTATTGTAATTTTTGGTGACAACAACTGACAAGTTTTGCCGCGAGTAAACTCGAATAAACTGCTGACAGCTCCCGTCAAACAGTTTTTCCACCTAGAAACCATTTGTAATTCAAAATTGCCCGTTTCTGATTGGTGGAAATTACGACGAGGGAAATAGTCACTGTAATCCATAGGTGATTGGATGAAATTTTACACATGACTAAAAATTAAGTAATTTGATTGGTAACTATAGTCACTAAAAATTATAGTCGAGAGACACTGAAATCTTATTTTATTTATTTATTTGATTATTTATTGAGCATTAAGTACACAAACAGGTCACAGACTCATGAAATGTATCCACAAAATCACATTGAGAAGAAAACAAAAATAGAAAATCAGCGAAACTCTCTACAACAAATCAAACCGAAAATGAAAACCACACTGCATCAAAAAATGTTTTTTGATTTGCAGCTTGATGTTAGCACATCCAATCCTTCGACGATTCGTACCCCATAAGTTTCACATAGTCCTCAAAGGCCTTTCCCAGCAAAAAATCGAAAAGACAAACGCTTGAAAGTGCCAATTAACAACTGAAGACCAGTCCAAATGAGTTTCATAATGCTGCAAGTTTGAATTTACCAATCCCAATTATATTTATTTATTTTGGTGTTCCGTTATGAAGTTCAGGAAATGTTGAACTTAATCTAATGTAGAAAAGTTATCTAATCAGTGGGGAAGGTGTTTACGATTCGCTATTCACCCGGTGGAAAATAACTCGGAAATATATCTTTTTGAATGATTATATTGGAAACGAAATACTGATCTATCGATTTGAATGCTTCGGGTAGAGCCGCCGGCAAGTCAGAACAATTTCCTATGCATCCCATTGCAAATAACTCACAATAGATGTTCCTTGTATGCCACCCCTATGTGCAGAGGGTAACACTATGAAACTTTTCCATTCGAATTCTAATTACCTTATACTTTGATCAATTTTATCGTGCGCTAACCAAATTGCGTTTTTAACTTTTTTCGGGTTTTCCATCATAAAATACTATTCCTGTGCCTATGCATTATAAGCTTTATAGGATTCGGGTTCGAACAAACTACTCGTTTTCCTTTCATTTGATACTCAGCAATTGTTTTGATGAAGGCGGATGAACTAAACTGAAAAGATTAATCAAACACTGACACGAAGTCGTTTTTACGTACGAAAACTGTCTCCCCGTATGGGTGTGGTGAATGTGGAATTTGTTTGAAGAATAAGCTGACATATTCATAAAGGATAGAATCGTTTTCATTGGAACAGTATTGTTTTATTTCTTTCGGATTCATAATGACAAAAAATCTTGAATAATACCTCAAACAGAAAGAGTGACAGGGAAATAGTCCAACATAGGCTATTTTCAGCAAAAAAATTGAAATACGAAATTTTCGGTGTAGATACGCTAAAATATAGGAATAATAAACTCAAGACGAAATCTGTTTCATAACGCTGATGTATGATATGAATATAATGATTATATTTGGTAGAAAATACTGATCTATTGATCCCAATGCACCAAGTAAGGCTGCAGGTCAGTCAGACAAATTTCATATGCATCCCATTGCAGATACTTCACAATAGATGTTCCTTGTATGCCACCCTATGTGCAGATGGTAACACTATAAAACTTTTCCATTCGAATTCTAATTACCTTATATTTTGATCAATTTTATCGTACGCCAACCAAATTGCGTTGTTAACTTTTTTTTGGGATTTCTAGCATAAAATGGTTTAAGTGTTTGGGGAATATTTCATCTAGTCGAATACTATTCCTGTGCCTATGCATTATAAGCTCTCTCAAGTATTCGGGTTCGAAAGAACTACATGGTTTTCCTTCCATTTGATACTCAGCAATTATTTTGGGGAAGGTGGATGAACTACACTGAAAAAATTAATCAACCACTGATATGGAGTCATTTTTACGTGCGAAAACTATGTCTCCCCGTATGGGTGTGGTGAATGTGGAATTTGTTTAAAGAATAAGCTGACATATTCATAATGGATAGAACCGTTTTAATTGGAACAGTATTGTTTTATTTATTTCGGATTCATAATGACAAAAAATCTTGAATAATATCTCAAACAGAAATACTGACAGGGAAATAGTCCAACATAGGCTATTTTCAGCAAAAAAATTGAAATACGAAATTTTCAGTGTAGATACGCTAAAATATAGGAATAAACAACTCAAGACGAAATCTGTTTTATAACGCTGCTGAATGATATGGATATAATCAATATAATATAATTATATTGGGTAGAAAATACTGATCTATTGATCCCAATGCTTAATAAGTAGGGCTGCAGGTCAGTCAGACCAATTTCCTATGCATCCCATTGCAGATAATTCACAATAGGTGTTCCTTGTATGCCACCCTAGGTGCAGAGGGTAACATTATGAAACTTTTCCATTCGAATTCTAATTACCCTATACGTCAATCAATTTTATCGTGCTTCATCCAAGCAGCGTTGTTATTTTTTTTTGTGATTCCAACATGAAATGATCTGAATTTTTGTGGCGAATTTCACCAAGCACAAATTTGAACTTCGTGATTTAGTGCAAAACATACTCTTCAAATTTCGACTTTCTCAGTAATTTTTTCCGGAAATTATAGTGTTTACTGTCGGGTTTAACGCCTATAGTAAACACAATAACTACCGAACTTGATAACTGTGGAGCAGGTTAGGAATTCAATTGCGAAGACCGATTCCGGAAATGGGTAATATCCACCCAATGATTCCGTTAATATACCAATTGCAGGTTTCATTGTCCCAACAGAAATTCAGATGGGATTGAATTGAGATCCAGTAGCCTCGAAAATGACTGCTTGATGATTCAGGCAAAATTCCATGAGGGCCATATGATTAAAAGATATAACAAATCACAACATATTACATATATAAAACGAAATGTTGAGATTTGAATTTAAATGGTTCTGAAGGAACTATTATAACGAAATCTTGCACAGAATAAATATTCGATCAAGCTTAAATTCAAATCGCTGTTGTTGATGGCAAACTTCAGGGCAGACTGATGAATTGTTTCCGGAGAAACAAAATCTGGAGAAATTCAGACATTTGGGCAAAATTATAACGCCCTGTTCGTCAGAACAAGCACGTTAAAACGATCGCTGTTGAAAGTTCATCAGATTGAATTCGGGAAGAGCATTATTTTTCCTTTCTACGGCATGCTTGTTTAATATGAAGAATTGTTATCTCTGACTAGTTCTTTCTCGTATTGATAAAAAAAATTCTATTTCAGCTATAGGCAAGCCAACTTAGACTTTTTGGTTTTCGAGGATTTGAATGGAAATAACGAAGCCATATTTAGCCAGAATAGAATAAAATAGAATATGTGGTGTAATTCATTTTTGAAATTCTCACTTGATATCGAACGGGGTTTTGAGAGACTGGTTATAGTTTACTTACCTTAAATTTCTTATCTCAAAAAGTAACAGTTTCTTAGTGGAATTCTAGAATTATTAACCGCTAGAGGTGGTTTCGACCTATCACATGTGGAGAACAGTTTCTGTTATAAGAGCGCAGACAATGTGATAGATAGTTGGAGGTTCCATCTCTCCTTCTTAGAGAACTTTCAACATATTACATGTGAAATTGATGCTTCATTTGCCCAGGAAAAAGAAATAATTTTTTGCCTGTTCCGATTAAAAAATTTCGCAACTCGAGAAGAAAAACTCCATGGAATTTGATTGTAAAATGACGGTTTCAAGGCTCGGGCAAAATTGAAAAGAATTTATCATTTTCTCTCTTATCTGTGGATCCAATTCCAAATACACTTATGTTGAGACTGACGCCAAAACCTCTATGCGGATTCTAACTACCTCAATCGACCCACTAAGATCCCAGACATACCCTGAAAATCTCAAGTCTGTTTCTATCGAAAGTAACAGTGTTTACGGCAGGCCAGAAAGACGGACCCTATTCTCCAATTGAGAATTCTACATCGAGGAGCGACCTTATAGTTGCCTTAAGACCATTTTCAAATGCAAATATTTTCAGACAAAATTACAACCGCTTCACAATGCCACCCTTGAATCCCTCTTCGATGAAAGCAATAAGGCTTCTCGTGAGTGGTAACTTTTGTTTATTCATTATTTATATCCTATCATCCTCATTCCTTAACTTTGATGGTTCCTTTACGTCTCCAATTTCCAATATGTGCCAACTATTCCACCTGCGTACGCCAAATTGCTTATCGAAAATGCTTCCTCAATTGTTTTATCTATCTATTACACCATCTTTTATTTAATTAATCAGCTCTTGGGTTGCCAGGATGCAAGACGAAGTTCTTGCACAGAATGAGCAGGCCCGGATTGTACATAAATCGCTGACTTCTCACACCCAATCTATGTGCGTTAGACCTGTCAACAACGTACAAAAAACCTATTCTTATAACGGGTAACGAGAAATAAACACCAAAGAGTAACAATTTGACCGATTTTTCGTATTAACGAACTCAACCGCGGTATTCCACTGCACGACCTTACCTGAAAGTTTCAAGTCGCTTGCTTGTTTCTTCCGACAGTTATCGTGTCCTCGGCCGGCCGGCCAAATTATCGCCAAAATAATGTCAAAACTTTAAAACGCTCTAATTCCGAAACCGTTCAGCAGATTCTGCCCATTAACGAACTTAACCGTCTCACAAAGATAGGAATTGGTTTCACGGAGAAGAAAGAGCTCCAGTAATAATAACTAACATAAATACAAGGACGAATATCCGTCGATAAATCAACAAATTTTCCCCCTTGATCAGAGCTTATCATCCAATCAACCAAAACACCTACACCGAAGAAGCGTACCAAGGAGAATGACTATAGCTGTTTCACAATTGTTATTGATCGTCAGGTCAACTCAACTTGGATGAACCGCAGAGAGGGGGAATATTTGTTGATTTATCGACGGATATTCGTCCTTGTGATTATGTTATTCAACCGTCTCGTTTTGAAATGCAACCTACCCCGATAGGATTCTCCGTACGACCGTTATCGTGCCTAAGGGCGGACGGTCGGCCGGACAGAATCGATTTTGACACCGAATTCATCATCAGTGGGTCCAACCTAGTCGTTTGCAACCAATTTCAGCTCAAAGTTCGAAAATTACAGACATCGTGACGAACCGATAACGCGCTGTTTCCCAAAACAATCGCGTGACATAGTGCCAAATTTTGAACGTCGACTGAGAAACAAGTTGTATATCTCATCAACTATGCCTTCTCAGACAGACTTTCCCTACTGAATTTCATTGCCATCTGATGAATATTTTAGGAATGATTGGGCAATATGTTTCCGTGATATTAACACTTTTCATCATGGCTTCTGCACTCGATGGTGGATTCCTTCTTCATTCTACTTAAACCCTACCTTTGGTAAAAGAGATATATGGAAGGAATAAGTGGGCGATAGCTTAAAGCATGACCCCGGGCGACAATAAGCTTTAATCCGGGCCTGCTAATAAGTTCCGTATGAAGCTACTACAAACTCCCCTTTAATGAATTCCTAGAATCCATTCAGATCTCTCCTTGCGAAATTCCCGACGATCGATAGAGTTTATTGCAGTCAGAACTGGTTCACGAGTTTGGGAACGTGTTAGTTCCTGCTTCAGCCAGAAGCATTTGAGAACTCGTTGGCTACGTAATGACATTTACGAAAAAATTTATGAGAGTTTCAAAACATATATGAAAAAACACAAATGCTACCTAATTTTTAGACTTCTCCTATTGTAGACCAGAATAGAATACTTTAAAACTGAAGGAGTAGGTTTAAAAGATAAAACTATACTTCCACTTCTGTTGCGAATAAGTAATATAGTTCAAAACAATTTTCGAACTAATAATTGTTGTTGTGAGATATAAAACCAATTGAAGTACTAAAATATTTCCTCATAAAAAAGTCATTTCAAATACCTCTCGAGATGAAATTCGAGCAGGTAAAATTTCTCTCGTGTAGTCGAGTTTGTTGCTTTTCGGCAAATTCGCTCATGACATTTTTTCAAAATTCACTGACGGTGTGATCTCAACGGAATTTTGTGAAAAGTTGTGCGTTGTTATGCTCCAACTAGTTGATAGAATCCTCCGTTTGCTCGTAATCGTGGTGCCGGCCGGACAAAATCGATTTTGAAACCGGATTCGTCATCAGTGAGTCCAACCTAGTCGTTTGAGACGATTTTCGGCAGAAAATTCGAAAATTACGAACATTTGGACAAACGATAGCACGCTGTTTCCCTAGAACACGCAAAAATCAGGTTGTGGAGCAAAAAATGTATCTGGAATCATACCTAGGTTATCCAACCATAGATCTGGAAACTCAAAATCTGCCATCAAAACTCCAACTTCTGTGAACATACTATATATGTTCTCAATTAGTAGTTTGCTATCAGGGAACCCCCCGTATGGTTTGAAAATGCAAAGCTGAAAACTTTTGAGGAAGAAAAGAGATATTCTATGCTGCTGCAGTTGATTTCCGCTAGTCTAGAGGATAAAGATGACGTATTTGAGGGAGAAAAAACTCATGATACGCCACTGCAGCTTCAGAAAAGATGTATTATGCAGATTTACATATCCCAGTCTTCATATTCCGCGTTGTATTAATTTGAATTTCAAAAACATTTTCGACAGCGACATTTTTCAGGCGGCCTGTCGATTTATATCAAATTTTATGAGGATTATTTATAGGTAGAGGAGGGTGATCAATTGCCCTCATTTTATCGACAGATAGTATGAGATTTCAGAGCTGAAATATTTCGCGACTACCATATTTCAGCGAAAAAAATAATCGACGTTGTATGGTGTCGACGGGAGCGGCTTCATTTTGGATTTTTGTCATTATTTCTCTGCTATATTTATGACGAAGTGATTCATCCAACTGAATCAGGCAGAATATCCGACATTACATTTGAAAATCTGAAAATCATGGATTTTTGGTCTTCAGGTGTCTTTCTATATAGTGTACTCGAGCGAAATATCCAAAGGAGTTAGTTGATCTAAGCGTAGGGAACAAATGCTGTAGCATATCGTCACAATTTACAAAAGTTTTTCGAAATCATGAAATATAATGCCTTCCATTGTAGTCTTCCATATGTTTCCATTTGTTGAAAACGCAGTTGCTTGGATTAAATAAAGTGGATTCAACCAACATGTAACAATTGATATATGAAATTTAAAAAGAAGTAGATAATGCAACAAATACAATAAAGACAAAGTACCATACGAGATAATTCCTTTTATATTGAAAACTCATTAGTGGTATCTGTCGTCTTCTGTAATCATAGGGTTTGTAATTGCATGAAATTGTTATTGTAGTTAGAAATAACCTACGCCAGTACAATCCTTGTAGGATGAGAGACATTTAAATTTATATCCATAGAAACACACATAACCATATTTTTTCCTGAACCCCACAGAATACGAAGTCAGAAATTCATAATATAAGACTACACTTCATGACAACATTTCAATAACGAACACACTGCAGTTAGAGACAAAAATTACCGAACGGTATGAGGCTACTCGATCTACACAGGTATACAATTATGTAGTTAGTGGAGACACAACAAACAAAGCTATAGACGTCAGCTTTTCTACAATTTTTCATATTTACCTGGAGCAAACAATACTAAAGTACATTACTGAAGTTGTTGAGAAGTTAAACCTTGTCGGCTTCAATTTGAGGCGTCTTTTTGAAATTTCCATTGCATATCCACAGTGGCATTTTGAGCTCCTGCTATACAAGAGTCGTACCAAGATTCAATATTTTTTCTGAGTTACTTCTGGAGGTTCAATGCAAAGCCATCTGAAAGTGCTGTTGCTCTGTCGAGATATATTCTCGGAAAAGAAATATTTCCTCGAATATTTTTGACCGTCGAAAACGGTGTAGGTAGTTGTAGGTAATTGTGATACGCGTAAGCGTTCATTACGCAGCGGTTCCCAATCTTCTTCAGGCAGTGATCAGCCTATAACATTGGAACACTTTTCACTCCTTATGAATAAGATCACGGATATGGCAGACGACATGAAGTCGATCAAAAAGGATCAGTCTTTAATTTTTTCTGAACTGGCAAAGTGTAGAGAAACACTTGAGGATCATTCGAGGACACTCGATGTCTATCGATCTGCAATTTCCGATTGCGAAAGTAAAATAACTTCTCTTGAAAGTTCGCATGGGGCTCTTGCTTCGAACTTTGAATCTGTGATTAATGATGTTCGCGAAATCAAACGAGATATTGATAATAATGCTTGTGCATCTGCTGCTTCCTCGGGTTCTCCTGATACGCAGGATAGATCGGCTGAAATTCTCGATCGCTTTAGGCGCTCCTTCAACGTGATTCTGAAGAATGTACCGGAACCAGAGAGTCCTGACGAAAATTTACACTTTGCCATTGATGTGTTGAAGAGTATTGATCCTATTGCTCAAACCGCTGCTGTTAAGGCCGCTCGGCTTGGAAAAACACGATCAAACCAACCACGTATGTTGAAGGTGACATTCACTAGTCCTGATATTGTCAGCACCCTTTTGCGTAAAAAAAAGAACCTACTCAATATACCCAAATATAAAAACGTAATACTGGTTGACGATAAAACACCTAGGCAGATCGCTGAACTGGGGGAGCTCCGTGACCGATTAAAGTCTAGGGAGTCTGCCGGAGAAAAAAATTTGACTATTAAATATATCAAGGGCACCCCAGCTATTGTCAGAAGAGATGTTACAGGAGTCCCGAAAAACTGATAGGCCAGCTCTCTGAGTGGACAGTCGTGTATTCAAATGTTCAATCCTTATGTTCTAAACACCGTGAACTCCTTACATTCACACATCTTCATTTTCCTTCTTTTATTTTAATTTCTGAAACCTGGCTACATCCCAACATATTAGATTCAGTGGTACATATACCAGGCTATCAACTGTTTAGAAGTGACAGCTCAACTACCGTTGGCCACGGGGGTGTGTGCATTTATGTGAAACAGGAAATTGTTCACGCTTTCACTATTCAAACTTCTCGAATTCATACCCCTGGAATTGATAATATTTTCATTCACATTAAAATCTACGATTTTTGCCTGACCGTTGGTTGTATCTACCGCCCCCGTCACTGTACCTATGATTCTGTCCTCGTTGATCACTTGACCCAGCTTTCGGTGGATGGTAGCTGTGTGATAGCTGGAGATTTTAACCTTTCCGACCTTGTTTGGCCTCTGGTCACTCTGCCTTCATCTTCGTCACCCTCATTCCCTTTTGCTGAAATGGTGCATGATACAAATTTTGAACAACTCGTTTTAAAGCCAACGAGATATCGTCAAAACCAAGTACCATCGTTGCTGGATCTTGTCTTAGTAAATGTCGACAACTTGATCTCAGATATCGAATATCTCCCCCCTTTTGGAAAATCAGACCATCTAACACTAAAATCAAAAATCCAGTTCAGCGTCGCTTCGAACAAGAGAATGGTTCGTAGAACATTTGACATCATCAACTTCACCAATCTTAATAGAGACCTGGCTAGTATTAACTGGAAGGAACGCCTTTCACATTCTGATGTGGACGATATGTGGGGAATTTTTTCGAGTGTTCTGGAATCCGCTATACAGGCTAGCACATCAGTAAGGGAGATCTCCACCAATCCCACTAAACCATGGATCGACGATGTCTTGTGTGGTATGATTCTTCATAAAAAGAGACTTTGGCGGAGATACACGAGACACAGGAAGCCGGAGGACTACGCAGTGCATCGAAAATATTCGAATACCCTATCTAGCGCCATCAGGCAAGCAAAAAACAACTATGAGTCTGGGCTTGTCTCTTCGGGGAATGCGAAGAGGTTCCATAAATACGTTAGGTCCTTTCTGAACACTAAAGTATCTGTTCCCTTGGTCAGAAATTCTTCCGGAACTGTCTGCACTGACTATCAGGAGTCAGCTGAGGTGTTGGCTGATGCTTTTTCCTCATCGTTTACACTTGAGCCTGATGGACCGTTACCAACTGTGAGATGTGCGCGTACCAGCTTGGACCTATGCGATATTTCATTCCATGCGGAGATGGTTGAAGGAGAGCTGATGGCACTGAAGGTGGACTCCTCGCCCGGACCTGATGGTTTAGCGCCAAGAATCTTCAAGAATTGCTCTGGTCCTCTGTCCGAACCACTAGCGCTTATTTTCGCGAAGTCTTTTGAAACCCATACACTACCTTCCCCGTGGTTGAAAGCATCGATTACACCAATTTTCAAGAAAGGCGATAAACTTTCTCCAACCAATTATCGCCCAATAAGTCTGACTGCTGTGGCTTCCAAGATCTGTGAGAGAGTGATACTCAATCAGATGTTAGACTTTCTTTTGAATAACGACATTATTCCACCAGAGCAGCACGGTTTTCTGCCGGGTAGATCAGTGATAACAAATCTTCTGCGGTGTGTGAGTGACTGGTCGAGAGCCTTCGATGCTGGAACTTCTGTCGATGTGGTCTACTTGGACTTCTCTAAAGCCTTCGACCGAGTCCCTATAAAAAGACTTCTAACTAAGCTTGAACATCTTGGTATCAGGGGTAAGCTACTGATGTGGATCAAAGCGTTTCTGACTGGTAGAGAATTTTCCGTGCGTGTGTCCGACAGTATCTCGCGTCCGCGTCCTGTCATCAGTGGTGTCCCTCAAGGATCGGTCCTTGGGCCGATTCTGTTTCTGTTATACACAGCGGATCTACCACTTCTCCTGCAGTCTTCCTGTTCCCAGTTCGCGGATGACACCAAGCTATACAATTACTCAGAAAATGCATCCATTTTGCAACGTGATCTGGATATGATCTCCCAATGGTGTCAGGACTGGCTGCTCCCGCTGAACTTAGAGAAGTGTACTGTGCTACACATCGGAAAAAATAATCCAAAAAAACCTTACACGTTGAGCGGAAGATTATTGTCTACATCCAAACACCACGATGACTTGGGTCTAACAATCTCGGACGATCTCTCCTGGTCGATGCACGTTCAGAAGATAGCAGATAGGACGAAGAGGGTGACCTACATGATCTCCAAGGCTTTTAGCAGTTGTGACCCCGAAGTCTGTTGTAAAATTTATAAATACTATGTGAGGCCTATTCTGGAATTCGCGGGACCAGTGTGGTATCCCGACCTCAAGGGTGATATGGATAAACTGGAGAAGCTTCAAAGATCTGTTACCCGCCTCCCATATGGAACTAATCGCCCATGTTATGATGAGCGTCTCAGAGTGTTCGGCTTGACCACTTTTAAGGACCGACGAGAAAGGGGAGACCTGATAGTGACCTACAGAGCTCTGCATGGCAAGTTTGGTACTGATTTGTCATCTTTGTTTCAACTCAACACTGGCAATTTGCGGGGCCATTGCTACAAATTATATAGGGAAAAGTTCAGGACCACCCCTCGTCAGATTTTTCTGACTAATCGGGTGTTCGACGCCTGGAACCGTCTGCCTCCAGAGATCGTTGGTGCTTCTTCAGTGAACGCTTTCAAGAACAAGTATGACAGTTTCGTTCGAGGAACCTGAGTGCCGGAGGATGTGTGATGTGTGTGATAGTTTCTTTGTCGGGTGCACTGTCAACTTCATTTGACATAATTTTATATACTTAGAGCTGCTTATAGGCCTAGCCTTGGCTCCAACTTGTTTGTAATAATAATAATAATAATTATGGTTCACTTATTCCGGGCCAACCTGTTTAAGCCTAAAAGTCTCAGTTAATCCATTCCTATACTCCATACACTTTTGAAAAGTCAATCGGTAGGCTATGGAAATTTGACACATTCCACTCTGTACAATTGGAAGATAATGATTGAAGGATACTGTGTGAGGATTTCGCATGATTTTTTAGGGATTTCTTAAAGTTCTAACTTCCAATATGTGAAAAAGTCAGAATTGAATAAAATTATTACTTTTAGAAAACGCCTATGCGGATTGGGTTTGGCAAGGGCAGTTCCTAGAAGAACTGTAGCTCAATGAACAATATCGGAATTATGTAAACGATCTATGAAGTGTACTTTATCGTTTCAGAGTCTATATCTGACACATCCATGAAAAAATTAAGAGATAATTTTCAAGAATCAATTTCTTTCAACATTCTCGTGGTTCAAGATAAAATTCACCTCTGAAAAATAATACATTTCCGTGTCCATTCTAGATAAATGTCGTAGAATTTACGTATGTAACTAAGCCAAACCATAGAATTCTTGATGAAACTATTTTGGAATAGAAGACTTCGGCCCAAGTTGCCAACCCACAGTTTTCTTCACAAATTCACTATCACTGGGAAATGGTAATTTCAGGAGAAATTCGACATGATAAGGTTCCGTTATTTATAAATATCAGTAAAAGATGGCTCGACTGCTCAAACAAGATAATTCTTTCCAAATATAGGGTTTTGATAAAATCATCTCTGATTGGCTGAAATTTAATTTGGGATTCCTGATTCCATGTTAATAGTGTCAAATTTATATAGGATATGTTCCGCAAATCAACTTGGTTATTTCAGTTTCCGGTTTTCCATTTCGTAAATATGAAATATTCGGTTGGTTCCTGAAAAAACGGTTAATTACGGAATTTGATTGATGAAAAACATTCTTACTGTCACCAGAACGACAGTCAATGTTCTATGGTAACATACCCATTACATAGATCAATCTTTATTTACTTTATGATCCATAGAACCTAGAAGAGGCAACAATCAACAATGCAAAAATTACAAGGTATGGTCTATGGATCATGAGGTGAATAAAGATTGTTCTATGCTATGGATATGTTACCATAAAACATTGATTGTCGTTCTGGTGCATAGACTTAATATGTCTATGTTCTGGTGACAGAAAGATTGCTTTTTCATCAATCAAATTCCGTAATTAACTTTTTTTTCAGGATCCAACCTAACATTTCATATTTACAAAACGGAAAACCGGCAACCGAAATAACCAAGTTGATTTGCGGAACATATCCTCTATAAACTTGACACTATTAACGATGATGTAACTGAAACATGGTGTGCTCATCTGCTCATCTGTGATCGTATTTACCAATGATAACGTCCCATTTTTCATTCAAATTCAAAGCACAGAATATATATTTCCTTGTATTTTAATCTTTCTGACGTTCTTTTTTTTCCAGATGAGAACACTATGTTTTACTTACATCATGATATTAACATGAAATCAGGAATCCCAACTAAAATTTCAGCCGAACAAAAACCTATATATGTAAGAAATTATCTTGTTTGAAGAGCCGAGGCATCTTTAAGGGATATCTATAAATATCGCAAAACTTATCATTTCGAATTTGTCCTGAAATTCCCGTTCCCCGCAGTGATAGTAAATTTGTGAAGAAAATTGTAGGTTGGCAACTTGGGCCGAAGTCGTCTGTTGACGGAGCACTTTTCTTCGAAACTTTAGACATCGACGACATTTCACGAGTGCCAACCTGAATCTAGTTACAAAAACTCAATGGAACTATTTCGAGGCCTGAACGTACTTAGTCAATAAAACTGAATGGATTATGCATATAAACCACCATACATGCAACAAAATCGAGATTCACTTAATTTAAATCAGAAAACAATCCGATATCAAATTATCAAGAAGGAAACCAACATATGCTCGAACCATCTCATTGTTGGAAAAGTGGAGTTTTCTGGCTATGTAAGTAATATCATCCTCTAATATTTCAGGCAGAACCTACAACTATCGGGTTTCATATCAAGGTCTTAGCCGAAAGCACATTTTTCCCTCTCTACGCCAACTTCTTCTTATTTTGGCACGAAGAAGGGTCCATTAAGGGCCGTATTAAATGACCACAACTTTGGCCATGTTTGAGTTCCCATCTTCCATCATCCACGGAGTGTATTGACTTTTATCAGAGTGGAATCGTGAAGTGAAAAACTGGGAAATAAAACAAGGCTTCTTCACTCTACGATCATCACTCAAACTGTTAATTAAGACAATCTCGTCATCCTGTCTTGGTGTTATGGCAACGAAATTGTTATAGGCGTGGATAAACGAGAAACGAAATATAGGAGTTCTGACTGCAATAAACTTTATTGATCGTGAGGATTTCAGCAAGTAGGGATCAGGATGGATTCTAGAAATTCATTAAAGAAGAGGTTATGATAGCTTTATATACAGCGAGAGTCTTTGAATTGTACATTGATTTCAAGGACAATTTCGAACAATTTTTTACGTATTTCCCAATTATAATGTCCTTCTTCGCTTACATGTTTCATGGCTTTATACTCACCAATTCATAGAACTATAAGAAATTAGCATGAATAAAGCATATGGATTCACCTCATGAATCTTCATTTATTTTAAAATATTTAATTATTCTTTCGCATGTCTTCTTGAATGCACAGTTTTTGAGTATTTCAACCATTACTGATGTAAACTCTGATCAAAATTTGAGTGATGACGCTATTTTCATGGATCAATCCTTGACCTAAAAGACGCCACAGAATAGAGAAGCATATAATCCATTCACTTTTATAAACTATCCCGGTTGGCCATGATTTAAGTTTATCAAGTTTTTTTTAATTGAAACTGACGCAGGTTGGCACTCATGAAATATCGGCAGTGTCAAACACATTCTCAGCGACGTTGCCAAATGCCAATGCCAATGTCTACTCTCCTTATCAACATAATCGTCACGCTTGGAAACTAAAAATGCAGAAGGTAGTTTTGAAGAAGCAGAGACGATAAAGTATCAGGAAGTGCTATGTAGAGTTGAAATCTAATTTTTTTGATAGTAACTCTGATAATTTGGAATCAATAATTTATCTCAAGCTACCCCATATCTTCATACTGGAGTATTTCAAGTCGTGCAACAAGGTATTTGAATGTCTTTTGTAGATTTATTTCTTGAGAATTTCGAAAAGTAGGGTACATAGGTTTGTCTGTTCGTTTAAAAGTTTTACTGCTGGGTTATTCAAGTATTCTTTTTTTTTCGAATGAACTATCACAAATTAACGGACTACTCTATCCATTATTTTTCACTAACCTTTCAACACTCGATTCTTGGTTTCCGTACAATAAAATAGCATAACCGAATATTCCAACCATGTTTATATACTTGAAATACTTCCAGTGTTAACAGAGAAAAAAGATTCTTCGACGTTCGCC
This sequence comes from Myrrha octodecimguttata, assembly GCA_958510865.1. Taxonomy (NCBI): domain Eukaryota; kingdom Metazoa; phylum Arthropoda; class Insecta; order Coleoptera; family Coccinellidae; genus Myrrha; species Myrrha octodecimguttata. The sequence goes on along the minus strand of OY294056.1, from coordinate 74,098,351 downwards.
AAGTTTTTGGAATTATTGTATTTACATAATGTTTTCTCAAATTCAATATTTGTCCAAAGTAAATTCACATTTTGGAAAATGCGTAATAACTACGACCTCTATCCTAGAGAGGACAACGTTGTGTATTTATCTGACAGAAAAATGACTATAACCTAACATTTTCAAAATGTACACGGTGATATGTGTCAGAATGTCAAGGCCAACCGAAAAAGTTTATAAAAGTGAACGGAGTATACTCCTGTATTGTGTGTCCGGACTAGCCAGAGAATTGCTTGTGATTAATCATTGGGCTTATACTCATTGAGTGATTCCATTTAATTCTTTCACGATTAATTCGTTTGAAATTGAGATATTCATGAATTTTCAATATGAGAATATGCGATGAATGATCTGGAAGTGGAAAAAATTGGATATTGGTGGACTTTGCTCGTTAAAACAACGGCAAGAAGCGGCAAATCCTAAAAATCGAAAGAGTATATAGGATTTCTCGAAAACATCTTATTGAAATTCGAACACCAAATTATACAGCTTTTGGTTATTCTACAATATAAATTACGCGTAGGAGTTATCGTTGTTGAACGTATGAACAAAGTACGGGAGAACATTGGAAAATCTTCAAATGCTTGAAGAACCTAGAAAGATGGCAAATGCAAAACTCGATGAGAAAAATGCAAAGTTGAAATTAATGTACGAGTTTCGCTTTCGTGGAGAGGCGACGATTAAATTATGGTATCGAACCTTCTAAAAACGTTGGATTCTTATGCCAGCTTACCATTCACTGAATGGTGCCACGAGAAAGGATGAAATTTTACATTTCAATTAACCATGGATATGTTTTTACGCGCTTGGTCTGGGGAACAGCGCGTTATCATTTCGTCACGGTGTGTGTAATTTTCGAATTTTGAGCCGAAATTGGTCCCTAACGACTAGGTTGGACTCACTGATGAAGAATCCGTGGTCAAAGCCGGCCGTCCGTGTGTGTGATAACTACTTTCGAGAGAAAGGACCTAGAGTCTTGAAATTCTCTGGTGAGGTTTTGATCCTGGATATGAAACTTGGGTGGTAGATGAACAGTAGCAATATGAAGAATTATCGATAGAAGTTCGAAAAAAAAATTTGATTTCCTGAAAATTTTCATATTTCATCTAAATATCACTGAATTCTCCAAACCACCATTTCATTACCGAGTACTCCACTTCAGCTCAATTAGATTTCCTGTTTTTTCTGAGGAACAAGTAAATAGAAAAATTCAGGAACTTTATTTCAGGAATTCGTATATTTCAACTAGCATATCTCCGATTCAGTTGAAATTTTACTATAATCGACAGTGAAAACTCGAAGACCAGGTTTCAGTCTAAACAGATATGTATTCTTTGAATTTTCCGAGACATAAGATAAATAGAATATTCGTCATGACATCTACTGATGAATAGTCGAAGCATATACTGGATCCTACAGTCACATTATGCGGGATAGCTGCATCTGTTCGCACTATACATATGCTTCATGGAGCGAGTCCCAGGAAATTTTATCGGCACTTCCCCGTAGCGCATGGGCAGTTTATAGGAATCCTCACTACTTAAGAACAGTTCAAATTACAGCCTGATTGGATATTTGTCTTGAGACATATTGAAATCAATAATTAATTACTTTTGAACTCGATCAGATATTCATTTTATTCAATGAAACATATTGAGCAAAAAGTTTCCTTTCATTTCACGCGTGTTCTACAGAACAGAACATTAATCGTTTTGCCCAGTGTCTGTGACTTTCATGTTTCGAGCCAAACAGGGTCTTCATGGATTAAAAGCACTGACGTGAAGTCAGGAGCTCGTTCTGTTGCCATAGCGGTCATCTATACGAGTATTGACCCTGCCAAACGCAGGGGATTTTCTTCACAAATATACAATACTGGGGAACGGGAATTTTAGGTCAAATTCAACATGATAAGGTTCGCGTTATTCAGAAATATCCGTAAAAGATGCCTCGGCTCCTCTAACAAGATATTTCCTTCCAAATATAGGTTTTTATTAGGCTGAAATTCAAGTTGGGATTCCTGATTTCATGTTGATAGTGTCAAGTTTATAAAGGACATGTTCCGCAAATCAACTTGGTTATTTCGGTTGCCGATTCTCCCTTCTGGAAATATGAAATATTCGGTTGATTCCTGAAAAAAAGGGTTAATTACGGAATTTGATCGATGAAAAGGCCATCTTTCTGTCACCAGAACATAGACATATTAAGTCTATGCACCAGAACGACAATCAATGTTTTGTGGTAACATATCATAGACATATTAAACTCTCTGGACACGGCGTACGAATTCATTTCCAAAGAGTCGAATGGGGATAATGAAGCAAGTGAGAGGTCCGAGAGAGAGATGGACCTGGATCGGGCAGACCATAGACAAGATACACGATACCAATATCCGTTATTCTATAGCGCATGGAGAGTGAGATGAAGGATGATTTCACACAATATGACGCCTATCTAGAGATAAAATCAAGCATTTACTTAGAGAATCTTCGGAGAAATGACTTCTTGGTATATTAGATTACATTGAAGTTTTGAAAATTGGTGATGAATGTGAACATAGCTCCGATATGAATATTCGAAATGATTAATCAATAACAATATATTATGAATTCTTCTGGGTCGCTTGTTTCAGGACGGTATACCCAGCTCCAAATGATTTTTTTTTTATCAGAGTACAGATACGCGAGCTGAGCGGCTTCCGGAGCAATTTAATTGAGCTTTGAGCTGCCTCACAAGTATATACGGTGTTTTGAACAGTACGCGAGCCACTCAACACCGTCCAAACTTGCGAGGAAGCCGATTCAAATTGCCTCGAAAGTCGCTCAGCTCGCGTGAACGCATCTTTTGAATTTTGTGCGTTAAATGGTCTCAATAAACGATTAGAATGCAATAAATAGTGAAGAAACCTGTGCGAAATTAATTTCTGCGCTCGGATTCATAGCAATTCTACATTAATTTGATTTTTTAACTCCCTTTCCAAATTATTGTATTTTACTTTCATTATCTCCTCGTACAATTAATGGCACAACACAAATTTACCATTATTCACCAGTGAACCCGGTTTAAATGAAGGAAATCAAATTCTATTCAAAACGCTCACGAAAACACAAAAAAATGGGAATTATATCTTCTATACAGTCTTTAAATTCTAATTGAGAATGGAATAACACAAAATCTGCTTTGAAACACTTCCGGCCGGTTTCACAAAACTTTGATTGCCAGATCAAGAGCTTGATTGTCAGTTTATAGTAAATTCTGTGCTCGATTTCAGTTCATTTTCAACCCAACCATCGAATGCAAACCTTAATCAACGAGTTGATCAGAAGTCAAAAGTTTTGTGAAACCGACGGTTCGACTTGCAAAACTTTTGAAAAAAAATGTATTTCTAACAAAAACTTATAATTGCAGTCTATGGCTTCAAACTGATCTGTCTTATTTTTGCCGTATTTTATGATGGTTTGGCCCGCCCTAGTTCCATCTTTGTCGGCCCGCTTCCTCTCTCTTTAAGCCATGTCCATATAGTTTTATAGGTCTATGTAACATATCCATAGCATAGAACAATCTTTATTTACCTTATGATCCATAAACCATACCTAGCAATTTTTCCATTGTTGATTGTTGTCTCTTCTATGTTCTATGGATCATAAAGTGAATAAAGAATGTTCTATGGCTCTATGCTATTGATATGTTACCATAGAGCATTGACTGTCCTTCTGGTGATAGGAAGAACGTTTTTTCATCAATCAAATTCCGTAATTAACCTTTTTTCAGAAACCAACCGAAGATTTCATATTTACGGAATGAAAAACCGGAATTTGGAAGGAATTATCTTATTTGAGGAGCTGAGACATCTTTAACGGATATTAATAAATAACGCGAACCTTATCATGTCGAATTTGTCCTGAAATTCCCGTTCCCCAGTGATTGTAAATTTGTGAAGAAAATTGTGGGTTGGCAACTTGGGCCGAAGTCGTCTATTCGATCCAAAATTTTGAATTTCCAAAGAATAATTGGCGAATTCAGCCCATAAGCATTCGACCTTCCTTATTAAACTGAAAACCTACTCTACATATATATTCCCTATGTCGATTGGCGAATTAGTAAAAACTATCGAATGATTCCGCAGATATACCCTTTCGAAATTTCAGTTTCCCGATATTTCCAAAAACATAGATTGAATCGCCTTCAATGAAAAATGCTACCTGTTTTTCTCCACAGACCAACCGCCAGAGCTCAAGATATCTCTTCGGAGCTGTCATCACTGAAAATACTCATTAGAACTCTAAAATGGAAAACTGTAACTTCGAATGGGGCGTCAGCTGTAGCATCAATAGAAAAAGATTTCATTAATAGGCTTAGTTTCATTTCATTAAAAAAAAAACCTCAAAGGAGCTTAAGGATATATTGATCAAACTGGGCAACTTTTAATTTTAACAGGCTGGTATCTCCACCAAAGTGTCGCTCAGCAAGAACCTCCCCTGTGAACCCAACACACCCTACGCCATTGAAAATCTGAATCTACATCTACATAATACATCTTTCACCGCACATGGTGTCCCCTGAAGTCGTTACGTACCGTTTATTAACGATCCGTACGCTCCAATGTATACGATATCCGTGGAATGCATCAATCTTCACTCATCGAATATGACAGTAACCCTCTTCACCTTCCACTCCTATCGTCTGGCAAGACGGGCCAAATCCCTGGACACCTTGTCGAATCTCAAACGTGTAAGACATTATTTGGCCGCTGCTGAATTGAAATGAGCTCTTTTGATCCCGAGCGCGTATTTGGAAATGAACTGTGTCGGAGACGGGGACATAGGAAGTATCAATCACCTGGGAGGTTGACCTTATGGAGGTCTGCTTCGAGAGCAACCTCGTTCTGCTTTTTGCGATGGTTTTTACTGGGATGTTCTAGGGAACAGCTTACTATCGTTTTTCTAAAATGTCACCAATTTGCGAATTCTTTCTCTTAAATGGTCTTCAGTAATTATCTCTGACTGAATGATGAAGAATCCGATGTCAAAAACAATTCACGATTGTCTCTGGCTGGCCGTCTTGTAACGTATGTCAGACTAAACCCTCTGTATAATTATTACGTGAAGAGTAGCAAGGTCCAGAGAACCTTCGCATCATCCATAAAACGTGCTCAGATGGATTACCTACTGATATTGAATTCCCACGTCTGTTATCATAATATGCTTGTAAACACCTTGACAAAACATATATAATATTTTGTTATTGTATTATGAAAACAATGAGTAAGAACAATGAAGCAGAACGTTCATTGATGTGTCATGCCGTAGTAAATTACCCATAGTAATTAAACCCTCTAACGAGTTCTTCTAGTGTTATTTCCAACCCTCCCCTGTACAAACCAACTGGACGAACCAACCCCAACCGGGGTACACCACATGGCGATCCTGCCAGTTAACTGAAACACCACATAGCGATCCTGCCAGTTGACTGAATGTCAGAAGATATCCAGAATGCAGTGAGAGGTGTGAATAGTGTTGCATTAATGGTATACAACTCAGCTAGCTAGTGCCACGATGGGTTCAGGACAATCCAAACAGGAGGAGGTAATTATTGCCCAGACTGGGAATGGTACAGCCACAGCGACAGCTGAGGACAAAGCCCTATCTGTACCTGAGATCTTGGGAGTACTAGCATTTTTGCTGGTGTGTGTTGGCGCGATTATGTACCTTTATTGGAAGATCAAGAAGGGGATCGAAAAGAAGGTTCAAATCGATATAAGGAGAAGCCACCAGGATTTGGTCTAAAGGACAGCAGCACAAGGAAGTCAGTAAGAATTTTTGATATGTCTGATCATCAATGGATGATACCGAACCATTTACTGATTTGAGTGATGTGTGCGTAAAATTTCTGGATTGTATTAAGAAAGAACCGCGAGAACGTAGGGAACGAGCCGATAGAGAAAACAAATTTTTCAATGAATTAGCTAAATTAGAATATAAATTCAAGAAATTATAAGAAAATGTCAAGTCCGAGCCAAATTTTCTAGAAACATTGAGTCCTTGCCAATATGAGTGACAAATTTGATTTGAGGACGGCATCGACCTTATTGCCACCTATGAGTAACACAGAAGGATCTGTGATGCAATCAATTGATGCAATTGAATTATATAAGGATATAATAAAATTAAATTAACGCCAAATGCTAAATAACGATTCAAAAAAGAGTATCGGAAAGTTGAAGATTTAGTGGTAGACATGAATAAATTCCTTATAACTAAGAAGTCGCCAGCAGCTTTATCAACCCAACTCCATAACTTGAAACAAGACAACAAGACGATAGAAGATTTTGCTAAGCTAGTCGAACAATTGTGTCCCGATTTAACGATCGCTCAAGCAGATAATGTACCAGAAGCATTACCTGCTTTAGCCAAAGTAAATGAAAAGATTGCATTGGGAGCATTTGCCAATGGTTTACGGAATACTGAAATAAGAACGATCGTGAAATCAAGAAATTTCGATAACCTCAAAGATGCCGTAGCATCAGCTAAGGAAGAGGAACTTGTAAAAAAATTCAAATTCAACATCTAGCCAAAAAGTCTTTCATTTCAAACATAATAATCGATAAGTTGAAAACGAGAAGAGGTAGCGATTTGAAGTTTTCAGAAAAGGTTTTGCGTCAGATTGGGCCGGTTAAGTTCTTTAATGAGCCAAACTGGCCAAACGGTTTTGGTATCATATTCGGTTGAACTTTCAAGGTTATTTCCTCAATTTCCCAGAAACTACTTATGCAGTCTGATTTGAACTCGATTACACAGCCCAACAAAAAAAAAATTTTGTCTTGCTGCCGAAAAAAAATTAACCGATTTTGGTTAATTCATCTGTGCTGATTCCAAAAACACAAACCTTTTCTTTGTATCAGCTCTAGTTTTTGAGATATAACAAACTTGTGAAATACTTAAATTTTCTTACATTTCTGTTTATTCCACCACTATAATTGCAATATGTTCAGGAACAAACTTGACAAATTCTAAGAAAAATGCATACTAATGACTTCTAATTGAAGTGTACTCATTGTAAATGCCCATAACTTGAAATTAGGGCTAATTGCTTCTAAACTATTGTCCGATAAGTAAACAGTATTTTCTCTGAAATTCCTATGAAGTCAACTGCATTCCACTGTAAAATTTAGTCTGAACTTGAGTTTCGTTGCAAGAGTTTGTTTTTGACAACTGAAAACCATGGCTTCTACAAGCAGGCGTTGTTGTGAGAATAACCAGGACGTTTTTTGCTACATATGTGGCGAGTATATTGTGAAGGAAAGTAGAAAACCAGTTTGTGATTTTATAAAAAGGGCATATCAAGCCTATTTTGGTGTTCATTTAGGAGATCAAGATAAATCCTGGGCTCCACATGTAGTGTGGAAAACTTGCCTTGAAAACTTGCGACAGTGGACGAAAGGACAACGAAAATGTTTAAAGTTTGGTGTTCTAATGGTATGGAGGGAACCAAAATATCATTTTGACGATTGCTATTTCTGTCTTGTGAATATAAAGGACCTTAATCGTAACAATTGACATACGTGGACATATCCTAACCTGGATTCAGCAATAAGACCAATTCCACATCAGCTTGACCAGATACCCATGCCAATATTTAGCATCCTACCTTCGTTACCAGAGGATAATGTCGAAACGTTATCAGACGAATTACAGACTAATAGATTTGAGGAAAACGACAGTGACTTTGAAGGGGATTCAACACGTCCTGAGCTCTTCACTCAGGAAGAGCTAAGCGATCTTATTAGAGATTTGTACCTTCCAAAGGATTCCTCCGAGTTGCTTGCCTACAGACTAAAGGAAAATAATCTTCTTCACCCAGACACCAAAATTACATACTACCGTAATAGTGGAGTTTTTTTGGCAGATATGTGTGATGATTTTTGTGAGTATATTGTTGTACAATAAATATCTTACTTTTTATTCGTGTTTCGTTTATTTGATGGATAGCAGCACTACATATATGTAGGTAGTGCTGCGTTAAATTACCCTATATGTTAGAAATGTGATCTCTTGTAGTATTTTCTTGAAACGATCTGATGGAGCAAATCTGGTGGCATTTTTGGATTCAGCAGACCCAAATTACCTAGAAACAGAAGAAGAATTTCCGGCAGCAAACTGTGTGTTTACCAGTGTTATCAGTTTAGAGCAACCAATACCACGTGGTGCTAAAATACGACTAGGCCACGCAGCCACATTCAAGTGTCATTAAACCACGAGAATATCTCAAGGTCAAGTACCTGAATCGCGGTGTACACATGTTTGAACGTTGCCAAGAGCCGCGTGAAATCTTAGAATTCGGAGAAATTTCGACGTTAATAGGAAAAAACGGGGTATCTTTCTGCAGGCGTCAGTGAATATTTTTTGGAAATTTTTTTTTGGGATGTACTTGATCCTTTCGTGAGAATGCGCAATGTTAGATATTTTCCCATTTTTCACTCCATTTAAGTTTTTATTCATTTATATTTTCCCGAAAATTCTTGAATATAAAAAAGTGGCAACAATGCGCATTCATAAAATTTTTTTCAACCATTCGCACCAAAAAAATGTTGTGAAAATAACGTACTCCGGCCTCCCGAAGTCACCTCGTTATATATATCGAGGTATTGTTTGCTCTTAAAGAACATTGACAAGCAACTGCTTCTTGAAAAAACATCTACCAAACCCCCAACTTATGCCCTTGATCTCGATTTTTCACAAAAGGTCACCAAATCTAATTTTAATTTCCTGAGATATAAGGAAATATCTAGGAAAGCACCGACGTGAGGTCAGGAGCTTTTACACGTTTGTTCTGTTGCCAAAGCGGTCATCTATACACGTATTGACCCCGCAAAACACAAATCTTCTTTTCATATGCTCCTCACAAAATTCTTCATGGGCCTCAAGCTATAATTTTCGATCAAGTACTAGATTGCAATTCGATCCAAAATTTTGAATGGCTATAACTATCTAAGGAATAATTGGCGAATTGAACCCATCTAAGCATTCGACCCCCTTAATTGAACTGAAAACCTACCCTACAAATATATTTCCTATGTCGATTCTTCCTAAAGTTTATGTGTTTACGGTTGGCCTAATCACTGATAGTGAACAAAATAACTTCTCGAAGAATCTACTCAGTAGCTTGATAATTGTAGAGTAAATTTGGAGTTCAATTACGAAGGTCGAATCGGCGAATTTGTAAAAACCATTCAATGATTCCGCAGATTCACCCTTTCAAAATTTAAATTTCCCGATATTTCCAAAAACACAGATTGAATCACACTTCAATGAAAAATGACAACTCGAAGTTGCGTGCGGAATCTCGTAAGGAATATATAAGTCGAGTTCAGATATTCCCAATCAGTACTGGCCAGTATCAGTAATTTCGAAACGCTTCGTACTGATACGAACAGTTACCAAAGCAGTGCCAGTAAAATCGACTGTCAAAATTTACTGACAAGTACTGGCCAGGAATATCGGAACTCAACTATAATAAGTTAATCGCCAAATATTACATATATACTTTAAAACAAAAGTTCGAATTCTTTTATTGATCTAATTGAACGATCATCGAAAAATTCCGAACAAATTTGCTGATCAACATTTTCAAAATACTATTTGATCACACGGACGGCCAGCCAGACGAAAAGAATCAAATTTGACCTTGGATTCTTCAGTGAGTCCAACCTAGTCTGAGACAATTTCGGCTCAAAATTCGAAAATTACAGACATCGTGACGAAATGATAAAGCGCTGTTCCCCAGAACGAGCTTGTAAAAAACATTAAATTTCGCCCTTTTTTCCTCGAAATCATGAACAAACTTGATAACCAGTTGTAAAATGCTGGTTCACAATTCCGTGCAAAATTTCGTGAAGATATTGTTATACTCTCCCAATTTAAGAGGAAGCTACCGTCTTCACTTGAGTGCTTTTCTAGATTTTTTCAACTACCGAGCAAAATTCAAAAGGTCAATTGAACAATAACAGGAAATATCAGCTTGAGGACCAATAAAACAGGCAAAAAAAATCTATGTTGAAATTGCCAACGTTTCGAATCTTCATTGATTGTTCATGAGGGCTACAAAAAATACAAAAACTATCACAACTGATGTCATCTTACTAAAAGAATAGTACACAACAACTAAAGAAGCCCGATGAAATTCATGCCATAAAAAACGGATTTCAAAATTTTTTTTTCTCTTTTATTGTTGGCGAAAAACAACAATCACACAAGACAAGCTACATAAAACTTGTTTAGCACGACACATGGTGCCCAAGGTGTCTACCAGACACACGGTACCCCTTTTGGACACCTTGTATAAAAAATCCTGACTATATTGATGTAAACCTTTGACAAAGCCGTGTGTTTGAGCAGGGTCGAGACTCGATTACTGGTAAAACGAAAATTAGTTTTACGGGAAACTGGGGACATTCGAACAGTAATGAAAGGTGGGGTAAATCATTGAAGCTGCGGTGCCTGGAAGCGTTTTCCGGGCTTTATCGCCGAGAGATATTGTGTTTTTCACACGGAAATGTTTATTTATGTATTTATGCTGTTGAACCATTCAGATTTGAACGACGGCAAAAAATTTCAATTTCTCCCCCTTCTAATTAAATTCCATCTCTGTTTTTGTGTGAGAATTTTTATTTGTTGAAGATTTATCTGGTCTTTAGAAACAGACAATTGACTGAAAAGAAATTTTAGAATTTCATCTTATTCCACATTCCTTATTTTGAGCTTCCTTACTATGCTAAATATAGAACAACCTTCAAATGAACGAACTTACCTGATATATTGTTCTGAAAATTTCTTTTTCCAATCTGCTTCGTTATACCAACTCAGAACTGTCAGAACCGTGACTTTGAAGTATCAAAATTACTCTATTTCGGTTCCTTCATCTTTTTTGGTGAAAAGTATAACCAGTAGTTGAATCAAAAATACTTATGACTTACATCGAACAGTCGAATCAAGAATAAAACACATATTTTCAAGAAAAAATATCATTTCAATTCGTAATGTTGGATATTTTCCATTTCAATGAATTTTCAGCGTAAAGAACCTCATTTATCCGAATTTTGAAAATCGCCAAATTTGTTTATCGGTTTAAAACTGCCTATTGTATTACCAGGAGTATCTGTTTATGTTATCGCGTTCAAAATGATATCCAAATAATCAAAATGAATGAATCACAATATCAAATATTTTTTCACTTTCTATATATGAAGGCCCCCTTTTGTATATAAAATTAGTGACCCATCGAAATTTTGTGAGTTAACCGAACCGAATTCCGGCTTCTCGTATGGGTTAGGCCAAAACGGAAATTCTAGTAGGTTTTTGAGATTTCAAAATTTTGATATGGGGGGGGATCGATCATTCTGAAGCAATTACCATTAGAATGTTCAATGTAAAATTTATATCCTTAGAGGATTTGCCAATTTTATAATTCCGACGGCCATTATACTTCCTTTTGTAGGCGAAATGATGGACAGTGGGAAGAGCAAAATGATTTGGAAAAAGAATTTAAAAATGTCACAAATGAAGTTTTAGTTAACCTTCATTTGCTTGTTTACATGATTCAATTATGAGTAGTTTTATAGTTTCTATTTTCATTTCAATGTAATATTTATGTTATATTTTGTCAATGTGTTTTTTCCATAATTTATAGTTGATTTCGAATAAGCATTCTTGTAAGAAATATTCACTTATGTCTACCTTTTAGTCTTGAGGTGGCACCTCAAGACAGTAGAATGAAAAAATACTGAATTTCATTGAAGGCTCCTGAAATTTTCTATTCTTTAAGCTTGAAAAATTTTGTTTTAATCTTTTTAATCATATTTTACATCATAAAAGTATAAACTATTCAGGGCCGTAGCTACAAATGACTTTGAGGTAGGGCAATGGAGATTGAAGGTAGAGCAGTAAAAATTTTCATCGATCTAATGAAGTTTTCGAATATTTTTTTCTGCTTTTTCAAGGTAGGGCAATGGTGGCATTGCCAGATATTCATTCAATAATCTAAATATTCCTGATTGGAACAATTTCCAAAAAACCTTTCCCAGCACGAATAATTTCCAGGTCCGCTCGGACGATAATTGTAGCGCACGAAGTATAAGTTTCAATTTTCAAAATTGATACGATATAAACTGAAATTAACTTCCTGCTGCGAAGAATTAGCCCAGTGGAACTACTCAGACTATGGTGATAGGTAGGTACATCAAGCCCCTCGGCCTCAGCGTAAATGTGTTCTTAACGTATAATCTTTGAGCGGATCCAAAATAGTGGATAGATTAAGAAACAAAGGCGTTCAACGAGTGTGAAAATTATTATTTTGGATTTTATTTGGTAACTCCTTTTCGCCACAAATTGTAAAATAGATTCGTGAACCGAAATATGTAAGAAGGTTGAAGTAAAATTCATCATCTTCAAGAAAGAAATAATGCCCTAGATAAGGCTCTGTTTGATCCGATATTAATTTGTGGAAAAATTGGGAAAAAAATACAACCCTTCGATATTTCCTCAGTCTCGTTTTTCCCTCAATAAGTCAAGAAGTGCCGCTTTCACAACTGATTCAAACAAGCACGTAAAGGTTTTTGAACTGATTAAATCAGTCACACTTTCCTAACCTACAATTCAAAACGGGCTAGCGGAAATTTCGATCGTAAAATTCAGCGTAAATATAGCTTAAACAACGTCTCGTCTTTATTTATCATCTTCCATTCTTAGACGATGGCACATATTCCAGGCATCGCCCTATCTGCAGATTGAACTGCAATATCGAAGCAGGTCTGGAATTTTAATCAGGAAAAAAGGGGATTCGACCGGCGTTGTGAAACATACGGCATGTTGGAATTTTCTCGTCAACTAGAATTTTCGGGAATAACTCAATTTACGCTCTTCTTCGAACCCCAGAAGATGGCCAATTGAGCGAAAAAATGTCCGGGTTGAAACGACGCATTGATTGCCAGTTTCAATCATTTTCACGGTCGTATTGAGCCGAAATTTGAATAATTGAATTCATTCTCGCATTATAACTCTCTCTGAAGCAATCACTTTTTGTGTTCTTTTCTGGTTTCTGGGTGAAACGTGAGAAGAGTGTGAATGTTTACTGACGAAGGAAGTAACAGTGGATGAGAAGTCTATGGTTTGACAGTTGAAATTGTCAAAATATGTTGACATTTCTATTACTTTAATATGAGTTTTGCGGAAGTATTCCAAAAAATTTCAAAAAGCACTGCCGTGAAGGCAGCAACTTTTGCGCGCATGTTTAATGTAGATGACCGCTTCAGCAACGAATTTGAACATGCACTTTTCGGCCTAACGCCTAACGGAAGACTGCGTAAACACAATAACTCCCGAAAGAAACAACTAAGGAACTCGATATTTGTAGAGAAGGCTTGGACTCTAATTACGAAGGCCGAATTCGTGAATGGGTAAAATCCACCCAATGATTCCGTAGATATACCCAATCAAAATTTTATTTTTTCAATATTTCCAAAAATACAGATCAGATCGAATTGAAATCCAGTACTTCATCGAAAAATAACAGTTCGAAGTTTCATACAGAATTTGATGAGGATGATATGATAAGAAAAATCATAGAAATTTTTTTTTTCAAATTGTTCTGATGACACGATTATCACAAAATTTCGCATGAAGTTTTCTTTCAGCATCTCAAAACTAGCTGTGAAGTTTCATCAGGACTGAATCAGTATTTCTCGAGTTATACCGAAAAAATAAAGGATATCGAGAAGAAAACCTCGAAATTTGACACATTTTTTCCGGATATCTCCGAAACTTATGATTGTATCGAACTGAAATTTGGTACACTGCTGTGAAATATGAAGTTCAAAGTGTAAGTGGACTTTTTTTTTGGATATGATAAATGGTTTCCGAAAAAAAAAATTTTTTGGAAAAAAATTTCGAAAAAAAATTTTTTTTAAATTCACTGAAAATCTGATCCTGACGAAATTCAGCTCAAAGTTGCGCGTCGTTATATTCCAACCAACTGCCAAGTTTGAATCTAATTTCCCGAGTAGTTTCTAAAATAAAAAATAAATAACTTCAAAACTTCAACTGCCTATAACTCCGAAACTATTCGACCGATTTGGCTCATTAACGAACTTAACCGCGGCATTCTGATGCGCAACCTATCCTGGAAGTTTCAAGTTGCTAGCTTGCTTCTGTCGACAGTTAGCGTGTCTACGGCCGGACAGAATCGATTTTGACACCTAGTCGATTGAGACCATTTTCGGCTCAATCATCCAAAATTACAGACATTTGGACAAAACGATAGCACGCTGTTCCCCTAGAACATGCGAGCAAAAACTGTAGAAACCACTGACGTAAAGTCTGCACCTTTTGCGTACATGGTCGATTTGGATGAGGGAAAAAAATCATGGAAACTGTTCAGATGACATAATCATCACGAAATTTTGCCTCAAATATCGTATCAGAATTCACCAACTAGTCTTAAACTGGTCCAAAATGGCAAATCATCCTTCATTACAGCTTTTTTCGCAGAAGTCCGACTTGAAAACTGACTGATGCTTCTGACAGCCAATTTTATTAATGTTAAGAGTTAAGTGAAATTTATTATGCCTTTTTTGAGAAAGTTCTATCGAAGCAGATGTTGCGTTATTTATTTTACTCAAACCAATCTGAGAAGAACAACATACAATGATTAAAATTATTTCTTTATGAAAAGACTGAAGAGAACTATATTTTCCATTGAGTCATGCAGAGAAGAGGTATAAAGAAATAAAATCTTCAGTGAAAAATAAACTTCAAAATATAAATAATGAAGATATTGACAAGCATTACAAGTGAAGATAAACTACTGCTATAGAAAAGTAAATCTTCTTGACATTTCTGATAATGTTGAATACTGCTAACTTCACCTTCGTGAATGACTTCTGAATAAATATAATTTCAATGCCACATCTGAATGAAATTCATCTTCCATTACATGTTGGATCTGTCATAAATTTTTCGATTTTTTCAGCATCAAAATGGCACAGGTTCTCTCAGTTCACTCAACTATTTCTGGAAGAGTGTTGATATAATCAAAATCTCATAACAGAAATCACTAATTCCTAGATATACCATGAGTGATTGAATCTAAAGCATCCATGTATGAGTCTAAGGGCCGTATTTATAGTTGCTCCTTGAGGCTTCCTTACTGAAGGTCGCCTTGAATTGGCTTTTCTATGGAAACAAATTCAAGTTTGTTTGCATAGAAAAGCAAACTCAAGGCGGCCTTCAGTAAGGAAGCCTCAAGGAGCAACTATAAATACGGCCCTAAGCCATCCTTGAATCTGAACTCATTACTGAAATCAGTAATGAGTTCAGATTCATATATTCAGGAATATATTGTAGAACAGCATCCAGGAATTCAATCAGGTGGAGTGAAACCGGCAATTTAATAAGCTTGGCTTAGCAGTTCTCATTTCCTCGTCAAATAGAATTTTCTAAAATTACTCAATTTTCCACCCTTTATCTGCTAGAGAAGTTGGAAAATAGATTGAAAATTGTAGATGGTGGATGGATAATGTAGTTCAATAGGGTTGGGAAATAATTTTCAATAACTTGCGCGAATATTTCCGTTGTGATTCAAAGCTCATTTTTTTTATATTTTTCGAGTTATTACGTTCATTCAGTTCTCTGATAGAAAAAACTTGTCATTCATACAACACTCTTTCTACTCAGCGCAAAACGAAAAGATCATCAACTGTTGTTATAGAAAGAATCGATTTATTAAACAAGCACAAAGTGAAGGAAAAGTCACCTGTTCAGATATATTGATTTTGTGATTTCTTAGCGGAACAATCTCGCGATCTCCTATTCAAATGCTTCTTAAAAAACTCTGCCTACACCTAGAAGACATGCGAGTACTAGATTTCAGTTCAACTGGATTTTTTCTCTCAAAAAAATTAGGAAAATAAAAGATCTAATGCATGTATAATCATTTGACTCAGTACTTCCATTCACGAATTCAACTTTCTCGATAACGTCCGAAGTCTGCTTCAAAACCAGAAATGTGCTAGCAGTTCGTTTGTTTCGAAAGATATCGTTATTAACTGTCATTTGTAAAGCTGTATAAATATTATTTCTCTGTTTATGTTGTTTTCGATTCATGACTCGGATGAATCAGTTCATTTAAAGTCCAGCTCCAATATATAAAACACATACAGGGTGTCCCGAGATGTTATATATAGCCAATATCTCGGCTTTCAGACAAAGTAGGAAGTCTACCAAAAGTTTTCGTACAATTTTGTTTTTGACTACCCCTCCTAAAAAACTCCTCCAAGAAATCTATTTCAAATTCCTCCATTATATTCTCTTCACTCTAAGCGACTCCCAAATGAATAATTTGAATTACACCATTAAATTTTTTCATGCTAAACGATGTGTTTTGTTTATTGTCTGTATTGAAAATCTTGGGACCCCAAAAATGTTTTACAATGAATCGAAAAAACGGTGAATGTGCCACAATTTGTAATGATCATTTTTAAGGGTTGAATTAATTTAAAATTGTTTAAGTATGTTCAAGCATATTTTTTTAACCAGGGTATATATTTGAGATTTTTTTAGGAGTGGTTATCAGAAACAAAATTTCTATGGCGAATTCTGGTGGAGTTTTTGATGTCATTCAAAATACTTCTTCTTTTAACTTTCTGTCTGAGAGCCGATATATTGGATGTATGAAATATCTTGCGACACCCTGTAAACTTTTCCAGAACAATATACTTATTTTTTTTTTCATTTCAGAACATAAGGCTTGAATTGACTTCTGCTGTTAAAATAATCATCTAAAAAGTAAGTAGTTGAAATATATTCATAATTCTGGTATGACAGAATTTCATAATACTTTCATTGATGATATCATTACATTGAGGATTAAAGGAGTAGCATAGAATATCATGAGTGTCCACTGAAGTTCTTGAATGCTGAGTTTCCAACAACACATGTATAGATAATTCTTTCAAATTGCTTTACATTTTGATGTATTTCAATTTCATTTTGATCAAAAACGAGTGAAGCATTTTCGCTCGATAGCAAGAAATATTTTTAATTTTCTGGCGATATCTTCAAGAGGCTGTATCTAAGTAAGAGCTGCCAAAAACAAACTTTATATGAAAGACACACCCCATTTTATGACAAGGAATCACTCCTCAATTTTTCTCGCAACTTTTCACTCACACCCTGTATAGAATTTTTTTGAAAAATTTGCATAAATATTTGCTCGACTTGATTATTTTCAGTGATGTTTCTCAGGAAATCTATGGTTTTGTGTCAGGAATTCAACAAATCTAGAAATAGGTTCGATTTTGAGATATGTCAATAATCAACCTGTCTCTTTTTGACAATCATTAAGAGACCAAAATAAAGCCGAAACTTGTCATTAATCGAAAGGTTCTGTTAACCAAAAATGAGAGTAAAAAAACATTTCTTCTTGATTTCGTTCATCCTTCTGAATAAATACGTATGCTTCGGAACGATAGACATCAACATACCAGAGCTGCACTATTTAGCAGATCACTTAACTTCCGAAGAATGCAGGAAATTGGTAGCAGCAGCCCATTTCAAGAACTACGAACTTCCGAATGCCCTTTCAGAAGCGGAATTGAAAGTAACCAAGGATTTATCCTGCTTCGAATTGCTTTTACACTGGAACTCGTCTCCGGGAGAGGGCAAGGGACAAACTCACGAAATTTTAGAACACAGGTTGCGGCAACTTGGGAAGTATCAAATAGCAGACACTTTAGGAAAAACTGTCTTCAATGAAATCGGCAAAGACTTGGAGAATGCATTGGAAAGTGGATTTAGGAGTGCGGATAACGATAGCTCTAGTGAGGATACATTCGAAGATGCAACTGTTAAATATGAAGACCCTAGTGAATGGACTCCAATTGATACAATCATGTTTAGTCTTTTATCGATTCTGATAGTGGCGTGTATTTCTGTGTGCTGCATTGTCTTTTTTATATATGTTCGTCGGAAAGTGAGGGAGTGTGGGAGCAAAAGTGGAAGAAAGTATAAGAGAATTGATTTAAGTGGCGATTCTTCCGGAACTGAATCAGAAGAAAAATTTGATATACGGAATGCTAAGGTTTATATGTTCACGGATTGAGAAAGGTCCCATAACGAATCATTCCTTCTTGATAGATGACATTAGAAGGAATCGTTGATCAGCTCATTGGTGATAATCTGAGATACAACCTTGAAATACTCTTGCTTAAAATACACCACTTGTTCCCTCTGTAGAAAGAGTCGAACTGAAAATCAACACGACTCCTTGTTTTCTAGTTATAGCTCCAGAACACAAAAAATTTAGAGCTGAAGGTACACGAAACAGCACCTATTCAATTGAAATTGTCGATAGCGGTAGTTGAACTACATCGGAATCATTTTCAGATCTATAACAGATAATATCTTTTAAATATTCATGATATCTCATCAATCAATCATCTTACAGATATAGTGAAAGATTTCAAGAATGGACAAGATTGTACATGTTTTTCTTAGTAGAAACTAAGTTTCGTGGAATTCCTGATATTTGCGCAATCACTTATTTAAGTTTACAATGAATAATAATATATTATTTCCATAAAAGTATCCAGAATAATTAATTAGAACCTTCCACCTTATATTACACTACTTATCGTTTATTGGTTGATATCCTTTTTACGGGGGATATCTATACAAAGTGTAACAGCCAAATGGAATAAATTCGATAACGAATAAATGAGGGCGTGTTGGGAAAAACGCTTGGACACGTCGATTAGTAATTTCAAATGCGCGTATTTTTCGAGAAAATAAAATTATATAGGGTGTTCCATGCGACCATGGCCAATACCAACTTTCTTATTTCATATGTAACCCCCTGTATATTATTTATTTTTTGGATTCTTCAGAAAATTCTAGACACAATTCATGTACAATGTCCTATACCCATCTTCAACTTTTTCGGAAATATTAAGTGTTTTCAGAAATGTTGAGTAACGTTAGAAGACAATTCTACTCCAGATTAGCATGTTGCCAAGACGTTCGCGGCGAGCATTTTGAACATTGAAATTAATCTTTTTTTTGGTTTTTTTTTGATTATTAAGAAATAATCAGTATTACTTATAAGGTTTTAAGTGTAATGTACCGAATTTGTGAAATAAAATAATTTTTATTCAAAACGTTGATTTTTGCACTAAATCTGAAAACACCTAATATTTCCGAAAAAGTTGAAGATAGGTATAGGACATTGTACATGAAGTATGTCAAGAAGTTTCTGAGGAATCCAAAAAATAAATGATACATAGGGAGTTACATTTGAAATAAGAAAGTTGGTATTGGCCACGGTCGCATGGAACACCCTATATAATTTTATTTTCTTGAAAAATATGCGCATTTAAAATTACAAATCGACGTGTCCGAGCGTTTTTCCCAACACGCCCTCGTTTATTCGTTATCGAATTTATTCCATTTGGCTGTTACACTATGTATATGAATGCGAAGGACTTTGGTACTTGATTTCCTGATGAAAATAAACGGGGTCCTTATATTATTCCTTTATCTTGCCTTCCAAGAATCAGCCTCTAGAAGGGGTTGTCTATTTGGGATGACTACAAATTAAAGAGAACTATATGGATGCCCTAATTTTCTCAGCCCTTAAACTTCATTATTACTCGTTGGAAATACATATATCCAGTCTTTGATTCTTCTTCAAGAATTCTTTGTGACAACGTTATTATCGACTGTTTCCCGAAATTGAAAGGGAAATTCTTTCCCTAGAATTGAATGGAAAATCATCAAAAAGGAGATTTTTGGTTTATCTTTCTCATGAAAAGATAGGTTTGATATTTTCGACCCCAAATACTGCAGATGAGGTGGCAAAGCAATGCAAAGAACATCTTCACAGTAAAAAACTATTCAAAAATAAATATAAATTGTTGTTCATGCAGAACGCCCTTGCTGATTCGAACTATTTGTCAGGGGCACCTTCGAGAAAAAATATTGCCTCATTACAATATCATAGTTAGGCAAACGATGAACGAAGTGACCAGTAGCGTTTGAGAGCCTGACAACTCCATTAGACAATAAAGAGAAAATAATTGTGCAAATTTTTTTGTTGTTGTCGGATGAAGAGGAAGTTATAGACTCTGAAACGTTATAGTTCACATCGTGGATGGCTTGCATTATTCCGATATTGTTCTATAAGCCTGGTCCAGATGAGTGTAATCCGAACTGCGAAAACATAGGGAGTTTTATGGTTCGAGGCAGCGCACTCTCTGCTCCCTCGGGACTCGGTTTTTAACTCGAACGCTGCATTCGAATTTACAGTTCGAGGTTGAGCTCGAGTGCCGTCCACACTATTCGCCGAATCGTTTATCAAATCTCATCGCTTTCGCTGTTCGGAGTACGGTACTTAATCTGGACCCGGCTTTAGGCAACATGTTTTTCAGGAAATGCCCTTGCAACCCGTGCCCCGCAATAATCCATAAATATCAATCAAGAATTGATTTCTGATACGTTTTTTCAGATATCGGCAGTAAAAACCTATAAAACACCTGAAAAACCATCTTCTTTTCAACCCCTTTTAGAGGGTGTATTTTGAAAAGGGTTAGTGATTTAAAAGAAAATATATGATTGTTCAAACTCATTTTCATCGAGCGAACAAGCTCAAAAGTTCTTTTGATTTGTTTACAGACACCATATATGTATACAGTGCGCGTCCAAAATATGGAAAAAATTCAGTTTTTCAGAAGAAAAATATTTGGCAACAAAAGCCTGAAACAGGTAAATTTTTGTTTCACTGTTCCCAAATTTATATGCATTTTTGAAGGATTTTTGTTGCACCCTGTTCTATTCCCATCAACCCTGTAAATTTTTTGAATAGGGAAAGCAGGTCATGTGGTACTTTTTCAGAGAGGTCTTTGAATATTCTTTACAGGCGTGCTGAAATTTTCAAGAAATTTTTTTTTTGAAAAATAAGTTACTTCGAAGAGGTTTTCAGTATGTGCACTTTGTCATGGCTCATTTGCTTTGAGAAGATGGTACCTGATGAAATATGTCACCGAATTAAAGTCGACCATTACAGTTTTGTTCATGCACAACTTTCAACCCCTTTCAACCCCCTCACGTGAATTTTCTGAATTTCTGCACGCCTGTAAAGAAGATACAAACAGCTTGCCAAAAAAGAACCACATGATCTATTTTCCCTATTCAAAAAATTTAGAGGGTTGATGGGGATGGCACAGGGTGCAATAAAATCCTTCAAAAATACATAACATTTGGAAAAAGTGAAACAAAAATTGACCTGTTTCAGGATTTTGTTGCCAAATATTTTTCTTCTGAGAAAATGAATTTGTTCCATAATTTTGACGCGCACTGTATATTATGGTCGTTTGAAATGTTGAAGAAGTGATTATCCGAATATTTGCAGAACCGTGCATTGTTTTCGTGATCCCCATGTACATTATATGGAAATGACGAAGGATATAGCCTTTCAACGTCCGCAATTCTATTGAGCTTATATACCCACATCAATAAATCTCATGAAACCTGGCAAGCAAGTCTGAAGAAATTTGTCCGAACTGGCACAAAAACCGGTGAAATATTGAGCTAAACCAGGCACACCTTCAGTGACATTTTTTGCTCAGTTTACGTTTGAGTAATCGGGCAATTTTCTTTGCCGATAAATTGAAGGTGTACAGGACGATTTAGGTTACCTATTTTTTGCCACATTTACAAGGGGGGCTATCTATGGATATATCTATAGAAATGCAAATTGGAATCCGGTGGCTGAATGCCCATTCAATCAGTCAAGATGAAGGAAATATGTATGACGGAAATTTTGAATGAGAATTTTCCTCACAGCCTCAACATTGAATGATATATGCACATATGGTGCGGACAATCTGTTACATATTTTGAATCTGAAAAGTAGTCCAAATATGGTCAATGACACGGTTTCTGGTTTTCTCCGTGGTTTGCTGATAGTTGCAAGCATCGGGAAATCTGCCATGAAGAATCTGAAATATTAATGGAAGCTACCAACATGTCATACTAAAACTAGTCAAATTAGAGCTTTTTCTGATCTTCCGAGTTGGACTCTTTCAAATAATTTTGTGGAGGTAAATTAATTTTGACAAATATAAGTTTTGATGATCAGAACAGCAAGAGAATATATCTTGAGATGCCCTTCAGAGGTTAAGTGCATATAATAAGTGATGTGGTTAGGCTCATGCTGATTTGTCGTTTTTGCGAAGTCGTCACGAAAATTAAATCTAATCGTTTGAATAAGGAAAATAATGAGAATAAAGTAGACAATTTCAAGCCAGAGATTGCTACTTGGATAGTAGAATAGAACCAGGGACAGCAACAGATGTCTTTCATCATGATTTATATTCTCGCATACTATCGCAGAATAACTCTCATTCTGTGCAATGCACTCGTCATCTGTGACGACACTAACTTCTAGTACGAGATCCGGCTACAGAATTAGTGCGCTCATCGAGTATTTGCTTGAAACAAATTTTACATACATTCGTTTATAGGAAAATATATATCTACAGTGTTGCCCATCAAAATGTGGCCGCAAGTATTTTTGAATGAAAAAGTATTAAGTGTTTTGTGGAAGAAAACGCATTCCCTTGTTTTTTCAAAAAAGATATCATCCACCTCATATGTGCAGACTGCCGTTGCGCCATTGGCCACACCTCTTCGCAGCCAGGAATGAACGGATATGATGTCGGTACTTTTTACGTTCATAACGTACATCTATTATTTATATTTATATCAAATTAAAGCTGATTTTTTTCTGTGTACGATGACGTAGAGTTGTCTGAGTAAATCTAGCGGAAAATAAGAGATGCTGCCACATTTTGATGAGCCACCCTGTTGATATTTATTTCCCTATTGATGAATGTTTGTGGAAATTTTGTTTCAAGCAAATACTCGATGGGCGCACTAACTCTGCAGCGGGATCTTAGACTATTCCAACATTTCCGCAACGAACAGAGTACAAGTTTACAGTAATACACACCGAACTGTATCAGTGCTACACTATCTACACTGGTGTACAAAAGTGTAGTTCATGGAAGCAGAATTGGTTTATTGGTAGTACCTGCATGAACTACACTAACTACACTCACTCCACTGACTTCCCGTTCTCAGTGCAGCTGAGTGTAGTCGCAGATATCCGTTCTATGATTTTCACAAAATAGAAATATATCATGCTTAATTCTGTTTCGCAAATCCAATATAACAGAATTCTATGCTCCTTTTGTTTTCGCTATCATCTCGAAGTTATGTGGTTTTCTTGATTCTTCGTTAAGTAAAGTGTCTTCAAGAAAAAATTGCTGATCGTTCGAATATTGCAAATGAACGTAGGAAGAAAGTGGACAATTTCAAGCAAGTGATTGTTATCTAGATAACCATGATATAAATAACATCATAGGACCAGCGACAACCACAGATGTCTATGATCATGACTACGTATGACGCCTACCATTACGAATAATTATAAAAGAAGAAAACCACACTGCAATCGTATTTGTGACATATCCACAACCATGATGTAAAAAACATGGTATGCTCATCTGTGAAATGAGTGACGTCAGCTTGTTGAAAATACAAGGAGTTATATATTCTGTGCTTTGAATTTTCATGTTAATTTAACGCACAGAATATATGACTCCTTGACCCTTGTATTTTCAACTAACTGACTCACTCATTTCACAGATGAGCACATAGTGCAAGTTTACAACAAAAAACACCGAACGGTATCAGAAGATTCCACTTCATGTTTCTAAGTCCATGCTAACATTCTCAAAGTGAACCATAGATTCATATGTATCGAGTATGAAATGAACGCGTTCTGAATTTCTGTGAAACACAAGTCTGTTCTCTTGAATCGATACAGGAATTTTCATCTCGTTTTCCATTCTAATAATTAATGTCTTCAATATATCATATTTCGACCTATATCCTGTTTATCTTTCCTATCAGAATCGATGACAAATTCCACTCTCTCTCCTGGAAATGTCACGTGTCAAAAACATGAAAGGTGTCCGTTCCGAAGGAATTCCGGAAGGGTGCTAATGTATTATAATTGTGAATAATTGAGGAAAATCCCCAGGATAGGGATATCCGAGAGGAATTCGAGATATGTAAATGAAACTAATATATCAAGATTTTCGTGAATCAATTTGATGAATATGAGATAAGGCTCAAACCCGGATTGTATAAAAAGAGCGACGGCAGAGGATGGATGATGAATCACCCTCCTAAAGCTTCCTACTAATGACGTCATGTAAAATTTACGGAATAAAGGATCGCGTAACCTTCGAAATCTTATTCGGGGACCATGGGGCCATATTTCATTGCGTATAGCTATTATCACATGCCTGTCTCATAATTTGGAGAAACTGTCTTTATTTAATCTGAGGATCAGTCATTTCCTGGATTGGAAATCGGGATGAACGAAACTCTTATTATTCGCTTTTAGCAGAAGTTCTCGGGTTTAAAATGATGGATAAAGGAAGCTGGCCATTTAAATTTCTGGTCCTATTTCATGGGAGTGATGAAATTCTGAAATTCTTCGCATTAAAAATTCAATATTTACGAAAATGAAGATCGGATCGAGCTGAAATTTGACACACTTTTGACACATGTCACCCTCGAGGTTTGCGCCCTCCTTATCACTTGATTAGGGATTCAGGAAAAAAAAAACGAAAATCTGAAAAATCCGCAATAAAATTTTATCTGAACTTTGCATAAACTAGCGCCTGGGTATTCTACAACTTGCCCCTAAGCTTGAATCTGATTTCGTGGGCAATTCCTGAGATATAATGAGGAAATAACCTCAAAAATTCAATTCAGTACAACTCAGGAACGGTTTCGCGGGTTTAGTCCACTAATGAAATGAATCGTCGCATTTGGATGCACTACCTAAATTGAAAGTTCCAAATAGTAGTGATGACAAGACAGTACCTCGCTTTTTCTAGTTTTCAATTTTTTTTGATTAAGCAAATAAATTACTTTCACTGACAATACTATCACTATCAGCTGATCTCCAAAGCAGGTGATCATGATATGCATGCGTGGTTTCAAAGTTTTTCCTCAAAAAGGAGCTGAATATGAAAAAATTTCAAAAAGCACTGCCGTGAAGGCAGCAACTTTTGCGCGCATGTTCAATGTAGATGACCGCTTCAGCAACGAATTTGAACATGCACGCAAAAGCTGCTGCCTTCACGGCAGTGCTTTCTGAAATTTCTTACTGATAAATTACTGGATTTCAATTCGATCAAATCTGCATTTTTGGAAATATTAGAAAAATAAAATTTTGATTGGTTATATCTACGGAATCATTAGGTGGATTTTACCCATTCACGAATTCGAACCTTCGTAATTAAGCCCCAAACCTACTCTACAAATATCGAGTTCCTTAGTCGTTTTGTCCGGAAGTTATTGTATTAACGGTCAGCCTAACGGCTGACTGCGTAAACACAAAAAATTCCGAAAGAAACAACTTAAAAACTCGATATTTGTAGAGAAGGTTTGGATCTTAATAACGAAGGCCGAATTCGTGAATGGGTAAAATCCACCCAATGATTCCGTAGATATACCCAATCAAAATTTTATTTTTCCAATATTTCCAAAAATACAGATCAGATCGAATTGAAATCCAGTACTTCATCGAAAAATAAAAGTTCGAAGTTTCATACAAAATTTAATGAGGATGATATGATATGAAAATCATAGAAATTTTTTTTTTCAAATTGTTCTTATGACACGATTATCACGAAATTTCGCATAAAGTTGTCTTTCAGCATCTCAAAACTAGCTGTGAAGTTTTATCAGGACTGAATCAGTATTTCTCGAGTTATACCGAAAGAATCAACGATATTTAGAAGAAAACCTCGAAATTTGACATATTTTTCCCGATATCTCCAAAACTTATGATCGTATCGAACTGAAATTCGGTACACTGCTGTGAAATATGAAGCTCAAAGTGCGGGTGGATTTTTTTTTAATGTGATGGATGGTTTCCGGAAAAAAAAATTTTTTGTAAAAAAATTTCAACAAAATTTTTTTTTTTAGTTACTGACAATCTGATCCTGACGAAATTTGGCTCAAAGTTGCGCGTCGTTATACTCCACCTAACTGCCAAGTTTGAATCTAATCGCTCAAATAGTTTCTGAAATGAAAAATAAATAACTTCAAAATTTCAAGTGCCTATAACTTAAAAACTATTATACCGATTTGGCCCATTAACGAACTCAACCGCGGCATTCTGATGCGCAACCTATCCTGAAAGTTTCAAGTTGCTAGCTTGCTTCTGTCGACAGTTATTGTGTCTACGGCTGGACGGACGGCCGGCCGACCGGCCGGACAGAATCGATTTTGGCACCGGATTCGTCATCAGTGAGTCCAACCTAGTCCATTGAGACCATTTTCGGCTCAATCGTCCAAAATTAAAGACATTTGGACAAAACGATAGCACGCTGTTTCCCTAGAACATGCGCGCAAAAAGATTAAAATAAATCTAAGAAAATGAGGAAGCCGAATAATCAATATTCGTTCCGACCAATTTTCAACGTTATTAGATTTTGAATTTCTATTCTCCGGCTCCATTAGTTCATTGGTAGACTTGATCTTACGCATTGATCACCAAATTGATAACGGATTCTCGTATTGAACGAGAATCTTACTCGAAACCTGAAGTTTGAATTCTACAAACTGAAAAACTTTAAATATTCCATATTCTTGTTGTAATATTGGCAGTTGCAATTTCGCTGCTTGCAAAAATGCAAAGAATATTTCTCAGGATAGACCTCATAGTCTATCAAACGAATTCTGCAGATGAATACATCCATCACGATTGTCTGCCAGATTCTTTCATATTACCCGACTTACATCAACCCGGAATCTCCAACATTTACCAAACCTCCCCCGTCCCTCTGCAACATATCACAGAAAAGAGAAAATGGGAATCTCGAATATCCATCATATTTCCTCCCGAAGTGAACATCTTGGGTTCAAGAAAAGAAGAACAATGATTATCTCTGCGACCCGACAATATGAAACCGTGCCCGTTCCTTTGAACAGTTTTGTGGAGCTTGCAAATGGCCGCTGGCTAGGCGAAATTGGACGCCCACCGTGCCAGCGTTTGCCATCCGCCGCGGTCCAGATAAATCCAAAAGAGCTGCCGCCCGATAAAAGGCACATCAAGCGGATGAGGAGTATCACGGATCTAGACGAAACCGATGTCAACTCGGACACTTTTTCTCGAATATTCGCAGACAATGTGATTACCGGAATGAATGTTCTCCTTCTTATATGTCTCCTTTTCCGGGCATTCGCATTTGTGACGATATTAAACTTGAAGGCGTAGAGTTCTCGCCCTGAGTGTCGACTTAAAATATCCATTGAGTGGATTAGAATCTAGAAGTATATCAATCCAACAGTTTTATTCAATAAGGTGTGAATCGGGGCGAGCTAAATCCCGGAATAGACAGACTTGGACGGAATTTCGACTTCTTTGGAAGGTAGTTGAGAGGGAGAGCTATCAAGTTCACTAAAGAACGTGATCCTACGGTGATTCCAGGTATTATTGAGAAATTCACGAAATTGACAAAGTAGGGTATCGCTCCCGGCTCGTTCGCCATTTTGCAACTCTAGAAAAATGGCTCTGCTTCAAACGTCTTACTAGGGTTTTTGCTCTCACATCTCAATTGATCTTTTCTTTTTTTTCTATCGCTAAAATTAGTTGAAGGCCTTCACGGTTACATATACAAGGTGTGTATAACATTGTTGAGTAGGTGTCCCGGATTGGACTTGTGTGGGAAAGACGAGAAGCGTCGAGAGATTGAGATAAACCAATAGACGACTTCGGCCCAAGTTGCCAACCCACAATTTTCTTCACAAATTTACTATCACTGGGGAACGAGAATTTCAGGACTAATTCGACATGATAAGGTTCCCGTTATTTATAAATATCCGTAAAAGATGCCTCGGCTCTTCAAACAAGATAATTCCTTCCAAATATAGGTTTTTTTAGACTGAAATTTGAGTTGGGATTCCTGATTTCATGTTAATATAGTGTCAAGTTTTAAAAGGATATGTTCCGCAAATCAACTTGGTTACTTCGGATGTCGGTTTTCCGTTCTGTAAATATGAAATATTCGGTTGGTTCCTGAAAAAAAGGTTCATTACGGAATTTGATTCATGAAGAAGCAATCTTTCTGTCACCAGAACATAGACATATTAAGTCTATGCACCAGAACGACAATCAATGTTTTATGGTAACATATCTATAGCATAGAACAATCTTTATTAACCTTATGATCCATAGACCATACCTAGTAATTTTTCCATTGTTGATTGTTGTCTCATCTATGTTTTATGGATCATAAAGTAAATAAAGATTGTTCTTTGCTATGGATATGTTACCACAGAACATTGACTGTCGTTCTGGTGACAGGAAGAACGTTTTTTCATCAATCAAATTCCATATTGAACCTTTTCTCAGGGACCAACCGAATATTTCATATTTACGGAATAGAAAACCGACAAATGAAAAAACCAAGTTGATTTGCGGAACATATCCTATAAAAATTTGACACTATTAGCATGAAATCAGGAATCCCAACTTAAATTTCAGCCATTCAGAGATTATCTTAACAAAACCCTATATTTGGAAGGAATTATCTTGTTTGAGGAGCCGAGGCATCTTTAACGGATATTTATAAATAACGTGAACCTTATCATGTCGAATTTGTCCTGAAATTCCCGTTCCCCAGTGATAGTAAACTTGTGAAGAAAATTGTGGGTTGGCAACTTGGGCCGAAGTCGTCTATTGATATGAGATGACAGTGTTTATATGCTTCAAACTATTCTCATAATTCCATAGAAACCATTTTAGCAGAAAGTTGATTAAATGAAGGCAAGGGTTGCGTAAATTTCTATTCTTATGAGACTATTATTACTCCATACAAAAGAGTCGTTACGCTATTCAATAAGTTCAAAAAAATACATATGATTGAGATTGTGAAGCATAAATATTTCTTTCATATTTAACCTACTTTATCGTTATGCTTTCGGTATTTCGAAATGATAAGCATGGAAAAATTTTGGTTCAAGACAATATATAAATTTGTTGAAATCTACATTATCTGGAATTAGAATATAACTGAGATTCATTTTAAGTGATCTAAAAATTTTCAAGTTTGAATGTGAATCGAATTGCAACTCGTATTTGCATCCCAACAAAATCAGTTCCGAACTGTTCGGCCAGATCATTGAGACTCAGACCAAGAAACAGGAATTTTTCCAGAATTTCCTCGAAAAAACTTGTTTCTTCGGGGACAAGTAAGCAGATGAATTTTAGCACATACAGCACATCGGAAATATAGGGGAAAACTGTGTCGAGTTTTTACTAATTCGAAATTTCGAGATTATTCCCTGAAAATTTCGAAAAATACATTTAAAATTAAAACTAGGTTACTTATTGTTCAAAATACCGACGCACAATGAAGTGCCGAATTCTTTGACGATTTCATCAGTGATATAATCCTTAGAGAAATTTCTTCAAAATAATTATATTATATTTGTCAATTAAATATTGAATTTTAATTCGATCTATTCCAGGCATTTTTATAAATACATTAACAAGAAATATTCGGGGCTCTATGAGAAGCACATCAAACGTATAAAAAGTATAATGCAGAAATAATGTTTGTGTACGTTACTTCCACCAAATTCATTATCCAGCTTTTGTACATCTCTCTGGATTCTCACGTCTCTGAAGATATTAAGCCTTCCGTCGCACATTTTACAGTCGAGCGTTATTTCAACCCAGAATGTAAAAATTTCATCAAGTAAATTAGAATGTGGATGCTTATGCTAGTTTTTCTCTGTGGTGGGATTAAATGGGGAATTTTCAATTTTCCTTATCGAGGGGGTTATGTGATAATTAATTACATTTTCAGTTTTATTTTTTTTTATAAAAACTTCTTTATCCTCACGAGATGAGGGGTTTAGTTGAAAAAAACTGGTCACGGTTGTAGGGTGAGATTGGGTATGATCTGTCAAATAAAGAAAAATTATTATCAGTAATTAGTTAATATTCCTTCTTAAATTTTCGTTCAATAAAAAAAAAAAAATATTCTGCTATCATAGGCAGAACAAGTGACCTCAATAGGTCTCAGAACTTTTCATACAACAAACTTCAAAAGAACATAGCTTTGACCGGCATTGGACTTAATGGTGGACTACGTTCGCAATATCACCAGGCATGAATACAGTATAACCCCCCAGGATAGTTACATCCTGAAGAATCAGCATTTGCCCGAAGGCCACATATCAGATATCTATACCACAATTCATTGTTTAGTCTGTATTCTTCAAATATCATAACAGTGAGTCATCTCCAGCCTTCGAACTTCCGAGGTGGTTTGCTTTGTGTTTTAGCCATTCTGGAAGTGATAAAATACAGAGTGAGAACGATAATCTTTTAATCTATTATATGTATTTCCATCATCAATATCAGACACTATATTAATCGAAGAAAAATTAACTCATCTC
Source organism: Myrrha octodecimguttata (assembly GCA_958510865.1). Lineage (NCBI taxonomy): Eukaryota > Metazoa > Arthropoda > Insecta > Coleoptera > Coccinellidae > Myrrha > Myrrha octodecimguttata. Next base: position 74,067,716 of record OY294056.1, on the reverse strand, counting down.
TCGAATTTTGACGTGAAAAAAATACTTGTTAAAAGTTTACCAGTAGTTGTTTGTTAGGGTGCGGAGAACTGTCACGCACCTATTGTAAGTATACAGGATGTTCCACCATAAACTGTAAAAAGTATGATGAATAATTATGTGCTTCTTGCATTCAACTATAAAAAATAAGCTTGCTGTTCTTTTCATTGAAGATTAGAGAAAAATTCTACATTTCCCAAAGTTGACCAAAAATTCAGCTTCAATATTATTTCAGCAAATAACAATTGGTAATATCGATTACAGGGTGTTTTCGAAGGATTTCGAATTATTTGGCAAGGTTTTATTATGGTTTCCGCTTCCACTGCCTGAGAAAAACTATTGGAAATTAAATAAATTATTTTTTATATGAATCCTCCAGAATTCAAACCACTCGTAAATGGCAGTTTGTCGAGAAAATTTTGTCCAGTGAACAAAAAACGGTTATGGAACAATTCATAGTCTATGTCTGACTACTCCATCAGAAAATAAAATGAAAATTTTGACACCATCCTTCTTTTCAATATTGTTCATGAGGAAACACTTCTTTACGCGCTTGTTCTGGGTAACAGCGTGTTATCGTTTTTCCACAATGTCTGTAGTTTTCGAATTTTGAGCTGAAATTGGTCTCGAACGACTTGGTTGGACTCACTGATGAGGAATCCGTTATCAAATTTGATTCTATCTGGCCGACCATCCAGCCGGCCTTGTGAGCTCTGACTTTCTAAAGGAAAGGCCTAGAGTCTTGAAATTTTCAGCTTGGGTTTTCTTCTTGAATATCTCGGTTGAGTTCGTTAATGGGCAAATTCTTCCGAATTATTTTTGTGTTACAGCCATTTGAAATTTCGATTTTTCAATAACTCGAAAAATTTGTATCTCATCGAAATTAAACTTGGTTGGAAGATAAACAGTGTCAATAAAAAGAATCATCCATGGAAAAATTTGAACTATTCCAGTCACCATTTTGTAATTTGAACAAATGCGTAAAAGCTGCTGACTTCACGTCATTACTTTATTGAATTTTTCGAGAATAGTCTGGAACCTGCATTCTGCAAAAGCTATTTCTATTAATAGTAATTTTTATTCAATTTTTCTGAGATATTAGGAGTGAAAATAGAAAAAAAATGTTGAAAGATCGTGACAATTCATTCATGTCAGCGGTCACCATAGGCCACGAGCAGTTTTGACAGTTCAGAGAGAGTGGAGGACCAACAATAACCTAAGATGTACTATTTACTATGGAAAAAGCGATTTGGCTTGTGATTTTGTATATATTTACTATTGCATCATCTAGAGATTATATCTAAACTATTTAATACCTTATAGCTGTAAGAGTTTCAGTAAATATATGAATTTTTTGGAAGCAAAACAATTCTTGCAAGTTGATGCCGTTTTTACATGTTGCTGGATTTAGTAAGGCAGGAAATACTATTTGAAACCCAAGTTTTTTTAAGTAAATTTAGATATTCAAGCTCGAAAAATCAACAACAAATCGATGACAACTACCAATGAGATGTTGAAGTATTTTCATGTGTATGGTATTATCCGGATGTGGAGAGGAACTCAACTTATCCATTTTAAAAGAGAAAAATAAGGAAATTCTATTTGTTCTGACAGGAAAAATCATATTTGCTGAATTCAATCAATCTATAAGTGCGCTTGAATACTGGAAAATTAACAGAATAAATGTTACTTTCCATCCCGTCAGTTACCTCGGTGAAGAACATAGGATGGAGATTAGTCTGCATCATGAATAAAACTTGAATTAGATAGGATTGACTCAACATATACAGGTATGCAATGGAATTGAATTTTGTTCTGATTTTCATGTTTAGTCGAATAATATCATGTACAATGTTTTGGTAGGGCAAGCCGAACGATTCTGGGTATGAAATCTTTGAAAAATTATAAGTTCTCAATGAGCATTTCTTTATTACTTGAACAAAGTAAAATTTTTTCAAGACATTTTCATTCAAGTGTTCAATGCAGTAAAATTTCGAGCTGATTCTCATGATATGTGTATTATTACCGACAATGTTTCGTTTGGGTATGCTGATTGATTCCAGGTAATGAATTTTCTGAGAATCGTCAGTTTTCGAGGAGAATTTCTGTGTGTTTTCACAAAAAAAGGGCCAAATTGTTACTGATCGGCATTTAAGCCAAATTTGATCACCCTTGAGTCGTATTCTAGAAACAAAACCATCCACTGTGTCAATACACTATTTCTGTCTTCTACAGCCAGGAATACCTGGCCGGTTCTATGAAAGAAAAGTTATTAACACTGTGATATCACAAAATATTTTCGCAACATTTCACTTCATATTAAAGTAACAAGGTGCCTATATAATAAACTACAACACACAGAAATATGGCAAACTGAACTAACGAAAGGTCTGTTTATTTGCCAGCTTGTAAAACAATTGACTGATTTCATATTGAATACAGTAAATTTATACTATCCTTATCAAAAAGAGTGGATATATCAGTCCAAAATTTCCAAATGATTACGAAATCACGAGAGAAATCGCTTTCCACCATAGTAAACATTTTAGGTTATTGTTGGTCCTCCAATCTCTCTGAACTGTCAAAACTGCTCGTGACCTATTGCAGTTCTTCGAGTCACAAAACCTCAAGAAATTCGATTTCATTATGAACCACCCCTCAGAAGCTTTCAACTTCAACTTCGTGTTTTTCACCCATATTTGTTATGCTAAAATGCATTATGCAAAATAACATGAAAAAAAACTCCAATACCCATTAATTAATCGGAAAAGGACACCCCAACGGTCCATCAATTAGGATACAGGATTCCGAATCAGGATATTTGCCGAAAGTTGAGGAGTTTTTGTTTTCATCTCATCCATCGACTGCTTGCCGCAAATGACTCGTTTCAATGAATTTTTTATACCGAGGGGTAAAACAGGTCTTTTTATGAACGTGCGTGGAAATGAAGAGATCTTCCGCATCTACCAGGATCATTACTACTTAGCATTAGTGGAAAACTTTCGAGATAATTGAATATGTCCAGCGGTGATGGATCGTGATTAGATTCAGACCAAACTTCCCGGAGCACGTAACTTTCTGAAGTGGAGAATGAAGATTGCTCTCAACATGGAGGGTTTCGTTATTGAGAGCTTGTTTTGCGGAACGCGTTCTCATGTTGCCCAAATTTCTCTAATTTTTTAATTTTTGCCGACAATGGTCATTTCAAACTGAAAAACTGTTTTCAGGGTATTTCCTAGGCTTTCACCCCCAACATCCGAAAAAGCTATTAAAAACAGAGTAAAATAGTTTTCTAGGCTTTCGACTAGAACATCTGAAATAGTAATTCACGTTACAAGGCCGGGAAATGGCTAATTAAAGTACGAGTCTGGAATTTCTAGACGAGTATTTCAATGACATTTCATAGCCATGTATCGTACAACGATTTATTTCATACTGCTCAATATTTATGTCCATAAAGTAAGCAGAGCCACTTGCACGGAAGTCAATGAAAACCATCTCATTTATTGTCGTTTATTTGTCGAGAATTTGTCGTGGAAGGAAAAAATTTGTCGCGCTTCTAGTTTTTTTTTAGGGGTGGCTCAGATAACTTAATATTAAGTTAGCAGAGCCATTCTAAAATATGCATCGAATTCGATCAGAAATGTTATAAATAATTGTCGAGTATTTGTCGTAGATCATCTTACCTAAAAAAAACAGTTTTTTATAGGTTTTAATGAAATGTTCTGGTTTCTTAGGAAATTTGTCAGATTCGGCAACACTGCATTGGTGAATTGATATTTCAGGTATGTTTTTCGTATCAATATTGACTGATATTGGGTTGTATATGTTAAATCTTCTATTTCCCGAGATGAGCAATTTTCGTTTCAATGCTGAATAATGGAAATATTCCATTCTCATGGATATACATCGAGGTAACTTTGTGATACAAGAAAGTTGATAAGATGACCGCTGCTAACTTAATATTAAGTTTGCAGAGCCACCCCTTTTAAAAAACAAAGAGCGCGACAAATTTTTTTCTTTCACGACAAATATGTTTTGGTCGTCCTTCGATCGTTCAGGTCATTTCTGGAACAAAAAACGGTCATCTAATTAACTTGACTGTATCACAAAGTTACGTCGATGTATATCCGTGAGAATGGAATATTTCCATTATTCAGCATTGAAGCGAAAATTGTTCATCTCGGGAAATGAGAGATTCAACATATACAACCCAATATCAGTCAATAACGATACGCAAAACATACCTGAAATATCAATTTACCAATGCAGTATTGCCGAATATGACAAATTTCCTAAGAAACCAGAACATTTCATTAAAACCTATAAAAAAATGATTTTTTCTGTTTTTTTCAGGTAAGATGATCTACGACGAATACTCGTCAATTATTCATAACATTTCTGATCGAATTCGATGCATACTAAAGAATGGCTCCGCTTACTTAATATTAAGTTAGCAGAGCCACCCCTTTTGAAAGAAACAAAGAGCGCGACAAATTTTTTTCTTTCACGACAAGAAGTTTGGGGGAACTTTCTGGACAGAATATATAATTGCCTCAGGAAAGAAGGAGGTTACCTTCCTGACATCATTTTCTCTACGTAAAGTGAATGTAGTATACCCACAAAAAAAAATTGTTATTGTTTTTTTTTTAATGCGAATATTTCTAGTGGTCACGCTGTATAAAGATATTTCTGCAGTGAATTGACACTACATCCAGTTCACGACTTTCATGAATTTTTGTTTTCATATTTCAGGCCTTTAAATATGAGACAACAATAAGTTGAGATAACATAAAGATGTTGAAATAAATAGAATAACAAATCATAGAACGAGTTGATAACTCTGATGAAACAAGCGTATTACATGAATGGGATATAGAGAAATCGTGGAGAAGGACGAATTAATACAAAACAAAGAGACGCCAGAACAAATGAAACTCGTCTGAATGTCATATTCAACAATAATGAGCTGAAGGAATGAAGGCGTATGTGCTGGCAGATATAGAATCAAGTTGACTTATTTGAAAGCGCTTTAAGAGCCATTTCGATCTGTATCCTTCCTTAATAATGTGTTATTAACTGTGCTTTTGCTTTTGAGATCTACAGTTTGATGGAATATTAATGAATATTTGAGCATCTCCGACACAAGGTGACAGTAAAATTTCAAGAATATCTCCCAAATATCTCAGGATTCAGTTACAGTGCAAAAATTCCGTGTGGATTTTATCGTTAAAAAATTTGAAATAAATTTTTTTTCAACAAAATTTGAAAAATTTTTTCATTTCAAGAAAGATTCAGAAAACTTTCAAAATATTTACCAACATAATAATCCACGCGTAATTTCGTATACATTTGTCGCTTTTGTTCTTAAACTGAACGTTGAAAGCTATGGACAAACATTTTTTTTCAACAGAAATTTGACAAATTCTTTAAAAAATTTCGTTTCGAATTTTCCAACGATATTATTCAAAGGAAATTTGGTTCACAGTCTTGCGTTTTCAACGGAACCCTCAGATGTTGAATTAAAACTCTGTGAATTCAATTTACCGTCGCCTCATGATAATGAAGATGCTTCAAATATTCATTCAAATCTAAATCTGGTATTCCATATCTGGCAAATTTCATTACAAAATTTTGTGTGGATTGCATAGATGAAAAATTTTCGAAAAAATCATAGCATTTTTTCGGAAACCATTCATCAGATTCCTATTAAATTTGACACAGAGCTACAAGTGGATTTTTGACAACTTTCATCCCGATTCAAAATTTATTTCCGGAATATTGGAAGAAAATATGTCCAAATCCTTTGTGATTTCTTCGGAATAGTTGTATTTTCCTCAATAAATCAAAAAATACCATTCGGATCAAAATAGGACTCACTAATTAGTTCAAAAATGCTGAACCACAAACTTTTGCAAAGTTTCGTTATAATCGTGCATTAAAACAACTAAAAGAAAAGTTTCAAACATGCTCTGAAGATATTGTTTTATCTGTGGATAAAATATCTTGACTTTTAATGAGGTTATGGCTCAAGTTACTCAAAATTAAATTAATCTTCTTGACATATTTCAGAATGTTTTTCAAATGTGGTCGAACCGTAAGTCTTATATCAAAACTTGAAGTGAGTTTCGTGAAACTGAAATCAGGACTTGTCATCATAACCATATTAATAAAAATGACTTTTTCAAATATTTCTCTATATTTGAATCATATGGACCTCACGAAATTATGCATGAACTTCCAGACAATACTCTCCCGATCGAGTACTGGATTTCACTTCGATCCAATTGGTATTTTTGCACAGATTTAGACCATAAAATTGTGAATATTGAAAACATTGGACTCTGATAGGTATATCTGCAGATTCCTTGGGTGAGTTTCACCCATCCACAAATTCAGCCCCGTTATTAAGTTCCAAGCCTCACGTATTGACATCACGTCAGTGCTTCTCAGGAACTTCTTCCTCTTCGCGATGTTTCAAAAACCGCATGATAATTCCGCTTCAATCACGTATTACAGAAAATTCTTAAATATGCTGTAGATGCTCCTACTAACTGAAAAATTTCCGTTTCTGAGTGTATTCTCTTCATCAGGAATTCAGAGCTCGTAAGTCACGGCTGCAACACTTGCAATCTGCAACGGAACGATGTTATTGAAAAAGTCCACTGAATTTCAGCGTTCGCAGGATTCAATATGTATGTATTCCTTTCGTTGAGTGATTCCGGGGATGAACAATTCCGGAAACTCCGGAGGAAGTTGGTTAGATTCGTATTCGGCTTTGAATCGTTTTGATTTCCTTTCTTACAGGAGTGGAAAATTAATGTCTTGAATTTATTCTTCTGGAGTGTCTATGTTTTGAGTTTCTGAGAAATTGAATTGGACTTGACTTCATTAAATCAAATTATTGCATAGAGTATGTTATGAGATCCATTCTGATAGTCAGGCTGCTATTAAAGCACTGAACTACTATGTCATCGACTCAAAGCTGATATGGGAGTGCCGAAGGAAACTCAATGAAGAAGGCAAGTATAACAAGGTCTCCTTAGTCTGGGTTCCTGGGCACTCAGGAATCAAAGGAAATGAAGAGGCCAATACTCTAGCCAGAAAGGGAGCACAAACGCTACCTACTGGCCCAGAACCTTTCTGTGGTACAGGCAAATGTACCTATAAGAAAGAATTTTTGGAAAAGGAAGAAAATGAAAGAGGGGCACTCTGAAGGAATTCTCCAGGAATGGAACACTCTAAAAAGTTCCTTCGGAATATTAAAATTGCTAGATCCAAAAATCATTTGGATCTCAGTAAGAATAAGTTACGCCTCCTCACTGGTTTCCTCACAGGACACTGTCGCCTGAGGAAGCACATGATGAGAATGGGCTCATCAGAAACTGCATGCTATCGTTTTATCCAAATGTCTGCAATTTTGGAATTTTGAGCCAAAAATTTCCTGAAACTACTAGGTTGGACTCACTGATGACGAATCCGGTGTCAAAATAGATTCTGGCGGGCCGTCAGTTCGTAGGCACGATAACGGCCGAACGGAAAATCCCATCGACTCGAAACTTTCAGGGTTGGTTTCATTACAAAATGTGAACTTTAAATTCGTTAATGGGCTAAATTGGTCAAATAGTTTCGAAGTTATAGAGCTATTTGAAGTTTTGAGTTTATTTCACTGATACTTCGAGAAACGCTGAAGCGATTGGATTGAAACTTGGCTGTCACTTGAAACATGAGGAGCAAATTTTCGATGAATTTTGTTGACATCGTACAGTCAGTAAATTGGAAAAAAAAATTATTTTTTTTCATTAACTATTGATTACATTTGGACAAAATCCTTGTCATACTTTGAACTTCATATTCCGCAGCAGCGTACCGAATTTCAGTACGATCCGATTATGATTTTTGGAGATATTCAGAAAAAATATGTCAACTTTTCTGTTTTTTTCTCGGTTTTATTGTTTTTTTCGGAATTTCTCAAAAAATGCTGATTCATTCATGACGAAACTTGGCAGCAAATTTGAAAATGCTGATGGACAACTTTGTGCAAATTTACGCGATGATCGTGTCATCAGATCAATTTGAAAAAAAAAATCAAATCTATGATCTTCTACTCATACTTTTTTAATGAAATTCTGTATGGACCTACAAACTCTCATATTTAGATGAGAATCTGGATTTCAATTCGATCGAATCTGTATTTTTGTAAATATTGGAGGAATTAAATTTTGAGTGGGTATATCTACGGGATCATTAGGCAGATTTTACCCATCCACGTATTCCGCCCTAGTGATTAAGGTCTAAACCTATTCAACAAATATAGAGTTTCCAAGTTGTTTCCTAACAGACGACCGTGAACAAAATTACTTCCGGATGAAACTCGTGAATGGATAAAATCCGCCCATGATTCCGTAGATATTCCCATTCAAAGTTTTATTTCCCCAATATTTACAAAAATATAGATTAGATCGAATTCAACTCTAGTACTTCATAGAAAACAAATCTAAAAAAGCACTGCCGTGAAGGCAGTAGCTTTTGCGCGCTTGTTCAAATTCGTTGCCAAAGCGGTCATCTCCATCGAACATGCGCGCAAAAGCTGCTGCCTTCACGGCAGTGCTTTTTTAGTTTTTTTTCATATGCAATAGCTGAAGAAATTTTTGAGTTCACACTTCCAATCCTGACTCTCGCCATTCATATATTCCGAATTAAGGTTGATTCTCACTATACCCCTTCCGTACGATTTAAGTCAAAATGAGAATCATTAGTGGGACCATAAGATCTACACCTTCACAGTGGTTACCAGTTCTCTCAAATATTGTACCGCCCCATATTCGTAGACAGGTTGCAGTGATAAAGTCTTGGAATAAATACCGTTCCTTTCCGGATTTATTCCCAATCATGTCTTATATTCCGGATTCTAAAATTGCTAGATTGAAAACTCGTAAACCTTTATGGATCAACGATGGATTTTCTTTACACCAATAAAAATGACAAAGAAGTTTGGCGTTCGGAATGAAATTCGTGTAATGTTTTCAACAAAGGTTTGATCAGCGATCCTTCCGAAAAAGTTCATGGTTTCAATCTTCCTAGGAAAATTTGGTGCATTTTGAATCGACTTAGTACCGGTCATGGTCGCTGTAATAGTTTCCTCTTCAAATGGAATTCGGTCGAAAGTCCAAGGTGCGAGTGCGGAGAAGAAGAGGAAACAATAGAACATTTAGTTAATAGTTTGTACAATATATAAATTTGACGATGGTTTCGAGTCAATTCAGTCGGTGTCTGATTCTTTTTTGAGATGGATCGTGAACTTCAAATTAATTTAATGAGTACTAAATCATTTACTAGTTCATATTAGCTTTTTCGTCTCCTTTTTTGTTTTCAGGTATGATTCCGAGATTTAAACCTGCATCGCATAGGAAAGAAGAAATTTTGTCGATGAAAAAGAAGCCCTTCAATAAAAAACAACAATTTCATTAGACTCATACGGGGAGACAGAGTTTTTCCTGAGATGTTTATCTGTGCTCTTGTATCATACGTAAAAATGTATGTACTGGAAGGTTACGGAACGTATAGTGAGGATCATCCTTCACCCAGAAATTTGAATCCAAATCCGACATCTTTTGAAACAAGTGCCATCGGAAGTTATCTAGATTTCAGAAATATCTAGCATTTCATACTTCATCATATCATCATATACCCCAGTCTTTTAATTGAGGGCACCTTTCATCATTCCCACTTATACTCCACCCACCATTCTCATTTATTGCACACCAATTGAGTCTGAAACCATGAAAGATTTGAGTAACCTCGCTAAATCAGTTTGTTATTAGGAATCTTGGGCTATCAAACTGCTATTACTAGGTATCCAATATACGACACTTGTACGAGAACTTTTGGAGCACCAGAAAAGTTTAGCAATTTCGAGTTGTTATTACTCCAAACTGCCTGATAAGAGTCCGAAATTGTTCGGTTGAACTTAAACGCAGGCGCCTATTTGAAATAGAACGATAATATTCGTACTGGTTGCAAAAAACTATTATGATACTTGTATATTACTTGTAAAGCGAAAAGCTGCATTACTACTATAAAACCATAATATTACTCATAGAATATAAAGTTAAAACAGCTTGGACATGGTTTGTGTCAAATTATAATATTGAATGATGAAAATATTTGAGAATTCATTGAAATTTTTATATTCTTCTACTGCAGTGATATGTATTACGTATATCCAATCTTATGCTTGAAATTCAGAAAAATGGATTAAGAAAACTCATTTACTCACTTTTTTCTTATGATTTCATGCTTTTTTTAATATTATTGTAACGGCAATATTTCACTCGACTAACTCTGATCTTCCAATGAATCCACCATCTCACTATTTACACCATAAGATTATTCTCCATTTTATCTTCGTCCTTCCTCATAATGAGAATTGTATATCTTGATTTTAATGAAATTCATAAATGTATTATATGAATTTTCTAACTCTTCCTCACTCAATGTGAACGCATCAATAATGAATCTTTTTGACAGTCTCGTCCACAGACTACTGATCACAAAATAGATAAGAAACTTCTGTGGTCTGGATGAATGGTGGGGGGAGCTTGATTCAAGGTTTTCACTAGCTCAGGGGCGGTTTAGCAAAAACAGTGTAATTTCTCAGATTCTTCCCAGATTTTATGATATTCCATGTTGACTATCTCAAGAACGGTGCATTTCAGGTGAAATAATGGAAATTAATTGAGCATTTTATAATGACTAAGGATTTTCATAATGACTTAAGATTCAATCAATCTTCATGCTCATTATGTTTTTTATTAATGTTTATTAAGGAATTCCTCCATGAGTGCCGATGAATGATTCAGAGAAAGACTCAGAAAATACACACTTTCTTCAAAATTGATTTATTCTATTGGCTACCGGTTCCGGCTTACGCCATGTTCAGGCCAGCAGAAATCCAAAATGTATCGAATATTACAACGACATTTAACAACAGAAATATACAAACATTCTGAACATTTCACTGTTTTTTAAAAAATTTACTTCTAAAAAGGGGGTTCACAATTTATAGGTTGAATTAAAATTGAAAGAATGCAACTCACCGTCTTTGAAGTATAAAATCGTCATAATTATTTTGTTATGTTCTTGAAGGTTTCTTTTCGTGAAGATTATGTTTTATATTGATTAGTTTGTTTAGTTTCATGTACTAGTGAGCCCAGATCTCTCTTGGTGATAGATATACCCATGATGTAAGAAAAACATGGTGTGCTCATCTGCTATTCTGTTATCGTATTTACCAATGATGACGTCACTTTTTTCATTCAAATCAAGAGCACAGAATATATATTTCGTTGTTTCTTAATCTTGCTGACGTTTCTTTTTTGTCAGATGAGCACCTCATGTTTTTTACATCATGGTACCTAGGCGATAGATCTCATTTAATGATAGATCTACTCCACACAGAGACTCATTTCATTTGGAATTACAATGTCACTTCTACAAAGCAAACTTTTTATTCAAATATTGACTGCCAGTATCTTCTAATCTTGCCGAATCTAGAAGGAAATATTTTATATGACAAGGGGAAATACATGTGATTAAAATTAACGAAAAGAAAATAATCAGAAGGTATAAAAGTCAAGCATGGCTCCTCTTGTTCAGTGTACGAATGGATAAATCTGTATACGAATTTAAACAAACACGAAAAATTACCTGACTTCGACTCATTGTTATCCCAGTTTCAAATATTCAAACTTGTGTTTCGCAGCTAAAATACTGACACCTTCGTCATTCTGTAGCCGGAAACTGATGCATTTTTTTCTATAGATCTTATTATGTTCAATACACTGATGCAGTAATATTTATTGTATTTTCATTCGATTTCAAATCATGTGCAAATCCCCATATCTCGATTGAAGGAAGTTTTGCATAATTTTTTATGTTTTTGTTATGTTTTCACTACCAATATCTGAAGAGCTCTTAAAAATCGAATGAAACTATTATTTTGAGAGAACGCCCTTGTGGATTGCAGAATTCGAACCATTTTCCAAAGGCAGTTTCTTGAAAAAATTGCGCCTAATGATTAATATATTAAACACCCTGAAACATTATAGTTCCTTTCCTTGACCGTTAGCATTACTTCGATATTGTTCATTAAGTGCCATTTTTCAAGAAACTGCCTTAGACGAATAGTTTAAATTCTACAATCTGCAAGCGCGTTTTCTATAAAAGATAATTTCTATTTGACATTTAAAAGTTCTTTTTCCAATATCCACAGTGAAAACAAAAAAAAATCTGAGAAATGAATTCTCAAATTATCAGTGACCCGGAGTGTTTCGTCGAAGAGATAAAATCTGCTGCCAAATAATGTGTCTCCCACGACACTTTCCATTCCGCAAATGATCCAAAATCAACTGAAAGACCCAAAGAAAATCACTTCGCCTCAGTTCCTACATTTCCCAGAGACATAATTTCAAAGGGAATAGAAGATGATCTATCAACAAAATCATTGCCACTTAACGTGACTACAAACTAATTTCGAGCAGTCCCTTACCTAATTTCAGCACATTTACCTTCCAACCCCTGCTTCGGCAGATACTCAGCTTTTGTCTCAAATAGATACCTATTTATCAGCCAGAAGTTTATCGCGGCGAAAAACTGCGGTTCAATTCTTGCAGACCTTTTTCCATTCTCCTCGTGAGGGAACATCCCAGCCCTTCATTGTTCAGGATGAACGCTGATAGTTTTTACTGGTCCGAGAATATATCGTCGAAGAATTTCATCTCGGTTGAGACATTACCGAAACCTACCATGACTACTTCGATTTGCTGGAATAAAGAAGTCGGATGTCTCAATGAAATAGTATATTATTCAACCAGCATATTATTCTCGAGGGTGACACGAGCCATAGGCGAGCATCGCAAATCACACATGTGAATAATAGCATTTATGCGAGTTAAATATTATACTTTGTCCACGACTTCATTGGTGAAATCAGAATAATTATGCATTTTGAAGAAACTACAATAGAATTTTCAGAATGCTGAACTACATTTTCTGTTATAGCTGGAAACTGTCAAGCTTACGAGAAACATCAAAACTTTCACTTGATCTATGCATGGAGTGTATAATATTCATTATACACACCTATTATCCACGACTTGATTAATGAGTGTCATTTTCCTTCAACAAGAGTCATCGAAATATACATATATGTTATTCAATGGTCGTGGACAAATAAAGGGTTTTCCAATAAGAGGTGTTGTTTTGAATAGCCCGCTATTTCGGTAGATGTCACTTTTGAAGCTGTCATTTTTTGACACTTGACAAATAGAAACTACGCCATTAATAAAAATCGAACGATACACGCTGCAACAACGCATTGAGATTATTAAAATTCACTATAAATATGGTGAAAATTTGGCAGAGACGGTTCGTAAAACTCGAACATTTTTGGGTCGTCGTGAAGCACCTTGTCGGACCGCAATAAAGAAATTGGTGGTAAAATTCGCGCTGTTGGGACAAGTTAGTGATGTGAAGAATAAAACCCGTGCAGTTCGCTCTAGAACAGCCGAGAATATTGCTGCTGTAGCCGAAAGTGTTGGAGAAAACCCAGGTTTGTCCATTCCTCGTCGTTCTTTGGAATTAGGCATTCCACAAACGTCATTACACCGTATTTTGCATAAAGATTTGGGTCTTAAGGCTTATAAAGTTCAGTTAACACAAGAACTCAAGCCGGCCGATCATCAACAACGTCGTGTCTTTGCTGATTGGGTCGTTGAAATGCATGAAAATGATCCGGAATTCCAACGAAAAATCATCTTGAGTGATGAAGCCCATTTCCACCTCGGTGACTTCGTCAACAAGCAGAATTGTCGCATCTGGGGCTCGGAAAACCCGAGAGTTATTGTTGAAAAGCATCTCTATCCTCAACGTGTGACTGCTTGGTTCGGTTTATGGTCCGGCGGAGTCATTGGACCTCAATTTTTTGAAAATGAGGCTGGAGCAACAGTAACGGTGAATGGATTTTTTATGGTCGGAATTGGATGGTATTGATCTGGACAACGTTTACTTTCAACGAGACGGCGCTACTTGCCACACAAGCAACGAAACCATTGATCCTTTGCGGGAAAAGTTTCCGGACAGTGTTATCTCTCGGAGAGGTGATCACAATTGGCCACCGAGATATTGTGATTTAACACCTTGCGACTTCTTCCTTTGGGGCCACGTGAAAGAGAAGGTCTACGCCAATAAACCATCGTCGATTCAAGACCTCAAAGACGGAATTCGTGAGGCTATCGAGGACATAGGGCAGCCACTTTGCGATTTGGTTATGTAAAATTTCATTAATAGGATATGGTCCTGTAAGCGTGGTCGTGGTGGTCATTTGCCTGATGTTATTTTCCACTATTAACGGCATAGCTTCTTCTTTATAATGAAATGAACATCCGATCATTTATATTGAAAAATACCATTTTTCTTTAAATATCAAAAAAACACCTCTTATTGGAATACCCTTTAGTTAAGATCGACCGAGAGGACGTAGAATAAGCAATAACTTCTGAAGGAAACGACTAAAAACTCGCTATTTGTAGAAAGGCTTGATTACGATTACACGAATGTGTAAATTCCGCCTAACGATACCATAGATAAACTCATTCACAATTTCATTATCCCAAGATTTCCAAAAATATAGATTGGATCGAATTGAAATTCAGTGCTTGATTGAAAAATGTGAGCTTGAAGGTTTATGCAGAATTTCGTGAGGATAAGATGAAAATCACCAAATGTTTCCATTTAGAAGGAAGGGAGCACTTGGGTGGGTCAATACGTGCAATGTTTTGAAAACAACATGCACGCAAAAGCTACTGACCTTACGTCAGTGCTTTTCTAGAATTGATTTTCGAATTGTCTCAACTTATTTCACGTTTCCTGTAACCACAGGAACAAGAAAACGCTTCCTACCGTTCTGGTTATCATCGACTATATCCATGTCGATATACAGAGTATGCCCTGAGGATCAATACTAAAACTCGAACAATCCAGGGAGGAACATATCGAAAACCCTTGGGAAAAATCACGTCCCGAAATATCATAAAACGCCAATACGTACGAATATAAAAATCCAACACCCCATTGTACGAAATGCTTTCTGAACAATTTTCTGGTTTATAACAGCTATATAAAACTCCAGCAACCAAGCCGAGCGCTGCCTATTACCGGTCTTTAAATATTATAAAAAAATAAAAAAAAAACTCTAATGCGACTGCTAGATACCAACAACATTGTCTTCGAACAAAATGTCGTTCTGTGCGCGTATCGCATCTATGGTTAAGTTGATGGACGTAGTTACGATCGTCAACAAAGAGAAGGAAGGCGATTACTACCGCATTTGAGATGGGGTATTTTAAACCGCCGATATATTTTCACCCACGAAGTTAACGATGGTTATATGACTAAAGTGTGGACTATTTTATGGTCTTAGTGGAACCGTAAATTGTTGGTTTCACCAAATTCACACTGGAACTTATGACGGTTGGAATGGATTTCATCATTATTCGGTTTTATGTTTCATGTACTGAAAGACGGAATTGGAGTTGGACGAAAATTTCATCACGAAAATCGAATTGAAAATAATTTGAAAAATTATTGCTTTTGAACGATTTCAGGATCATTTAGCAGTTGAATTTTGTTTTTCAGCAGTGAATATTGCTATTTTAATTCCGATAAACGTATCAAGAACATTTACAGGGTGTCACATTGAGAGAGAAATATGTATCTCTTCTAATAGAAAAATAAGAATTTCTGCAAAAAAGGCTCGAGCCTGTCGATTTTGTTGTGTTGAGTGGGAAATTTTCTTATATATCCATCATCATATCATTTTATTCCTTTGCGTAGCAATCACAAACCCTCAAATCAGAATACGTGACGTTGAAAAGATCTTTTTCTTCTAATATGAATTTGAATTTTTTTTGAGATGTCATCATTGGTTCACCTGATGTTTAACCTCGAAAACGAATGAAATACACCTGAAGCATAAATTGATTTCTAATGTTGAAGAGAAAACCCAGGAAGGAAAAATTTGTTTGGAAAAACGAAGTAATTGTCCTGAATAGTTCAATCTAACAAATTCTCAAACCAAGCTTCATAAACTTCATGATTCCGCAGATATACCCATCAAAATTTTTTTTTCCAATATTTCCAAAAATACAGATTAGATCGAATTGAAATCCAGTACTTCATCGAAAAATGCCAGTTTCAAGTTTTCTTCAGAATTTATTGAGGATAATATGATCACAGATCACAGAATATTGAAAATTTGAAACAAAAAAGTTGAAATTTTTTTTCAAATTGTTGTGATGACACGATCATCACGAAATTTGGCACAAAGTAGTCCCTAAGCATCTTAAAACTAGCTACGAAGTTTCATCATGATATAATCAGAATTTCTTGAGTTCTACTAAAGAAAACAGTGATATCGAGAAAAAAACCACGAAATTTTACATATTTTTCCCCAATATCTCCTAAATAATTACTCTAATCAACCCATTAATATCCTATTTCGTTCCAAAAAATTTAATTTATTAATTTTTATCACATTAAGAAATTATTTCATACTCTTAATATTTCTCACTCTTCTGGTTGTGATGTACCCCGGTTAGGGTTGGTTCGTCCAGTTGATGGCTCAGGAGAGGATTTAGGAATAACACTCGAAACTCGATAAAGGGTTTAATTAGTTTGGTAATTATCTACGTCATAACAATGAATGCGGTCTACCGCTTAATTGTGTCTCTTCTCATATTACATAAACACAAAAACACAAATATTATATATGTTTTGTCAAGGTATTTACAATCATATACTAATAACAGACGTGGGATTTCAATATCAGTTACTACTTTTTTAATCACGTCTTTTGGATGATGCGAGGTTGTCTGGACCTTGCTCGTCTCACGTATTGTTTATACAGACTCTTCATACGTTACATGGTGAATTTTGTGAATCTCGAAGTTTTATTCAGGAATTAATATGCGGAACGATACGTAAGGCATCTCGAGTAGTAATTATGCAGAGGAGGCCGTAGTGGGTTCAACTTGTTTTTACTACATAACTATGTCAGAATAATTTCGGCTATAGTTTGTAGTAGTTTCAGCTTGTTTGCGATAGATTATCGCTTCAGCACACAAATCTCAATGACCTAGGGGTGAACATGTTTATTTGATATTTCAGCAGGAAATCCTCCAAAATTATTCGTTCGAAATAATCCAGAAATCCTGCAGACGTGATTTGTATTTATTTTTCAATAACTATCGTCCATATTCTCAGGGCAGGTATAAACGATAATTATTAATTGCTTTATATGGACGCAAGATTTCCGGACTCTGAAAAAAGCAAATTCACAAAATATATCCTTATCCTTGAATTATTGATAAAAGTATCGTTTATTGAGAAACACATTTGGAAATCTGGTATGTGTGATGAATACTTCCAATGTTCCAAAGAAAAAATAATTCAACGTGAAAAAATTAAGAGACTGGTTTTCGTACTAACCGTTCTACTGCTTTTCCAAACCAAAATTATTTCCTTCCAACGTCGTCAACCCAAGTTTTCAACTGACAATTTCCCCACATACGAATAATTATTTGTCCGATAAATGTTTCTAATTTAGGTTTCCACTTCAGCTATTGATAAATTAATTGGATTACACTCAAATTGAGTAGATATATATTTCAATATGAAGTGTTCATCATAAGACATAATCTACGAATAAATATTGTTTGACTGAATTCACTAAATTTCATTTTTTGGTTGGAACAAAAATCTTGAGAGCAACTTCTAACATTTATTGAATATTGTATAACAGTATAACATTGTGGTGCGCCACTGGTAGATTAAAAATGTGAAAGAAAACTTCCCATCTTCTTAGAACCCATCAATATCTCATTTCGTTCGGAAAAATTTAATTAATGAATTTTCAGAAATTATTTCATACTCCTAATATTTCTCATTTTTTTGGTGAATTTTGTTAGTCTTGAAGTTTCATTCAAGAATTAATATGCAGAACGATACGTGAAGCATCTCGAGTAGTAATTATGCAGAGGGGGCCGTAGTGGTTTCAACTTGTTTTTACTACATAACTATGTCAGAATAATTTCGGCTATAGTTTGGAGTAGTTTCAGCTTGTTTGCGATAGATTATCGCTTCAGCACACAAATCTCAATGACCTAGGGGTGAACATGTTTGTTTGATATTTCAGCAGGAAATCCTACAAAATTATTCATTCTAAATAATCCAGAAATTCTGCAGACGTGATTTGTATTTATTTTTCAATAACTATCGTCCATATTCTCAGGGAAGGTATATAAGATAATTAGTTGTTGCTTTATATGGACGTGAGCTATCCCGAAACTGGAAGAAGGACTTATCAACCAATTCACAAAATATTAATATCCTTTAATTATTGATAAAAGTATCGTTTCATTAAGAAACACATCTGGAAATTTGGTATGCATGTAGCATTTTTTTTAGAATACTCCCTGATGAATACTCACAATTTTTCAAAGAAAGAATAAATTTTTTAATTTTCGTATTGACCGTTCTACACTTTTCCAAACCGAAATTTTTTTCTCACGTCATCCAGCCTTGAAAGGCTTCAACTGAGAATGTTCTCACATTTTGATAAGAATAATTATGTGTCCGACAAATGTTTCTAAGGTTTCCACTCTAGCTGTTGATGAGTTGATTGGATTACACCCAAATTGCAAATATAAATTTCAACATGAAGTGTTTATCATACAACACATAATATATGAATAAATATTGTTCGACTGAATTTACTGAAATTGATTTTTTGGTTAGAACAAAAATCTTGAAAGCAACCATTATCATTCATTGAAAATTGTATAACAGTAAATCCATAACTTGAAAGAAGATATAAGCTACCCAAAGTGAATTTTCAAAATAATAGTTTAGATGCCATCCTAATTGAGGAGGGATTATTGTAGCATTTTTCCTTAGCTATTCGAATCAAATAATAGTTTTTCAAAAAAGCGGTCAGATTTTTCAACAAATAACAGGAAAATCACAGTTTTTCCAGCCTGGCCCTGGATTTCAATTTACCCTGAATGGCATATTGACAAGTTCTAACAAAGGAATATTACTAGCGAATCTCAACAAAATAACTTGAAGTTTTTCGAAAATATCACTTATCAAAGATATATTCCATTCAAAACCTGTATCTTCGTATCGGAAAAACAAAAACCTTTTTTTTTCTTGGATCTTGACTCGCCTTGACGTCCTTTATCTACTATTGACGTGTGTTGAGTCTAAAATGAGAACTTCCTCACAAATTTTTCTTTGCCAATTTTTTTTTGTTGGAATGATAGTTTTCGAAAATGCGATCGGCAAATGAACTTTTTCAACGAAGAACTGTGGACCACAATTTTTTCAGCCCGGCCCAGGATTTGCATTAATCCAGAATTGCATATTGACAAGTTCTAACACAGGAATATTACCAGCAAATTTCAACAAAATAACTTCAAGCGTTTCAAAAATCTCGCTAATCAAAATTTTATAACAACCATACAAAACACCCTGTATATTCGTATCCAATGAACAAAAAATTTTTTTGGCGGATCTTGACTCACCTTGAAGTCCTCTATCCGCCATTGTATGTAAGGTCACTCATAATTCACCCTGTATAAAAGGTTGTTAAAATGTAACCATGACATGCCTCGGCAACACAGCCACATTCGAGTTTCAAGAAACCTCATTAGTATCTCAAGGTTAGGCCAACAAGAAGGCGCAATATAATGTGTTTTTTCATATCACTTCTATTTTCCCGAAAATTCTTGCACACCAACATTTTTTCGAAAAAAACAAACTCGTAGTAGAACTGATTACTCACAGAGAAACCAAGCAAAAATTTTAACAATTAAACTTTAAGCCCGAGCATTTTTCATGTGAAATAATTGAACTGAATTCACACAACTCAGTTGAATGTTCCGGAAAGATTTCAATGTATCGATAACAACTATAAAACAAATTTCTTATATCTGAGATGATCAGTCGGGAGTATCAGAAAAGATACTCAACGAAATATATATTGACATTTCTATGAAAAAGTTAAATCCCGAAATAACGAAGGAAATTATTCCCATACATTCGTCCCTACCAGATCAGTCTAGAAGCATACATAATATACTCCATTCACTTTTATGAAGTATCCCGGTTGGCCATGATTTAGGTCTATCATGTTTTTGTAACTAAAACCAAGGCAGGTTGGCGCTCCTGAAATATCGACAATGTCAAAATAATTCGACGCGAGGTTGCCAATTTTTACTCTCTTTCAATAACAAATAACAATTCAGCTTCAGCCATAGTAAACTAATAATTTAACATTTCGCTTTGATTGTATTGTATTGAGCCTTAAGTAGGTAGTCATGTTTGAATTGAACGAATTCCTTAACGAATAATTTCGAAAGTTATGTATTTCGTGGAATTGTTTCGATAGGAAGTAGTACATTGAAAATGATCTTGGTATATCCTATGTTAGCAGAACATTGAATTTTTATGCACGAAAATAACATGAATTATACAATATCTCATTCAATGCTATTCTTTCTAATATTGAATATTGAATGCCTAATGAACAACACAGGAAAAATATAAACGGTAAACAAAGCGAACTGTGACGTTTCAGAGTAAAAATCTGACTCGTTCCCCAGACAATGGGGAACATTTTAGAATTATTTTCTTTCGATTTTTGTTTTGAGACTTTTGTCAAATTGACATTTAATGAAATCACAGCAACACAGATTCCAGCCAAATAGAGTCAATTTCAATCATTTTTCTTGTGAATTAACTGAACCGATGTGACATAACTCAATAGACGACTTCGGCCCAAGTTGCCAACCCACAATTTTCTTCACAAATTTACTATCACTGGGGAACGGGAATTTCAGGACAAATTCGACATTATAAGGTTCGCGTTATTAATGAATATCCGTAAAAGATGCCTCGGCTCCTCAAGGAAGATAATTCCTTCCAAATATAGGGTCTTGTTAAGATCATCTCTGATTGGCTGAAATTCAAGTTGGGATTCCTGATTTCATGTTAATATTGTCAAATTTATATTGGATATGTTCCGCAAATCAACTTGGTTATTTCGGTTGTTTTCCATTCCGTAAATATGAAATATTCGGTTGGTTCCTGACAAAAGGTTAATTACGGAATTTGATTGATGAAAAAACGTTCTTTCTTACCAAAACGATAGTCAATGTTCTATGCTAACATCTCCATAGCATAGAACCATCTTTATTTTCTTTATGATCCATAGAACATAGAAGAGAAATAATCAACAATGGAAAAATTACTAGGTATGGTCTATGGATCATAAAGTAAATGAAGATTATTCTATGCTATGGATATGTTTCCATAAAACATTGATTATCGTTCTGGTGCATAGACTTAATTTGTCTATGTTCTGGAGATTGCTTTTTCATCAATCAAATTCCGTAATCAACCTTTATTTCAGGAACCAACCGAATATTTCATATTCACAGAACGGAAAACCACCAACCGAAATAACCAAGTTGATTTGCGGAACATATCCTTTATAAACTTAACACTATTAACACGAAATCAGGTATCCCAACTTGAATTTCAGCTTAACGAAAACCTACATTTGAAAGAATTATCTTGTATGAGGAGCCGAGGCATCTTTTACGGATATTTATAAATAACGCGAACCTAATCATGTCGAATGTGTCCTAAAATTTCTGTTCCCCAGTGATAGTAAATTTGAGAAGAAAATTGTGGGTTGGCAACTTGGGCCGAACTCGACTATTGAATGTTACGGAAAGCTCTCGATGTATCAATAACAAATATAAATTTCTTGTATCTCCAAGATCATCAGTCTAGAGTATCAGAAAAGATATGTAATAACACTTCTATGGAAAAGTAAAATCCCGAAATAACGATGGAAATTATTCCCATACATTCGACCCTACCAAAGCAGACTAAGGGCATACATAATATGTTTCAACCTACCCCCTAACGATCGTTCGAAAATCCGCCCATTCCGAATTGAAGAAGACAGCTCAAAGCACCTTGGATGGCTCGAAATGAAAGCCTAAAATAAATGCCTCGCCTTTAATGAGAATGATAGTATAAAACTCCCAAGAATCTTGTTAATTCGGGGAAAGAGGAGAGAAGCGAAACACAGAATGTTTGCGGTGAGAACATTGACAATTTCATCCGAAAACAGGTGCCGATGTTTTCAGGCAGAAAGCCCGCTTCGATACCAAACAAGAAGATTGCCTTTTCGATGCTATGAGATGGAAAAACGACTGGAACGCTGAACGATGCAGGGTCGCGAAAGGCCGGAGGAAATGCGAAAACCCGAGGCGTATGCTGAAATTCGGTTAGCGCACTAGAAGGCCTAAGGATATTCGATTAAGACTTAAATAAATATGTGTCGCCATAGATTCTGGATTTTCAGTTTGGTGTGAATGAAGAGGAAGAAATCTACTCAATGACTTAGCCTCGTCGTCCAATAGAAGCGGTTTGACGCTTTTATAAGCTATGCGCAAACGAGCGCTGACGAGCTTTTACGACTCTAGTTCTTGTTTTTGCGTAGCTGAGGCTTTGTAAATTCGGATTTCAGTGTTTATTGAGGGAATTGTGGTTAGAGATGGATTAATAATAATAATAATCTTCATTAGTTAATAGTCGAAAGTGTGATCTCAAACTGTAGTCTTATTTAAACATGAAATTATACCTTTACATATACAATCAAGATGAAAAGTGTTTTTTTAGGGGTATATAACTTTGAAATGAAATAAAACAAGGATGAATTTTCGAAATTGACATGAAATTGATGATCTTTTGAAATTATAATTTCAAACATAATTTCTGACATATGAAGTCCAATTTTCAATCCCTTTTTCCGACCTTATCAGCAATAATGCGGTGAATATTGTCCTCTAAGTGGTCGATCGTTTCAGGCTCATCGGCGTAGACTAGCGATTTCACATATCCCCACAGACAATAGTCTAGCGGCGTTAATTCGCACGATCTTGAAGGCCAATTCACGGGCCATGAACGTGAAATTATGCAGTTATCAAACATCCTTCATTGAATCAATTGTGCCACGAGCTGTGTGACATGTTGCGCCTTCTTGTCGAAACCACAGCTGCTGCACATCGTGGTTTTACAATTGAGGAACGAAAAAATCAGTAATCATGGCTCTTCAGTGGTCATCATTGACTGTAACGTTCTGGCCAGCACGGTCTTAAAAGAAGTACGGACCAATGATTCCATCAGCCCTTAAAGCACACCAAATGACTTCCCTGTGGATGCATATTATCATTTAGAGTAAACGTGGTGCGAAAACGGTCAATAGTTAGTCGAATTAATTGCTCTGATGGACGATAATGTTGACCGTAAAATGGACGTGAAGCGCGATACGTATTTCGAACAGAACCATCATTTTAAAAATGAATTTGCACAATTTGGGAGCGTTGTTCAGGCGTCAGTCTATTCATGCTAGACCAAACTGAACAAAAATCACCCGACAGCTGACAAAATGACCGCCAGTTAAAACAGTGTTGCCAATTCAAAGTTATATACCTCTAAAAAAACACCCTTTATTTCTTCATTCAGGTACTCATCAACACTATAAAAAGCCTTGGCCAAGAGATGTGCTTCAATCTTTTCTCAAACATTTTGTCACATGTTGAACTTGTATATGGGAGAGCTGATGATTATAAATCTTTAAACCCTGATAAATAGCAGATGTTAAAAATTTACTAGTTCTATGGAGTTCGATAATATGGAAGTTCGATTTTTTAATCGAATGTATACAGGGTGAGCCTTTAAGTTGTGAGTTAATTCTAACCATAGATTCCTCTCGTCAAATAAAACTATTTTTTCATTTTATTTTTCCAGATTCGGCTTAGGTAAAAAGTTATAAGCATTTAAATATTCCTCAAGATTCCCATGCACTCCTGCACCTTCTTTTCAAGTTCACCACAGATATCTCTTACGGTGATCTCTTTTGCCGAATAACCAATCCAATGTTCGTATTTCAAAGAAACATGATTGCGAAGACTCAGTTACTCACACAATTCTTATGATTTCGTGATTTTTGCGATATTATTGTAATGAAAACATTTCACTACAATGGACTATTGGAACACCGATCTTACCTTGATATTCATGCAATATTCAAGTTCATTCCACCACATGATTATAAGTACACAATTTCATCCTCGGCCATTCTCATATTGAAAACTCAATAATTATCCTTATTTCCATCAAAGCCATAAACAAATTATATGAAATCACTCAATTAACCTACACACATTGATTGAACCCTTGAGTCCTATGCAATGTCTGGTCCATAGACATGGAGATAAAGCATCCATGTCTGTGGTATGATCACGAAATAGCACAGACTCAATATAATTATATAAGGTCTATGCAAAAAAGATAAAGATTTTTGTATATTCTATGGTCCGGATAAAGGTGGACGGAGCTTAATTTACGGTCTTTACTAGCTCAGGAGCGGATCCATAAATATTAGGATATTTCTCGAATTTTGATTTATATCATTCAACGTTGAATATCTCCAAAACGGTGCGTGTAAGGAGAAATTATAAGGAATAATTAAGTATTCTTAAATGATTGAAGATTTCTATGATGACGTTAGATGAACTTTATCTTCATTCTTCATGCTAATGCCTAATGAACAATATAGGAACAATACAAACTATTATCAAAACGAATTCTTACTCTTTCATCAGACAAAGGAGAAAATAATTCTACTAATTTTTCCCCTCTGTCTGATGAAATAGTCAGATTTTTGCTCTGAAACGTGGAGGTTCTCTCTGTTTATCGTTTGTATTGTTCCTGTATCGTTCATTAGGCAATCCGTTTTGCAAGAAACTACCCTTGACAAATAGTTTAATCCGCAAGGGCATTTTCCATGAATACAAAATTTTATTTCATTTTTTATAGTTCTGTTTCAGATATTGGGAGTGAAAACCCAGAAAAAAATCTAAAAAAAATAACACACATCCTTTCCCCCTAACCTTCCTTGATACGTCATCATGTGTACGAACGATCACATAAAAACCGATGAGCACACCACGGTTTACTTACATCATGCAACAATACATACATCTTCCAATAGAACTGTTCCAACAAACCCCTCCCCGCTAAAGAGATACCCCGACCATACTAATTGTCAGAGCATCCGCCAATTTGCACCCTCTCCCCAATACCAATTTCGGCATACGCCGCGACGCCGCAATTGTGCGGAGACCCTGGCAGCCGAAAAATCAAGCGGCTTCCTATCGTGTTCGGGACAGTTACCGACATATCGGGGACCGACAGACAGATAACCGGAAGCCTCCGGAACCCCGTTCGTTGGCCGCGATCTCCGGCGGCGTTACACGTTGCCGCCGGAACGGATCCTAGGACGCTATAACGGAATTAGCTGAGCGTGCGTTAATAGGGGCAGGATAGCCGTGTTCTCTAGCCCGGGTAATTCGTGCGTTTTCATAATCAGGTTCTGTTCGGTTTTTTTACGAGTAAGAATGAGGTTGATGAGAGGGGATGGTTTATCTCTGGTTTGTGATTGATGATGGTTTCCGTTAGTTATAGGGTGAGTGTTTATTGAACGAATTTCTTAGTTGTTTCGCTCTGATAAATTTTGAAATCAAAAAAATTCTGGAGAAGCATTAACATGTTGAAGTTTCACGCTAACAGATTTCATTTTATGTTAAAGACAAACTTGAATATGTTTTTTATTTTTTATATGATTAACAACCGGTTTCACAAAGCCTCGATCACTGTTTATCGGGCAATCAATCGACGAACCGGGCGATCAACACCGTATTCTATTCTTAATCGGCGATCAAGGATTTGACGGATCGATCACCAAATGATCGACCAACGGGCGCTGATTGTCGATCAAGCCCTATTTCGTTTTCACAAAACATTTTTGAGTGCTGATTTACATGAGAACATGTTGATAGGACAAATTTGGGCAATCAAGCCAATTAATCACAATATTGAAGTGTAATTTACTGGATGATCAATTTATTTCGGAATGTTTTGCACTAAAATTTCTTCGTTTTTTTCATCAGAAGGAAATGATAATCAATACGAAATCATCAGAGTTATGAAATTGTCTGAAATTGGTATAGAATTTGAACCGAGCCATGCGAGATAGCAGATATTAGTTGCTGAATTTTCACTAGTAATACCACTAGAAGTCAATTCATTTCCGGAAATTTTTTCGAGCTCATGAATGTTTTGAAAAATTATCCCGAGTCGAAGACGAAGGATTTGATTTGACCTCGTGTGGTATTCGGTAAGAAAATTCTACACCAAATGTGTTCATTTCCGACAACATCAATTTTTGTCTTCATCAAGTACTTGCAAAACATAGAAGGTTTTGTCGACTTGATTATTTAGTTACCATGGTAACTCAGTGAAACTCTAAGCTTGAAATTATTTCTGTTTTGAATTTGACGAAAACCGCACGACGTAGAAAAATATCTCGTTTCGGTCAAGAAAGTAAAGAAAATTTTCGCCAGAATATAAAGCAGCTGACGCCCGCGAATACTAGGAAATCGAAGGAAAGTGTATGGAAGCAGTTTATAAAGTCTTACGCAGAAAAAGCGTATGATTTCGACATCGGATATACCTGTGGAAGAACTGGCACTTATTCTTGAAAAATATGCCTTCAACATGCGAAAAAAAACTCCGATGGCTACAAGGAGAGTGTGGAAAGTTCTATGGAACTCTACAGCTAAGCAGTTGCAGGAATATTTTTTCAAAAAGTATAATCGCAAATTTAATCCATTCTCTGACATAGAATTTGTAAACACAAATCCTGCAAGAAATGCTAGCGTCGGAAGCTACAAATAGATCCAACCAAGAGAAAGGCAAGATCGTCCGCACTATCAGCAGACGAATTGAGGAAATATTCTGTCATTATAAACGTCAAAAAAATTTCCACTTTAATTCGCTGTTGGGTACCCACGAGGAAAAAATTTCCACTAAAATTCATCCTATGCGATGGTGATCTGTCAAAAATACACGTTCTGATTGGTTGAAAGTCACAAGTGTGGAATTTTCAATAAAATTTCAGGTGAACTGTAGTTTGGGAAATATTGATTCTTGATTTCAAACTGGAATGTAGCCCTTTCAACAGATATCTACTTTCCTAGTCAAGTTCATTTGGATATATGTGTGCACAATAGATTTTCAAAAAGATATAGCTAAGGAACATATAAGGAGTCAATGAACTTGTGAAACTGAAAAAACCCATTATTGACCATTCGGAATTCGGTTGTTATGAACTTCTATCGATATTTGGAAATATCATGATAACAATATTTCTTCTCGCTATAATTCCGGAACGGTTAGGTGGATTTTGCCCATTATCAAACTCAACCGAGATAGTTAAGCTCCACACCAAGATTCTGGGTATGTTTCTCCAGAAGTAAGAGCAAAAAAAGCCGGCCGGACGACGCATTTTTCTTCAGGGAGTCCCACCTAATCGTTCAACATCATATCTTGCCCGAAATTCGAAAATTAAAAAGATTTGAGAGAAACTATAACTTCCTCAACCTCAATTTATGACTGAACAAAATCCAGTTTAAAATATTATTCAATAGTATTCAATAGGCACTAAACAATATCAAATTTAGACGCCTTTTTACAATCTTATAGGAGTATGGCATCAATCCCTAATCAAATCATGGATATTGGTGGGGTTTGATATGATTCAAACATGATAGGTTTTTATGGTACCGAGCTTCTGGAAAAAGTTATCGCGTCAGCAATCTCTGTGGCTCAGAGGTAATTCACTATAAATTTCTAGGTCCGAGTCCTGGCTTACACTGCCGGTTTTATTTGCGTTTAAAATGAAAGTCCAACTGTTTGATTTACAGACTCTGCCTTGCAAGCCATATTCAAGGTTTGGTTTCGCCCAATCCACGTTTCGTATCTACATGAAATTCGATTTTTTCCAGCAAATAATTCGAAATGATACTAAGAATATTGGATGTTATCTTTTTTTTCTGTGATGATTCTCGAGAAAAAAAATATATATTGGAATATAAAACTGAATAACTGTGCATTAAAAGAAATGACATAGTGCGCTCGCACTAGCAAGTACGGTCAAATTCAACAACATCAGATATGTCTACGACCAAGATAATGCTGTGTTACAAAAATTCATAGAGGCTTAATTAAGGACTACAATCTGCAATGATTTACGCTTAGGTAATCAAATTCACTCAACCTGATGACGTGTTACATCTCACTTTCAAGTCCTGAGCTGAAGAAGAACTTAAAACACTTTCCTCTTAGCTCGATACACCCCAATGAAGGGAACTTGAGTTGGAAAAGACCATCATTATCGCTCTATATTACAAACTCCCTTGAATTTTCAGCAATTTCTTGTCGGTCACTAATGACTGGCCAAGTGGGATTTTAAAATATTATTATTCATTCAAACAAATGCATAATTATCAACTTTTTTCTTTTTCAGATCTAAATGGATAATTTCCATAAATCAATGATTTTGGTGAGTATCCTAGATATGAATGGAGGAATAAATATAGAGTATTAATTTTGTACCTTGGCAAATTTTCGGATGTGATTCCTGATGGAAAGTTTTTATGAACGAACATAACGAAGCTTAGTAAGATCGACAAATTACATTTTTCCTTAATTTTTGAAATCTACTCTGACATTTTCAATAATAATCGATTCTCATTATGCAAGTAGAATCCATTCATTTATGCAATGGTTTTTCGAAAAATTGACGAATCTGTCATCATATTAAAATGTTTTATAAAAGTTTATTATTCGATAAGCCGTAATCTTGGTCTTAACTCACGCAGATAAAGTTTGCAGCACGAACTGCAGACAAGTGGTGTGATTCATCATGTTGAGTATTTCACTTTATCAACAGCTATTACAATAATTACTAAGCTAACTGAACAGTGTGTAACGGCGTTTCGGAAACCACGTTTCCTTCGTCCAGAGATATATCGTAACTAACTACAGGTACAAGTTAACATGCTGAACGAGTGGGGAGCGTGGTATACAGGACCAATAGGGAAAGGGTTTGTTAAAAAGCCATTAAGGTAGTGCTGGGCTATCAAGGGTGAGTCAGGTAGATATTTGGAATAATGGGTTACTAATGGGGGTAAGAACATTGTTTAGCAAGATATCTCTTCTTTTGAACATATGTATACCTTATTTAAGTAAGATTTGCCTGAGCTCTCCAATAGCTTTACGGATTTAAACAATCAGTCATTTAATTTAAAAAAATACGTAAAGCCATCAAAGAGCTCGGGCAAAATCAACTTGAATACGCTTGATGTTCAAAAGAAGAGGTAGATTGCTAAACAATGATCATACCCGCATTAGTAACCCATTATTTCAAATATTCACCTGACTCACCCTTGATAGCCCAGCACTACTCTAATAGTCTTTTAACAACCCTTTCTCTATTGGTCCTGCACACCACATTCCCCACTCGTTCAGCATGTGAAGTCGTACCTGTAGTTAGTAACGATATGACTCTGGACGAACGAAACGTGATTTCCGAAACGTGCGTTAGACGCAGAAAGTGTTAGTGGATTAGAGAGTAGTTACACACTGTTTCGTTATCAGTATTCTATCCACAAGGAACTCAAATAGTTAATTACTAAGCTACATGTACAGGGTGGGCAAAATTCGTTGTCTTCTGAAGGGATCTCGAGAACTATAGCAGCTAGAAGAAAACTGATAACACTTTCTCGAGCTCTTTTTTCCTGACTAATCCGAATCTGGAAACAGATCCAGCTTATCGTTCATAGAACTTGAGTTATGAGCGAAAATTGAGAAATTGTCATTTTCAATAATGCTGAATAACTCGCTTGTTTGAACTCGTATTGGAAATCTGTTGATACATTCTACAGGCACTTTTTTATGAGTAATTCAAATACAATATCCCTGCATTTTTCAATCCAGCCATTTTCGAGAAATGAGGAGGATTTTGGATTTTGTAAATGTAAACTATGGTCAAAAGATCTCTTATCTTGCTACAAAATTTTTGCTGATTTCAAAAATGTATCATATGTCGCTATTAACATGAATATTACATGAGAAAATATTCATTACTTTTTTCCTGCTTTTCTATTCGCTGTTGAATTTTGAGAAGGCTGACGTTACCATAGCGACGATTCAATATGCATTAACTTTGTGTGAACTTGCGCCTCTATTATTGGAATCAGCGATTGCTGAATAAATATTTTTATGGTTAATTTGTCATAGTTCGCAAGATCAGCAGTATTTCGGGTCATTAGTGATAATAAAGATCTTTCGACTATAGTTCACATCTGAAAAATCCAAATTCTTTCTCATTTCTCGAAAATAGCTGGATTGAAAAATTCAGTCATATTATATTTGAATTACTCCTAAAAAAGTGCCTGAAGAATGTATCAACAGATTTCGAATACGAGTTCAAACAAGCGAGTTATTCAGCATTATTGAAAATGACAATTTCTCAATTTTCGCTCATAACACAAGTTCTATGAACGATAAGCTGGATCTGTTTTCAGATTCAGATTAGTCAGGAAAAAAGAGCGAGAGTATGTGTTATCAGTTTTCTTCTAGCTGCTATAGTTCTCGAGATCCCTTCAGTAGACAAAGAATTTTGCCCTCCCTGTACATATAAAGAGCTTTATGGACACATACAAAAAAATTCTGGATTATTTTCAGAATTTTTCGGAAATTTGAGAAACGTCAAAAGTTCACCAACTCACTGTCGTATTCTTGTAGCTTTCGGTTCATTTTCAAGGTATAAAATTACGCCCTGCAAACCCTTCGGTCCTTGTAGATCTCCTCCCCACAGTTGATCCGAGCCGAGTACCCTTGCGTTTAACGGTTTTCATTTCTATTTCGATTTATTATAGTTAGTTATATTGGTATGTTTTTCTAACTCACGTTGTTCCGATAAAAACCAACTGAACTTTCATCTGAAACAGCAACTTGAACACATACTGAAATGAACGTCCGAAAAGACTTTTTCCATAATAAGGGTGTTTCAAATTGCGCGGTTTTTTTTCAAGAATAAATAAAATATAGATGGCGCACTGAATTCTTCTGGGTATTTTGACATTTAAAAAGTGCGGTGTATGACATTTATTAAAATGACTTTGTACATGATACAACAAAGCGTTAAAATTGTTGAATTTTTTAATGAATATCAGTGGTTTTAGAGAATTACGTGAATTTTATGGTTAACATAATCGTCCATCCCAAAGTTCTATTGGTCGAACTATTAAAAGATTTCAAGAGACCGGTTCGGCGAAAAATCGAAAAAGTAAAAATACAGTCGTAGCGGGTGTTCACCAGAAAATATTGATTTGGTTCGTGAAAGTGCGAATGTGTAAATGGCGTATTTTACACAAGGATTTAGCTCTGAAGCTATATAAGATTCAAATAACACAGGAATTAAAGCCATCATTCAAAATATCGTTCATTTGTCCATTTCATCAATGAGCAACCAGCTGATTTTCCTGAAAAAATCATGTGCTCCGATGAGGCACATTTTCAATAACTTCAATTACCAATAAAAAGTTTTTGAAAATGAATGCAAATTATGTATTTTATTCATTCTTAAAAGAAAACGTGCTATTCGAAGCACCCTTTATTTTTAATTCGAATCTAGGAAAAACACTGCTAAAATATATCCAATTCTTCCTAAATAGGACAATTATTCTGCACCCGAATGCATTTATTAAATTTGTGATGTTAATCCAATAAACACTTCTATTTATCCTTAGGGGATTCACCACAAGTAGCAAAAGCATATATTTATTTTAGATTTTATTAGATCCTTCTGAGTGCAAAACCCTCGATAAAAACTTCGAAATCCAAAAGTTCATCTTCAATAAACAACTTTTACGAAAAGTGATTACTGAATTATTCATCATTCCAGAAAAAAATTCATGTGGTGCAGAAGTAACAGAGATCCAAAGAACATGTAACATAATGAACATACTCCAAACTACTTGATTTCAAGCTACAGATTGATCCAGTCTCATTATTTTATTGATTTTTGAAATATACTCCAACATTTCACAAAAAAAAAAATGGTTCATAGAGAATGAGAGCTCCATTTTAAGAATGTAACTTTACATGTCATAAGGGCGAATATCTGTTGGATCAAGAAATTGTCCACCTTGATCTGTTGTCCTTGCGTCAATTTTTCAAAAAGTTGGAGCATCAGTTATTATACCGATAATATATAAAACAACTTATTAGTTCCCTCCTTTCCTCTCACAAGAGATTGACTGTGTTCGAGACGTTTAACTAAAAGCCAACTGTACGTCCGAAAAGGCTTTTTCCAGAATAATTTTCAATACAAAACTAAGAAAAACTCTGTTGAAATATATTGAATCTTTTTATATAACACAATTAATCTGCACCCGAAAGCGCTAATTAAATTTGTGTTGTTAATCCAATAAACCCTTCAACTTAACCTTAGGGAATTTACCACGAGTAGCAATTCATATATTTACTTTAGATGTAATTAGATCCTCCTTAGAACAGAACCCTCGATATAAATTTCCGAATCCAAAAGTTCCTCTTAAATAAACTACTTCTGCGGAAGTTGATTGCTGAATTATTCATCATTCCAAAAAAAGATAATAATTGAATTGGGGCTCTTCACATCAGCAAACGGATCTTTGCTGCCAGCAGGGTAAATTCGTATTCCTACAGCAATAGA
The DNA here is from genome assembly GCA_958510865.1 of Myrrha octodecimguttata. Lineage (NCBI taxonomy): Eukaryota > Metazoa > Arthropoda > Insecta > Coleoptera > Coccinellidae > Myrrha > Myrrha octodecimguttata. The sequence goes on along the minus strand of OY294056.1, from coordinate 74,034,895 downwards.
ACATGAGTTTCCGAAGTTTTCGTTATAACTTGCTAACTCTGGCTTGAAATTTCCTCTAGAGTTTGACCGTCATTCGCGTTGTCCAAGAAGTTACAGATATCCGAAGAACATGTTTCAACAGAACAGTTGCAACCCGATATTGGATCGGATGGAGTCCTATCCATATTTATGAGTTCGAACTTAAGTTGATTTTGATGCGGGAACAGTTTTCGGAGAGCGTTTGATGATCCAGTTGTCGGAGGGATGACCAGTTGCTGAATGCAAAGTGGGGGTACATCTATTATGTAGGACGAGGGCGATGCCTGAGCTATTTTTGGGTCTAGGTGTTCTTGTTGAATTTGAATGGTCCTTGCGGTCTTCTGCTAGGAATTTTCTGAAATATAGGATGGCCAACTAAAATTTGTTTGGATCGTTGGTAAAATCCGAGTCGAAGGACCATGTTCATATTTGGTATCTATTATATTCCGAAGAAAGTTTATACAGAACTTGAATATATTTCATACCAGTCTACAATATATCGTAGTTTTTTAAGAATATCTCAAGAAATACTTATTCAATTGTGATAGAACTTCATTAGAAGATGCTGATGTACATTCGCGTGCAAAATTTAATGATGATTGTGTAATCAGAACACTCTGAGAGAAGAAAAAATTATGAATATTCTTTATTCTGCGATCTTCCAATAATATCCTCATGAAATGCTGTATGAATCTTCAAGTTGTCATTCTTCAATCAAGCACTGGATTGAAATCCCATGTGATCTGCATTTTTAGAAATAATTAAAAAATAAACATAATAGTAATAATAATTATGTTTATTCATTTCATAATATACAAGTCTAATACTATAGAAAATGTCAAATGAAATTACAATTCTTGTTCAATTTACCGTAATCATAGTATTCCTGCACCCTATACGGTTCACATTCCATAATTCTGTTGCTGTTCAAATAATTCTTTGTATTGTATTATAAATTTTATACAATTATAAACATAGAGTCCCATTAAAGTATGAATATTGAAAGCTGTCTGTATTTCATGTTCAGCATAGATCTTAAAGCCATCTCATAAATAGGCATGAGGCGCAGAAACTATTTCCCCAGAAAACAATACCATACGACAACATTGACTGGAAGTTAGAAAATAAACTATTTTTAATGTGGATAGGTCCACTGACTTTTTAATACATTCAAAGCATAAATGGTAGAATTTGGTTTTCTATCTGAGTAATCTACATGATTTTTCCATTTCAAGTTAGAGTCAATGTGTACACCAAGAAATTTAACACAACCGATTATTTTAACTTGAGTGTCATCCAGTAATATCTCATTGGGAGGCTTAATTTTGGATCTTTCAGTAGGAAACATTATACATTCGGTTTTTTTGGCATTCAAATCAAGTCATTTATCGTACACCACTTTTTAACTTCTTCATAGGCATTATTTAATTCTTCAAACAACTTCATAATATCGTTTATAATTTAGAATGTTAGTATCATCAACGTAAATTATCAGATACAGCAACTGATTCGCATTGAGAGGAAGGTCATTTATATGTTTTATAAACAGTAGAGGACCTAAAACACTGCATTGGGGTACCCCATAACCAACATCTTTTTCATCACAAAAGTTTCAATGTTAATTGTAACACGTATCTTCTGCTTCCGACCTTCTAAATAACTTTGAATAAGCATGAGCTGATTATCTCTTATTATATTATATATGAGTAGATATATCTACAAATCGGTGGGCAGATTTTACACATTCACGAATTCGGCCTCCAATTCTGCTCCATACATATAGAGCCTCCAAGTCATGTCTTCAGGAAGTTTTGGTCTCCGAAACAAAATTTTTTCAAAAAAAAATAGAGAAAAATTCTCAAAAAAATTCCTTCAGAAATTTCCTCACGAGAAAATTTCGACGGAATTCTGTACGAAGTTTTGCGTTGTTCTTACACAACTCATTCCGCAGCTTCGGAATGATCGCTTCAGTACATCTTGAGGTATTGAGGAACTAACCTAAAAATTTCAAATGGGCATCACTCTAAAACTGTTCGGTCGATTTGTGTTTTTCTTCGAAACGTTCGAGGCCATTTTCGACTCAGAATTCGAGAATTACAGACATCTGGAGGGAACTTCAACCAGAACAAGCACATGCAAATAGATAAACACGCATAAAATCTCCCGGCTTCACGCCATTATTTCTCTCGATTTGTTTCTCATTTCAACGCCCTGTACCAACGTAAAGGAGGTTTTCTACAGAATATTTTTCATTTTCGTTGGATAAACGCTTTCAGTTTCACAAAATAATTCTCGTTCATGCCGAATTCACTTCATCACATTCGTGGGCATGCTCAGAAATTTTTCGCATGCTTCAACGATCAGGGAAGTGAAGTTTATGAATTTAGCATTCAGGCCACGGTGCGTATTCCGAGAAATTGGAGAAAATTAAAAGCTGTAGCAACTATCAAAGTACGTGGGGTGCTCAAGTGAAGGTTACATGGAGACATTTTAAGTATCTGCGAATGGAAATTCACGGTTTTCAAGTTCTTTTCTTTCATTCTGAAGAGGTACACAGCGACCGATAGGCTGTTGCATACAAATGAATATTGCCCTCATTTATTTCCTATATTTGAGAAATTCTTTCGAAAGTTTCTCTTCTATTTATAATGATTATTCGTATCATTTTTCAGGTGTTTATGGTTTTTCTCTCCCAATATCTGAAACAGAACTATTAAGAATTAAATAAAAATTGGGTAAACCCGCAAGATTTCCCGTCGCGAAGCTATAAGTAAGATATTCACATCATTGTAAGCAGTGTGAGTTCCTGAACAGAAAATATGAAGGCCAACATAGGCTGTCTTTCTTTGTTTGGAAGATATGGAGCCCCAAAGTTCCAAATTGTTGCATTTTCAGATCCTTTTTTCCGCCATAAAAAAGATCTCTCACTCCTCATATCTAGTTCATAAATCATCTTTGAACCTTCAACCAACAAATAGCGACACTTTCTTTCAAGAATATTCATTATTTAAAGGAAGAAAAGTGAAAATATTAGACACCCACTATATTTCTACGAAATACTTCTCAATGTTAAAGCGGAGCTTGGCAACAGCGTCTTTTCATCGCTGGGCAACGTATTATGACCGAAGAGTAGTTGCTGGCGGGAAATATGAAATGATTGAAGGATATGATTGTAAGGAAAATGCTTCTGTCACTGAAGAAGAGGTGGTTACTCTAACATCAAAACAAAATCATTGAGAATATTTGTTCAAGGTTTCACTCTCAATATTTTCGTTTGAACTTTCTTTCTATCCCCTTCAAAATAGGGAGGTTGTTATCTACTTCGTTTTTTGTCTTCGAGATGGTCCCATTTTAGAATGAGATTCAGGGTATTTCAATAAAATGGGTTGCATAATAACCTCGATTTCATTGGATATCCAGGAAGGGCGCGACCTATCACATATGAAAAAAATGTACGTTGAAATATAAATCAGGGTGTATTCTCATTATATTACTATGTGTTTCAACCTTGTAGATTTCATTAGAAACGAATTCTCCTATTGGAAGATTTACAGTATCGCAGTAAACAGTAAGAACTAAGAACATATTTCATATTTCTCGCCAGCAATAATCTCATTCACGCATACGCACGATTCCGACCGATGAAATTCACCCATTGCCAAACTTCACTTTTAGTCTGAGTCGAAATCAGAAGAAATAGAGGTTAAGTGGTTGTCCAGTAATTTCATTGTTTTTTCATTAAATATTGATTATTCTTGTAAGAAAGTGTTGCTTATTGTTGGTTGAAGGTTCAAAGGTGGTTTGTGAATTATACAGATGAAGTGAGAGATCGTTTTTATGGTGGAAAAAGGGACCTGAAAACGACTCATTTTGGAACTTTGGGGGCCCATATCTTCCAAAAACAACGCACTACGTACAATGATGTGAATATCTTTTTAATATCTCGGCGACGGGAAATCTTGCGTTTTAACCTGTTTGTTTCATGAAAAACCCCCTTGCGGATTGCAATTTCAAACTATTTGTGAAGGACAGTTTCTTGCAGAACCAGTGAACAATACAGAAACAATACAAACCATAAAGAAAGCAAACTGTGACCTTTGAGAGTACCAATCTGACCCTTTCATCAGAGAAAGCAGAAAATTTCAAGAATTATTTTCTGTTTGTACTTTTCACATGGTTCCCATCAATCAAAGTTTGCATGGACCTTCGAATTATCATATGACTATCCAGTACTAGATTTTATTTCTTTGTTTGTACAGCATTCCATCGAAATATGCCGTCCCTGAGATAATGCGGAAATAACTCTGAATTTTCAAATGACAATAACTATTTGGCCGATTTAGCCCACTAAAAATGGACTTCACTTATTCATTCAGATACGCAAAATACCGGAAAAGTTCCAAGTCTTTGGCCTGCCAGAATCGTTTCGACCATCGAATGCGTCATCAGCCTAAGCTAATCGTTTAAGACCATTTCCGGGAAAAACTCCTAAAATTGCGGATACAATATTGGTTTGAGTGTTCACACTCATTTCAATTTTACGTTCAATCTTTTCATTCAGAAATTCCAAACTATGAATATTTAAAATCATGACTGAAGGGTGTTTCAAATTGCGCGGTTTTTTCAAGAATAAATAAAATATAGATGGCACACTGAATTCGTCTGGGTATTTTGACATTTGAGAATGTGATGTACAAAATTTTTTTAAATGGCTTCGTACGCGATACAATAACGCTTTCAAATTGTTGAATTATTATATGAAAATCAGCGTTCTGAATTTTATCGTTTACATATTCGTCCATCTCGAAGCACTATTCGTCGAATTTCAAGCGACCTTTTCTATGAAAGATCAAGAAAGTGAAAAATACAAAGGTATGGGTCGTTCACAAGAAAAGATTGATTTTGTTTGTGAAAGTGTTGCTGAAGACCCTGAAATGTCCATTAGACGACGTTAACAACAAGTTGGACTTAGTGGGTCCACAACATGGTCCACAACTCAAGGATTTAGCGCTATAGCTTCTAAGGTTCAAGTATCACAGGAACTAAAGCCATTAGATCATTTGAAACGTCGTTCATTTGTCAATTTCTCCTATGATCGACCAGCTGATTTTTCTCGAAAAATCATGTTTTTCGATGGGGCATACTTTCAACTTGGTGGCTTTGTTAATAAACAAAATTGTCTTATCTGGACTGAGGAAAATCCACGAATCATTCATGAGATTATATCGAGATGGACGATTATATAAACCATAAATTTACGTGATTTTCTAAAAACACTTGTCACAGAACTCTGATTTTCATTGAATAATTTAACAATTTCAACGCGTTGTTGTAACGTGTACGAAACCATTTTTATAAATTTCATAAATCACACTTCTTAAATGTCAAAATACCCAGACGAATTCAGTACGCCATCTATATTATATTTATTCTTGAAAACACCGCGCAATCTGAAACACCCTTTACATCTAATGGATGTATTGCATGACTTGAAGATTTAAGGAAAAATAACATTTCAACTGATATTTCTAAGAAAATAAGCTGATGCCTTATTTCAGCTATCACGAATTTAATTTTCCAAAATCCTTCAAAAGTACCTACCTTATATCGAGACTTCGAATTATTTCTTTTGGCGTTTCAGGTGTTTATCTCTGACTATCAAGTCGAATAGGAAATCCACTCAATCATCCAAATCATGAATTCTACAAATACTTTGCGAAACAGGCAATATAGGTTGAAATGCTGAGTCTTCTCTGTGGAAAAATTCCTTGAATAGCCCAAGTCCCAAAAGGATTTTCTAATGTTTCCCAGACACTTCCAGGGGTTCATTATAAACTTTTTCCTAGGTAAGGGGAACGGATGAATTGATACATTGTGTTGAAAGTTGAATTAGTTTGGGTGCTTGAACGACGCAAAAATTGGAATGACATAACTTCGATTCAAGTTGGTGAATAATGAATTGAAATTCATAATTGCTCGATTCATTCTCTTTCTTTATCCCCATTCATTTCACTCTCAGGAAAAAAAGCTTTTCAAAAATCTCAAAGGACTGAAATTGAATTGAAACGTCTAGGGTCGTGGAGAGCATGACAACAACTTTTATTTTTAAATATGTAGTTGACATCATCTCACGCAATACTCACTGAGAAAAAATTCCACTTGCTTTTCGTTCCTTTAATCCATATTGAATACGACTCGAATGTTCTAATAAAATTCTAGCTAATCCTTTTGCAACAGAAAATCCCATTAACCAGGAATCCATCTATTCGAACTTGGGACATTCCATGAATACCAGATTGTAATCCATAAAATTGAACTTAATTCAGGTTTCCTTTGGCACCTTTGAGCTTCACCAGCTGAAGAATTAAAATTTATATTAACATTGATCCAATATAGTTCACAGAAACTCGAAAAAGCAATCTTCACCTAACCGTGGGTTGAAATTTGCATACTACGAAACATAGCACATATGCTGAGTAATTCAACATATCGAATGAGCTAGTAATGTGAAATACCCGTTAGTAAAACTGTTAGATTCTTTCGTTGCAAAATGGCGAATGAGCAGCATGGAATTCTTACTGATTCTGTTTGTAATTTTTATGTTAAATATTATTAATATTATGAGCTATTGAAAAATTTAATCCCTCGATTCCTGTGAAAAACTCTGAATAACTGGAGATCTGCTCGATCCATAGATTGAGCTCTGCTCAATTCACTTCTTATTCCATTTGTACATAGCACAGAGATTTTTCTTTGAGAGCACCCCAAGTTTATTTAGAATTCATTTCCACTTATTCTACTCTTTTATTTCTCATATATTATGATAAGTATTTGTTTCCTGCAAGAAATGGTGGAGGTGCTGGAGTAACTTAATTGATGGCGATTGGGGTGATTCGGCTGAAAATTTGAAAGGGATAAAAATAATTAAGAAGCATAATCTCAATAGTTCCATTTTGCTTCATTCAGAACCTTGACAGAGCATTTTCATCGAGATATTGGAATTGAAATGGGACACTCTTTTTTCATCAATCATGGATTTCTCATCACCAAATTATCGTATGAAGAACTCAAGCACTCTTTCAAATACTGTGAATTTTTCTAAGGATGCTGCGACGTTTTCAGAACAAGTTTCATCTCTCACATTGATGTGAAAAAATTCTAAAAAAAGTTAGCCAATGGATGACTCTGTTTCATAAAGATAAAAGATGATCAATCAAACTAGCCATTCCTTTTGAAGACATAGTTGAAAAATTTTTCTTGGAACTCAGATAAAACATAAAAGATTTTTGCCATTTCTCAGCAAGGCATGATAACCAAACATCTGAATACAAGAATCTTACAACCTGGAAATCTTTTATTCCGATATGTCAAATTTGTTTCGAACAGAATCCGCCAAATATCCCTGAAAATTCTAGGAAACGTTTCATACTTTATATTTCCTCCATCAGTGTATTTTTTCCGATAATATCGTGTTCTCAGTACGTAGTTTCCTGAGAAAAAAGCTATCCGGTAAGCCTGACTATTCTATATTTTATTCAATGCGAATTTTGTTCACTGCATTCGACATCTCAGAAGCCGTATATATGCATGCATGGGTCATTCGATGCCAGGTATGCGTATGTTGTATACGGAGAACCACTCAGTCTGATGATGTTCTGGAAACGTTCCGGAAAGAATTTGCCAAACGACTCGTTGCTTGTTTTGTAACCTTTCCGGGACAAACTACATGGAAGGATTTCTGTGTGTTTCCTCGCTGTCCCTCTTCATCGTCAATAATAACTTTTTATTGGTGGATAAAGCCCCGCCAACACGCAACTACAGAAATGTCTAACTTGGATATTGAGATTCTGGACTGCTATATTGGGATTAAGGAAGCCGAAATGAAGGGGAAATGAATTGTACGATAACACGAAGAGAAACTTGAAGCTTTCAGTTTGCTGCCCAATAAAGTTCTGAGTATTGAAATAGGAATTTTTCTAGGAGTGGGTGGTTCTTCAACCTCGTGGGATGAAATTGGTAGGATGTGAAAGTATGCTCAAGTCATGAGGAGTAGATTCGAGGTATTTTTTCAGAAAAGTTGATTTTCTTTTCTGGTGGAATTTCTTAAAAACACTGGACGCTATTGATACATATTTCATTCAATGAAGTTGTCGGGTGTTGAAATTTTGTTTCAAACAAATGACAATATTTTGAAATAGAGTGTCGGTAATTTGAAAATCGATGAAAAAATAGATACGAACAAAAAATTCGACATACTCGTTTCCTAAGAACTAAAATTTGTTGCACTGCTTTGAAATTTTTCACAAACATTCGTCAATAGGAGAATATAGAGTGCGCGTCAAAATTATGGAACAAATTGATTTTCTCAGAAGAAAAATATTTTTCAACGAAATCCTGAAACATGTCAATTTTTGTTTCTTTTTTACCCAATTTAAATGCATTTTTGAAGGATTTTTGTTGCACCCTGTGCCATTTCCATCAACCCTCTAAGTTTTTTGAATAGGGAAAGTAGGTCATGTAGAACTTTTTTGGAAAGGTCTTTGTATATTCTTCACAGGTGTGCAGACATTTTTAAGAAAAAAATTATTGTTTTTTAGAAATTAGTTAGTTCAAAGAGGTTTTCAGTATGTGAACTTTGTCATGGCCCATTTACTTTTAGACGATGGTACCTAATGAAATTTGTCACCAATTGAGCAACCCTCATTTTCGGCTAGATTTACTCAGGCAACCCTACGTCAGTAGCAGAGGTGCTGCCAATTGCGCAACGGCAGGCGTGATTTTTCGAAGTCTTCACATATTTTGCTATGAGGTGGATGATATCGCATTTAAAGAAAATAAATGAAAGCATTTTCTTCCAAAAAAACACTTAAATTTTTTTTCATTCGAAAATACTTGCGGCGACATTTTTATGAAACCCTGTAGATATATATTCTCCTATTAACAAATATATGTAAAAAATTTGTAACAAGCAAATACTCGATGAGCGCACTAATTATCCAGCTTGATCTTGTAGTTTTACTTAAATGGATTTTAATATTTTCAAGCGTAGTTTCTTTTCCGATTCTGTTTTTCTTCGTTTACAAAATGAAGTTTTCCATGGTCTATTATAATTATCAAGTTCATTATAATAATCTCAGAAATCAAGAATAAAATGAACAAGCTCGAGCTAGACGATTGCATGGAATCATATGAAACCGAAGGGGAAAAAACCCCTGGTCCAACATACGCTTTTAAAAATATCAAATTCAGGGTGCCAATTGCCTCCGCTAAATGAAACAACACATCATGGAGGCATCTCTTGAATGCAATATAAATTCCAGCGACAATTTTCGAAAGGTTCCTTTCCAATCTCGTTCCAGCTTTCGGCAATAACCAGCCAGAATGTTGATTTTCGAATCGTAGATGGCGGGAATTCGCCAGAGCCTGCTTATTGAAAACGTGTTCATTAATGTTTAGTCATGCGACAAAAAATTAATTAACCGGCGTCCGATTCCAGATATGTCAATTAGGCGTCAGCTGGCCGAAAGCAGCTTGTGTTGTGCAGAGCTGTGTGCCGGCTACAATTATTATGTTGCTCGGATGACTGCAGTGCTGCCAACATCAATCTCGAAGGAGATTACCCAGTAGCTATATTCAGTTTATTCGGCGAATTCAAAGGACTGTCGATCGAGTTAAGACGGATGAATGCAGGAATTCAATTCTTGAAAAGTAGAAATCGATTTTTAATTCGTTGGTAAGTTTCAGTTGGTTTTCTTGTCCCAGCAATATAAAGGATGTAGTAGATATACTCTTTTAAAACCTCAAATGTATTCAGACGGTACCGGCCAGCATTCACTGTAGGGTCAAAAATAACAGTGATGTGTCTAGGGTGGGGTGGGGACACCGTATCAAAGTTTACACATAACACACCTGGTATTCTAACTCGCACATGCTAAATGCTTCTGAGGGGTTCCTCCAAACCTAAAAATGATTGTCTGCGACTGATGACTTAATTTTAAGTATGAAGAAAGGGAAATAGATCACCTCACTTTGTAAGCTTAATTTACAGGGAGTCTATAAATTAATGCGAAGGATTTTGGTACTTGAGTCCGTGATGTAGTTCAGTATAAATTTTTTTTCTTCAGAACATAAGCACCCATATTGTGAATCTCACTATATACAGGGTGAGTCTTTAAGTTGTACATTAATTTTAACCAAAGATTCCTCTCATCAAATGAAACATTTTTTCATTTATCATTTTTTCAGATTCGGCTCCAGCAAAAAGATAAAGTTTTCTATAACTATGACACATGTTCTTCAGTTACCACTTTCATCCTACTTCAAACAGTTTCCGAGTTATAGACCCGCCGATTCATAAAACTATGCGAAATTAGCATGAAGAATGCAGTTCATCTTATATAATTATTAGAATCTTCAATAATTTTAAAATACTTGACTATTCTTTATAATTTCTCCTTAAACGCAACGTTTTGCAGATAGTCAAGGTTGAATATTATAAAATCGAATAAAAGTTCGAAAAATTACATTATATTTATGAATCCGCCCCTGATCTAGTAAAGGAAGTAAATTTACCTAGGTTCACGTTTATCCGGACCATAGAATACACAGAAATATTCATCTTCTTCGCATAGAACTAATATTAAGTATATACTATTTCGTGACCAGACCACAGATATAGTCCCTGTCTATGGACTAGACTTTCCATAACATTCTAGAGAATGTTTTTAGGTTAACCAATTGATTCCATATAATTCATTATTAAATTTCTTGACAAAAGTATAATTATGGAGTTTTCAATATGAGAATGGGCGAGGATGAAATTGTGTATAATCTTATAGTGGAATGAAATTGGATATTGCATAAACATCATGTTGAAGATCAGTGTTTCAAGTCCAGTGTAGTGGAATGTTTTCATAAGAATTAAGTGAGTAAATGTGTTTTCTCAAACTTTTTTTTTTTGAATTTCCAACCTTGTATTGGTTATTATCCAAAAAGATATCTGTGATGAACTTGCAAACGAAGTTCAGGAGTGTATTAGCACATTGAGAAATATTTAAATGCTTATAACTTTTTACCTGACCCGAATCTGACAAAATAGCAAATGAAAAAGGTGATTTATTTGATGAAAGGAATCTTCGCTTAAAATTAATGTATAACTTAAAGACTCACCCTGTATATACGAAGATATCTACATAGTGCTATTCAAAAGTTCGTTAAAACCTTTAGAAAAAAATGAAATCCTTCAACTCAACAACGCCTGTATCTTGGGAGAGAGGGAACTTTCAAAAAAGTGTACGCCTACTAAATTTCCTCGACGCATGAATAACCAAAATCCTTCGCATTTATTTACAGACCCCCTGTATATACTACATGCTTGAAAATTTGTTAAACTTGATTCATACTCCTGAATGAGAACTTATTTGATCTCTGTTCATTTCATAAAGAAATTAAAAGTTGACTAGAACTCGTAGGATTCAGTGTACCCAATTCGATTACCTCAAGTTGTTAAATTTTCAGTAAATGCCATGGGTTGCCAATGCAATTGAATTAATGGGCTCCTATGTTTACGTAATCAAGGGGTCAAATAGTATTCTGAATGATTGTCATTGCATTAATGAAGGCACAGTTCAACAGTCGGGGCTTTGTGAATCATCATGGATGCAGCGATCTAGCTTAACCATTATACGAGATCAACGTGGTATTGACATTTTTCATCGAATGTCAAAGTAAAAGAGAATAATCTAAAGCCATATCTACCTTCGTCCAGATCATCATCTGAAAAAGTGTTAAATTGAACCAGCGTCAAAGGGGAATTATTTGTTTAGGGGAATCTAAAGTTTGCTCTGTAGAAATATACTGTCGAGGAATCCACCATCAAAATTCATATTCATTCATGTTGGTGTATGTGGTGCTATGTTGCAAAGGTTTGAATCCTATCTGACGAAAATATGACAGTTTTTGTCAGTTATGGGTTACTGCTCTGAAATTTTCTAAACCACCGGGGCTCCTCAGGGTTCCCTTCTTGGACCCCTTTCTATCGGAATATATACAGATTTCTAGTTTTCTACTCGTTACTCACAACTTGAAGTTGTTCATGAAGATGAGAAGCTTTGAGGACTGTGTTCGCCTCCAGCGTGAGCTCAATAATTTGATAAGTTTTGTCTTGGAAATCACCTGGTCTTGAATATTTCGAGATGTCAGGTAATTACTATTACTAGAAATAAGTGCTTTATTGGTTGCCCGTACTGTCTCGGTCGTGGAAAACTATGTAGAGTAAGCAAAGTTCACGATCTTGGAGTTACTTTCGACTCCAAACTGATTTCTGATTCTCAGGTAGAGGCCGTTGACAATTCCTTCAATATATTGCCTAAGTACTTCATTCTCCAATGTCGCCCATTCACGAATTTGAATACTCCCAGAACCCTCAACTTCTCCTCGATTTTTTGTAAATTGAATTCTGCTTCAACAGTAACAGTCTGATGTCACCAATATTTGACATACCTACATTAATCGCAATGAAAATTTTCAAAAAGAGTGTCTCAAATCTTTGAATTTTGAATAGACTTCTTGCCTTGTTCTTGGAAATATTGAAAATTACAATAACAGACTCAAAACTTCCAACATGATCAGTCATGAGGATCGAAAGAGAGAAAATGATATATGTGATTTTGGCCTTGTAACTGACCAGTCACAATTGTGTTTTACACCAGTTCAAACGTTGGTCATCTGTATGTTTCTCTTCCTTCATTCGTCCATGTTCGATATACACGCAATATTTTTTTTTAATCAACTTAACGGCTAATTTCGCGAAAGGTTAAATCACCATCTCGATAGACATTTGATCTATCCCTGTAAAAATCGCTATCTTGGTGGAAATTTTGACGTCCTCGAACCCCAGACATTCTGTTACTATGGCTAAGCACAGGTCGAGTGCCAGGCAGTAATCATGATGTAAAGAGCAAGGTGTGTTCATCTGCAAAAAAAGTGACGTCAGCAAGATTAAAATACAAAGAGATATATATTCTTTGCTTTGAATTTGCATGTAGTTTCATATGTCATCACTTGTACGTACGATCACAGCACAAAATGATTTTCAGGTTCCATATGAACCTCTTTCGTCACAAACAAAGAGAAAAAATATGTTTATGCAAACTGAAACATTGATTTCCTTCTTATAAAGTCATTCTGTTGACATAAAAAGATGTTCGCAAAGTTATTCTTCCCAAAAGTAACGCTCATTTGATAAATGAGTATATGTGCTTCTCTGACAGTTGTTGAGTAAGAGTAGATACTCAAGAAAAATGCAAATCCACACAAAATACCCTTTAAGTGATGAATTGTATGAAAGTTATACAGAAAATCTTGCAATATTTCATTCGGAACAGCTGTTCGAGTTCGGTCTATCCTTCACGAATTATCCTGTAAAATCGCGACTAGGTTCACCTAATTGCGGGATGTGGAAAAACAGCTTATTTCGTTTCCTGTGTATATTTTCCTTTCGGCTCAGGCCTTCGAGGTGAAATTTATTTAAAAACTCGATACGTTCAGAGAATATATGGTCATTATTTTCCCTGCTGACCAAGAGAAATAGGAGATGAATGAGAAAGGATAATCCTATCAGTGCCAGAGGATAGGGGCAAATCCCAGGCACTGTTTCACTGAAGTTGATCTATATCTGCCGGATTCGCTTGCTCTTCGGAATACTGATTGGGATCTTCAAGTTCATAGGATATATTGGCTGAGAGGGGAAAGGTGACATGATGGTTATTCGTTTGTTCTTCAATTTGATCTTATTGTGGGTGTTTCCGATACATAGGAGCATTTTCTAATAGTATTGAATCAGTTTTATCCCTTTTCACGCGGTTGGTCAAGGAAACAGCGCGTTATCATTCTGTCTAAATAAATGTGAATTCAGAGTTTTGAGCCGATTGGGGCCGGTGGTATCGCACCTAGTCCGCACACGGGGACATTCACTCACTTCGGTATAGTGGGGGGAAATGCTCGTTGGTCGTTGAGATTATAGGAGGTTTGTTTCGGTTCCGAGTTCAGAACTGTTCTGGAACGGTTCCGCATGCGCGATTGCGATTTTGTGTTTTGATTCATTTCAGAACCGGTTCAGGATTTGAGTAATCCTGTTTTGGTTATTTTCAGAATCGGTTCCGAACTGTTCTAGAACTGTGAAAGGAGTTCGGACGTGAGAGTCCGAACTGTTTCAGAATTGGGTAGTTCGCACAAGCGTAGAGTGGCTGACAACGATTAATATGGTTAACCGGACTTATTTGTTAAGGAAACGGTTAACTGTTAAATTTGAACTTTTGTTATTGAGGATAATTCCTTCGCTACGACCTAACAGGATAATCTAATGGATTTAATTTCCATTGTTCACACCTGGGATGTATACTTCTTAAATAGATCTATGAATACAAGAGTCCTCTTCCTCTATTAAGTAATAATGTTTCGAATTAAATTTGCTCTGAAAAGCACATATGTGAAATATGTTCGTCATTAAATTCATTATTATATAAACCAAGAATTTGTTGGTTCATTTCGGAATATAATTGAAGTAATGAAGAAAATTCAGAAAAAAAATTAAGTGGAAGCAGGTATTTCCAAAAATATTTTTGTATTACATGCTGCGACAAGGACTTTCGCATATTTTTAATCAAACCACACACAATATATAAGACATGATATTGCTCTTTTCCACCAACTCAAACGGAAATTTTTTTTCTCTACGATCCCGATGAGAACCCGAACTTAATTCGTGTTTTGGTTTCATCGCTTTTAGAACTGTTCTAGGATAGTTCAGAATCGGGCTTCCACAGCGCATCGATTCTACGCAGTTCTAGAACTGTTCTAGGACAGTTCTGATTTTCGGAACCAAAACAAACCTATTGAATCGACGCTGAACTTCTTCGTTAACAGGAAATATTCTGTAGTACAAAAGGAGACTATATACAATGTCGTTGCACAAAAAACAGATGAAACTAGGCTTGGCGAACTGCTTCTCAACTTTGTATGAATTCACTCACTTCTGGGTTTAAAACACACAATGCACATTGTACAAACAAACTTGGAAACAAACGTTGAAAATATTTCAAGCGTCGGTGATAATATTCGAAACAGAGTCAGCTCTGCACCTTGCAAAAGAAGGAAAAGGAAAGCGACCTACTCACTATGAAGCTATGGAAGAAAAAGGGGCAGGACCTTGGATGTCTCGAGCAGGTACTCAGGTCTCTGACGAAAGGTTGTTTGTTTTAGGCACATCAGGAAGGAATTCTTAGAATTGGGGAAGAGACTTACCTATATTGGTCTAGGATTGGAAAGAAAGTACTGAATTCAGGGACGGCTAGAGGATACTTTTAGGGGACTGATCGATCAAACAAAGATCGAAAACTTGTTGGAAACTGTGATTCCAACAGAGCCGATAATCGGCTTGCACGACTATGTTGAACTCGCTGATGAAGAAGAATAGAAATTGGCCTAACGATGTAGGATTCATACGAAATACTTCGAATTTTTGAGATTATTACCCAAATATCTCGAAAGTATCTGCTCATGAAATTGACTTGAGAATTCGTTATCAGTTGTAGAATACGGACGTGAAATTTCATCTATCCATTTCCGTTTTCTCAAAAATAGCCAAACTATTTGTTTATATTTCTAAAATAATTCACCAGATTTTCAGGAAAATGTCCACACAATTCGAAATCAATATTAGACAAGAGAGTACCTAATTTCAGCTTGATCCGATATTCATTACCGGAACTATTAGAAAAAAATACATTTCAAATTTGATTGGCATTTCGAAGTACTTTCGATATTTCCTCAATAGGTACATAATGAATTTGAAACTTTAGAATACCTCATGCAGTATGTTATTTTTGGTGCGCTATTTCATTAAGGACTCAACGTTGACATAAGTTGGATTTTACCCTTTCACGAATTCAGCTTTCGTTATTTAGTTCAAATCAATCTCTACAAATATCGAGTTGTTTCTCTTGAAAATACTTGTATTTACAATCAGCTGTGAAAAATTCCATTTTTCACATCCGGGATCCTTTTCTGATAATTCAACCGGTAGTTGATAATAAATTTGTGAATTTTCCTGTACCTGCTGCTTTCAAAATGTAATTTTATACTATACTAATTGAATAAGGTGTGAGCAAAATTCGGATGACATTTCTTCTTCTTCGGGAGATAGTTGCGAGAAAGAATTGACAGATAAACTGAAGAAAGTGACCTTACCATGATATCAAGTATTTTGGAAAAATTCTCGAATTTGACACAAAAGTGATTCTATCCAGCTCTTGCACAAGAGTTATTTATCGCTCGGATTAGTTGTTGGCCTTTACAAGATAGGTAATATCAGAACAAGCTTTTAGAATGCATGAATTTTATTTTTATTGTCGTTACAAATGAAGAAAATCAACCTTAATTTTCAGGAATACCGGTATATACGAAACCCTAAGACGAATTGAACCCATCAATCTCATTTTGCTTTACTCACCTGAAAAGTAATTTCTCTCAAAATTCTGGATCCTTCAAATGGAGAAGCAGGCGTACGAACAAACCCAAATTCGAAAATAGTTCAAGACCTCTTTCGACTAAATATTCGCTAAACCCAGACTTTCAGGAGAAATAATGGTGACCTAGATAGATTGCCTGTGAATGATGGAAAATAGATATGTCCTGAAGGCCTTGTGGCATTAAAATAATGAAACCCTGAGCAAGGTTAGCCGCAGTTTTCCATTAATATTCAATGTCCGCAAGTATTCCGAATTCAATTCAAATTATTACTGGCAATTCTCTCGATGGCTGTGAATAAAAGACGGATATAAATTCGTGTGTGTGACTGGAACCAAAAAGCCATAAATTCCGGCAGAAGCTGCAGAGTAAGTGCTACTATCTAGCTGTAAATCTGAGAAGAAGAAGAGTCCATCGTCAGCTCGTGGTTGGCCCGTTCCACCAATTTGAATGTTATAAGTGCAAGTTGTGTCATACTTGTGAAGTATATCATGTAATTTTAGCGATAGATAAGCTTTATAGACAAAGTAATTGAGATAGTGGTGCAGAAAACCAAGTAAAACATCGACATCAGTGCCATGCTGTTGCAAATTGGCGCAGGAACCGGGATCGAGTGTTTGTTTCGCGTATTTGGAGAATTTGTTAAAGATTCTCGAAATTCGAAAATCTACCTTGCTTTCGAATTGTGCTATTTTGAGTTTGGCCTTTCCGCCACTCAATCCTTATTCAATTAGTATATAATAAAATAGAATTAGTATAGTACTAGTACGCCTAGATCTCTCATTGTGATAGATATACCTAGGCGATAGATCTCATTTAATGATAGATCTACCTAGGTGGTAGATCTGCAGGACGATAGATCCATGTTTTTGAATGGATGAAAATATTTATTTGTTCAAAAAAATAATTTTAACGTTATAATATAAGCTTGAAGTATGATTCTTTGTGATTCTCCATTTAGTATAATTACTTTGTTAGTCGTCTCCGGCAGACTGTAAACACGATAACTTTGCAAAGGAATAACTAAGAGACTCGAAATTTTCGTAGGTTTAATGCCATCTTCTTCTTCTTGTTCTATATTATTCGGTTCAATTTTACATGTCAAGTTGTCAATGGAATTAATTAATGCTTTCAAAACTCACGATTTACTCATTCCAGACACATTTCGTTGCAAAGGTAAAATGAAAGAACACTGCAATTATTTATCCTGCTTCAGAGTTTCTTTATATTTTTGGGAAGGATGTGGAAAGGACCAGGAGACTTCTTCTTGTCTATATTAATCGATTAAATTTTCCATGTCAATTTATCAATGGAATTAATTAATGCTTTCAGATCATTCAAAACTCCCGATTTACTTATTCCAGACACACTACGATGCAGAGGTAAATCACATTCAACACTGTAGTTCCTTCTGAATAAACACTGCAATTATTAATCCTGGATCATAGTTTCCTCATATTTTAAGAATAGTACATCAATATATATAGGAAGGACCTGGAGACTTCTTCTTGTTCTACATTATTCGGTTGAATTTTTCATGTCAAATTATCAATGGAATTGAGTGATTCTTTCAGATCGTTCAGAACTTACGATTTTCTTATTCAAGACAAATTTCCATGCAAAGGTAAATCATATTCAATACTGGATTTCCTTCTGAATGATAGAACACTGCAATTATTAATCCTGGTTGAAATTTTCCTTATATATTAAATTGGTCAAGATAGGAAGGTTCTGGAGACTTGTTCTATATTATTCGTTTCAATACACCTCCCAAGAATAATTCGTTCCAATACACATTACTTCCATATTTGTTTACCTTCCTTCACTTGAATTTCCTGGGTCAATTTATCAATCGAATTAATGCATCCAGATCGTTTAAAACTCACGATTAACTCATTTAAAACATAATTTGATGCATATTTTCACAAATAACATATATTCGTCTTATGAAATCTTGAATTTGCAACTGTAAAAGTGACATTCTTATTTGACAAATGACAGTTGATCGTGACGTTTGGTCGTGTCTCAGGCCCCACCCATAAAATGCAGTTATCCGATTGGTCGAATATACCTGAATTTGTGATGAAATGTTCACCATATGCTGGATTTTTTTAAAAGTATTAGCAATTCGATTGAGATATCGTTTTTTTCAATGGGAAGTAGGGTGATATTTCATCTATCTATGTGAATTTACCGTTTTTTCCTAACTCCAACGGCTGCGAAGGAGATCGCTGATATGTGGGACGACCTTTTCGACCCAGCGTCACCTTATTCAATTAGTATAGTATAGAATAAAGTGATTCTCGATGTCATCTGAAAGAACATGTTAGACCTGCTACCAATCGAGAATGATGAAAACTTTGATGATCGTCATCGTACCTTGCAATTTCAGAACCAAATTGAACATCGTATTCCCATCTCAACTTGGGTTCTGCGCTAAGAGATTATTTTGCGAAATGTATATGAAAACTATGATCGAATTGTTCAATTACGATTTTATCAAATGAATAATATCAGAAGAAGCAATGCATATGAACATCAACATGAATACGAGAACCGATATCCATTGATATTGATGATCTAAGTCAATAATTACCGAAAGCACCTGCAACTAGTTGGCATTGAGAACGTCGTTTGTATTGCACAAGATTTCTGCATCACAGGGAGTTCGAGAATCTCCCTAGGAGTCGCTGGTGAGATTCACATTTCAGATCATGGCCACGATAGAGCTTTGGTTTCTAAGACCTCCCAAATTATTTAGGGACTGATAATTAATTACTCATGATTGGTATATTAGGTATAAAATCGATGAGTAGCTGTCCTCGATGGAACCTTCATCTTTGTAGATGATGAGGTTAGATCAGAGAAGGATGTTTGTTATTTTACTAATGAATATTCGTCCTTGTGTTTATGTCGATGGGATAAAATTATTATCACTTAATTAACTATCGCTAATCATGATGATATAAGAACGGAAATCGCCATTTTCAGGATGTACATATTCGTAGACTATTGAAAAGTTTCAGCTCTCACTAATGAGTAGTTAATATTATGAAAAAAAGATACATTATGAAAAGATGAGAAAATGTCAATCAGCAGAATTTAAAATTAGGGAAAAACACAAAAATAGCACAAATTCAGCTCTGTACCTTCGTTTGATTCCATTTTGAACACTATCAGTTATATTCAAGTCATTTCATGATATTCGCATCAACATGCAGAATTCCTTGACACGAAGTGCAGATAAAATGGAGACAATCTGCAAAAATCATATATGCTCATGCTCAAACAAAAGATCAGCTTGTCCATAAACTCATTTTTTCATCGTTACTTAGATAAATGACAAAACATATAACTATCAAAAACCATATGACAGTTGATTCCTTGAATGATTGCTTGATTTGCACTTTCCGAATATTGAAGCCTTCACTACTGACTCGTTCTCATGGCCATCAGAAGAAGTTAGAAATACAACTTTTCCAGAAAAGGTATGGGGTGTTTCGTTGTATTAAAGAATGAAAAAAATATAAGAACCAACCGGTCCTTGATCTATTTACTCACAGTGTTCTGCGAAATCATTCAGAGAAAATAGTATTGCCTAGATTGAAACCTCCGCCCTGCTAGCCCTACTTTAACCTTGAACGAATATTGGTTGATACATTGCTCGGGAGACTGCAGTCATTTCTGATCCAATTTTGAGCTCCCATTGCATCAGAATCTTCGACTCATTCTCGAATATTCTTTTGTTTTAGGTATCCTCGTGAATAGTTAACGAAACAGAGATCATAAATCCGGGGGTCTGAAAAGAATATTCTCTAATTGTAGTCGATTAGTGTAACCAGAGTCTTTTAGTTTTGCAATGGATTGGATAAAGAAAGCTTTCATATGTATGTCTTTCCTGAAAAGAAACCATAAAGACGATTTTTTGATATTCATTGCTCGATTTTGTTTCTGATTGCAAGATGATTCGTACTGTCGCAGTTAGTTCAATTTCAAATCCATTTCTAATGTTATCGTCACTTGGTGCATTGCAACATTATATTCCATACGATTCATACACTGACTGCTACATAGAATCAACTTTTTTGTAATAGTCTCACAGGCGAAAATTGCCATGTGAATCTAAATGAGACTTCACTGTTACTAAATCACAGTATCGCGCGAAGCAATTCATACCCCACGCAGCTATATGATTATTTTCCTCAGAGAACACAAAACTTGATATCCCTTATGTTCTACGTTCGAATACCAACATTCGGATTACACATTTTTGTGATATATCTAGAAGAATATCATCCTTTCATATACCCAGAAACACTCTTTCGTGCGTTGTGTTTGAATAAGTCTTGTAGAAGCTTCTGAACTAGGTTCAATTTGACCCCCGATTTTCTATTCTGGATTCAACAGCTTATATCGTTGTATCCTGAAATATACCAATATACGAATTCCTAATTCTATTTGAAATCTTTTTGCGTGCATGTTCTAGGGAGACAGTGTGCTATCGTTTTGTCGAAATGTCTGTAATTTTCGATGATTTAGCCGAAAATGGTCTCAAACGACTGGGTTGGACTCACTGATGACGAATCCGGTGTCAAAATCGATTCTGTCCGGCCGGCCGGCCGACGACACGATAACTGTCGAACGGAGCAGGCTAGCAACTTGAAACTTGTGAATAGTTTGTGCATCGGAATGTCGCGGTTAAGTTCGTTAATGAGCCAAATCGTTCAAATAGTTTCGGAGTTATAGCCATTTGAAATTTTGAGGTTAATTTCCTCATGTTCAGAAGCTACTGCAGTGATTGGATTGAAACTTGGCAGATAGTTGGAGCATACTGACGCGCAACTTTGAGCGAAATTCCATTGAAATCGTATGAGTACTCAATTTGAAAAAAAAATTTTTCAAAATTTTTTTTGTAAAAAATTTTTTTTTCCGAAACTATTGTTCATATTCGAGAAAAATGTCAATTATGCCTTGAGCTTCATAATTTACACTAGTGTATCGAATTTCAATTCGATACGGCTATTAGTTTTAGAGATATTGGGAAAAAAATATGTAGAATTTCGTGGTTTTCTTCTCGATATTGTTGTTTTTTTCGGTATAACTCAAAAAATACTGATTCAATCGTGATGAAACTTCGCAACTAGTTCGAAGATGTTGAGGGACAACAATGCCCAGAATTTCATGATGATCATGTCATTAGAACAATTTGAAAAAAAATTTCGAATATTATCCTCATTAAATTCTGTATGAACCTTCAAACTTTCATTTTAAGTGCTGGGTTTCAATTCGATCTGATCTGTATTTTTAGAAATATTGGAAAAATTTTGAATGGGTATATCTGCGGAATCATTGGGTGGATTCTACCCATTCACCTTTTTGGCCTTCGTAATCAAGGTCCAAACCAAACCTTCTCTACAAATATCGAGTTTCTTTCGGAAGTTATTGTATTTACGATCCGACTTAGAAACTCCATATTTGTAGAGTAGGTTTGGGGCTTAATTACGAAGGTCGAATTCGTGAATCGGTAAAATCTGCCCAATGATTCAGTAGATATACTCATTGAAAATTTTATTTGCCCAATATTCCCAAAAATACAGATTAGGTCGAGTTGAAATCCAGTTATTTATCGAAAAAAATCTAGAAAAGCACTGTCGTGAAGGTAGCAGCTTTTGCGCGCATGTTCAAATTCGTCGCTGAAACGATCATCTACATGGAACATGCTCGCAAAAGCTGCTGCCTTCACGGCATTGTTTTTCTAGATTTGTTAGCTAGTTTTCGAGATAATTAAGCTATTAGGATAGAAATGAGATTCGCAGTATGCTGAGGATATAGAAGCATACTGTATAGTCAGCAGACTCCACCTCAGCTGTAACCATCTGAATGGGTCTCCAGCAATTTCGTAATATAATCAGACACTTCACTGGACTCCAATGTAACTGGAGCTGCACGAGTTCATGAAACTGTTGGCTAGCAGTGACTGTGAATACATATGTGATAATGCATGAGTATGCCACTAAAACATGCGATACGCGAATGCAGAGGCTGGTGAAAGCCATACTAAACGGTTTAATTGAGAGGAAAATGCTTGTGCACAATTTCGTACAATTCAGCAAATTTGATGGAAATATTCCTGTTTTATTGAGATTAGATGTGGCGGTAGGGTTCTGCAGACTGAAAGGATTTTGTTGATTTTTGCTCTCAATTTTTCTCTTGAATATTTTCCATTCACAAACAATCTACGATTTCCATGAACATATTTCCTATGCCGATGAAACGAACCTGATGGTTCTCCAGCAAAAAATGTTGACGGAAACATTATGAAATGACTTCTCTTCCGAGTTTCTGGTTGGGTGACCTGACAAAAAAACATTGATAGCATAAAGTACCTCGAATACAATGGGGACACATTTGAAGGCAATAGTTCTTTTTCTTGAGGAATGAATGTCTTAGGATGCAAATGTTTCGAAAAAATAGTGAGAATGTGCCACGTTGCCACTTTTCTTTTTCAAGAATTTTGGAGAAATGACAACTGGAGTAGAGTTAAATAAAAAAAAATGGATGACATTGCCTTTTGTCACAAATAAAATTTCAAAAATAATCGCCGAAGCCTTCAAATTGACACCTCGTTCTCCCCTACTAGCGTCGAGATTCATAAAATTCCATGCGTTCGATTATTTCTCGCTGCTGTTGGCATCGTTGCGGCATGAAGACCGTAGGCGGGTGTCTGACAGTGAGATCTTTATGAGATTTTATTAACCGTGAATGTGACTGTCTTACCAAAATCGACGGAGTCACGAAGCACCAACTTATTCCTCAAGAAACATTTTAACTAGACCTCACTTGATGACGTGTTACTGTTTGCTCTTGACAAAAATTTTGCCAGTATTTGACGGGGGTTCAAAATGGCGAATGCGCGGGATTTCCGCTGCACTAAAGTAAAAGTAGTTTGTATGAATTATTTGAAGTCGTGTCATTTGGAACTCGGTGGGTACAAGACTCAAGTTTTGCTGGGTATGTATTTTAGAATTATCGTGAGAATAACACAACCTGGATGGATATATAAAGAAATTCTCGATAACTCTAAAAAGAGGAATTTCCGAATTGAAACATGACGGTTATTTGTGAAGTACGAAGACGGGACTTATTCAAAATATTTGAGGATCTTGTTACTGGAAAAATCCGAAATATTTCAAAAATAAAATAGTTCTGAAACTGATTTTACTTGAGCCTTGAAATAGTAAATTTTGAAACCAGCACTTAACTCTAGACTACAATCCGAACGGATCTTTTCGGAAATACTGGGTGAATAATATTCGAATAGATATATCTGCTTAACAACTACAGAGCTTCCTTATTGTTTCTTTCGGAAATTATTTTGTTCAAGATCAGAAACAGAAAAACGGAATTTCGTTTCATGTAAAACTCTATCTTTGACTGAGCTAACGAAGCTTAGTTGTAAACTATCTCATATCTTTTACCTCGTGAACTTTTTCAATTCTACCTCTTTTTTGAGTAAATTCAGCCAAATACTGTCCATTTCTACAGAACAATTGAGACAATACAAAAATACTGATGTCGGAGTCAGATGATTTATAGGGAAAATTTGAAGAGTCCTGTTGCATTTGTTTGAATAGAGAGAGTAATTTTGCTCATTGCTCTGTAGAAATGGACTATATTTGGATGAATTTACTTGAAAGAGAGGTAGAGTTAAAACGTTCAAATAAATGAATCTGTGTTGCTGTGATTTCTCAAAAATGTCAATTTGACAAAAGTCTCAACTCAAAACGAAAAATCGAAAGAACATAATTCTACAAAATTTTCTCTTTTGTCTGGTGTAAGAGTTAAATTTGTACTCTGAAACGTCACAATTCGGTTCGTTTATCGTTTGTACTGTTTCTCCTCTGTTCATTAGGCAATCTGTTTTTCAAGAAACTGGCCTTGAAAAATAGTTCAATCCCTCAATCTGCAAGGCCCTTTTCCATGAAAAAACAATCTTAATATAATGTTTAATAGTTTTGTTCATGAATTGAGAGTACAACCCCAGAAAAAGCCTAAAAAGTATGCAAAATCCTCCCAGAATAAGTTTTAATCGATACTTAAATTTTTCTGCTATTGAAACTTTAAACAGCTACGAATTGATCTCTGTACTCGTATTACAAAGGAAACATCACTTTGTTTCCACTAATCGCATACTATATCAAATATTTATTCATCCATGGGGGCTTTTTTGTTTTTTATGTGTCCACTGGGAGTGGAATGAGCGGAAATACAAGCCACGAAACCATTCTAGTATATGTTAAAAAATATTACACCATATAAGACGGTAAATTGATAAATACTCCAGGGTATAGTATCACACATGTTTCTTGTAAGCCAGAGGAAACTACCGTATTATCTCGTATGGAGGAATGAATTTATGTGGATATTTTCATGGAGCTTAACAAGTTTTTTTCTTCATACTACACAGTAAGGGATCTGAATTGCCTTCTATTCGAAATAATTCTCGAATACGTCTTTGGGATAAAATTGTATGACATTGTCAAAAAATTATCAGGAATTGCCCGAAGGACATATGGAGATCTCTGAATGTTTCCTCTTTCATCAGTTTTTGCGCGCATTCAAATTCATAAGAAAAATAAAGTGTTTGTTCAGTTTTTCCAATAACACGAAATTTGACACAAAATTGTGCATCTGCATTTGCGACCCAGTGACGAAGTTTAATCATGATCAGATTAGTAGAGTTTTTCCTCAAAAAACAACGATAGATATGAAAAAAAATGAATTTTCACATATTTTGATCACAATATCTGCGAAAATTGAAAAGGTATCGAACTGATATTTGGTAGACGATTGTGAAATATTGATTTCAAGTTCTGTGCAATTTCGTATTCGTATTTCATTAATATCCAATGAATTTTTTCAACAAAATTTGGATAATTTTCAAAAGTTTTTGGAGATACGATCCTGACAAAATTTTGCGAGCATCTACACACGTCATACGTATGCATCTTTTAACCAACTTTCAATCTGGTCGAATCAGTATTTCCTAATATATTGAGGAAATACCCTCAAAATTCAAATGATCATCTCAAAAAACGTTTAGACGCGTGGCCCATAAATGAGTATAACAAACGCTTGCCGATACGCCACCTCAAAGTTTCGAGTCGCTCTTTCTGTTCCCAATTGTTGGATATTGGAGTTCCTCAGGGTTCTGTCCTGGAGCCATTTCTATTTCTTTTTTTCATTCAAGATTTACCCAAGAATCTGAGGAGTATAATGGCGAATTGTAGTCTTTTCAGTGATGATATGTTTATATATGAGGTAATCAGAATAATTTTGTTTGCTTTCGACATACGCTAGTGGTAACCGCTAAGAGCTTTGATGAATTACAAGCACTGTATCATCAATTCCTATTTTGAACATTTTCTACAGTACTGTTTATGGCCATCTATCGAGCAACATAATGCTCTGAAGTAACTCCTCTGAAGTTCTAAGAGTGTTCTCATTTCAAAAGAAAGACCCTCTAGGTCTTCCTGTCAACAAACCTTTGTGGTCCTTTATGTCCTTATGGTGGCATGTATTTACATCTATAAGTGTCTTTTATAAGCAAGAGACAATGAGAGTAATATGACCAAACTTTCTAGTTTTCAAAGTAATAATACAAGAAATGAACACATAATTCACATTCCTGTAGACACAATACCACAAAATTTGAACATTTGTACTTTACCAATGCATCAGGCTTTTCAATCATTTGCTGAGTAATATTGAATGTCTCAGATTGAGTGAATTCAGAAAGGTTATTATGACTACCTACATTTAGTTCTAAATGCTGCGTGTTCTATAGCTGACTATTTTAGTGAATATGTTAGATTTTCATTTAGAGAATATGTACTTTATTTTTTTCCTTTTCTTTCTGTCCTATATATGTATATGTCTCAAAGGACCAATAAATTATTATTATCATTATTATTATACTTACCAAATGGAACAAGCTAGTGCTTATCATTCTAAACTTCCTCTAATTTAAGGTTTTGAAAATATCTGTTGCTCAGAAGGAGTTTTGAGTATTTTTTTGGGGCAGTGCGAGAAATCTTATATTGAAACAACATATACAGTTGGAAGGAATCGCATTCGGAGTATGTATAAAGATATATTGTTTCGAGATAGAGCATTAGGTACATTCTATGGAATATTAAAAAATACCTATAGCATATATTGATAAATCACAGTTTAAGCAGAGAATATGTTAACATATACGATACATTTTACAAATGATACAAGAGCACAGATAAAAACCTCAGCAGAAACTCTGTCTGCCCATATAAGTGCACTAGAATTGAAATTTGGTCAGAGAATAAGCAGATACTTATGTTCAAAATAGATAGCTTCTTTTTCATTGCCACATCTTGAAATGATATCTGCAACAGAAAAAGAGACAGAAAACAATGAAAAATATTACCTACATTTGCTCTCTGACCAGAAGGATCTTTCGAACAGGTCTGGTCCTTCAGGTAAACGAGAACACTACCGGCCCTTTATATGCGGGCATTATCTCCCGTAAATTCATTACTCATTACTCTTCACTTAAAATCTTATGAAATATCAGGAATAAACTAAGAACTTGTGCATTCGAAATAGCATCGATGATCTCTCTTACGATCGACAACAACCAAACATTAACTTAGAGTCTTGCTTTTTTACTGAAGTTTGATCCGAACCAATCTCACCGCTTCTTCGCAAGCTCTATGAGGAAGCCATCCGGGAAATTTATCATACATCGTTACAACCCATGTATAATTCATACCCCATTCCAACCTCTAAGAATATTCATCGCCTTAATCAACAGAAATCTGAACTGCATCAGGTTCAAACTTTCCAAGTTTGAATCAGCCTCTGATAAGTATCAAGTCACATTCTCGATTACAGGGTAGCTGGTTTGATAATATACAGGGTGATTCTGGAGGAGACCGTCAGATTTTAGGTTAAGTTTACACTAGTCAAGATAGTCTCGGAACAATGTTTGGTTTATGGTTGGGGGTCTCTATTGAGAATATACAGGGTGATTTGTCCGATTCGACTGATTCTACTTTCATTGATAACTTTGGTATGACTCATGACACATCCATTAATTCTGAATTTTTCTTCGAAATAAACGGTAATTATTGTGATAATTCCAGATTAATCGTGCAGGTTGAAAAAATACCCTATACATCGCGTTTCCAAAACTACGCTATCTGTTTACGATTCTACTATAATAAGTCATCATTTGAGAGTTTCTAATTTTGTCGGCACACTTTGAGTTTCCCGAGAAAATTTTATCAAAAAAAGACAATGTCGAAATTTCGCTCCAATCGATTCTACTTTTATTGATAACTTTTGTATGGCTTATCCGATTTTGATGAAATTTGCAGTGTAGAACAATCTGAATGACTTCATTCAATAATTCCAGCAATCTCTCAAAATACAGGGTTGGTGATTGTGATAATTTTAGAATTTCAGATTAATTCTGCACTTGAAAAAAAAACAGGGTGTACATTGCTTTTCCAAAACTTTCTTGTTTTTTTCAGATTCGACAATAATATGTCATTATTCAGAGGTTTTTGATCACTTTGGCACACCACCGGTTTTCCGAGGAAAAATATTTGAAGAAGAGCATAATCAAAATTAGGCGCAAAAGCAGTGATAATATTCTACACTAAGTAGTAAAGCTGTATATTCCAAGAATGCAAAGCAGTTCTTATGTTCTGAAATATTCTTTTCAAATTCCAAATTCATATTTAATTGCCCATATTCTGTATGAAATCATTCAATTCAGAATATATTTTGAATTTGAAAAGGATATTTTAGAAGTGACCAACAACTTTGCATTCTTAAACAATACAGCTTTACTACCTAGTGCGGAATACTCTCACTGCATGTGAGCCAAATTTCCATTGTGCTCTTCTTCAAAAATGTTTTCTAGGAAAACCGGAGGTGTGTCAAAGAAATTAAAAACCTCTCAATAATGACTTATTTTTGTAGAATCTGAAACGAATGAGAAAGTTTTGGAAAAGCAATGTACAGGGTTTTTTTTCAACTACACAAATAATCTGAAATTCTGAAATTACCACAATTACAACCCCGTATTTTGAGAGATTGTTACAATTATTGAATGAAGTCATTCAGATTGTTTTACACTGCAAATTTCATCAAAATTGGATGAGCCATAACAAAGTCATTAATAAAAGTAGAATCGATTGGAGCGAAAATTCGACATTGCCTTGTTTTGATAAAATTTTCTCGGGAAACTCAAAGGGTGCCAAAAAAATCAGAAACTCTCAAATGATGACTTATTATAGTCGAATCTTTAACAGATAGCGTAGTTGTGGAAACGCGATGTACAGGGTGTTTTTTCAACCTGCACGATTGATCTGGAATTGTCAAAATAAATACAGTTTATTTAGAAAAAAAATTAGAATTAATGGATGTTCTCATCAATATTGTACTTCACTGAAAATTTCAGTAAAATCGAATAAGCCATACCAAAGTTATCAATGAAAGTAAAATCAGTCGAATCGGACAAATCACCCCGTATATTCTCAATAGAGACCCCCAACCATAAACCAAACATTGTTCCGAGACTACCTTGACTAGTGTAAACTTAACCTAAAATCTGACGGTCTCCTCCGTAATCACCCTGTATACGACAAATGATGGGCAGTCTTCAATCTATGGAACTTTCTACCAAAATATTTGTTGCCAAGAATTAGTATTGTGAATTTGGTTTGGGGATTACCCGAAATCTTACATTGAGAACAACACATACCCTCGAAAGGAATTGCATTTGAAGTATATTCTCCTAAAAAGAGCATTACATTCTTCAGATTATCAAACGATATAGATTATACAAATGAATCAAATTATGAACAGAGCAAATGTCAACGGGGTAACATAAATTTTCACAAATGATAAAAGAGCACAAATAAAACCTCAGCAAAAACTCTTTTTCTACGTATAAGTGCAGTAAAATCAAAAATTGTTTGAATAATTAGCTGAAATATTCATAATGGATGACATGTTTTTCATTGGCATCGATTTTTTTTCCTAATGAATTTGTATCGACCAAAGGTCTCGAAAAAATATCTGCAAAAGAAGGAGAGACAGAAACCAGCAGGAAGAAGTGAATAATATCATCTATGCTCTCTGGCCAGAAGGGTTTTTCGACCAGGTCCGGTCCTCCAAGCGATGGTTTTTCAGATTCTAAGGTGGAGGATCATCTCCCATATATTCAAAATGCATTACTTCTCACTTGAAATCTAATAAAATATCGGGAATAAACTGAAAAACTTGTGCATTCGAAGAGACATCAATGAAATTCATTCGATTTAGAATAACCCTATACTAACTTAAGGCCTTGTCTTTAGGCTGAAGAACAAATTCGATCGCTTCTTGGCAAACTCCCTGAAGATACCATCCGAAGAATTTGTCATACATCGTTACAACCCATGTATTATTCATATCCCATTCCAACCCAGAAGAATATTCATCGCCTTAATTAACAGAAATCTGAACTGCATTAAGTCCAAACTTTCCAAGTTTGAATCGGCCTGATAAGCAGCAAGTCACAGTCTCGAGCACAGTGTAGCTGGCTTGATAATATATCCGACAAATGAAACGGAGCCGGTCTTCAAGCTATGGAATTTTCGACAAGAAATCTTCCGCCAAGTTCGAAAGTAAAATAAAAGTGGGTTTGCATAAAACTGTCATATTCATTAACAACTTTACAGAGATGGCTTGAGTCTGTGCCTCGACGAAAGTTTGCCATCTTATACCACTCTGAAGTTTAAGCCGGTTAATGTTGTTATTGACTTCGGATTTACGGAGCGTGAATAATGGATGATATGGCTTTGCCCCATCGGGAGTATCTGGTACATCGGGGTGTAAATAGGCCGGGGTGAGGTCGATGTTACTCAATCTGCGTTGGAAATCTGCAAATTGAGGTTCGACTGATGCTGAGGCTCCAGCCTATGAGAGCACTTATGAGGAGTGCCCTAATGCTAGACAAGTGTTGAAATTAAACGTTAAAATCATTCCTCTTTGTCTCGCACTGGTATAACATTTATACTGCATTCATTTTCATAAAGTCGGTCGGTAAGCCGTGACAGGTTGATACCTTTCACTCTAAATATTTCAAAAATATTAGACCATAGACCATAGACGGTGTTGTCTGTTCTACATAAAAGTCGTAGTAATTACGTATGTGACTAAATCAAACATTGAGTCCCTGTTATAAATATGTAGGAAGTGACAACGTGCCGCCGAATTATTTTGACCTTGATGACATTTTTATAGTGCCAAACTTCCTCAGTTCCATAGCACAAAACTTGATAGATCTATTTCAAGGCTTGGGTCACGATTCTTGACTGCGAAAATATAGAACATTCTCTTTAGAGCAATCCCCGGCTTGTTTCTCCTTTTTTCAAAACTTCAATGCAAGATTCTGGAAATTCAGGTAGCTATCCAAATAAACACTCCTCTACGAGCAATGTTGCCAAATGCTCTTACTAATCAAAGACAAGTATTTACCAACAGATAACTTGAAGCTGACTTCGTATATCTAACTTTCTTATTTATTGCATAGAACATATCTGTGGTATGTTTTCTGTGAGATATTGTCATTTTCTTTCAGGGTTGCGTTAGAGGGTGAAACTGAATAATTCATGAAGAGAAGATAGTTGCCCACAAAAATTTAACCAAAAGGGAATTGAGCTGTTGGCCGGATATATTTCCTACAGGCTGAAGTATATGAATTGGTTGGGAGCATTCATACCAGAGACAAATTTTGAAAAAAATTGGGTTGAAATCTCAAACATATTTGAAAGTGTTCTGAATATTACAGAAAACATGAAATATACTTCATAAAATATCGATGATTTCGCTTCTTCAATCGGAGCAGTTTGAATCAGACATGAGAAGCTTCCGTATAGGATGTTCATCGACACTTAGTTGGTTTCGTTCTTGCAATTTCCACATCTTTAACATCCTCAACCATCAATCTAGCAATGAAAGACCAGCAAAAATATCAAAACAACATGCCGTTTAGAAAACTGACACCGCACAATTTCACACAACCAAAGATATCATAAAGCATAACCTTAGAATAAGCTTTCCCTGTTTCGTTCTCTCACAAATCTTATGAGATGCATCTTATTGATCTCTAGACATAACTGTCCCATTGTCATTTGATTCAATATTGCACATTCTGTGCACAGGCCTATCTTCCCAAATTTTTTCTACTCACAGATTTTCAAAAGTAGCAACCCTGCAAGCTTCAACCTTAATGAGTATGAGATCATTCAATAAGCCATAGGATAACACAGAAATGACGCCACTATCCAAAAATTCGGATGAATCTTGAATCAACCACTTCAAAAGTGACGTGTCCAACAGCGATTTCAGGCGATGGACCAAAAGCTCCGGTTATAGTTACGGTTATCTACATTGACAGATTATCCTTGGCCTATGTGCCAGTTTGGATAACCGAAGCTTTTGGTCCATCGCTTGAAATCAATCTATGGGTTTCAATCACACGATATGTCATACAAAGATCTCTCAGTTCACTAATAGCGATGAGTGTTTCTTTCACAGCAGCTGATTTTGGACAATCTTGGATAATCCAGAGAAAGTATGTTGGCTCCAGATGGTGCTTCATCATCAGTCAGTTGATCGGTGTAATACTATTGTGCTCCCGGTTCAATTCACGTCTGAAATCATCTGAGATTATCGCAGGAAAATGTCCAAGATTCACATCCATTTTTTGACCACGATATTTCCAGTTTCCTCAAGAACACAAAAATCAACCAGTATATGACATTCTCAGAACTCAAACTTTTGATAGTTTGAGATTCAGTTCCAACCTTTCTGCGGGTATCATGTTTCGTCATGGCTCAGACTGAGGAAACTCGTCAGGGCATGCACAAAACTTGAACTTTTCATGCCTGTTGAGTGGACACGTAAGGTATTAAGATCTTGAGAGGATCGACTGGGTACAGACATGAACACTTAGGCCCCCTGTACGTTGACCGATGCTGCCAGGCATAACAGGTAGGTAACGTAGAGTACTCAAGACACATGGTTCGAAATTGGGAGCGCGTGAGTTAAGGGAGGGCTGAGAGAGGGCGGGCGCTACGAGAACCCCCACTTAAGTAGCAATCCTCCTTGTTTATACAGTTTTTACCCAGATCATTCGACAGTGAGACCAACATAAAAAATCTTCTAGACATTTTTGTTTCTGGGTCAAACGCTTTATGTTCCAGAACAATTGCATCAAAACCATGGATGTAGGAAGAGAGTGGAGGGGGCATAACGTTTGAAAAGTGTCACACACTTTTGAGAACCTCCTGTGGATTTACCCATACCAATATGGCCGACTTTGAACTGAACATTTTTGTCTCATTTGCTGTACACCACAGAATACAAATATACACCTTGTAGTTGTAGTCGGGAAAATCCAGAGAAGTGTGTGACACTTTTGGTACAAGGGAAATATAGGAGATACTCTTCTCCCCTTCTTTTACCTCCATGATCAAAACCACATTCTGGTCGCCATCTACAAAGGGCTCCTTTCCTATTCGGAACCAGCATTGATATGAACTTTTTTTCATTCGTATCGGTAAAAACTGGCTATATATGACCAGCTCGCTTTTCCAGAGTCCCTTTATTTTTCCGGAAAAAATCATCTGGCAAATTCCGCCGAATATCTCATTGAAATATGGAGGGTTAAATCAAACAGATAACCAAAACAGGTTGCCGTGCGTCATCCTGGATGAAGAGTAAACGGACCTATTCCAGCTTTGATCCTGACAGACGTTATAGTCCTGGAACGTGAAAAAGCACGGAATGGGGGAATATGAACGATAACGACTGATCACGTTTTTAAATATCCTGCTTAATGAATACGTGCGATACTTGGTCCCGAGTGTGCTTATGATTAATGTAGTGGCAGTGAACGGGTTAGTGTAGAGTTCCCGAATTTCGATGTTCCAGTACGTCAGCTGATTGGATTTTGGCAAAGGAATTGGGTCGCCTTATACGCGTTCATTCTGGAGGGGCATAAGCATTATTACTTTCTCTGAATACCTGTTACTTTAAACTTTTGAGTCTGAAATGATCCTATGTTCATACACCCAATGGGGGTTTTTCCTTTAAACGAAAATGCAGTAATTTTCATGAAAAACCTTTAGAACATCACACTTCAAACATATAATTTCAATATTATATTTTTAAAAGAATGTTTGATCCCCTAAAACTGAAAACTAAAAATGGGGATTTGCATTTAGAGGGATTTGTCTTGAGTGCACGATCTGGTTAGAGTAGAATACAATGACCAAGGAATAGAAAAAGAAGAGCACAGACCGTCATACTGTCATATCACTGATAAATTGCAAACGGAAATTGTTTGGTTATATTGACAAAGGACACGTGTCTACCACAGAATAGGTATATTTCATTATTCTATAGCAGTTATTCTACTAAACACCGTTGTCACTTCGTGCATGCCTGGCAAATCCGAAACCCCAATTTTGAAATCTGATTTTGAATACTTTTTGAAGGTAATTTGGGAAAATGATGAATCAAACCCATAATAATTATGTTCAAATTTGCATTTGCAGTAATAACCCAAATTCAGGAAAAACACCCATTCGCTGCTTTACTCCATTGCCAGTTATGTCAGTCTGTAGGCCCTGGAATATTTTCATCAAGTTTTGTAACTAGAACTGAGATACGTTGGTACTATTGGATTGTCGTCAAGGTCAACATAGTTTGGTGGAACGTTGTCAATGCTCTCATATTTTTAAAAATGGCGAATAGGCCACGAGCAGTTTTGACAGTTGAGAGAGACTGGAGGACCAACAATGACCTAAAATGCATTGCTTAATTTGGAAAAAATGGATTTGGCTTGTGTTTATGTATTAGTCGGGATATTTTGGAGTAAAATATTTACTATTGCATTATCTAGGAACTATATACAAAGTATTAAATATCTTGTAACAGTAACACTTTTACTGGTCTTATGGAAATTTTCGAATGAATACCATTCTTGCTGGTTGATGACGTTTTTGCATATTGCTGGGTTTAGTAAGGCAGGAAATACAATTTGAAACCTAAGTCTTTTGAAGTAAATTTAGATATTCAAGCTCGAATAATCAACATCAAATCGATAAAACTACCAATCAGTTATTGAAGAATTTCATTCGAATGGTACAATCCAGATGTGGAGAGGAACTCAACTTATCCATTACAAAAGAGGGAAATAAGAACATTCTATTGGTTCTGAAAGGAAAAGTTATATTATCTGAATTCATCCAATCTATAACTGCTTTTGAAAACTGGAAAATTAACAGAATAAATGTTACTTTCCAACTTGTCAATTACCTTGGTAAAGAACATAGGATAGAGATCAGACTTCACAATCAATAAAACTATCAGATAGGATTGTTTCATAACATTGACATTCATAAAGGCAATGAAATTCAATTTTGACCTGAATTTCATGATAAATCGAGTAATATCATGTACAATGTTCTGTATGGACAAGCCGAACGATTCCGGGTATGAAATCTTCAAAAAATCACAAGTTCCTAATGAGCATTTCTTTATTACTTGAACGAGGCAGGATTTATTCAAAATATATCCATTCACTATTTAATTCAGTCAAATTTTGCGCTGATTCTCACTTTAGTTGCAGGATTTCTACCGACAATGTTTTGTTCGGGTATGCCGATTGATTCCAGGTAAGGAATTTTCGTTAAATCGCCAATTTTGGCCAAATTTAGTCGTATTTCAAAAAAAAACCATTGACTGTGTCAATACACTATTCCTATCTTCTAGAGCCTGGAATACCTGGCTGTGTCTGGAGCGAAAAAGTTATCAGCACAATGATATCACAAAATATTTTCGCAATACTTTACCTCCATATGAAAGTAACAATATAACTATATAATAAACTACAATTCTCAGAAAAACGTCCAACTGAACCAACCAAAGGTCTGTTTATTTGCCTGTTTATGGAATCAGGGACCTATTCCATATTAAGTACACCGAATTCATACTATCCTTATCGAAAAAAAGTGAATATATCAGTCCAAAATTTCCAAATGAATACAAAATCACGAGAGAAAACGCTTTTTTCCATAGTAAATAATGCATTTTAGGTTATTGTTCGTC
The DNA here is from genome assembly GCA_958510865.1 of Myrrha octodecimguttata. NCBI lineage: Eukaryota > Metazoa > Arthropoda > Insecta > Coleoptera > Coccinellidae > Myrrha > Myrrha octodecimguttata. Next base: position 73,999,141 of record OY294056.1, on the reverse strand, counting down.
TTCCAATCTCTCTCAACTGTCGAAACTGCTCGTGGCCTATGGTTTGGTTTGGTTACATACGTACTTACTATGATCTTCGTGTAGAATGGACAACGCCGCGTACTAATATGACAGAAAATTACTATATCGTAATATTTTTCAACTACACGGAGTGGAATGTGTCAAATTTTAATGGCCATATACTCTTATTCTGATGGACAAAATTATCTTTTTCTTTCCAAGTGTCTGTTGATTTCAACTTTCGAGTCCAAAAGGATTCCTTGTGAATAGGTTGAAGAAGAAATATCAAAAGTTTTCTAACTGTCGAATCAAAATATAACACATCGTTGAAAGTGCCGTGCTCCTTCAAAGGGTTCCAAATAAAAGGAATACGGAAGCTAGATTGCTCATGTATAGTTGTACTGAACGGTTCAGTACAGAGTTCCCGAATTCCGATGTTCCAGTACGAAAGTTAATTAAATTTCAGCTCAAAATTTCGGTCTTTTCAGTGCGGTCCTTTCAAGGATCAAAAGCAATATTATGTCCCCAAATGTCTGTGAGGGATCGATTCAAGTTTCATCATGGATATACAGGGAGTTGTATATTGAGTTTTACCATATATTCCTCTAATCAAAGCAAAACTTTTCTCATTTGATACTTTTCTAGGTTCGGCTCAGCTGAAAAGTTATAAGCATTTAAATTTTTCTGTATTTCTGTGGGATAATACACTCCAGCACTTCTGTGATCTGTTTTGTGAAATAACATGATTGCGGAAACTGATTTATTCACTCACTTAATTCTTATGATTTGGTGATTCTCATCCTCGATCATTTTCATACTGAAAATTTCATTATTATACTATTTTTTGCCCAATTTATGAACGAATTGTATGGAATCAGCCTGAATACATGGAATCAACTCCATGAATTCCATAGGAAAACTGGTCCATAAAACATGGACACATACTCTATGTCTACTCTCTGTTCACAAAATAGATGATTAATGTGTATTCTGTAGTCTAGATTAACGTAGGCGACGCTTAATTTAAAGCCTGTAATAGCTCATAGGGACAGATCCACAAGAATAGAAAAATTTCGCAGATTTTTATCAGAAAACAGTTTGTTTTAGGAGAAATTATAAGGAATATACCGGGTGCCACAGAAACCAGGTTCACTCCCAAAAAAAATCTTCATTTTACAAGAAAATTCAATAATTTTGTTCGAATTAACCATGTCAATGCTACAATGGAAAACCTATTTTTTCAACCCGAACCTAATCTGGAGCAATTTCAAATTAAAAAGTATTTTAATTGATTAGGGAATTCTATTGTTAAATCAATGTATAACTCGAAGACTCGCCCTGTAGCGACGGAAAAGAATACTCCAAAACTGATATTATAGATTAACAGTTTTCGACTTAGAAATAATCACACACATCTGAAGTTCATTAAATGTTCATTCTACCTTTTTGTTCTAGGTCCCACCTAGAGAAATATGCGATCCAGCTGACCAAATCCTATAATGGGGAGTGAGTTTCAGGCTCTGATTGTCCAAACGCAATTCTTGTATCTTTAAATCAAGAATTGTGCTAGGACATCATGGCTCGAAACAGAAAACATCATTTTCAACTTATGGAAGTAGCAGTCACAATAAGCTAGATGAAATTGAATTTGATTGCTCAGTCGCAATATGTCCCCTGCTGAAGGACACGCGCATCACACACAGAGTGTGTATGTGGAATGAAGGGAAGTTACCCATTGTTTTCTTTAATCGGATAATTTCAAATCGTTTGAATACATAGTTGTGCAACCTTAATTTTCTCAGGAAGAATCCAAATTAATTACTAGAGAATGTAAATTGCTTGATATAAACTTCATCTGCTTTAGTTGTGTTTATTTTTATAGTCTTATGAATCGTCGAATAGTTTTACTGAGTCATTGTTATATGGGGGCAAAATATTATAATTAAAAAAAATACCACAAAAAAACCTATTTTTTGGATTTCCCATTCTCTATTCTACCATAAGAATCGAATTCAGAAAATTGTCAAAGGAAAAAATGTTTCATTCGATGGAAAGGCTCTATGGTTAGAAGATGGATAAACAACTAAACCTCATCGAGAGCTATTTGAAGAACAGAGCTCAGACTGTAAAGATAGTGCTAAATAACAGAGAATACCAGTCCTCACAGAAAGTAAGCAACGCCGGGGTATCAAAAGGAAGTATCCTTGGACCATTACCATTTCTTATTTACATAAATGATCTTCCTTTAGCCCTGCGAGATTTTATTTGTGAGAGACTTCATGTGGAGCTTATAATGTTTTCTGATGATGCCAATGTTATCTTGAGATCCCCCTTTTTCGAATCTACTCTGGAGATGGTTCAGACTATTCTGTATGATATAAAACACTGGTGCAGCAAGAATCGTCTTTTGTTGAACATTGCCAAAACAGAGTACATGATTTTAGCACCTATATAGATCTACAGTCACAGTTCCACATCAAATAGGCGAACAAATTACAGTGTCTGCATCTACAAAATTCCTGGGAGTTCATATTGACAAACACCTTGAATGGAACAGTCACGTTGACAATCTTGAGAAAAGAATTAACTCTGAGATAAATTCAGTGCTTGTTCTCGAAACTAGAATGGATAGTTTGAAAATGGTATATTTTTCGAACTTTCAATCTCTTTCAGGGTATGGAATTATTATCTGGAGAGGAAGCTCATTTTATGAAACTGTATTTTTGAGACAGGTATCTATGTTAAGAACGTTGTTAGGTTTAAGAAATAGAGACTCATGTAGGGGTCACTTATAAGAATTTAATTTACCGACACTATATTATATGGTTCATAAAAATATAAAGTTCTTGTATCTTCATCCTCACTATAGATATGTTAACATAATGAATAGAAGGAAAGAACATTTCTTTTATCCCTATCATAATTTGACAATAACAGTAAAATCTCCTCTTCATCTTGGAATAAAATTGATCAATGCTCTTCCTAACATATTAAAAGTAATAAAATATGTTAAAATTTTTGAGGAACCCCTATATGAACTTATTCTAAGCTTAGAACCATATTCATTGCCTGAATTTTTTTCTGTGAGTAAGAATGTTCTGAAGAATTTAAATTTTATTGTACTGTAAAATAACTCTTGAATAAACATCTATTCATTTATCTATATATGGTAATGAATCCCTTTATATCAGTTTTGGTCCGAATCATTCAATATAAGTTGGTTGCTTTGTATTTGTTAATTTTGCGTGCATGTTCTAGTGAACAAATGATATAAATTCTCCCAAATGTGTTCTCCCTGTTTTTGCGAAGTGTTCTAAAAAGATTCGGTTCGACCACAGCCGTCTTTAGAAATAACCTACAACAGTTTGACAACGCCGCATAAAACCGCAATTGAGAGGCCGACCGCTTGAAGGCATAGTACGTGAATAGGAATGTAAATCTCCAATTTTTCACTCCGTCAAACTAATTGAATGACTTTATTTTTGAACAATCCTTAAAAAATGATAGTATTTTGCCCTTCTTAGTCAACAAATTGAATAGCAGTGTTTATTTCGCCTCAGTAATCGTGAAATAATGTTGAAACTGGAGTAATAAGTTATAATTCAATGAAATGGTCAGCAAAAAACCACTGGTAGGTGAAGCGCCATCCCTGGACAAAAAACATTAACATAAATGAAAATCTCAAAATAAGTACAATATTCTGAAGACTAACAATTGAGATATATTTGATGAGGGTAAATGAAAATATTGACGTCATGTAAATTTAAGTTTCTAACTTTTTGTTTTCATCTGTCGTGAATTTTAACTATCTCTCAGATTTTACAGCTTTCATTTTTTTCAGCGATGACCTCATTATTTCTATTCTTGATGTAATTATTCGGAACAAAATTGGCGAATTTAACAAATAGAACAAAGTGAACTTATTATAAATTTTGAATTCAAACCACAACAAGGAGTCTCTGTGAATTTCGAATATAAAAACCTAGAAAAGCACTGCCGTGAAGGCAGCAGCTTTTGCGGGCATGTTCAATGGAGATGATGAATGCTTTTTCAGGTTTTTTTCGATATATTACTGGATTTCTATTCGATCTATTCTGTATTTTTGAAAATATTCAGAAGATGAAATTTTGAATGGGTATATCTACGGAATCATTGGGTGGATTTTACCCGTTCACGAATTCGACCTTCGTAATTAAGGTTCAAACCTTCTCTACAAATATCGAGTTTCTAAGTTGTTTCTTTCGGAATTTATTTTGTTTACGGTCGGCCGTTAGGCCTTAGATTAGATTAGACCTTAATTCGAAGGCCGAATACGTGAATGGGTAAAATCCACCCAATGATTCCGCAGATATACCCATTCAAAATTTTATTTTTCCAATATTTCCAAAAATACAGATTAGATTGAATTGAAGTCCAGTAATTTATCGAAAGAAAAATCAGAAACGCACTGCCGTGAAGGCAGCAGCTTCCCAAAATTACAGATTAGATCTAAGTACTTTATCGAAAATGGCAGTTTGAAGTTTCAAACAGAATTTAATGAGGATAATATGATGAGAGGTACATAGAATATTGAATATCTGAAAAAAACATTTGAAATATTTTTTCAAATTGTTCTAATGAAACGATCATCACGAAATTTTGCACAATGTTCTCCTTCAACATCTTTGAACTAGCTGAGAAGTCTTATCTCGATAAAATCAGTATTTCTCGAGTTAAACCGAAAAAACAACGATATCGAGAAGAAAACCACGAAATCCTACATATTTTTTTCCAATATCTCGAATTGAAATTTGGTACACTGCTGTGAAATATGAAGCTCAAGGTTTGACTGAAATTGTTCTCGAATATGAACAGTATTTTCAGGAAAAAAATTTCAAGGGAATCCTGCCCAAAATTGCGCGTCGTTATGCTTCAACTGTCTGCCAAGTTTCAATCTAATCGCTTCAGTAGTTTATGAGGGAAATAACCTCAAAATTTCAAATGTCAATAACTTCGAAACTAGTTGGCCGATTTATTTATTTATTTATTTTTTTATTCACGGGATAACCCCAATTACAAAATAGGATCAAAAAAATTAGTAAACTAAAATCATGAACATTCTCAACTCAAACTAAACAATGATTCACATTTCTCACAATGGCGGAGTATGATGCATTCATAAAGTCGATACCAAGCCGACTGGCAATATTAACGCTTTCCGAAATTCTGGAGATGCCTTTGTTTAATTGAGCCTGTTGTTAGGAATATTGAGCAAGAAAGACTCTATAGTATTTCTGGATGGAACGCAAAGATTTGGCCTATTAACGAACTCAACCGCGACATTTCAATGCGCAAACTACCCTACAAGTTCCAAGTCGCTAGCTAGCTTCGTTCTACAGTTATCGTGCCCACGGCCGGCCGGACGACACCGGATTCGTCATCAGTGAGTCCAACCAGGTCGTTTGAGACCATTTTCGGCTCAATCATCGAAAATTACAGAGATTTGGACAGAACGATAGCACGCTATGTTCCCCTAGAACATGCGCGCAAAAAGTCCAATTCAATGCTATGAACAGTAGGTTCACATAGAATATACCCATACAATATCCCCACGCTGCAAAAATTATGATAAGACCAATTCATCATTAAGGATTCTTAAATTGAACACATAATTTTGTATACGCAAACTACGCTTTGAGTACTGGGAATAATTTTTTTTTGCGGGATGGATGGGATTCTTTCTAGTACACAAATACGACTTCCCATTCACAAGTGTCCAATTCGCCAACCCTGTACCACAACATGTTTAAGCAGGAACAACAAACCTTAAGACTCACCCTTCATTATATGGAAGTTCAGAAGTTCCAATAAAGTTAGAGGGTAATCGTATTGAAATTTAAAAAATACGAAAGAAATTGACAAACCAAAACCAAGAACAACCCAACGTAACACGAAAATTAACAATCCCAATCCGACCAACAGAGCCAATCAAGTCCCAAGAAGTGTTTTGCACCAGGTCCTGTAATAAGATCGCTGCATCTGACTTGCGGAACGGACAAAAGTTAAACCAACACCACATTTTCTCATCCGTTCAAATCCATCGGACAACTGAGAACCCGTCGTGAACGAATTACAGTTAAATTGAGTTTACTCCATCAAGTTTCCCGAGGAATTTCGTCGAAGTCATCGCCATGGCAACTCGGTTAACTATTCTCTTTGTTTTCCACCTTAGCTCTCGTAGAGATGTTGTTGCGAGAAAAGTCGACGATATGTTCACAATCGTATTCCGTTGCGGATCGTACTCGTAGGTTTTCGAAGCGAACGTAAATCCCTCAACAGTTATGGTGCTTCGTATGAGAACAATATATGGGGGAAATGTGTTTCTGGCAATTTCGCCTGCTGTTCAAACAATTTGCACTTCATTCAACATTATGCAAAAACATCCGAGGATAGTCGGGAGCTTTCGCACCCTTTTTACGCGCATGTTCTGGGGTACAACGTGCTTTCGTTCTGTCCAAATGTCTGTAATTTTCGAATTTTGAGCCGAAAATGGTCTCAAACGACTAGGTTGAACACACTGACGACGAATTTGGAGTCGAAATCGATTCTGTCCGGCCGTCTGGCCGTACGCACGATTATGGGCGTACGGAGTATTCTATCGACTTTCAGGGGTGGTTGCAGTTAACAATGCGAAGGTTAAGTTTCTTAATGAGCAAAATCGGTCAAATGATTTCGGAGTTATAGCCATTTGAAGTTTTGAAGTTATTTCTCTATGATATTTCGTGAACTACTGGAGCGATTGAATTGAAACTTGGCAGTTAGTTGGAGCATGAGGACTTACAACTTTTCGCAAGATTTCGTTGAGATCGTGCTGTCGGTAAAATTTGAAAAAATGTTTTCAAAATTTTCCTCCAAAATTTCTTCTTTCTGGATATCGTTGTTTTTTTCGGAAAGACTCGAAGCATACTAATTAAGTCATGATGAGACTTGGCAGCTAGTTGGAAAACGCTGATGCACAACTCTGTACAAAATTTCGTAATGATCGTTGCATTAGAAACGCTTGAAAAAAAATTAGAAATTTTTTTTTTCAAATATTCAATCTTCTGTTATCTTGTGGTCATAATATCCTCATTAATTTCAGTATGACCAGTCGAACTGTAATTTTTCGATGGAGTACTGGATTTCAATTCGGAAGAATCTGTATTTTTGGAAATATTTGGAGAATAAAATTTTGAAGGGGTATATCTGGGAAATCATTTTACCCAATCACGAATTCGGCCTAATTTTGGTCCAAGCTCACTCGAATTCGTGAACGGGTGAAATCAGCCCTATAGTTCCGTAGATATTCCCATCAGGAATTTTATTTTCCAATATTTCCAAAAATACAAATAAGATCCAATTGAAATCCAGTACTTCTTCGAAAAAACCTAGGAAAGCACTCACGTGAAGACAGCAGATTTTTCGCGTATGTTCAAAGTATATCACCAAAAGTGACATGCGCTCAAAAGCTGCTGACATCACGCCAGGATCCAACTCGACGTCGGAAAGAAGCAACTTAGAAAGTCGATATTTGTAAGTAAGTTTGAACTTTAATAACGAAGACCGAATTCGCGAATGGGTGAAATCCACCCAAAGATTCCGGTGATATACCCACTCAACTTTTTATTTTCTCGATATATCCAAAAATACAGATCAGATCAAACTGAAATCCAGTACTTCATCAAAAAATGACAGCTCGAAGGTTCGTTCAAAATTTCATGAGGGCAATATAATCAGAAGATTGTGGAATACTGAATCTTTTTACGCGCTTGTTCTGGGAAACAGAGCGCGTTATCATTTCGTCAGAATGTCTGTAGTTTTCGAATTTTGAGCCGAAATTGGTCTCAAACGAGTAGGTTGGACTCACTGATGAAGAATCCGTGGTGAAAATTGATTCTGTCCGTCTGGCCGTCCAGCCGTGTGTACTGTAACTTTCGAAAGGAAAGACCTATTGTCTTGAAATTTTCAGGTTAGGTTAAGATCCTGAATATCTCGGCTAAATTCGTTAAAGGGCAAAATCTGCCGAATGGTTTCTGTGCTACAGCCATTTGAAATTTTGATTGTTCGATAACTCGAACTATTTATCTGATCGAAATGAAACTCGGTTGGAATATGAACAGTGTCAATAAGAAGAATTATCCGTGGAAAACTTCGAAAAAAAATTTTTTTTTGAAAATTTTTTTGAAATTTTTATATTTCATTGAAATTTTACTGAAATTTCCAAGTCACCATTTCGCAATGTGAAAATTCACTGACAGAACGATCTCCATAAAAGTTCGTTTAAAAATGCTGGTTCTTAAGCTTCAACTAACCTTGTCAAGTTTCAATCCAATCGCTTCAAAAGTTCCTGAAATGTCAAGGAAATAATCTCAAAAGTTCGAATAATTATAACTCTGAAACCAACCGCCGCATTTCAATGCGAGACCTAATTTAAAACTTTCAGGTCACTAGCTTTCTCCGTTCGACAATTGTCGTGTAGTCGGTCGGGCAGCCGGCTGACCAAACAGAATCGATTTTGACACCGTATTTATCATCAGTGAGTCCAACCTACTCCTTTGAGAGCATTCACGGAAAAAAATATTAAAAATAACAAACATTCAGACGAAACGATTACACGCTGTTCCTCAGAACATGCGCTCAAAAAGTGTTTTCTTCATGAAAACCCAGAAATTTTCGATGCTTTGTGAAATGAAGAAAAGTGTCGACGTCCACAAAAAAAGAATCACAAAAACTTCAGTAACATTCTGCAAGCCTTGCAAGATTCAATTGTTGTTATCAAATTAATGCAGAAGATAAATCTCACAGGCAATGAAAAAAACATTTTGCTTTCTCGCATGGCCCGTGTCACTTCAACCAATATCGCTGTCAGGGAATAACTTATTGTCTTGTCCGCAGTGTTGAACAAAACGATTTATCGGACTCTCCGGTCTAACCAAAGGACGATCTAATGAAAATTCATCAATCAAATCAACTCTTCGGGAAATTTCGTGGGAAAGTAACTCACATCCCTTGTTTGGATGTGGGTCCCCTGATTTATTTTGTGGAAATGAGATTTCCAATGCAGCCTTATTGGAAATACGTATATCAATGGGAAAGGGGCTGTATGATCGAAACAACAACATTCTGTATATACCTTCGATTCGGGTAGAAAAACAATGAAAAAATATACATATTGACAAAACGCCTTCCTAATTAATTGGAATTTTTCGTTTCGAGGAAACTGTGAAACTCGCATACATCCTCATTGCAAGAATTTATTATGAGATAAACTCCTATTTTTCCCTCACATTTACAATTCCTTTCGAAAAAATTTTATTCGAATTTTTTCATAGAAACTAGATGAAGAAACTATAGTCAATCTCATCTTCCTGAGAAAACGAGGTGTGTCTCGTATTCAAAGCAATTCCATATTTCGAAATTTGACACTAATTCAGCCTAATCTCGTGCATATTAGGAAGATCGTTAAATAAATCCTAAGAGAAATAATGAAAATCCGTTATCATATTTACGATCTATGCCCCCTAATATGCCACTAGCTGTATACTGAAACAAATCGAAAAATGCATCTCATTATATCGGGAAATTTTCTATTTTGCCCCATTATTATTTTCAGTATATTTATCCAAAATTGTCGAAAAATCACACCTGTTTCCTTGAAGTCATTTATTTGATGAAAAAATTTCCACCCGTTCAGAAAATAGCATACTTTGTTCACAATCGTCAAAGTTTATGTTAGAAAAAAAATGTCCCTTTCCCAATTTCTAATATATGAAATAATTCCATCCAGAGTCCGAATAATTGCAGAGGAAAATTCCACTTACAGGGAGATATATATAAAAACCTAGGAAAGCACTACCGCTTTGGTAACGAATTTAAATGTGCGTGCAAAAGCTGCTGCCTTCACGGCAGTGTTTTCTAGGTTTTACTTGATAAAGTACTGAATTTCAATTCGATCTGATTTATATTTTTGAAAATATTCAGCCTAACGGCCGATCGTAAACACAATAATTTTCGAAAGAACAACTTAGAAACTAGATAGTTGTAGAGAAGGTTTGGACCTCAACTACGAAGGCGAATTCGTGAATGGGTAAAATCCACCCAATGATTCCGCAGATATACCCATTCAGAATTTTATTTTCCCAATATTTTCAAAAATACAGATATGAAGGACTGAAATCCAGTACTTCATAGAAAATGACAGTTTGAAGGTTCATACTAAATTTAATGAGGATAATATGAGGGAGAGATCACAGAATATTGAATATTTGAAAAAAAATTGAAATTTTTTTTCGGATTTTTCTAATCACACGATCATCACGAAATTTTGCACAATGTTGTCCTGCAGCATCTTTGAACTAGGTGCAAAGTTACATCACGATTAAATCAGTATTTCTTGAGTTATACCGAAAAAAAACTATATCGAGAAGAAAACCAGGAAATTCTACATATTTTTTTCCAATATCTCCAAAACTAATAGTCGTATCGAATTGAAATTTGCTACACTGCTGTGAAATGTGGAGCTCGTGTTTTAACTGAAATTGTTCTCGAATGTGACCGATAGTTTCAGAAAAAAAAATGTTTGAAAACATTTACCGTTCAATCATCGAAAATTACAGACATTCGAACAAAACGGTAGCACGCTGTTCCCCTAGAACATGCACGATAAACAGAAAGCAGTAAATTCCTTTCACAATACGATATTCATTGATACAAAGGCATAAAACATGAACCTGTAATCAGTTTCTCCATATATCTGTGGTTTTGGTTTCATGTCATACATCGGAAAATGAAATTTTCACGAGGGCTCAAAATAGATTATAAGCTCACAAATAATCGAATTTCAGTAGTTTCAAATCATAATTTCATCGAAAATTTGGTTGAGACAGAAATATCCTAGACAACATGCGATTCACACCCCATTGGTACTCTTTTGTATTGAATTTATATTTTCAAATCTTCGAATCAGGTAATAGTGGTATCATGAAAAAAATCAAGGAAAACATACATAAACACATGCTAAATGAAAATCTGAAATATGAGAAAATCGAAAAAAATGTCTCGTCGATTCTTTTCGAAATGAATTCATCAATTGATTCGATTCAGCACACGACAGCAACCATTTTTCTGCATCTGACATGGTTTTTATTCAATAAACTACGAAATTTTCAGAAGATCTAATCAAGAATCGAATTCTTATCACAATTTTCCCCTCCCCCACTTCTTCAAGGAAATATGCTCGATACAATAAGAGTTCTCTCTCTCTCTCACAATGAAATCATAATTTCAGTCAGGGTTGCCAACAAATCAAGAAAAAAGTCGTTAATGTGGAAAACCCAGACACTAATCCACTTCATCAACATTACCCATTTGTACTCTGTATCTTATTGAATTTATTTTTTTCAGAATTTTCAATAATAAATAACAGATCAAGCTTAAATTCAGTACACTGTTGTTGGCTGTCGATGTCAATGTCTGTGTCGAATTTCATCTGGTGAATAGTTTCCAAAAAAATATTTTTTCGGCGAAAATTCAGAAAGTCAATGAAGAAATTTATGATTATGTATTTGTTTCACATGAAAATAGAAGAATTCACTAAAGTTTTATTATAACTTTGATCTACAACTTGAAATAAATAACTTAACAGTGCTTCTAGATTTTTATAGTCACACACGAGGAACCTTTTCATACTTAGATCTTACACACACAGAGAGTTTTTCGAGTCTATATAACTTTGGCGTCTGTATCCACAGAAGCAAATTAAAGTTTTTCTTCTTTTAACATTAGTAGGATTGACCATTGATATTATAACACTCCCCCTCAATGGCGAATCCGCTCTAAACCTATATTTTTGCAGTGTTTTTCAAACATGATACGACTCAATGGCTTCGTAAACATATCAGCTAACTGTTCGTTAGATTGAATGTATTCTATATGTACAAAATTTTGCCTTATTTTGTCCCTTATGAAGTGAAACCTTATATCAACATGTTTGAGTCGTTTATGAAATTCGGGATTCTTACTTACTTTAATAGCTGCTTGGTTGTCTTCATAAATTATAATATACTGAGATTCATTAATTATTTTGAAATCTTTTAAAAGTGCCTTTAACCAACAGGCTTCACTTACAGCCAAACTGAGAGATACATATTCTGCTTCAGTTGATGAAACTGCAACAGAGGATTGTTTTCTAGACAACCAAGAAACCGTACAATTATCAATTTTAAAAACATATCCGGAGGTGGACTTTCTGTCCAGCTTATCTCCGGCCCAATCTGCATCAGCGTATCCTATGACAGACATATCATTTCTGTCATAGGTCAGACTATAATCGAGAGTACCCTGTACATAACGAAGCACTCTCTTTAAAGCTTTCCATAAATCATCACTGGCACAACTTTGGTATCTACTCAAAATATTAATTGAAATGCATAAGTCTGGTCTTGAACACAACATTGCATACATAAGACAGCCTATCACTTTGCGACATTTATTTTCAATTTCAAGAGTTTCTGAACTGTCTCTTTTTAGAATATCATGTTGAAAGTTATTTTCCATTGGAGTTCTCATTGAATTGCAATCCTGCATATCAAACTTCTTTAAAACATTTTTTAAATAGCTACTTTGATTAATGATTATTCGGGAATGATTAATATCTTGTATGATATCCATACCTAAAAAATTTCTTACTAAACCCAGATCTTTCATCTTGAAAATTTTTGACAGAGTGTGTTTGATGTTCTGTACTTGACCAGTATCTGTGCCTGCTATCAATAAGTCGTCAACATAAATCAGCACAAATAATTTACAAGTCTCAACATTTTTGACATAAAGACAATATTCAGATTCAGATCTCTGGAATAACAATGACACCATTGTTTTATGAAATTTTTCATTCCAGTTCTTAGGAGAATTTTTCAAACCATATAAGGACTTTCTTAGCTTAAAAATTGTGCCTTGTCGTTGCTTAAAACCTTTAGGAATTGAGATGAACACATTGTCCTTAATATCTCCATATAAGAAAGCACTACATACATCTAATTGGAAAATTGGAATATTCATATTGTTACATACTGCTAAGAAAATTCTTATTGATGGTAATTTTGCAACAGGACTATAAAGATCAAAGTCTGATAGATTAGTTTGCTGGAAGCCCCTAGCAACTAAGCGAGCTTTAAATTTTACTTCTTCATTTTGTTGATTAACTTTCTTTCTATATACCCACTTACACTGAATGACCTTTTTCACATTATCACTTTCACTATTTACGTTGGTCCACGTCTCATTTTCTTCTAAAGCCTTTATTTCGTTGTCCATTGCTTCCTTCCATTTAGAAGATTCATTGCTCTGCATTGCATCTTCATAAGTTTTGGGGTCGTCATCTGAGCATAAGGTCAGCAGAACTGTGTCAGGATCCAATTCGTAGTCATCAAGATATCCTGGTTTTCTACAATTTCGTCGAGGATAGAGTCTTGGATTGGTTTCCTCAACCTGTTCATCAGGACTTTGAATTTCTTCTGTGTTAACATCATTATCTTGGTTTTCTTCAGTAACTATTTCTTCCTCTGGTGATTCTACATACATTTCTGACTGTTCCAAAACATTATATTCAATAGTGGCTTCTGGTAAAAATATGACATCTCTATGAATTTCAACTTTCTCATTGTCCTGAAATAATACTCGAAAGCCTTTGACATTTTCACCATATCCAACGAATATACCTAACCTGTTTTTTGCATCCCATTTTAAACGTTTTGGTTTCGGTATATGAACTGATACTTTACATCCAAATATTTTGAGGTCTTTAATATTGTACTGCTTCTTGTACCATAGCTCAAAAGGTGTTTTATTCGGTGTATTGCTAGGACCTGTTCTGTTTATAACGAATACAGCAGTATTTACGGCTTCTGCCCATAGATTTTTATTTTGATTTTTAATCATACATCTGGCTGCCTCAACAATTGTTCGCATTTCTCTTTCTACACGACCATTTTGTTCGTCTCTAAATTTTATATTATTGTTAATCAGAATCCTCTTAACATGCGAAATACACTGATGTGCCATCCTTTCATGCCAAATGTTTACATCCTCAACTGACTCAACTACTTGACAGTCTGAAACGTCATGATCATTTGACCTACTAGAGAAAGGGATATTAGGGTTACTTGTTTCGGTGCAATTCTTAAAAATCATTTTATATAGTTTGCCACTTCTTGTTGCTAATGCCCTAGTGTTTCCGTCTTTAAGGATTTTACAATGTTCATTATTCATAACTATATTATATCCCTTATCTAAAGCAGTACTTACTGAGAATAAATTGAACTTTAACTGTGGCACATATAGAACATCTATGAGAGTAGTTTCTATTGATCTTCCACCAATTATTGCAAACAATTTAACTTTTCCTTTTCCTCTTACCTTCAATATATTTCCATTTCCTACCTTGACTGTCTTATCTGATTCTTCGATAATATCATTGAATAACGATTTATCCCAGCACATATGTTCGCTCGCTCCTGAGTCCATTATCCAATCGTTCGGTTTCATTTTGCTGCTTGACTCACCAATGAATGCAATAGAGCTCTCTTCATTATTGGGTCTCCCTTTTATTTCCTCTTTGCCCTTTTTGAACCAGCATATAGAGGCATCATGTCCTGTCTTCTTGCAGTATGTGCAAATCCTTGGTTTTCTAATATAGCAGTTTCTAGCCTTGTGTCCTGGCTTGTGGCATTTATAGCAGATAACTTTTCCAGTTTTATTACTTTTGATTTCTCCTTTGTGACTTGTACTCGTTAGAGCTGTTGTATTTTCTTCGCTTGACTTGGTTCTTTCTTCTTCAATAAGTAGTCTCGAGGTTAGTTCTTTTAACGTTTGATTTGTTTCAGGTACCGATTCCCAGGCAGATCTGAAGTGTTTGAACCTGTCTGGAAGAGACATCAAGATCTTCGTCATTATCATCTTCTCCGAAATTTCTTCTTTGGCCTGTTTGAGCTTATTTTTGATGTCCTCTATCTGAGATATGAACTTTGACACTGTACCATCTCCAAATTCCATTGAGAAAAACCTCTGTTGAAGTAAATGGACGCTAACAACGGACTCCTTTTCGTAGACCGACTTTAACTTTTCCCACATTTCATTCGCAGTATCGCATGATAAAATATGTGTAATTGGTTCTTGATCCATTCTTGATACTATTAGTTCTTGGGCTTTAGCATCCTTCTTTTCCCATTCATTGATTTCTTTCGCACCACTATCGGGTTTTTGAACGCTTCCCGTTAAAATTTTGTAAAGTTCTCGCCCTTTCATCATAACGGTTGTTTGGAATTTCCATGTAGCCCAATTTTCATCGTTGAGTTTGATCAGCGGTATTGCTGCTTGTTCCATCTTGATAGTACTTAAAAAACGTTCAGGAATTTTCCAAAATGGCTGTCCTTTGTTAAGTTACCTGGCGATTCTTATTTCAACTTTCTTCTATTTTCCTTTGGTGCCTGGGCCCATAACCTATGATTATGTATTTGTTTCACATGAAAATAGAAGAATTCACTAAAGTTTTATTATAACTTTGATCTACAACTTGAAATAAATAACTTAACAGTGCTTCTAGATTTTTATAGTCACACACGAGGAACCTTTTCATACTTAGATCTTACACACACAGAGAGTTTTTCGAGTCTATATAACTTTGGCGTCTGTATCCACAGAAGCAAATTAAAGTTTTTCTTCTTTTAACATTAGTAGGATTGACCATTGATATTATAACAAAATTTTCCTTGCATTTTTCGACTATGCCATCAATGCTCACAAAATTTTGAATAAAGTTGGGCGTCGATACTTTTCACCTGATTACGATGATTTAATCTGATGACATTGGTACTTCTTCATATTGGGGGAATGAACACGAAATTTCAAATTGGTATAACATCGAAACTCTCCAGCCGCTGAAAGTTTCAGGTCGCTAGTGCATTCCTGTTAAAAGCTATTGGCGTCTGAATTTAAGATTACAGCACCACGGTAGCCAGTTTTAGAACCTAACATACAGACATTAATTTTGTTTTGATAGTCGATTTTGTACTGTTTGTTAGTGTTTGGTTTGATAATTTCTGATTTCACGATTTATTCAAAGACTTTTTAGACTTTTATAGTTGCGAGATGTTACTGGGAGTACATATTCCATTCTTATAAAGTAGATATGTATCATCCTCCAATCTAATTGAGTGTAGCAACTCTGAAATTACGGGAATATCTCCAAGGTTAGACAGTATTTTAATAGTATTTATTTCCAGATCCAAATGGCAAGATTGACTTTGGTGGATTTCTCAGGCTGTCTTGAAAGTTGAAAAACAGATAG
The DNA here is from genome assembly GCA_958510865.1 of Myrrha octodecimguttata. NCBI lineage: Eukaryota > Metazoa > Arthropoda > Insecta > Coleoptera > Coccinellidae > Myrrha > Myrrha octodecimguttata. The sequence goes on along the minus strand of OY294056.1, from coordinate 73,982,778 downwards.
TATTGTGAAACATACTTTTTGGAATAATAGACAAATACTCATAACTTTACTATTTTTTCAGGGAAGGACTAAATACTCAATATATTGTGAATAAAATGAATACATTCATATGAAACTAATGCTACTTGTACCGTAAGCCTTATTCATTACGGATTGACAAATAAATTTTCCAACACTCATATGATTGGTCTTGAAAAAGCAGTAATGAATAAGACTTGTACAACTTTGCTTTCATCAACAGAAGCACTTTGAGCGAAGAGTATTCATCACCAGATATTTCCTTGTTGAGACACTGTTTTTTCAATAGGCAGTTCTATCACTAGAACATTTACGTTGTTCCTTGATGATCAGTTCAACAGGCAGTTTTCTGGAAGGCATAGCATTCCTCTTAAATACATTTCTGTGCTTGGATTATGGGCCTGGGAAAAAATGTCTTCATGAATGTGATCTAATATTTCATGAGCAATTCGTGCCTACTTCTATTAAAATGATCATCATCGGTAAAATGCAGGTAACAGACTCTCATAAATCTTGTTTGTTGGTTTTTATCGATTCTTCAACACTTTCAGGCCCGACTTGTTAAAGGAAGTTTCTTTCACCCTAACTCCAAATTTTTTACCGGGCTGTAGAAATCTATGGGAAGGGACATTTCAGTTTGCTTTTCCTCAGTAGAAGCATTTGTAAAATCACACAAACGTCAAGAAAAATGCATAAACTTTCTCATTTTCTTAACATTTCTTTTAACTTGTCAATGAAGATATCTGTACCTCGGGTTACTCGGACAGCCACCAGAGGGAGTAGCGCTTATCTTCATTAGCCAATTGAGGCAAACGCGGACGACCAACAGGACGAATTGAATTTGGCATCGGATTCTTCATGATGGAATCCACCCTAGTCGCTTGAGAACAAGTTTTAATGTAAAGAAACCACAACAATGATCCCTCCCATTAATATCACCCCACAACCATCAATCACAAATTTTTCTGGTCACCCTGTTTCTTATTGCCTATCACTGAACCGTTAATCCCCTCAAACTGCCCCAGATTTCAATATTAATTAAATGTATTCGACACCATCAAGAAGCAATTTCAATCGCCAATTTCTGTTAGAATTTCCACGACAGTGTTGTAAATAGGGCGTGATTATACCGAGGAAATTCACCCATCTTCCAACGCCTGAGGAGGTGTGAAATCCAGCTAGTGGGGTGATATTCAATGGGTTTTCAATGCATATTTAATCAAGGTCCAATTTAAGATTGTACCGTAACATCGTTTGGCAGAATCGAATGAACTGTCAAATTGTCCGCCTTTATAAATACCTAGCGACCATAAACGCTTCCTGATTATCTTCGATGAAGTGGGATGGTTCGTTGCAATACATTCATATTGATCTGGAATGAAGCTATACAAGGTGTTTCGCGTGCGTATCAAGTTTGCAGAACAACTCTGGTGGATCAGACTCGATATAAAGGGTATTTCATTACTGATAAGGCTTTTCCCAAGATGCATAGAATATATCAGGTCTCGACACTTTCCTACTATTGGCGTCTGAATTTAAGGTTGCAGCGCCACGGTGGCCAGTTTTAGAAACTTAGAAACAGACATAGATTTTGTTTTGATAGTCGATTTTGTACTGTTTGTTAGTGTTTGGATTGATAATTTTTTATTTCACGATTCATTCAACGACTTTTTAGACTTTTTTAGTTGACGAGAGTATTACTGGGAATACATATTCCATTCTTATAAAGTAGGTATGTATCATTCTTCAATCTTATTGAGTGTAGCTACTCCAAAATTACGGGGATATCTCCAAGGTTAGACAGTATTTCAATATTATTCATTTTCAGATCCAAATGGCAAGATTGACTTTGGTGGATTTCTTAGGCTGTCTTGAAACTTGAAAAACAGATGGTATCCTAAAAAATACTTTTTGGAATAATAGGCAAATACTCATAACTTTACTATTTTTATAGCGAAGGACTAAATACTCAATATATTGTGAATAAAATAATGGATACATTCACATAAAACTAATGCTACTTGTATCGTAAGTCGTATTCATTATGGATTGACAAATAAATTTTCCAACACTCATATAATTGGTCTTGAAAAAGCTGCAATAAATAAGCCTCGTACAACTTTGCTTTCATCGGCAGAAGCACTTTGAGCGAACAGTATTCATCACAAGATATTTCCTTGTTGATATTCTTTTTTTTTCAATAATCAGTTCTATCACTACAACATTTACGTTGTTCCTTAATGATTAGTTCAACGGGCAGATTTCTGGAAAAAAGAGCATTGCTCTTAAGTAAATTTCTCTGCTTGGATTAGGGTCCTGGAAAAAAATTGTCTTCATGAATGTGATCTAATATTTCATGAGCAATTCTTGCTTACCTCTATAAAAATGATCATCATCGGTAAAATGCAGGTAACAGACTCTCATAAATCTTGTTTGTTGGTTTTTGTCGATTCTTCAACACTTTCAAGCCCAACTTGTTAGAGGAAGTTTCTTTCACCCTAACTCGAAATTTTTCACCGGGCTGTGGAAATCTATGGAAAGGGACATTTGAGTTTGCTTTTCCTCAGTAGAAGCACTTGTAAAATCACACAAAGTCCTAAACGGCTCTGTAAACGATGATGGCGCTAAGGTTCCTGTTTCAAGTCCATACAATTATAATTCTGCTGAATAAAAATGAATTGAGCTATAATCTGATGAAACTATTTCCTAAAGAATGAATCGAATATTTGAAATTATGTACTATTACTAAAACATAAGAGGAGTTTAACAAATGTGGAGCATCTACTAATTAATAATATGAAATATGTATAAGGAATAAGCCTAACGGCCGACTGCGTAAACACAATAACTTCCGATAGAAACAACTTAGAAACTCGATATTTGTAGAGAAGGTTTGGACCTTAATTACGAAGGCCGAATTCGTGAATGGGTAAAATCCACCCAATGATTCCGTAGATATACCCAACCAAAATTTTATTTTTCCAATATTTCCAAAAATACAGATCAGATCGAATTGAAATCCAGTATTTCATCGAAAAATAACACTTCGAAGTTTCTCACAGAATCTAATGAGGATGATATAAGAAAATCATAGAAATTTTTCTTTTCAAATTGTTCTAATGACACGATTATCACAAAATTTCGCAAAAAGTTGTCTTTCAGCATCTCAAAACTAACTGTGAAGTTTTATCAGGACTGAATCAGTATTTCTCGAGTTATACCGAAAAAATCAACGATATCGAGAAGAAAACCTCGAAATTTGACATATTTTTTCCCGATATCTCCAAAACCTATGATTGTATCGAACTGAAATTTGGAACACTGCTGTGAAATATAAAGCTCAAAGTGTGAGTGGAATGTTTTTTTGGATATGATAAATGGTTTCCGGAAAAAAAAATTTTTTGGAAAAAAATTTCGAAAATTTTTTAAAATTTACTGACAACATGATCCTGACGAAATTTGGCTCAAAGTTGCGCGTCGATATACTCCACCTAATTGCCAAGTTTGAATCCAATCGCTCCAGTAGTTTCTGAAATAAAAAATAAATAACTTCAAAACTTCGAGTGCCTATAACTACGAAATTATTCGACCGATATGGCCCATTAACGAATTTAACCACGGCATTCTGATGCGCAACCTATCCTGAAAGTTTAAAGTTGCTAGCTTGCTTCTGTCGAGAGTAACCGTGTCTACGGCCGGACGGACGGCCGGACAGAATCGATTTTGACACCGGATTCGTCATCAGTGAGTCCAACCTAGTCGATTGAGAGCATTTTCGGCTCAATCATCCAAAATTACACACATTTGGACAAAACGATAGTACGCTGTTCTCCTAGAACATGCGCGCAAAAATATTTGGATGAATAAATTTCTACCATCTTATGTTTTGTATAACTTTCAATGAAATAGATTCAATATACATTGTTATTTTTGGCAAATACACGATTTTTTTCTTATAATAAAGTAGGTACGATAGACGTGAAATTATTAGGTAAGAACTTATTTTTCAGAATCTATTGATACATCGATATCATTTCATAGCTTGTTCAAATATATACATATCTTTCCAGGTTGTTCGCATATACAAAGTAATGTGGTAAAGCGGCGGGAAGTTTATGAAAGTTGATACAGAACTAGCATCATCCTTACTCAAGTCAGACTGAGACCTATCCAGAGGTTTGAATTTTATACAGAACAATAACTCATTGAATACGCGATGTTATTAAACCATTTGAGTTATTTCCCATTTTAATTCATAAGGTTTTCATTCAGAAAACAGGTGTTTTATTCAATGGTTAATTTTTCTCATCAGATTTGAAAAATTAGGTTTTCTAGGAGCACTTGATAGTATGATGATATTGGTACATTTCAATTTCAAGTAAATGAAAAGTGTTAAACTATTCCTATATATTCAATTGAGAACCAAGAAAAAAACAACATATTCAAGAGTAAAAATAATATGCTTAAGAACAAACAATACCACGTGGTCGTGGTGCTAAATAGGTCTCTTGCATGTAACGCCAATTATCATATTTTTATGTTTTTCTCATTCTATATCGATACAAAATCATAATGTTTGCTATCACACTCCAATAATTCGTGAATTTTGAATAATTCGGTATTAAAAAATCTGGACTCAAGGTCGAAGCGAGAGAAACGCGTCAGATCGCCTCTACGTCACTCGATATTCTACGATTCACCGATCGATACAGCCTGACGCTGTCTATTGGCTTGCTAGAGAGAAAAGTACACGAGAAGAGGGAGAGAGTGGATATATCACGGAAACCGCGAAGTTTCTTCCGTTTGAACTACCGACATGCGGAGCCAAATTTTAAAGAGCATTTTCTCGTTAAATATTGAAATTTTTGATAACGGTAAAAGTTTTTCAGTGATCTTACAGATAGAATATTTGATTCCAATGATGAAAAAATTAATGCAAGAGACCTATAACGGCCAGCGAACACAGCCACATTCAAGTTTCATTTAAAATGTTAATATCTCATGGTCACCTGCACGCGGTCCACATGCTTAAAAGTTGCCAATAGCCGCGTGAAATATTAGAATTCGGAGCAATTTCGACGTTCATAGGAAAAAACGAAGTATCATTCTGCAGACTTCAGTTAGTATTTTCTGAATTTTTTTTTGTATGGCATCTATTTTCCATTGCTTCGACTCGTAAACCAATTTTTATAATTCTAAAGAACATCAATAAACTCTCTCTCTCCCAATACTTATGCCAATTCGAATTTCAGAGAATAATTTGGTGAACAATCCAATAATTCACCGATGCCTCACATAATGAATGAAATCAGAAAGCTTTCAAAAAGGGCTATAACAGGGATAGAAGAAGTTAGGTAGGTACAGTGCTAATATCTCCATTATTGTTTCGGAAGTTTGTTGATTTCTTTCGAGTGAAGGGTGTAACGAACTTCAACTCACAACTTTTCCATTTCATTTCTACATGGTTCATTAAAGATTTCTGAACTTCCCGAACATCTTCATTAGGGCATGTCCAGTACCGAAAAGCTCTCTTCTGCTCAAGGTAATTATACCGTTTTCAAGAGAAAACAGCATAAGGTTTCATTTCAAATTCATAAATGAAGACTGAAGACTTCCAGTAAAGCACTGACGTGAAATCCGCAGCATTTACAGAAAATCTTGCTCAACATGTTTTTATAGACAGCCTCGGTAGTTTAATTGGCTGAGACGTCGGCTAGGGTGCTGAAGGTACCGGGTTAGAATCTGGCGGGATCATGGATGTTGTAAAATGTCTAGATGGTGGTTTATACAAAAAATTTTATGACAAATGAAATGTTCAATGTGTCGAAGTACCTAGTGGACAACAATCTTTTGTCCTAAACACATGCTGATAGTAGGTAAGCATAATCATCTTCCGGAAAAAACGAGTCAGAAACTCGATATTTGTAGAGCAAATATTAAGCCCAATAAAGAACCAAATTTGCAAAAAGGTAAAATCCAAATGATTCAGCAGATAAATCTATTTGATATTCCAATTTCCCAACAGATCCGATCGAATCTAAATACAATATTCGGTCGTTAAGATTTATTTAAAATTTCGTGATGATATACAGTGTGCGTCGCTTTCAAAAGGTGCCAACCTTTATATATTTTCCCTCAGTCAAAATCATAAAAGCTGGAAAACTTTGGTTTATATTCATCGATTTGTATCAATCGCGCTGTCGGTTTCACAAAACTTTTGACGTCCGATCAACTCGTTGATTAAGGTTTGCATTCGATGGTTGTGGTTGGGTTGAAAATGAACCAGGGTATCAAACTGCTGAGCTAATCTTGAAAAAAGGCGACCCCAGCATTCAGAGAGAGATGATAGATATTTGCCTCTCTTTTTCTATGAAATATCATAACTTTCTTAACCTATAATTGAAAACAGTACAGAAATGCCGAAATGTGGCAAGACTAGTTTCGCTTAAACGAAACCAAAATTTATAGAGTTAATAATATTCAATGATGGCTTATGAACAAGGTAAATATATCATAAAGCTTCAAGCATTAATCCTCCTATTAAATTTCAGATAATAAGCAATTAAGTCAGTGGCTTATTCAGATTGTGATCGGATCCAATGGAGTTGCCAAAAATCAGTTTCCATTTTTCTGTTTGGAAGCTCTGTTTGATAATGACGTATGTTGAGACTAATTATCATTTGTATATTTCACTATTATTCTTTCACGAACAAGATTTAATTGGATTAGAATTATTTGTGTTAGAGAGATAGGTCCTTTAAAATTTCATAGCTTCAAGAAATGTTTATAATGTTTCCTTGAACGGGTCGAATTACTGGCCAGTTCTAGTTGGGAATTCCGAAACGCAACAAATATGTTTGAGATAACTGGATATACATGCATGGACTGTTTGATGTCTGTTCATTGAAGTAAATCATTTTATTTTGGATCAATGAGAATCCTTCAACAAATTAAACTATCTGAGTAGTTAATCTCTGGATTCAATCAAATGATCATTCTGTAGCGACTATGTGAGATATATTTGACTTAATAAATTTTCAGATAATGTGTTTGTTTGATTTATGATTTATAGGAGACAATACAAATTCCAATATTTCAAATGTATGAAGGTACCTGCACGAATATTTGAATCGCTGTCATTTTTCCCGCCACGACCCCAAAAATGGAGGCCACTCCCTGATTTAGTAGGGAGTTAGCACTTCTAGGATTTTGTTAGTCTATGAAATGAACTGAAATCGAGCACAGAATTTACTGTTGACTGACAATCAAGCCCTTGATCGGGCAATCAAAGTTTTGTGAAACCGGTAGCATACGTCATATTATGTAGAAGGCGATTGATGTCCGCATCATGTGATACAAAATTTGACACTTCGACAGCAATCAAAACAAACTTGGTGACAAAGAGGTTATCAACCTTTGATGCGATATTTCACGGGATTCTCCAGAAAGAACAATTACTTCTTACATCCCATAATGAATTAAAGTATTGTAATATTAAAAAAATTCGGAAGTCAACAGCTAGAAATATCTAAAAACTCGTTAGAAACTCACCAGAACAACTGATGACAGATTGACCGGCGGTATGCGGGTAATGCGGCATCGATGCCAAAGCTCAGATTTCAGCAGGTAGATTCTGAAAAAGGTAAGTATTCTTCTTACCACAAATTCGAAACTGAAGATAATATATCGGTCATGAAGTGTTCAAATTTCCATATTTAACCGAGAATTATTTAAATTAATATTTCATTCGATTTAATATACAATTACAATGAGATATAATATCCTTGTGCATTTCCAAATATACCACAATCTGACTACATCGAAAAAGAATGTTGCGAACACCCAAAAACTGCGTACAGTCCCTCTATGTTGTTTCTTACTTCGAGGTATTAACCCTTATATGAGCATCATCTATGACCACTAAAATCTCAAATGGGAAAGAATTGTGTGACACCTTGTTTTGAAGGTAATTCGATAGCCTTTTCAACAATGCCTTACACTCTTTTTTTTAATTTATCATTCTGAAGAAGTGAACATGAAAATAACTGAGGAATGCAACAACAAATTCAGTAATATTTTGGAAAGAATATTTATCATGACATCTGAAAGTTCTGTTTCTTTCACAAGTGGCATTCGCTGGTATTCTAGGATATGCTGTTATTGGACCAACGAGTAAAAATTTTTTATCACTTTCATGTTTTATTACGACTCTTATTGCAGTCGTGAACTATTCTGCTTTTTGTCATTTTTCAGGAGTACTAACAAAAGAGATCAAGTGTATGGCATGAAAAGAGAATCGAATTACAAGGTGTCACTTAGGACCGAATTTATATAGTTGCTCCTTGAAGGCTTCCTCAAGGATGCCTTACCGAAGGCCGCCTCAAAGTTTATTTTCTATAGTCCGAAATGTCACTTTCCTTGCATTCGGGAGCACCCACAGAACATCAAATATGGAGCACCGAAGGAAACCTTAAGTTTCTATCTATATATTTGTATTCTGTATCTATCTATATATTTGTATTCTGTGGTTTCTATAATGAATGACGTGTAAAATTTTTGGCATATACTTATTAGGAATTCTTTTACTCATTTGTAAATTCATTCCATTCGAAATTCTAAGAATATAATGGCATCTCATGTAAAGATTTTTCATCGAATATACAGAAAAATCAACTGCATCTTTCGATTCTTCAACAGCATTCGTTGCGACATTATTGCATTTTAAAGAGCCAACGCTGATAATTATCACACTGGCAAACTACCAAATGCTATCATTTCTGCCTATTTTCATGCCAAGTAACTCCCATCTGCTCGTGTGAGAACCAAAATAACAAAGCAATTTATAGGAGGGCAGATATCCCTTATTTTTACGTTGTGCCAAATATACTCAGTGGATATGACAGGGTAAATCTAAATCATTAAGTTTGTTCTCTACTCCGACTCGATATACAGGGTCCCCATCAGTGGAGCAGTGTTCGATAAAAACAAAAAAAAAACAACAGAAAAGAACACACATTTTTCTGTAATGTCACCTTATTTCTCGAGCTGTCAAATATTGTACCTTTTTAGTTACTCTCTCAACAGATATACATTGCGCGTCAAAATTAAGGAACATTTATTCATTTTCTCAGAAGAAAATATTTGGCAACAAAATCCTGAAACAGGTCAATTTTTGTTTCACGTTTACCAAATTTATATGCATTTCGAAGGATTTTTGTTGCACCCTGTGCCATCCCCATCAACCCTCTCAATTTTTTGAATAGGGAAAGTAGGTCATGTGGTACTTTTTTGGTAAGGTCTTTGTATCTTCTTTACAGGTGTGCAGAAATTTTCAAGAAAAAATTTTTTTTTTGAAAAATTAGTTAGTTCAAAGATGTTTTCAGTATGTGCACTTTGTCATGGCCCATTTACTTTGAGACGATGTGTGACGAATTTGTCACCATTTCTCCATTAATAAAAAGGGTTCGTAGGGGTTGAAAGTTGTGCATGAACAAAACTGTAATGTTCGACTTTCATTCGGTAACAAATTTCATCAGGTACCATCGTCTCAAAGTAAATGAGCCATGACAAAGTGCACAAACTGAAAACCTCTTTGAACTAACTTATTTTTCAAAAAAAAAATTTTTTCTTGAGAATTTCTGCACGCCTGTAAAGAAGATACAAAGACCTTGCCAAAAAACTACCACATGACTCACTTTCCCTATTCAAAAAATTTAGAGGGTTGATGGGGATGGCACAGAATGCAACAAAAATCCTTCAAAAATGCATAAAATTTGGTAAAAGTGAAACAAAAATTGACCTGTTTCAGGATTTTGTTGCCAAATATTATTCTTCTGAGAAAATGAATTTATTCCATAATTTTGACGCGCACTCTGTGTTTGAAATCGACATGCGACATACACAGGTTACGAAAAACAGCCTGCCACATATATTGTTAATTGAAATTGCCTGATTCCTCCGGATTACAAATGGAAAAGTTGTTCACTTAACCATAAGAAATACTAAATGAAATATGTAGGGCCTTCATTTGCGCTTCTCATGGTTCGATATAATACAGGGTGGTACATTGTACATTCATATAGTATATCCCCTATCGATTTCAGATATACTGTTCCGAGAAAGTAATCAATGTACAATGTTAGACCAAAATAAAAAAAATTTCGAAAATTATCCGAATTTTCGTTAAGAATAGACTTTGGACTTAATATTTCACAGTTCAAAATTTTGTTCGATCCGATTTTTCCTCGGCAACATTGATGTTTCTGGAAAAGTCAAAATTTACATATGCTGAAACTTGGCTGTTAGGCCGACCAACTACAGTAAACACCATTACTTCCGTTAGTAATAACTTAGATATTCGTTATTTGTCTCAAGATGCTTATTCGTGAAAGGCTTAAATCCGCCCCAAGATTCCGCAGATATACCTATTCAAAATTTAACGTTGACGACCGAGGCCGGGAGGCTAGATGACCATACTCTTGTCTGAATACTTCTCTTTTCTCGCATATCTGGTAATTCTATGCAGCGGGAAGTCCATCACAGTTTATATCGCATCAATTCAGAAAATGGGAACACCTTATATACTATGTGCAATCATTTATCTGGGCAACTGTACCAGTTAATTTTGAGCCCTTTGTCATATCATTTAGACACAGAGAACAAAAGGGCGCATTTTGACAGTTTGCCGCGGGCGCTTAAAATCCTAGATCCAGCCTCTTACACAAATATCGGACGATAAATCAACAATTATGTCACCTTGATCAGAGCTAATCATCCAATCAACCAAAAAGCCCCTCTACACTGAAGAAGAGATTTTCAAGAAATCCAGTTAGTGCAGATTTCCGGTTTTTACCGGTAACCAGACTGGCTCACCTTGGAAATCCAGAATGGACTCTAGATACTTGATAAATATCCTGTGTTTCCGAGATGAGTCAGTCTGATGATCGGTAAAAACAGTGGAGCGCAGTAACTGAATTCCTTTGGAAGCACTTCTTCAGTGTAGAGACTTCGGTGGATCAGATGGTTAGCTCAGATCAAGTTGAAATATTTGAAGATTTATTGACAAATATTCGTCTTTTCGTTCATGTAAGTTTATCACTGGAGATCCTTGTTCTCCAGTACCATTCTTCGGATGAATGCTTCTCTCGAATTAACTGACCTCTTCTACATAGAACTAAATCGATTATGATCACAATTGCTCTTCGATTGAATCTAATTCGACGAAGCTAATACCACTTGGAGAAAAGGAATGACTGAAATAGTGGCATCTTAATTCAATATCTTCACCCCAATTAACCAGCATAAGCAAGAGAATAATCTCATTACCAATAACTGCTGCGTTCTACTAGAGGGAATATATCAACATAATTTATATCCTTATGTAGAAAGCGGAAACAGTTCCGCGGAAAGCGTAGTTTACTCTCTCAATATTTTCTCTCCACCGCCGAAACATGCAGGCAGACGTTCATGAATTTGAAATATCTTGTTGAACATCATAACACAAGGAGAAAATAGGACGAAAGTTGAAAACACGGGTGAAACCGTGTACTCAATGGCTAAATTATACTTGATATTTCCATAACCGAACGGGGTAAATAGCAAAAAAAAGTATCGAGTTCAAACAATACTAATTGAAATACAATCCACACAATAGAACTGAACAGAATCATATTACGGGGCAAACTAGGGAAAATCCGATGAGGCCAATCTATAAGTGATCAACGAAAATTTCTGAAATTTCTTTAGCAGGTTGATTCTGTAGTGAGCATTTTTTGGCGAAAATGGTGATAAACGACTGGGTTGGACTCACTGATGAATCCGAGACTTGAAACTTTCATGTTAGGTTGTGTTCGTTGAATTGGCTAAGTGTCAGTATTATAAAACTATTTTCACAGATAACTAGAAGACTACTTGTGAAATCTGGTTCAAAATGAGAGTTAACTACTCACTTTGGTCAAAATAAGATTTATAATGCCGGCCGAAATCGGCAAAAGAGTTATAAAGTTATACTCATTTGATGTTTTTGCGGTTATTTCCTCTATATCTCAGGAACTACTGTGCGATCGGATTGAAACTTGGTATTTAGTTGTATAATACCTACTAACTTTGCAAGGTTTTGTTGAGATCATTTTGTTGTTAATTTCAAAATGAATTTTTGGAAAACTTTCCAAATATTTGTTGGGATTTATTTTTTCGAAAACTCTTGATCGGAATTGGATGAGATTTTGCAAAAACCTTCAAGCCAAAATATTTTAAAACAGAGTGTACTGAATTTAATTTTCGATTCGATTTTTTTGCGCGCATGTTCTAGGGGAACAGCGTGCTATCGTTTTGTCCAAATGTCTGTAATTTTGGATGATTGAGCCGAAAATGGTCTCAATCGACTAGGTTGGACTCACTGATGACGAATCCGGTGTCAAAATTGATTCTGTCCGGCTGGCCGGCCGTAGACACGATAACTGTCGACAGAAGCAAGCTAGCTACTTGAAACTTTCAGGATAGGTTGCGCATCCGAATGCCGCGGTTAAGTTCGTTAATGGGCCAAATCGGTCGAATAGTTTCAGAGTTATAGGCACTTGAAGTTTTGAAGTTATTTATTTTTTATTTCAGAAACTAATCAAGCGATTGGATTCAAACTTGGCAGTTTGGTGGAGTATAACGACGCGCAACTTTGAGCCAAATTTCGTCAAGATCATATTGTCAGTAAATTTAAAAAAAAATTTTTTTCGAAATTTTTTTACAAAAAAATTTTTTTTTCGGAAACCATTCATCATATCCAAAAAAAATTATACTCACACTTTGACCTTCTACTTTCACAGCAGTGTACTAAATTTCAGTTCGATACGATCATAAGTTTTGGAGATATCGGGAAAAAATATGTCAAATTACGAGGTTTTCTTCTCGATATCGTTGATTTTTTCGGTATTACTCGAGAAATACTGATTCAGTCCTGATTAAACTTCACAGCTAGTTTTAGGATGCTGAAAGACAACTTTATGCAAAATTTCGTGATAATCGTGTTATTAGAACAATTTGAAAAAAAAAATTTCTATGATTTTCTCATCATATCATCCTCATTAAATTCTGTATGAAACTTCGAACTGTTATTTTCGATGAAGTACTGGATTTCAATTCGATCTGATCTGTATTTTTGGAAATATTGGAAAAATAAAATTTTGATTGGGTATATCTACGGAATCATTGGGTGGATTTTACCCATTCACGAATTCGGCCTTCGTAATTAAGGTCCAAACCTTCTCTACAAATATCGAGTTTCTAAGTTGTTTCTTTCGGAAGTTATTGTGTTTACGCAGTCGGCCGTTAGGCTGACCGTAAACACAATAACTTCCGGAAGAAACGACTTAGAAACTCGATATTTGTAGAGTAGGTTTGGGGCTTAATTACGAAGGTCGAATTCGTGAATGGGTAAAATCCGCCCAATGATTCCGTAGATATACCCATTCAAAATTTTATTTTTACAATATATCCAAAAATACAGATATGATCGAATTGAAATCCAGTAATTTATAGGTAAAAATTTCAACAAGTACTGCCGTGAAGGCAGCAGCTTTTGCGTGCATGTTCAAATTCGTTGCTGAAGCGGTCATCTACATTGAACATGCGCGCAAAAGTTGCTGCCTTCACGGCAGTGCTTTTTGAAATTTTTTCAGAATATATTAGGTCAAATTTCTTGTTTTTTTCCCGGCATCGTTGGTATTTCTGAAATAACTCTTAAAATAGTGATGCTATCATGATGAACCTTGGTAACGAGTTGGCAAATACTGATGCACAACTTTGCGCAAACGTTCATAATGTGTATTAGAACGAGTTGAAAACAATGTTTCAAATTTTTATTTTGAAATATTCTATATTTTGCGATCTTTTAATCATATTATCTTTACGAAATTCTGAAGGACCTTCAAGTCGTCATATTTTGATGAAGTTATGGATTTTTATTATATCCAATCTGTATTTTCGAAAATAACGGTAAATCAAAATTTCAATGGGTATATCTGCAGAAGTATTCGATGGATTCTACCCATTCACAAATTCTGCCTTCGTAATGAAGGTCCAAACCTACCTAACAAATATCGAATTTCTAATTTGTCTCTTTGGGAAGTTATTGTGTTGCAAGTTCACAAAAGCTCCCAACTTCACTCCAGTGCATTTCTATAATGTTTTCACCAAAAATCCACATATTGGGACATACGTGGACTGAATTATAATTCTCTAACAGAAATATGTAAAATCCAATTTCAATACAGCGTATTTTGTTCTGTATATAATAATTATTCAAGTTAGATTACTTTTCATCTTAAGTGTAATATTTTCAAGAGATAATTTGAATATTTTGCAACGAAAGAATTTCAAATTTTACTCAACAAATATATTAACAATTATATAATCAAAAGAACATTCACAAACATAATAACATGACTTATATAAAACAAATCACTCCACTGTTCATAAATGCTTAAATCACTAGATGTCGAATCCATGAGTATTCCCAAATATGCAAGATGTAAAATACTATCAAAACTGAATAAAAGAAGTACAAATTTCACTACAAAATTATCACGCTTGTATTTATGGGTACAGTGTTTACAAGATTTAACGTTCAAGCAAGCATCCATTGCATTCGATACAATAACCCTGGATTTCACTTGTAGATATGAAAATACACCTAACGACAAAAGAACAACCGATACTCTCACTTCTAAACCATGAATAAATGATGACACCAGAAATGTAGCCATTATTGCTGGGAATTGTCCATATTTTCGCATCGGTAGATAGATTGCTGAAAGCAAGAAATATGCTCAATTATGGATTTTGCTTTCCATCAAGAAAAATTGAGAACTTAAAATAATCTCTGTAATTTGCTATGCTCTTTTCACTCTTTTCAACACTCCCTTATAAGCATAAAGGTGAAATGATTTGATTCAAATGTGGTGATAAAGGAATTGGTGTAAAGTATATGATGATGAATGAATAGCATATAGCGGCGATAGCTCAGTGGTTAGAGCGCAAGCCCCATGATCGTAAGGTCTGGGGTTCAAGCCCTTGGCCCGGAAATAACTTTTCCGGTTTTTAGGGGACCGTCCAACCATTCGCTGTTGGGTAAACAATTAACAGTGCTGTTCCTAACGTGGCGCAGGGAATTAGTAACAAAGCCTACACAGAACACACCCGGTATCCTAACTCGCACAAGCTTTAAGCTTCTGAGGGGTTTCGTTGAAGCCTAGGATATTCGGAAAAAATACAAAAAAATACAAATACAAAAAATAAGCTATGAGAGTAGAATTATTCGAAAATGACCAGTGAAAATAAAATTAATGTATATTGTTCATTTTAAGGTAGTCATATTTCCACAGGACCATCGATCAACCTGTTCAACTTTTTGTGATAAATACAGTGGCACAGCTACATTTTTATACTTACATCTTTTCAAAAATAAATGCATAGGTTGATTCCATTTCGTAACAACAGTTGATAACGATGTTGGAAATTCCACATCCAGTGGACTTACAATTCTATATGACCAAATTTTCTCCTCTGAGTTTGAGTTTCTAAACCCAGCAGTGATCATACTCAATTCAGCAAGATGACTGACGAAATAATGACTACATCGGAATGATAAGGCATCTCTATAGGCAAGTAGCCATCTAAAACCATAAGTTTACAGAAAAGTCATGAAACTATCTGATGTGAAATTACCTGTTGAAAGAATCGGATATAATGTAAGCTGCCCAACAGTTAGAGATAGTGAGAAATATAAGACATAGTATGAATGATTGCACCATTCCAACAATCCAGTATATGTCCTAAAAATTAGGGGCAGAGATGAAAATATATGTCACTGAAAAGCTACCAATAGATATTTCAATTTCTCCAAATGAGTATTCAAAACTAAGAAATAAACAACAAAAAAGATCTTTGAAGATTGTAATCATAATGAGAATATGAGTGTTTTCATTTTCATCGATCTAATCAATCGATGTATCTTCCTCTCTCTCTCTCTTCTTATGTTCTCTACCAAAGAAGAGAGTTATGAGGGTTAAGAGATTTATCATTTTGATGAAAATAAATTCGCATGATATCTCTTGACAAAATTACAGTTCCCACAGCAGAATTATTTTAATACAAAATTCAGCGATACCTTAGTCAGAATTGAACGAACTGAATGAAAGTATGGTTTTTTACCTTCTTTTTAGGTTCTAAATGGAGCCTTATATAATCTTGATATGTCATCCAAGGTCCAAATAAAATGTTAGCACCACATAATGTATAACCAAAATATTGTAACTTTCTGGGATATTCTCCTTTCTCTAAAGTTTCATCTATGAGAGAAAGTATTTTCATGACAAAAATCATCAAAATGCCTCGAATACGAATGAATACCTCTTTTTCAACGAATAAGTGTTCACTAAAATATTGGTAACAATGGATAAAAGCAAACTTTCAAAAAATTAAAGATGAGAAATATTGCACTCCAGATTATTAATTAAACATGACATTTCAAAGTATTACAATAATTGTTTATCAAGGATGAATTCTTGACACTGCAGTTTATTCCTTATTCAGAGTTTATTTTATAAGCATCAATTTCAGAGAATTGAAAATAGAAATGTTAAATTGAGTTGTGAATGATTTGTTATAATAGAATTCGGTTGCATGAAAACACCTCAGATTTTAAGACATACTCATGTACAACACTCACATAATTTCCTCATTCACTGCATATCATCCGACTTCTACTATGACAGTTTTACATTTGGGATGAATCAACTCACTTCAAGCTTTCGTGTCCAAATAAAATATCATTTAATCATGTAAAAAACAATTGTAGATGCAGTTATATTGACATTATTTTAGGCAAATATTAATGGTATTGAGAATAGATATATTCTTCGAACTGAAACAAACACTGATTTGAAGTGTTTCAAATAAATTGCAGCATTAAATGAATATAACTCTTTTCAAAAATTAGTGAACCTTCCACAGTCTCCTATTCCATCAATTCATAAAACAGTATCAAAAATATGTGGAAAGAAAATTTCGAAAATGAATTTCCTTACATTTTATACTTCAACAAAATAGTATGTACATAGTTGATCCATAGTAGATCAATAGATACTGTGATGCAGCAAAAAACACAATAATAATTGGTGAAATTACTTTGTACTCAAAATATCATACATTCAATAACATTGACTGTATATACCTTAGACAAAGGAAAGAGCCTTTTGTCCGAGATATATACCTTGAAAAATTCTCACCTACAAATCAAGCTCGCTATGAAAGCAACTTTTACTATTAGTCCTAGATCCTTCCCATATTTTTTTTGCACAAAGTTAGTACAAACAATGATCAAATAAGAAAATGAGAAGTAAGCAACAAGAATACATTTCCCTTTTGTACTTTCCACTTCAGTGATGAGGTATATTCCAATTAACCCAGAGAATAGATGAAAAATATGCTCAGATATTCTGACTGCAAAATAATTAAGAAGAGATTGAGTAGAAATTTGATGATAAATATACATCATAAAGGGACACACCTGATGAAGTAACTATACTGAAAGAAAGATTTGTCCAAATCATCCTCCACATAAGTGGAAGGATGCTCTGGATTGACAGCAAGACGCAATTTCTCCAAACATCAATGAAATATTCTTCTGTAAGATCATCGTAATCTTCAAATTCATGAGAATCTTCGTAGGTGCTAAAAAAGTAAAGATGCTCAGTTTAATGTTGAAGTGTCATGAATTAAAAGCATACTCATTTTCCGCGTCAAAATAACTATAATCTTCTAAATGGTACATAACTGCATGGTTACAGTAGGTTTGGAATTTAAAACAAAAAAATTTGAATTTTGAAAATATGTGAAAAATTACTGTCAATATTTTGAGGTTAAAATAACAGATGCATAGATTCTAACCTTTGAATATAGAATTTTAACAGTAAGGTCATAGAAATATGAAACTTTATCTATGACTATGCAGACCATAAAAAATATAAGCGTCGAAGTGATTTCAAAATGATTTTGAATTCAAATATATTATTTGACATCAATAACTCACTGTCATCTCAATAATATAAACTTGTACTTTGCCAAACCTAATGAAGACTCTTTAGCTCCAAAATAAACTGAAATATTTGGTGCATAATGAATACAAATGAAGATAATGAATTGGAATATGTTATAACTGATAATGATCATGCAATTGACCCACTACTCAGTATGGTTAACGTAATCATTTTTGAGAGCTGTAGAGATGAAGTAGATGTTTTGAATTCACCTTATCGATACGCATGGAATGAAAAAAATCTTATCGTTCATATCCCAATAGATAGGAGGTAATATATATGCCACCTTATTCTTTGAAATCACAATATATAGACATCTCAACAGCAAATAGTACCGCCGGATGATAAATGACAGTTTCGTGAATTTCGACAACACTGCACCCACCCACGATCTGCATGCTTTAACGTTGCCAATAGCCACGAGAAATATTAGAATGCATGAGATTGCGACGTTAATAGGAGGGCGTCGTTCTGCACGGTTTATTGATTATTATCCGAACATTATTTTGGGATATACTAAATCCTCTTGTAAGAATGCGTAATGCTGTTTATTTTTCCATTTCCACTTCATATCAGTTTTATTTTCCCGAAAATTCTTGAATATAAAAATTGGCAACCTTGCGCATTCTCACTATTTTTTTCATCCATATGCACTAGAATTTTTTTTTGAAAAAAATGAACTACTACTAATGAATGAGGTACTGTTTGGTCTTAAAGCCTAATCGTTGCACTCAATTCACAGGTTCGGATTCTCTGACGATATTGTTCTGGAACAGAACATGCATATTAAGTTGGCCAGCTCTCAGTCTGAATTCTCAAGATTAGATAGCATACTGATATTGCTTAAAGACGTGTTGGAATATGGTATTACGGATTTACTCGAAAATAGATCTTATCAACTGTTATTTCAAGCAGTAGAAGACATTCAAGGAATGAATAACGACGAATTCGAACTGATTTCCAATTTTAAGTCGAATTTTAAGTTGAACAGTAAACTCACTGATGAGGCTCTAACAGATAAATTGGAGGCACTAGATCATATAAAAGAAGTTGAAAACCAAATTTATATTATAAGAGGACAATATGAAGAATTTTTACGTAAGTAAACAATAAGGGATGTTTTCATTGGACATATTGGTCATCGTGAATTTTCCAGAGGAATCAGCAGTAAAGTACCATACCTTGTTGAATTGGGAACGAAGTAGATACGAACAAAATCTACATTTTCATAAGGCAAAAGAAGACATCTGCAAGAAATCAATCGAAGAAAACAGACGTGCAATTAGAGATGAAGACATAGCTAGCCGTGAGATGTCAAAATTTTATGAGGAACATATGAAGGTAAAAATGCGTCTCTCGAAGATACAGAAACCATGGAGGTTTCCTACCTCCATGACAAGGACAACGATAGAGGTTCCACCCTCAGGATAACAAAAATGGCTACTCATCATGCAATAGACGACTTCGGCCCAAGTTGCCAACCCACAATTTTCTTTACAAATTTACTATAACTGGGGAACGGGAATTTCAGGACAAATTCGACATGATAGGGTTCGCGTTATTTATAAATATTCGTAAAAGTTGCTTCGGCTCCACTAACAAGATAATTCCTTCCAAATATAGGGTGTTGTTAAGATCATCTCTGATTGATTGAAATTTAAGTTGGGATTCCTGATTTCATGTTAATAGTGTCAAATTCATATAGGATATGTTCCGCAAATCAACTTGGTTATTTCGGTTGCCGGTTTTCCATTCCGTAAATATGAAATATTCGGTTGGTTTGATTGCTAAAAAGGAATCTTTCTGTCACCAGAACGACAGTCAATGTTCTATGGTAACCTATCCATAGCATAGAACAATCTTTATTTAATTCTATGATTCATAGAACATAGAAGAAACAACAATCAACAATGGAAAAATTACTAGGTATGGTCTATGGATCATAAGGTAAATTAAGATTGTTCTGTGCTATGGATATCATTCATTCATTCATCATCTCTTTAATGTGCCTCGGCTTAAACCATGTAAACAGATCATAGTAACACTTTTTTATTGCATACTTCTCATTCATTCTCAACTGTAGACAATTTTCATTTTTAAGACACACGAACATATACACCAAACTTTACACAATATCCATGACCTCGCCGGGATTCGAACCCGGTACCTTCAGCATCCTAGTCCACCTCTTCAGCCAACTAGTCTACCGAGGTAGCGTGCTATGGATATGTTACCATGAAAAATGGATTGTCGTTCTGGTGCATAGATTTAATATGTCTATGTTCTGGTGAGAGATTGCTTTTTCATCAATCAAATTCCGTAATTAACCTTTTTTTCTCAGGAACCAACCGAATATTTCATGTATACAGAACGGAAAACCGGCAACCGAAATTACCAAGTTGATTTGCGGAACATATCCTTTATAAACTTGACACTATTAACATGAAATCAGGAATCCCAACTTAAATTTCGGCCAAACAAGAACCTCTATTCGGAAGGAATTATCTCGTTTGAGGAGCCGAGGCATCTTTTACGGATATTTATAAATAACGCGAACCTTATCATGTCGATTTTGTCCTGAAATTCCCGTTCCCCAGTGATAATAAATTTGTGAAGAAAATTGTGAGTTGGCAACTTTGGCCGAAGTCGTCTATTGAAATATATTTTCGTTGAGTATTCTATGGCAGTTTTGTACCCAATGCTTCTTTGAATGAACAACTATTTGCTCGTGTCGATAGAACTGTGGACAATTTGCAATATTTTTGCTAATTCACAGCTCTCTTTAAATTACTCATCCAATAAATTGCTGCTGCTCAGGAAAAAGTCTTCTTGAGTATCTCATGGCGTCTTGTTGAAATCACATAATATTTCGTTTGGAATCTCTAATTTTCTGCAAATTTAAACATGAACCTCGAAGCGTTTGGTACTCAAGGTTGATAATTGTAGGATCTCAAAGCAGACATATTGAAATGGATGACGAAATATGATGAAGACATGGACGCTATGGATCTTTCGATAATGAAACAAAGAATTGAGGTGGAAGAAGCGCAAACGCAACTACGAGATCTCCAACAAAATATTGTTAGACGAGATAAAGAAATGGAGGATTGGATTAACCTAAGGACGCGACGAAGGGAGGAAGCCATCAGAAACAATCTGAGACAATGGGCAGCAATAAAAATACAAGTAGGAATGAAATGTTTTCGGATTTCGATGTTTTTCTTGCAGAATCAGATTCCATTGAAATTTTAAGATAGGTATTGATTTATCGAATAGAATATTCACCGAATTCAATGTTTTCAGCGTTGGTGGAGAAATATTTTGCAGGAGAGGAAGAAAAATAAGAAGAAGAAGAAAAAAATAGCAAATAAAAAGTCACAAAAATAATGGAAAGTCTAGTTTTTTCAACTCCGATAGAAACCAATTATTAAAAAAAGATCTTTTTTACAGAACGCACGAATGCAGTGTTTTCACATTTGGTTAACAAGCATCCTCTGCAACAGTATCTACATCTAGTTTTAAGTATATTCTTTGTATATTGAACTTTATAATGCCAGTAAATTCATATCGAATAATATAATAATTTAATTAATTAATTTTTGAATATTATTCCATGGTCAGACTTTCAGAATCCATTAGCCATGATGTAAGCAAAACATCATGCCATTAGCTCTAGTTCTGAATGGCCATAGCAGCCGAGGACACTTAAGGGAATATAAGAAGAAGTAGCTCTAGTTCTGTGTTGTAATCAATGATTTATTATCGTTGGTTTTAAAACTCATGTGAAGTTATCCACAGTTTGCAAAAACAGTATTCTGTGAAAAACAGTCTGTGTTACAAACGTGCAAAGCATCGACGATGAGATAGGGGTATATTATCGAGCGGCGATGCCAAGCCTGACGATATTCTTATTGGTCTTATTGAAGCACTCTGCAACAACTCCAGAGGAATTTGATTCGCCACCTGGAAGATGAAAAATTCAGAAAAGCAATACGGATTTCTTCCAATCGAAAATATTAAAATCTTGGAAATCATAGTTTGTGCTCTTGGAGCATTCTTTAACTCTAATATTTTATTGAATTGCTTTAAAACAATCAACTCTCAGATTTAAGAGATCCACCGATCGAAATTCAGAAAATCAAAACAAAAGAAATCATCAATTATTCCTTCGATTTCACAATTTTCCTGTGAGTTTTTTTCTTCCTTGATCTTTCTCTGATCAAATTCATCCGAGAATTTATTGTTTGTGGTAGTGCAACACGAAAAATTCGGGAAAAGAATTTTTAAGATTGCAAACTATTTTCCAGGATATTAAATTTTTTCAATCGGAAGAAATCTATGGCTGGGTGTTTTTTCTATTTTTATATTCCGGTGTTTGTTCAAATTCATTCGATATTCGATTGCTTAAGGTCATCTGAATACAAACATTTCAGTAAAAGAGCACCTTTTTTTGATTCAATATTGGAAAACAATCAAAATATGATATATTTCATTTTACGAGTCGAGTTTTCACTTGAATACATGCAAAACTGAATGAAATTGAGTGACAATTATTGAAAATTGTAATTACTTTCATTTCGATTAAATATCCCACAGATCACAGCAGTACTATATCTATATATTCCCGCACATCAGAAATTTGAAGGTGAACCCAAATTTAAGAATATAATGAGGTTTGGCAACGCCGCGTGACAATTTCGCTCTATCTCGTCGATGACGCTCATCACGTAGTAAGTCGTAATTTGAGGATAACTTCACGTGAGTTTTCTTTTATTCATAGAGCAATAGAGGATTTTATTTCTATGATATTGATTTTCTAGGAGTATGACATTTGTCAAATGTCAAACCAAATATTCTGTTTCTTTCTGTGGCGTTAGTTTGCTTTGGGTTGGATATTTTTGATTATTGTTTTCAAAAGTTTGTGAATAATCTAAAGTTTCACTATCATTATTATAAAGATGGCAATGACATCTTCGCAAGTTAAGGCTCAAAAAACTGTGGCAAATTTAGGTGCTGGATCAGGTTGGCCCCGAAGAGGAGGTGTTGTTGGCACAGCAACGGCGGTGGCTGCTGCTGCCCCAACTTTTGAAACGAAATACCCCATTCCGCAAGCCGCTATATATAGAACAATTAAATTGTAAATAATTGCAACTTAATGACTAAGTTGGCATACTTTTTTACTCATGTTTGCAGGTACCCATTGACGAATTATACTTTTGGAACTAAAGAAGCATTATTTGAAAAAGATCCTAGTGTACCTGCCAGGTTTCAGAGGATGAGGGACGAATTCGAAAAAATAGGCATGAGACGCAGTGTGGAAGGCGTATTACTAGTTCATGAACATGGATTGCCCCATGTTCTGCTATTACAGTTAGGTACAACTTTTTTCAAATTACCTGGAGGGGAGTTGAATCCTGGAGAGGATGAAGTCGAAGGTTTGAAACGATTACTCACAGAGGTGAGCTTTTCTCTTTCCAATGTTTTGAACTTTATTGTCAGTAATCAGTGTATAGCGTATAACTGAGGCGATTATTTGCTGCATTCGAATGATTTTAAATTTTGCAGACTCTAGGGAGACAAGATGGTGTTAAGCAAGATTGGATTGTGGAAGATATTATTGGGAACTGGTGGAGACCTAATTTCGAACCTCCTCAGTATCCATACACGCCTCCTCATATTACCAAACCAAAGGAGCATAAACGCTTGTTCCTTGTACAACTTCAAGAAAAGGGTATTGTATGACATTATGAAGATTGTATCTTATTTCTAAGGATTTATATTTATTATCATGATAGGTAATAAGTGAAGTATTGTGTTGTTAGATTGTTCTGTACGACAACAATCAGAATTATATTAGATTTGAGATATATTGGTTGGAGAAATGAATATGAGTACTCTGCTTTTGAAACCAAATGAATAATTAGGGGGTTTTGTGAGAAAGAACCCTGTTGAGAGATTATTGTATCAAAATTCATGTTGTTGGTTATAGCAATCTCAAATATTTGCTGTGAAATGTGGCAACTACTTTGATTCTTTATGAAACACGCAGTTCGAATTTGACTCACTCAAATGTGGTATAAAAAAAACTGCTTTTTATGCCTAGGAACTAAGGGATATCATCAAAAATTGTGCATTGAATATAGGCATCAGTATATGTAATTACAATTGAATTGATAATTTGTGTTACAATCAATAGGGATCAAAAGCATTGGTACAAATATCAGAGAATGGAAATTCTATTCTATACAGAAGTGAGTCATTTTTTTTTCTGAGAGAATCCATGATATCTGGTTTTTCAATGAAATTTAAATGCCGGAGCCTTAGGTGAAATTCTGTTGTCCATATACTCATTACGTCAATTTTTGCCATGAAAATATAAAGATATATTTTGCCAACAGATTTCTTATTTGATTTTGAATCTCTTTTTGAATCATTGGGTTGTAGTGGAATTGATTTCTATGAAATAGTTTGAAAGGAAACTTCAAACTATATATTAAGAGCAGGTCAAATATTTCCATTTTAAAATGGTTAGTTTTGGACAAAATAATCTATGAATGATTTGTGATCATTTAACTTCTGAAACATGTCCATCAAATATATACATATATCGGTCACTGGAATATATTGAATTGTAATGGAAGCAAAAGTTTTTTATATATAAAATTTCTGATCCAAAAATATTAATTCCATGTATCACAATGCCGAAGTTAATTTATGTCCTTTGGTTTACTTATTCCTTAAATGTCGCTAACATACTCGGCATTAATTGAAACAAATTCATTTAATCGAAATCTCTTACATTAACTTCCTTCACTCTAGAATTTATATTTTTTTATGTTCTTATCCTATTATCTGTAAAATCAGCTGTGATAATTTCTAAGAGGTTTAGAAATTGTATGCCTTTGTTTTGATGGTTTGTTTTTATAAGCATTTTGTGCTATTTGAATCATCTCATTTTCATTTTAGATTATCGATCTCTTTATTAATTTCATTTTCGGGACAAGTATTTCAAAAGCCTTTATTTTGTATTATTTGTGAAGATCCTGTGTATAATGAACAAAGAATTCAAGTATTGTATGCTTTGTTCATACATGAAACACTATGCTTCTATGTCAAAATGAAATCTCAAGGAATCTCAATTTTTTGTGTTTCAAATAAGTTTACCCATAAGAATGAGATTTTATATTTATAGCAAATATTTTATATGAAATTTATAGAACAAATATATTTCCAATGTTGTACTAAATTGTTTTTCTTTCGAAACAATGTAAACAGATTATTTTTCAAAAACTGAGTGGAATTTATGTTCAAACTTTTTTATTAATTAAGCTGGAATTCAATCTCTTGATCAAGTTTACCTACTTAAAATGTATTATTGATTTATTTTTCAGGAAAATTGTGGAATATAAATATTTTTTGTTTATTGTGATACAATATCTAGAGAAAATATCAATTATTCATTCTATTTTCACAGCCCTCCTAGCTGTACCAAAAAATTACAAGCTAGTTGCTGCTCCGTTGTTTGAGTTATATGATAATTCCCAGGGGTATGGACCAATAATATCATCATTACCACAAGCTTTATGCAGGTAAATACAAATAACTGCAAGTTAATTTTACGTTAGGTACATAATTTTGAGTCTTCCTCTTTATGTATTTCTTTATCCTCTGAAAAATGACTATTTCCACACTATAATATGGCAATACTTCTGAGTCAATTGGGGTTGATTTCGTACAATAATTCGTATCTCTGATCTGTTATTATGATAAATTTGTTTTTTGTAACTAGATCCTTCTTGAGAGCAGGGAAGGGTTCGAGTTATATAAATCTGACAGTACAAAAAAAATTTCAAAAAGCACTGCCGTGAAGGCAGCAACTTTTGCGCGCATGTTCAATGTAGATGACCGCTTCAGCAACGAATTTGAACATGCACGCAAAAGCTGCTGCCTTCACGGCAGTACTTTTTGAAATTTTTTCTGATAAATTACTGGATTTCAATTCGATCTGATCTGTATTTTTGGAAATATTGGAAAAATAAAATTTTGAATGGGTATATCTACGGAATCATTGGGCGGATTTTACCCATTCACGAATTCGACCTTCGTAATTAAGCCCCAAACCTTCTCTACAAATATCGAGTTTCTGAGTCGTTTCTTCCGGAAGTTATTGTGTTTACGGTCAGCCTAACGGCCGACTCCGTAAACACAATAACTTCCGAAAGAAACAACTTAGGAACTCGATATTTGTAGAGAAGGTTTGGACCTAAATTACGAAGGCCGAATTCGTGAATGGGTAAAATCCACCCAATGATTCCGTGGATATAACCAATCAAAATTTTATTTTTTCAATATTTCCAAAAATACAGATCAGATCGAATTGAAATCCAGTACTTCATCGAAAAATAACAGTTCGAAGTTTCATACAGGATTTGATGAGGATGATATGATAAGAAAAATCATAGAAATTTTTTTTTTCAAATTGTTCTGATGACACGATTATCACGAAATTTCGCATGAAGTTGTCTTTCAGCATCTCAAAACTACCTGTGAAATTTCATCAGCACTGAATCAGTATTTCTCGAGTTATACCGAAAAAATAAACGATATCGAGAAGAAAACCTCGAAATTTGACACATTTTTTCCGGATATCTCCGAAACTTATGATCGTATCGAACTGAAATTTGGTACACTGCTGTGAAATATGAAGTTCAAAGTGTGAGTGGACTTTTTTTTCGAATATGATAAATGATTTCCGGGAAAAAAAATTTTTTGGAAAAAAATTTCGAAAAAAAATTTTTTTAAAATTCACTGAAAATCTGATCCTGACGAAATTTGGCTCAAAGTTGCGCGTCGTTATAATCCACCCAACTGCCAAGTTTGAATCTAATCTCTCGAGTAGTTTCTGAAATAAAAAATAAATAACTTCAAAACTTCAACTGCCTATAACTCCGAAACCATTCGACCGATTTGGCCCATTAACGAACTTGACCGCGGCATTCTGATGCGCAACCTATCCTGAAAGTTTCAAGTTGCTAGCTTGCTTCTGTCGACAGTTAGCGTGTCTACGGCCGGCCGGCCGGACAGAATCGATTTTGACACCGGATTCGTCATCAGTGAGTCCAACTTAGTTGATTGAGACCATTTTCGGCTCAATCATCCAAAATTACAGACATTTGGACAAAACGATAGCACGCTGTTCCCCTAGAACATGCGCGCAAAAAACAACAATCTTCAAACCCTGTTCAACGTATTCCAGTTGAAAGCATTCACTCCTCATTGTTTAATCATTTCCAAATAAATTTGTTCTTTGTGATCCTTGTATTTTAAACAGAATATTGTTTTTTCATTTTCCTTTGATTGTAAGAATTTTATTACTGATTATTCATCTTTTCTTTCAGATTTCAGTTCATATATATGTGAACTTGAAGTGGCCATCATCAGATCCAAAGTTGTGTTACATCTGAAAGACATGATTTGGGAGTGAACTGTTTGAAACGATGCAAATGAAAACTGATAATTTATATTTTTCTGTAAATATGTAGTAATTGTTGTGAAAGTGTATAATGTTTGCGAATCGAATCTCTCAATAATTTGTAAACATAGAATTAAGGATATCTGTAAGATCATTTAGAATATAATTATGTGAAAATTATCTCTTATAGAAAATGCTTTTTTTGCATGCCCAATCTACGAATCCATCATTTTTTCTGAATGTCGGAAATATCACAAGCCGACATGATAACTTTCTAAATACATTTATTCATATGTTAAGGTAGATTTACTCTCGATTGAGAGGTAAAACAAAATCTGTCAATTGGTGTTGGAAATATTTGTATTGTATTGTATTTCCTTCGACAAAGATCTGAGCTATGAAATGAATATTATAATCATATTTAATAATAGTACCAAGTAGGAGATGCATTTCAATGTTCATGCACAATTTGGTGATAACGTTTGAGTCACCATTTCAAAACCGTCTCCCAGAATTCAGCTGAATGCAATATGTATTTTTCGAAATATTGGAAAAATTAAATTTCACATGGTATCTACGGAATTAATGGGCAAATTCTACCCTGTCATGAATTCGGCCTCTGGAATTAGTGTCCAAACCTGCTGCATAAATATTGAGTCTCTGAGATGATTTTTTCAAGAGTGCGTGCTGGCGATCAACCGACTAACAACGATTTATTTATTATTTATTTTCTTCTACTAATAGTTATTAGTTTGAAAATGCTGATGAACAACTTTATGCAAAATTCCGTTATAATTGTGTCATTAGAACAGTAAAAAAAAAAATATTCAATATTAAATATTCTTCGATTTTTTGATCATTTTATCCTCACGAAATTCTGTATGAACCTTCGAGCTGTCATTTTTTAATGAAGAACTGGATTTTGATTCGAATTTATCTGTATTTTTGGAAATGTTGGGAAAATAAATTTTGGAAGGGTATATTTCCGGAATCATTGGGTGGATATTACCCATTCACGAATTCGGCCCTTGTAATTAAGGTCCAAACCGAAAAAAACACAATAACTTCCGAAAGAAACAACTTAGGAACTTGATATTTCTAAGAGTAGGTTTATGGCATGATTACAAAGGTTGAATTCGTGAATGGGTAAAATCCGCCCAATTTACCAATATTTTCAAAAATATAGATGAGATCGAATTGAAAAAAAAACCTAGAAAAGCACTGTGACATGAAGTCGATAGCTTTTGCGCGCATGTACAAATTCGTTGCCAAAGTGCTCATTTTTTCACGTATTGACCCATCCAAAAGCACTATACTTGTGTTCCCCTTTGAATTTGCGCGCTAAAGCTGCTTACTTCACGTCAGGGCCTTTCAAGGTTTTTTAATTTAATGCAGTTTTTCTGTCGAAAAGTGGAAAATTTCAGTATTCAGCCATGTAAATTTCATCGTTTCTTATTGGAGCTATATTTAGAAAGAGTAGATAATTTATCTGCTCGAATAATATAGTATAATACGGACTTTCGTCAAAATTAATAAAATTCATTCAAATATTGCAAATATCGCAAACTGTTCATTGCGACGGCCACAGTTTTGAACAAAACAAGGTTCTTCAATATATTGATCTGTTATACACACATTTATTCAATTCTTGACCCACACTATCTGTATATAACATCATATATACTAGTGGGGATCCATAAATCACCAAAAATTAGCTCCCGATATGACTCTAACAGACGGTAAAAAAGTCGTATTCCGTTTATAAATGCCTCATTAAATTTAATAGCTTCTGATTATATAATTTTTATTTGCAATAAATGAATAAGATAAAAGATTGAAGTATGCCTATTGTGAAATAGTACGAAATGTTTGCATTAAACGCTTGTTTCAGGGAAAAATAAGAGCGATATAATATTTTCCTGAAAAGTATTTCTTTTTAATTTCCACCCGAAAATTTTTTGAAATGATTGTTTGGAAATTGTCAAATTACATTCTTCCCGTTCGTTAATGGGTTAATGCCAAGGCTTTTAAATTTACATATATGAACAGAAATTTTGTACCCCAATAGGTTAAAAAATATATAATAATTAATGCGTTAAAATTGAAACTTGATAATAACCCAGTTGTGAGATAGCGAAGCTGAAAACTC
Organism: Myrrha octodecimguttata; assembly: GCA_958510865.1. NCBI lineage: Eukaryota > Metazoa > Arthropoda > Insecta > Coleoptera > Coccinellidae > Myrrha > Myrrha octodecimguttata. The sequence continues at coordinate 73,953,050 of OY294056.1, read as the reverse complement.
GTGAAAATCGTGTTCATTTTTTGCAACTGAGAATTAGATTTCAGCTTGAGTGCTATTTTTGTGTTGTTTACAAATTTCTGATGCCTGATGAAGAAACGGTTGATGTCTGCAAATCACATTTTCTGGGGATACTTCAATGGAAATGGGATAATTGCTTAAAAAATCGGTTTAACGATGTTAAAGTGTATTTTATTGTTATTCTCAATGTAGAGAATATTTTGAAAATGAAATGAAGGCATTTGAAATCATAAATATTTGTTTATCGAATGCCTCAATATTTAAACATAATTCGCTCAAACCTCCAAACAACATAATTAATAAAACTACAAAAATTCTAGTGAAGAACTGACGTCAAGCCAGCAGCTTTTGCGCGCAGGTTAAAATTAGTTGCTAAGACGGTCACCTTTTCACGTATTAGACCCCAGCACACGCAGCTTGACTTCCCGCGATGAAAAGAAATTTGTAATTTTTTCAATTGTTCCAATGGCACGATCATCAGCATTTGCCAACTAGTTTCTGAGTTTCGATAGCATGATCGGATGAGTATTTCTTCAGTTATTACGGGACAAATATCGATACGATAAGGAAAACAAGAATATTGACATTTTATTACCAATACCTAGGGAAATAAAAATCGGATCGAACTGAAATTTGGTGTTCAAGGTCTATTTCACTGGAATATGATAAATCGTTTCAGAAAAAAAAATTTTTCAGGAAAATTTGGAAAATTTTCGGAATTTTCTTCTTAATTCCACAACCCAAACGGAATTCTGCAAAATTATTAGGTACTCTACCATTAACACTCAAGTTTCAATCTGATCGCACAAGAACACTTATAGTTCCTGAGATATTCAGAGGATATCTGTGGAGACTTTGGATCTGATAGAGGGTACATTAACATTCAAGATGCAACTTCCGATATACGTACCCCTCCAAGGATAAAAAAAATGACTCAAAATAACAGCGCCCGCTCCTAAATGGGCCATCTTAATATCTATATATTCATAGGAAGGAATTTTGACAATGCATATTCTCTGCATAAAATTACATTTAATTAAAATTAAAACCGTATTCCCGATTCGGAAATAATACGTGCAAGTTGAATATAACTGTGTAAATTTGCATATCTGCAAGTAATTTGCGGTTTTCCATTTATGCATATCATTTGCGTTCATCATCCCTGTTGGCAGTTTCCATGAAAAAGTCGAGTCTGGTATTTTGAATATTATCTTAGCAGGAATCTCCGCTGGCGTCCCCAGTTTCAATCAAAGAATTAGCCAAAGTTGGCAACATTGGCTAACCAGTGCGACACTGTACTCCGAGTTTCGGTTAGCTCGCAAGGATGTTTCGAACGCCACGCATGTAACGGATTGTGTTACACATTTGTATAGATGTTACGGCGTTACGTCGTTGTTGGCAGTCATGCAAAAATGTTACAGTTGGGTCATTCAAATTTGCATCAAATGTACTCACTCCAATTTTATGCGCTTCTTCCGATGAGATCTCTGGATCTTGAAGTTTTTGAGCCCGAACGTGTCTCAACTATTAGATATAAAGTACTGTGATACAAAATAATTGCCAGATACATCACAATAACATATGAGATATGAGAAAATAAAAATAAATTCGGCAATTTCCTAATAATCCGGAAGTCGTTGACTTAATTTGTTCACATCTGTCGATGGTGAAAATTTAATATAAATTGGCGAAGTTTCAATTAGATATCTCAAAGAATAAGTGGCTCATTTGCTCTATTAGTATTGCGAAGGAACTGCATAACTAAGTCGCCCCGCCCCGCTGCTGCATTATTACTGTGTGGAAAATGCATTACGAAGTGGCATAGTCGGTGAAAATCTTCTGTACAGTGGGTGTACTTCGAACGCAGTTTGAACTGTACAGTTTCGATGCAGTTCGGCGGGACATATCAGGCCCGTTCCGATACAGGTACTGCACCACCATCGCTGCACTTCAAGTGTAGCAACGCTCTAACACTTTTTGTACACTTACTGTGTTTCAGTGTTGCAGGGTTTCAACTGGCAATTATCCATGAAGGCAGCATTGAACTGTCAGTTATTCATAATTGCCACTTCAATCTGACAATTTCACATAACATAACATGTTCAAACTATTATTTATATTTTATTCGCCTGTTCATTCAGCTCTTTCCTATTGGCTAGATTTTTCTTGAGTTGCTAAATGGCGTATGGGATAGGGTTGATGTCCTTGATCGTTATATTTTGGTATATCCGGGAAAACCAAAAATAAACTTTTATAGTCTATTTGTTATATTTATTTTTCCCTATCCGTCGAAAAATGTCGAAATCTCGTTAGAACTTTTCTTTTTCGAGATAAGACCTACCCCGATTCACACCTTATTGAATTAGTATTTGGTACAGAAAGTATGGATGAAATCGTATTTCTCTATACGGTGGATTTTGGCCAATTTTCGAGTCCAAACGTATATTTTCATACGTACGTAAGTGGAGCACAAAATTGAAATTTCCATAAGATGAAATTAGATCATTCAGGACCAAAATAAGCCAGTTTTTTAAATCGTAAAAATGATATTTTTTGAAATATGATAATTGAAAAGGATTATAAAAATTATTGTATAGCTTCGTTACTATTTTTTGAGTTACCGATGAATTCGCTATTTTGCAACAACAGAACTGGTGCGCAATACCTACTTCTGATTTTTTAAAATTTGTGATTTTACAAGCTAATTATGTATTGTACTTCCTAAATCTGAAATGGGAACAATTAAACTGCATTGCATTAGCTATTTCGCGACACTTGAGAACTGTTGGGTCTTTCGTATTGCTGAACCTATCGCTGAGAAGATGGCCTATACCAGATCTATACTATACTAATTGAATAAGTTGTAAATGGTGGAGACCACAAACTAAACATGTAAAGATTCGGACGACATTTCAACTTTTCTTGACGAAGTTCGGAAATGGAGCTAACAGATTATTTTTAAAAATACAAAAATCATCACTGCAAGCGACAGATCCTAGATCCTGCTCCATCTGGCAATTCTCAAAAATATCTCTGATGCAAAATTCTTCGAGTAGGCTTTTTGCGCGCATGTTCTGGGGAACAGCTTGCTATAATTTTGTCCAAATGTCTGTTATTTTCGATGATTGAGCCGAAAATGGTCTCAAACGACTAGGTTGGACTCACTGATGATGAATCTGACTTCAAAATCGATTCTGTTCGGCCGTCCGTTTGCACGATTACAGCCTTACGGAGAATCCTTTCGACCTGAAAATTTCAGGGTAGGTTGCACTTCAAGATGCGACGGTTAAGTTAATCGGTGAAATTGGCCTAACGGTTTCGGAGTTAGAGCCTTTTGAAATTCTGAGGTTAAGTACTGGCATGTTTAGATCACAACTTGACAGTTAGTTGGAACATAATGACGCGTAAGTTTTTTGTTGAGATCATACTCTCAGTAAAAAAAAAATTTCTTCAAAATTTTTCGAGAAAAATCTTTTTTTTTTCGGAAACTTCATTATATTCGAAAAAAAATTAGCGCAGACTTTAAGCTTCATATTTTACAGCAGTGTACCAAATTTCAGTCTGAAATGATCATAATTTCCGGGGATGTTTGAAAAAAATATGACGAATTTTGTAGTTTTTTCCTCGGTATCGTTCTTTTTTGCGCGCATGTTTCGGAATAACTGCAAACGGGGTACCATACATTTTTCCGTATGACACGAGAGCACAGATAAAAACCTCAGCAAAAACTCTGTCTCTCCGTATAGTGTTGTAATTTGTTTGAAGAACATGGATGGCATCTTTTTCATTGGAAAATAATTTTTTCGTCATCTTGAATTTAGTTTGACAAAATATCTTGACTTAATATCTGAAACAGAAAGAGGGACAGAAATCCAACAGGAAGCAGTAAATAAAATTACCTACATTTGCTTTCTGACCGGGAGAGTCTTTCGACCAGGTCCGGTCCTCCAAGTGATGATATTTCAGATCTTCAGATAATCGAAGAACGCTATAGGCCCCTTATATTGGGGAATCATCTCCCATAGATCCATAAAGCTAGCTTTTGTGCTAGGGAGATTCGGGTATTTGGGGAATCGGAGATTCTTTCCTATTGGCCGACGACGACCACGTGATCGTCGACAGCCAATAGGGTGAATCTCTCGACCAATAGGATGAATCCCCGATTACCCAAATATCCGAATCCCCCTAGCTCTAAAGCTACCTTTTGTGCGGGGGAGATTCGGGTATTTGGGTAATCAGATATTCTTCCCTATTGGCCGACAACGGTCACGTGATCGCCGTCAGCCAATAGGGTGAATCTCCTAGCCCATACGGTGAATCTCCGATTACCCAAATAGCCGAATCTCCCTTGCACAAAAGCTAGCTTTATAGACAACTTCGGCCCAAGTTGCCAACCCACAATTTTCTTCACAAATTTACTATCACAGGGGAACGAGAATTTCAGGACAAATTCGACATGATAAGGTTCGCGTTATTTATAAATATCCGTATAAGATGCCTCGGCTCCTCAAAGAAGATAATTCCTTCCAAATATAGGTTTTGTCAGGCTGAAATTTAAGTTGGGTTTCCTGATTTCATGTTAATAGTGTCAAGTTTATAAAGGATATGTTCCGCAAATCAACTTGGTTATTTCGGTCACCGGTTTTCCGTTCTATAAATATGAAATATTCGGTTGGTTCCTGAAAAAAAGGTTCATTACGGAATTTGATTGATAAAAAAGCAATCTTTCTGTCACCAGAACATAGACATATTAAGTCCATGCACCAGAACGACAATCAATGTTTTATGGTAACATGTCATAGACATATTATAGATTTATAGGTCTATGTAACATGTCCATAGCATGGAACAATCTTTATTTACCTTATGATCTATATAGAACATACCTAGTAATTTTTCGATTGTTGATTGTTGTCTCATCTATTTTCTATGGATCATAAAGTAAATAAGGATTGTTCTATGCTATGGATATGTTACCAAAGAACATATTGACTGTCGTTCTGGTGAAGGAAAGAACGTTTTTTCATCAATCAAATTTCGTAATTAACTTTTTTTTCAGGATTCAACCGAATATTTCATATTTACGGAATGGAAAACCGGCAACCGAAATAACCAAGTTGTTTTGCGGAACATATCCTATATTAATTTGACACTATCAACATGAAATCAGGAGTCCCAAAATAAATTTCAGCCAATCAGAGATGACCTTAACAAAACTCTATATTTGGAAGAAATTACCTTGTTTGAGGAGCCGAGGCATCTTTTACGGGTACTTATAAATAACGCGAACCTTATCATGTAGAATTTGCCCTGAAATGCCCGTTTCCTAATGATAGTAAATTTGTGAAGAAAATTGTGGGTTGGCAACTTGGGCTGAAGTCGTCTATCGTTATTTTACACTAGAAATCTAACAAAATATCGGGGTGTTACCGAGTTACACTTCGACGTTTCCGAGTGTTACAACTGTCAAATGGCCAGGAACAACACTGGACGGAAGGATCTGCGCGGAGACCGCATTTATTAGTTCAAAGTACATGTTGTGTTGTGTAGACACTGACGCTAGACAGCTAGACAGTAGGGTTTAGGTTGCCAGTGGTACAGTATGTCGGTGCCCGTAGCTTCTACGCGATTTAGCGACAACTACGACCTGAAAGAGGAATTAGGGAAGTAAGTACGCAGATTTTAAACATTCGCATGTGAATCTTACTCCGATACCCCTGTCACACTCCCATGCGGGTGTTGACATTGTTGCTCGTAGAGATCAGGAATATTTAAAATAATCTCAAATACCAAAATAAACTCGCTTGTAACGCAACTATATCCGAGCTTGATGTGTACTATTTTCTCGTCATTCGCCGAATTCAGAATGACCCGGTTACTGGGTTAAGAATTTCCGGCGCTCTTTGAATATCTGCATTGCCCCTGTCGGAAAATCAATATATTTGGAGGCTCTGCCCTGTACGATATGACAGGTGGTTGTCTTTTCGCCGAATGGGATTGAATTTTTTATGTGAAGCGTGTTGAAATATTCAAGCTGGTGTATTGTGTATTCGATTTTGAGATTCAGGTGTTCCTTTACGACAAGACTTAGTTTATTTATCGACCGTTCTGTACAACCTCGACCATGAATAATTTAGAGGTTCTGCTGTTCTAGCCGCTCCTTCTTTTCATGATTCAGTGCAATAAAACTCCTGTGAAATTCTGCAAAATCCTGTGCACGGATCATTCTGTTCTTATTATTTTCAAGAAGCCCCAAAAATTTAATACAAAATGGTGGATGCGCAACATACTGAAGATGTATCCGGTGTATCATCATACGGGACCATGAAATGAAAGTGAACTCGATATTGAATATTACTCGAATTTTTTTTTCCTGATGAGGATTCTGCTTCCTCCTGCCGTGTATACAAAATATAGAGGAACAATAACAATCAATATAATTTATGTGAATATTCTGTTAGTTTTTCAAATGCATATTTTTTGTAAGTTACAGTATTTTCCAAAGCCCAGTTTAAACACCTCCGGTCATTGACCTTCTGTTCCACCCGTAGAGAACGATTTTCCTCTTATGCGTAACACTAAGAAGAAAATCCTCGGTTTGACATACCGATCTGCCGAAATTTTCTATCTGCTTTTTCCTTTTCGTCAGTCTTCCTATCTGCCATAAATTGAATTTCAAGTGAGCCGCTAGCAATGCAGCCTGAAAAGTCAATATCTACGTACCCTTATATCCCCTGCTATCCTTGTAGTTCGAGGAGGCTTTACTTTTATACCATGTGCTTTGTTGGAAAATTAAAAATTAATGAATCAATTTTAAGAGGAAATTGAACTTTCGTTGATGCTTCCGAACTTTAAGCTGTTCGGGAATGAAACATTAAATTTATGTTGAAACTTCAAAATGGAAGAAGCTAGCGATGACACCGAATTTTTGCGCGTTTCTCGGAGGACGCTGTCATTTCCCCCAACAGTCCTCATTTTGCGTGTATTGAGCAAAAAAATACTACGAAATACCTTAGAATCACCATTTTTGTGATAATTCCTCAGAGAAGTTAGTAGGCCCTGGAATAGTTTTTTCAAGTTTTTGTTACTAGAACTGACTGAGGTTGGCACTCGTGAAATTTCGTTAAGGTCAAAAAAAATTCAGCGACACGTTATAAATTCCTACAAGTTTCAATAAGAGACTCTGTCTGTGGTTTGATCTGGTTTAGAACGTGATTTTTAGTACCTTCATGTAGAAAGGACAAGCCGCGTATAGTTATCTGACAAGAGGAAACAAACTCTATTTTTAAATTGTTTTTCTTGATTTTCACTCTTAATATCGGCTAAAGAACTATTAAAATTGTAATTTCAAGAAGTAAGTCAAATTGACATTGTCGAAAATCATTGCAATTCACTTGATATTAACTTTCTTCAATTCGGCCAAATATGGCCCAGTTCTTTAGAGCAGAATTTATCAGTAAATATATATCTCTGTATTATCCCAATCTATCATTTCGTCATACATAATTCGCTTTCTAAGATCTTTGTCGCTGTGTTCTCGTTTTCGAAAAGCGAATCATATATTATGTTCTATCATTGGAAATCACTTTCAGTTATTGGGAGCGAAAACCAAAAAAATGTGAAAAAAAATGGAAAAACCTGGAGAATACCGCAATTCTCCCAAACTATTCTTTAATCGATATTTAAAATAACTTTAGCCTCACCTTTTCTTTCATTATAAACAGTCAAATGTGTCAAACTTCCAAAGCCTACAGACTGACTGTAACTATTTTGATAATGATTCATTTTAAAAATTTCATACCGTTCATCGAAAGAAATAACCTCAACCTTCATTGGAGCATACCTGGAAATAGATCAAAGTAAAGAAACTTAATTTTCAATATTCAAATATTCTTCCCCACAATCCTTTTAGGTTCGCCAAAATCATTTTTGAATAGCTGTAGTTTCAGTTGCTCCAGTTCTGTTGGAAAAGCATCTACCGCTTCATCGCCTGCTCTGAATCGTTAACCCTGTAATTTAGCATTTACCTAAGGAGTATGGAGTCATTAGGTTCTAGGTGTGGTCTTTCCTGCGAATGACCCATTATTTTTAAATTTTGGGCATTCAAACACTCATTTGTTCGAGCATTAGTGTGACACTAAGCGTTTTCTCGATACGAGATGGGATAATCTTTCCTTTTCAACGATTCTGGCGAACTTTTTGGAGAACTTGAGACGATCCAATTGTAATGTACCATTCTGATTGAGTAGTAGGTATGTCTAATGACAAATTTTCGAAGTCATTTGAATTTTTAGGGGTTATTTTCCTAATATTTCAGGCATGACTTGGAAATTAGTTGGAGCATGATGTCGTGCATCGTATAGTTAGTGAATTAAAAAAAAAATTCTCGAAATTTTTTCCGGAGGATTTTTTTTCGAAAAATGTCTGTCAAATTTGAAGAAAAAATTGGTAAAAACCTTGACCTTTTATTCTACGACATGGTGCTATATTTTGTTATTATATCGTTATTTTCAGAATAATTCAAAAAATACCAATCCAATCCTGACGAAACCTTGTTATTACCGTGAAAATCCTGATGCGCAACTTTTTTGCGTCGAATTTTGTGATGATCGTATTTTTCTTGTATCAGGGATTGAAGCTGTGTTGGCGGGGTCAATACGTGAAAAGATGAGAACGAATTTTGACATGCGCTTAAAAGCTGTTGGCTTTTCTAGAATTTTTTTTCGAATCGGCTATTTTGTCAAACAACTCGTGTTGAAGGTCAATTTTCAAAGATAGTTTCATTTTGGCCCACATGGTAGTATACCACATTTCATCACCCATGTATATCAAATCAAGCTTTCCACGATTAAGGCGATCAAGTATAGGCTCCCTTTATTGGAGCTAAAGTAAAGTTTTAGGTGACCCACAAAGCGAAAGAACTTCGAATACTTGTGTGAAACAGTGTAAATTTCTTTCACACCCACCATCGAAGATGCTTGAAACTTTTTTTCGTAGTGAATTTGACATATTTGTTACATATGGACTGTATTTTCTATGGTTGGCGTGTAGTTGTGTAGCAGGACCATGGAATATTCTGAAGACCTTAATTCCTCCTGAATTTAATTTCCTTTTCTGATTTGAACTGGCACTGTCCTTAACTGAACTCACCTTACTCAACAAAGGACCTAACAAAGGACCGTAACATCTTATAATTGAATATCATCTCCCAAAGATTCACAGTTGGCCCTTTGTACCCAAAAAGCTGATGAAATATCGGGAATAGAGTGGAAAACTTGTGACATATTATGTTATATTCAGTATAGTCTGCAGGTTCTTGACGTAGTGTTCACATTCAAAATTAAAATTTATTCTTAATGAAAGACACTTTATATGGAGACAAACACTGCACCTTACCTTCGTATTTGTCATCGAAAAATAGTTTATGGGAGACAAGAAGTGAGCTTTACTTTCCCGTGTTTTCCTAACTTGGCGGTAAAACGATAGTTCTGCCAGAAATGAACTTTTCAGTTTCGAAAAAGAATGTGTTAGTGTCTTAATTTTTGCAGTGATTTTTCCTCATAGTATACTCGTTCATGAAGGTATTCTGTTGAACACACTATAGAGTTCTATTCGCATAGAAATGATTTATTTTTGACAGAGATCAGTCTATGTTGATATGTTCCTGGTTATTTGAAGTCGATTATTCAAGAGTAACTTCAATCTATTCATGAGTGGTTATTTGGTTTACACATAGGGTATCAAGTGAGAGCTTTGATTAGATATCTCTAACTGAAAAACAATTATTTCAGAAAATTTTTTTATGTAAAATTCAAAGTGTCTTTTTGTGATTGAAATCCCATTGGTCTCGAATCTTGAACCTATAGTTCATAATATAAAAGTAAAAACCTTTCGGCTTGATTTCTATTAAATGTGTATGCAATCCATATAATCTAGTAGCAGTTGTAAATGGTTGGAGCTGCCCCCTATGCTCCAATAGAAACATATATTCCTATAGCCCGATCAATACTCTCACACCTGATAACATCAAAATGAGCACATCGATGCAACTTTTCTACAACCATTGAATACAGGGAGTTCATACAATGCAAGAACTGAAATCCGTTGCTTGAAGTGAAAGTAACAAGAAACAAAAGATTTTATATAGGAACGAAAACAAAAACAAAAAGGAAAATTATTACAGTACAATCCCGATTATCCAAATCGCGATTTTCCGAAATCCGGTTTATTCGAAACAATTTATTTGAAAGCAGATATCTCGATTAACCGGAAAAATTCGCATTTACGAAACGCTTCTGGGATTCACCTATACTGCTAGGTGGTTCCCCTGGGACTTTTAGTAGTAATACTGAGATAATTTTGTCATAGAGAATGCTGAAATCGTGTTGCCCGAGGCCGAAGGCCGAGGGCTATTATCCTTAAGCAACACGCTTAAAGGATTCTCTATGACAATATTTTGAGGATTTATCAAGGCCCTAGGGGTATTCGATAAGATAATTCTTACTTTGTAGATTTCTAAAAATTGATTGTCAATCTGACGTTCAATTTAAACTTGATGATCCTCTTTGTCGAAAACGCCAAACTGAAAACACCACATGCAGGGTATTATCGCTGTAATCCAAAGGTGACTGGATGAAATTTGACACATGACTCAAAATTGAGTAATATGATTGGTTACTATAGTTAGTAAAAAATTATCACGGCAATACGTTCTAAAAACGAGAATTGTTTTGGTTTGCTGACAGAGGTTACAAGTACCTACATATGTATTAACGTTACAAGTCCATATGTATAGAATATGTGTAGAATCGGATATATTTTGTATTTTACATTGCATTTAACATATCTTGCATGAATGTATGTACATAGTAAGGCATTTATGCACATACTATGTTAAAAAATTAAGTTATAAAAATGAAACATTTGTTGATGTTATTTTTAAATTAATACAAAAATTCAAGTAAAATATTTTATAAATGTTTTTAAGTTGATCAAATAATATACGGCATCCTAAATTCCTATTTTCCAAACAAAAATTCGGATTAACCGAAATTTCGATTATCCGAAATCACTTTGGTCCACACTATTTCGGATAATCGAGACTGTACTTACTTTGAGTCAACATCGAAGCAATATTAAGTTACGATGATTGTGAATCGATAGATAGAGTAAACAATAGAATCAGATCCTCATTTTGACATTCCATTAACTCAAAAGAGCAGGAGATGTCCCCTAACAATTAACGTGAAAACAAAATAAAGCACAATCTATTCATATAGACTCATAAAACTATTGGCGAATGAAGATAAGCGCTACTCCCTCTGGTGGCTATCCGAGTAACCCGAGGTACAGACATTATCATTGACAAGTTAAAAGAAATGTTAAGAAAATGAGAAAGTTTAGGCATTTTTCTTGGCGTTTGTGTGATTTTACAGGTGCATCTACTGAGGAAAAGCAAACTCAAATGTCCCTTCTCATAGATTTCCACAGCCCGGTGAAAAATTTCGAGTTAGGGTGAAATGAACTTCCTTCAACAAGTCGGGCCTGAAAGTAATGATCGAATCGATAAAAACCAACAAACAATATTTATGAGAGTCTGTAACCTTCATTTCACCGATGATGTTTATTTTCATAAAGGTAAGCACGAATTGCTTATGAAATTCTAGATCACATTCATGAAGACAATTTTTCTCCGGGCCGATAATCCAAGCAGAGAAATTTACTTAAGAGGAATGCTATGCCTTTCAGAAATCTGTCTGTTGAACTGATCATTAAGGAACAATATTTCAGTGATAGAACTGACTATCGAAAAAAAAAGAGTCTCAACAAGGAAATATCTGGTGATGAATACTCTTCACTCAAAGTGTTTCTGCCAATGAAAGCTAAGTTGTACAAGGCTTATTTATGACAGCTTTTTCAAGACCAATCATATGAGTGTCAATCCATAATGAATAAAACAAGTAGCAAAAGTTTTATGTGAACGTATTCATTTCATTCACAATATATTGAGTATTTAGTCCTTCGCTATAAAAACAGTAAAGTTATGAGTATTTGTCTATTATTCCAAAAAGTATGTTTTACAATACTATCTGTTTTTCAACTTTCAAGACAGCCTAAGAAACCCACCAAAGTCAATCTTGCCATTTGGATCTGAAAATAGATAATATTAAAATACTGTCTAACCTTGGAGATACCCCCTTAATTTCAGAGTTGCTAAACTCAATAAGATTGAAGGATGATAAGAATGGAATATTATGTACTCCCATTATTACTCTCGTCAACTATAAAAGTCTGAAAAGTCTTTGAATAAATCGTGAAATCAAAAATTATCAAAACAAACACGAACAAAAAGTACAAAATTGACTATCAATACAAAATATATGTCTGTATCTAAGGTTCTAAAGCTGGCCACCGTGGCCCTGCAAAATTAAATTCAGACGCCAATAGAATTTAATATGTCTATGGATCTATACCACTTGGCCAAAGCTGCAGAAAGAATGGTCAATATGATATGTTCTACCGATGAACATGTAACGGGACAAACAGCACAACAGGAGAAAATCATGATGAGTGGGTTGATGTTGACAGAGGACAAAGATATCGATCGACAATCTTTCGGAAACGAATTGAAAATTGAACTTAAATCTTCTATGTTCAGTACAATACAGACGAGAATGTATAGTTTCATCAAATTCAGGTGCATGAATGAGTGCAGTTGATAATAATATAGTGAAAGCTCAAAGGCCTTATACACTACCCAATATCTCGGGCCCGGCAGGCAGGGACAGTGCAGTGTATTAATGAACCGGCAGCCAGGATCCTGATTTGGGGCGATCGAGTGGACCCGTTCTGAGTAGCTTCCTATCGCCTGGAATACAGGACAGTATCATAGCAACGCCGAGAGCGTTCATTCCCGATTATAATAGAAGCGGCCGGCATCTAGGGTGGTGCAATAAGCGAAACCCGACCCGGCAGATTGGGCACCCGATATGCCAGGCCTTGAGATTGGATGGTGTAATAGGCCTTTAAGGTTGAATGGTTTTGAAACATGAATCAAATAAAATATCTACAGGTCCAAAGGATCTGTACATAGGTACTCCTACCACGCATAGAACACCTCAATGTGGGTTCCTACTTACCAATCACCAGAAATGTCCTTTTTCAGAAATAGGACAGATATTCGTCCTTGGAGTTGTGTTAGTTTCTTTTTCAGTCTTATGAATTACTTCTTGAGTTTCGGTAATGAATCTCAATCGATATTCAATTGACGAGTTCGGTCCAAGTTGCCAACCCACAACTTTCGTCGAACAATCTTTGAGTATATTCAGCCCCTCGGCTCTTCAAACCTGATGATTGGATCCATGATGTAAGCAAAATATGGTGTGCTCCTATGTGATCGTATTTACCAATGATGACGTCACTTTTTCATTCAAATTCAAGGAAATGTATATTCTGTGCTTTGAATTTGAATGAAAGTGACGTCATCATTGGTAAATACGATCACAGATGAGCAGACGGGCACACCATGTTTTACTGACATCATGACTGGATCCAAATATAGGTGTTTGTGGAGCACATCTCTGATTGGCCCGAATTCAAGTTGGGGTTCCTGATTTCACGTCAATAATGTCAAGTTTATATAGGATATGTTCCGTAAATCAACTTGTTTATTTCGGTTGCTGGTTTTCCATTCCGTAAATATGAAATGTTCCGTTGGTTCATGAAAAAATGGTTTATTACGGAATTTGATTGATGAAAAAGCGATCGATTATCTGTCAGAACGACAGTCGATTTTCTATGGTAATATATTCAAAGCATGGAACAATCCATGATGTAGGTTAAACATCATCTGCTCATCTGTGATCGTATTTACCAATAATGACGTCAATTTTTTCATTAAAATTCAAAGCACAGAGTATATATTTCCTTGAATTTTAATCTTGCTGACGTCACCATGTTTTTTACATCATGGAACAATCTATATTTAAGGGGCCTTTTGTGCGAGGGAGATTCGGGTATTTGTGGAATGAAGATTCACCCTATTGGTCGATGACGGTCACGTGATCGACTTCGGCCAATAGGGAAGAATTTCCGATTACCCAAATACCCAAATCTCCCTAGCACAAAAGATAGCTTTACTGAAAACTACTGACTATGGTCTGTGGATCATAAAGTAAATATAGATTGTTCTATGCTATGGATATGTTACTATAGAAAATCGACTGTCTTTCTGGTGATGGAAAGATCGCTTTTTCTTCAATCAAATTCCGTAATTAATCTTGGTTCATGAACCCCACCTTAATTTTCAGCCAAACAGCGATGATCTTAACAAATACGTACCTATATTTGCATCCAATTATCTGGTTTGAAGAGCAAGCAAAGGACAGTAACGTGAACCTCAACCTGTCGTATTCATTTCGAAATTTGGGTTGGTAAATTGGACAGAATTCTCCCATTTGATCTCACTGTATATCAATTTTCAACTCCCTTCATTAATGTACTGAAATTTCAGCATTTTTTTCGGGGTATCACCTCAAAATTGTAAAAAAATATTGTAAACTTACATCCTTTTCTTTGTTGGGTAATGTAATTCAAAGATTTTCAAGGATCAGTTTATAAAAATTGAATGCAGGGTGTACTGTGCTACTCGACTTTGAAAGGGAGTAGTACATCAGTCAGTAGAAGTATAAGATGCTGCAAGATATATATAAATTCCCTTGTATGAAAATAACGGAGTGTAAAAGAAACATTTTGTTGATGGTTTAATTCCCTTTGAGGTCTTCTTTACGTGGAAGGATCGAGTACAGTCCCTCGTGACTCACCCTGTATAAACGATTCCTATAGGAGTTTCAAGCAAATTCATGAAAACAAAATGTTCCTATTCCTATATTCCTTTTTTTGTTTGAAAGCAACACAATTTCGTTTCTTGATGAATCGATGGAATTATTTGGAACATTTAAAAAGCCTGGTTTTACCGGCAAGATCACTTCATTTAAACTCATTTCAATTTTTCATATTGCATTCTTGACATATGCATATCCATCATTTCTAAGATGAGATAGCTGAAAGTGGATTTCATCATAATATTCCTATCGCTACAACAAATAAACATTCCAATATCGAATACGCAGCGTGAGGCTGGCATCCTCTCAACATATTATATTTTATAATTAATATCTCCGAAATCCCGCGAATCTGAACCAGATGACATGTAAACAGAAACCTCTTATATTTCTCTGTAAAAAGTGAAATGTTTCCTTTCGAAATACATGAGTTATAAGAATGAATTGTTTTTTCACGAAAAAGCATTTCTACGGGGTTTTTGCTGATTTAAGAAAAAAGATGGGAGAAACATGATGTTTTGTTTACCAGAATATATTCGAAAGGAATCAGAAGATTAGATTCTTCTGAATATATTTGACTATACTGGGTGACATGGACTCATGGTACAACACTCATTTCTCTTAGTTTATCAAGCTACATTTTCAGGAAATTTTATCGCTTTACAGGGTTGGCAGCTGTCAATGATACCCTGGAATTTTACGTAGAAGAGGACGTAATATTTCAATGAAAATTTTGTATTTTTGGGTAGGACCTACTGCTCAATCTATCCATTCTATTTTATGGGGTCATTTCGTAGACCCTGCAATGGGTTTATCGGTTCTTGTGATTAAAACTGAGATCGGTGGACATGTCGTAAAGGTGAAAAAACATGATATCTTTTTACTACTGATTTCATGGTTGGGTTCATTAACCCAACCTTTTTCACAACTAAAAACTACGACCTTCATGTAAAACAGGCAATGTTAATCTTTCATTATACAGGGTAGAATGTGTCGAATATCCATGGCCTACCTGGCCAGACTTTAAAAAAGTGAATGAAGTATAGGATATTTTCAGCGCAGCGGTGTTGCCGTTTGTATCGAAAAATACTGATAACTTTGATATTTCAAATGGAGCACCATGTATATTATTGCTTCTTTCGAATCAAAAAACAGTACAAACGGCTGAAACAGTTCAACATTTCTTTCTTGCCGTAGCTTCCTCCTAATTTTTGTATCATTTACTCCATTTTTCTGTGCAAAACATAGCTTCGTTGAAACATTCATAACTCCGGTACTTGAAATAATTCAATGCGGAAATTTCGGGTTTGGATTATTAATTCACAACGAAATATATTTCAATCATACATGGTTTGTCAAATACGAGACATACTAAAAGGATAAAAGTGGGATCTTCAAATGGAATGACCTTTGTCTATCATAAGTTGCTTTAAGTGATACATATTTAATGTTCTTTCAGCCGAAATAACACATTCCAATACCTAAATTGTGAGGTTTTCAACTAAGAGCAAAGTTTTTATACCAATAGGAATACTGAGTTAAATTTCTACGTGATCTCCATGAAAAGGAGTAAAGCAACCAATTAGTCGAAAACCACTGACAATAGGGATGAAGAAGTCGATACAGAAATAATGAGGATAATAATAGATAGCAATAATATATATATAAAGTGTAGAATATCGAAGATGTTGATACTTTTCATAATGAACGGGAATACTGCAGCGTCTGGAATATTCTGAATCGATTGGCGGCTGAATTTAAGATTGCAGCGCTACGGTGGCCAGTTTTAGAACCTTAGATACAGACATAGATTTTGTTTTGATAGTCGATTTTGTACTGTTTGTTAGTGTTTGGTTTGATAATTTTTGATTTCACGGTTTGTTCAAAGACTTTTTAGACTTTTATAGTTGACGAGAGTATCACTGGGAGTACATTTTCCATTCTTATAAAGTGGGTATGTATCATTCTTCAATATTATTTAGTGTAGCAACTCTAAAATGACGAGGATATCTCCAAGGTTAGACAGTTTTTTAAAAATATTTATTTTCAGATCCAAATATGGCAAGATTGACATTGGTGGATTTCTTAGGCTTTCTTGAAAGTTGAAAAACAGATAGTATTGTAAAACATACTTTTTGGAATAATAGACAAATACTCATAACTTTACTATTTTTATAGCGAAGAACTAAATATTCAATATATTGTGAATAAAATGAATACATTGACATAAAACTAATGCTACTAGTACCTTGAGCCTTATTCATTATTGATTGACAAATACATTTTCCAACTCTCATATGATTATTGTCTTGAAAAAGCTGTAATAAATAACGTACAACTTTGCTTTCATGGGCAGAAGCACTTTGAGCTAACAGTATTCATCAACAGATATTTCCTTGTTGAGACTCTTTTTTTTTTTCAATAGTCAGTTCTATCACTAAAACATTAACGTTGTTCCTTAATGATCAGTTCAACAGACAGATTTCTGGGAGACATAGCATTCCTCTTAAGTAAATTTCTCTGCTTGGATTAGGGGCCTGGAAAAAAATTGTCTTCATGAATGTGATCAAATATTACATGAGCAATTCGTGCTTACCTCTATAAAAATGATCGTCATCGGTAAAATGCAGGTTACAGACTTTCATAAATCTTGTTTGTTGGTTTTTAATGATTCTTAAACACTTTCAGGCCCTACTTGTTAAAGTAAGTTTCTTTCGTCCTAACTCGAAATTTTTCACCGAGCTGTGGAAATCTATGGGAAGGGAAATTTGCGTTAGCTTTTCTCAGTAGAAGCACTTGTAAAATCACACAAACGCCAAGAAGAATGCATAAACTTTCTCAATTTCTCGACTTTTCTTTTAACTAGTCAATGATAATGTCTGAACCTCGGGTTACTCGGATAGCCACCAGAGGGAGTAGCGCTTATCTTCATTCGCCAATAGAGCAATGGTTCCTTTCCCAAGAAAACAAATTTCCAATAAAATTATATCCACTTCCCGATATCTGTGAAGTTCAGGGTTCCACGGACTATGGTCCACCCTGGTTGATTATTCCGTATCGAATACTACTATAATTCAACAAATGTGTGTAAACTTTGAACTTACTGGCTGATTCAATCTTACTGAGTCTCAAGCAATTTTGCTTTCACTCCTCAATTCATTTCGCAATGATTTTCTTCGTTTCATTGAATTCTTCTTGCTTCGCGACATCTCAGAAAAACACTGAAACATCCTCTGGCCAATTGCCATTGTTATGTGGCCAGGTGCCACGTATCTATTAGTTTTTAGTTTGGCTCTATCATTATTATAATAAAGACTCGAAGACATAACAATATTGTTTCAACGATTGTTTATAATTGCTCAGTAAGGATCATGAAAGAAATATTCATTATGTGTAACAAGGATTGAATGAGCCAGATGGGGAGTTTTTCTCCAAAAACTATTAGGATATTTAGAGCGGACACACTTAAATTTCTTAAATCAAAAGATCCCCAAAGAAACAAACAAATATTTGTAATGATGATTAAAAAGTAAAATAACTTATTTCCGCTTTATATATTTATTTTCACAACAATTGTTTCGTCATGATAACATGACTTCATCAGGTGAGTATGGTCACTCACCTGATGAAGTCATGTTATCATGACGAAACAATTGTTGTGAAAATAAATATATAAAGCGGAAATAAGTTATTTTACTTTTTAATCATCAAGATGAATTTCCGACAAGTAAAGACTGAGACAATCAAGTAAATATTTGTAAAGCAAGTTTGGAACTTAATAGCGAAGGTGGAATTCGTGAGTGGGTAGAATCCACCCAAAAAATTTTCTTCTCGAAATTGTATTCCAATATTTCCAAAAATGCAGGTTTGATCTAGTTGAAATCTAGTTCAGTTCCAATTCAGATCGAGGCAGAAAAAGTATGGCATGGAAGCTTGAGCAAACTTTCATCGAAATATGACTGATAGTTTTGAATTTTTCATTTATCTTTTTGATGATGAATACAAATTATGAATTTGATTGAATTTGTCATCATTGTGTTGAACTTCATTCATTGGGACCGCTTTTAAAATCCCAAACATGATTTTTCTCTTGTTTCCTAATTCTTAGTAACTTATATTCTACTATTCTACAGTACCGTTTCACATATTTTGAAGAATGTTTCACTCATTCCATTTCAAGGGAAAAAGGTTTCCATAGCGAAGCTCGTTTCACAGCGATGAATCGAGAAAGCCGGCAAAACTTAGGTTAAGTTAGTTTTTCAGCGATAAAATTTTACATTTCTCAAATTCAAGATAGCGTTGTTTTCTTGGCCTTCTCAAATGTGACCCTATTACTTAGATGCATACAACACCTTACCTATTACTGTTCGACATTTTTTCTCTTGAAATAGCCATGTCGAATACCACGCGAGATGAAATTTAAGCAGGTAAAATTTCGCTCTTGTAATATTCAAGTTTTCTGTAATGATTCGTGACATTTTTTCCGAAATATCTCTCCTGAAGGCCCGTGATTTTGATATAAATGTATTTCGCGCCAAGCAACAAACTTTCATATTACAATCGAGGAATTTTGCCCCAAACAGCCTCTTCGAAATATTGAAATTAAAAAATGAAATAGAGGCCAAACTTCCAAAATCATTCTTTATATTTCTAGATTTTCACCGATATTTCGAACAGCACATAATTCCCCATTAATTTTGATAGTTCTACGAGTGGTGTATTGATTGTATTTACTCGGTACCGAATTTTATTCTACAATCTGCAATATTTGCAATTGTTCTCTGGCGCCAGTGAATTCCTCCTGAAAGTTTATAGACATAATATAATCGTAAAATAAAGTATGAATATGGGAGTATCTCAATTTTATGATTTTCACGTTTTTGTAATGAAAAAAAACTATTAAAACTTCTGACGTATCATCACTTCTAGCGAGAATATGATATTGAAATTAAGATGGCTCAGGCCTCTGAGGAAGAACTTTAGTTTATTTTTTCCTGATTCAGTGAAGTTGGTAGCATTCGAATTATGGATTTTCGGTTTGATATTTTTGAATAGGATGATTTCATTAGAAATATATCATTCCCTATACCTTCTTCTGTAAAATGAAATTCTAGAGAAATACTGACGTGTGGTTGGCAGCTTATACGCGCATGTTCAAATTCGTAGGCGAAAACATTTCTTTTTGAATTTTCCTGATGCAGAATCATCACGAAATTCTTCAGCATTCGCCCACGATTTACCAATGTTCATCAAGATCGGATCAGTATTTCTTGAATAACTCCGGAAATAGCAACGTTACCTAGGAAAAGCACTGAATTTGATATATTTTTTTCGCAATATCTCCAAATTTTAAAATCGAATCGAACTGAAATGTGGTACAATCCTGAAAAATAACGCCTTCAATCTCTGAGCAGTATGTCATTGAAATCGGATGATTGGTGTCCCAACATCATATTTCAACAGAAAATTGAAAAAAAATTTCTTTCGGCAAATCACTCACGATACGCCCAGCGATTCCGACAGCAATAGCGGGTCGGTACTCTTGAACAAACTACCAACATTCAATCAGATAACATAAATATTTCCCGAAATGTTCAATGATCATCCTCAGAAATTTTAAGTAATTCTAAAATCGTGTGGTCGATTTGGACCCTTAACCAACTTAGGGCCGGTATTATAAAACTTAACTTTAACTTTAACTGCCAATTTTGACATATATGTCCTACTACAACTGTCAAAACTGTCAGTTAAAGTTAAAGTTAAGTTTTATAATACCGGCCCTTAACCAGCTCATTTTGATACGCAACCTACCCTGATACAAGTGGCCAGCTCCGTTCTCAAGTTATTGTGAAAACACACGTCTGACCGGATAGACAATTTTATTGACCGCAGAATCTTCATCAGTGACTCTAAACTAGTCGCTCAAGGCCATTTTTGAGGAAAACTACAGAGATTTGGATAGAACGATAGGTCGCTGTTCCCTAGAACATGCGCAAAAAACGTTTACATAATATTAATTCTACCAAACTCAGTACCGATAAACGACCATCAAAAAATACAATATCTATTAAAATCTGGGAAAATACACAAAGTGTTCCATTCGAGTAGAAAAAGTTGATCCGAAAGTACATTTCAGTACAACTTCGATTTTTCGGACAGTCGCTAGCCCGGACACTCCAGTAATCCGGTCATTACTTTGATTCGGGCATTTTGAAATTTTTGCCCCTGAAATCCGGACGCGAAAACATTCACTATGCATTTTCCTGTCTAAACAAGTCAAGAACAGTTACTATACTCCATTCACTTTTATAAACTATCCCGGTTGGCCATGACATTCAGACACATTTCCCCGTGTATATTTTGAAAATGTTAGGTTATAGTCATTTTCCTGTCATATAACTACAAAACGTTGTCCCTTTTACGTAGAGGTCGTGCTAATTACGTATTTTTCAAAAAGTTGAATTTACTTTGACAAAATATTATGTGAATTCAATAATTCCAAAGACCTGGCGAATGTTGAAGAAACTTTTTCTCTGTTAACATTGGAAATATTACACGTATATAAACATGGTTGGAAGATTCAGTTACCTATGCTGTTTTCTTGTACGGAAATCAAGAATCGAGTGTTGAAATTTTACTGAGAAATAACGGATAGAGTAGCCCATTACTTTACTTTGTGATAGTTCATTCGAAAAAAAATAAAAGTACTCGAATAAGCCTGCAGACAAACCTATGGAATTTCCTTCTTTACGAAATTCTTAAGAAATAAGTCTACAGAAGACATTTAAATACCTTTTTGCACCACTCGAAATACTCCAGTATGAAACTGTAGTAGTACTACAAAACCTGTGTCACCTTTAAAAAACTAACTTCATTTACAAAGTTGTTGGGAATCTATGTGAACGACACACTGGGTTTTCACTCACATACGTCGAAAATGGTGGATAGCTTGTGATAAATTATTGATTCCAAATTATCAGGGTTACTATCAGAAAAAGCAGATTTCAATTCTACTTCCTGATACTTTGTCTCTGCTCCTTCAAAACTACCTTCGGCATTTTTAGTTTCCAAGCGTGATGATTATGTTGACATTGAGAGTAGAAATTGGCATTGGCATTCGGCAACGTCGCTGAGAATTATTTTGACATTGCCGATATTTCACGAGTGCCAACCTACGTCAGTTTTAAGTGAAAAACTTGGTAAACATGAATCATGGCCAACCGAAATAGTTTCTGAAAGTGATCGGAGTATACAGGGTGGGCAAAATTCGTTGACTACTGAAGAGATCTCGAGAACTATAGCAGCTAGAAGGAAACTGATAACACATTCTCGAGCTCTTTTTTCCTGACTAATCTGAATCTGAAAACAGATCCAGCTTATCGTTCATAGAACTTGAGTTATGAGCGAAAATTGAGAAATTGTCATTTTCAATAATGCTGAATAACTCGCTTGTTTGAACTCGTATTCGAAATCTGTTGACACATTCTACAGGCACTTTTTTAGGAGTAATTCAAATATAATATGACTGAATTTTTCAATCCAGCCATTTTCGAGAAATGAGAACGATTTTGGATTTTTTGAATGTAAACTATAGTCAAAAGATCTCTTACCTTGCTACAAAATTTTTTGCTGATTTCAAAAATGTATCATATGTCGCTATTCACATGAATAATACATGAGAAAATATTCATTGCTTTTTTCCTGCTTTTCTATTCACTGTTGAATTATAAGTAGGCTGACGTTACCATAGCGACGATTCAATATGCATCAACTTTGTGTGAACTTGCGCCTCTATGATTGGAATCAGCTATTGCTGAATGAATATTTCTGTGGTTAATTTGTCATAGTTCTCAAGATCAGCAATATTTCGGGTCATTAGGGATAATAAACAGATTTTCCATTGCTAATCTTAAGAACTATGACAAATTAACCATAGAAATATTTATTCAGCAATCGCTGATTCCAATCATAGAGGCGCAAGTTCACACAAAGATAATGCACATTCAATCGTCGCTATGGGAATGTCAGCCTACTCATAATTCAACAGTGAAAAGAACAGCAGGAAAAAAGTATTGACAATTTTCTCATGGAATATTCATGTGAATAGCGACATATGATACATTTTTGAAATCAGCAAAAAATTTTGTAGCAAGATAAGAGATCTTTCGACTCTTGTTTACATTTGAAAAATCCAAAATCATTCTCATTTCTCGAAAATGGCTGGATTAAAAAATTTAGTCATATTATATTTGAATTACTCCTAAAAAAAGTGCCTGTAGAATGTATCAACAGATTTCGAATACGAGTTCAAACAAGCGAGTTATTCAGCATTATTGAAAACGACAATTTCTCAATTTTCGCTCATAACTCAAGTTCTATGAACGATAAGCTGGATCTGTTTTCAGATTTGGATTAGTCAGGAAAAAAGAGCTCGAGAATGTGTTATCAGTTTTCTTCTAGCTGCTATAGTTCCTTCAGTAGACAACGAATTTTGCCCACCCTGTACATGTTGGTTGGAAATAGCGCGGAGGCAGCATCTTTAATTTTTCATTATGCACTTGGTTTTTAAGCGTGCCGGACGCAATGAATCCAGTCAAACGTTCAAATAAGGCACCTACGCTCAGAAAATATTATTATTATATGTATCTAATTACATGTGTATGTACATAACTTGTTACATGTACATAGGAGTTTTGTACAGTTTTGTTTATGAGAAAAAATATTTTTTTGTGACTGTTGATTAATGAACCTTATTTTTGTTAATTAATGAGTTGCTTTATTTCATAAATCAGAACCATTTCAGTAATCCGGGTGCCTCAATAATCCGGGCAGGTACTAGAACGATATCTGCCCGGACTACTGTTATACTGTACTGACAAAAAAATTGCAAACCATCTTAAACATCGTCCTTTCCGTTTCAAAGATATTCACTCGATTCCATATTTCTTGCCATGCAACCCTGTATATGGTTATTTTGGAGCGTATATGAATTATTTCACATCCCAAAATATTTCTCATATATGAAATGATTCACGATAAAGGTATGTAATCTCAGTATGTTTATCAGAATTATCTATGTCCCACACATGAATCCGTATTTCGTATGAGAAAATCTGCTAAAAACTTCGGAGTTGTGTAAACAAGATTCAAGGCAAGTCCTATATCAAATCATAATTTATACCAATAATAATTCGTGTTCCTATACGTTCAAATTGAGTGTAGCATCGATATAAATAGATAGGATTGACATTTTTGCGCTCATGTTCTGGGGAACAGCGTGCTATCGTTTTGTCCAAATGTCTGTGATTTTCGAATTTTGAGCCGAAAATGGTCTCAAACGACTAGGTTGGACGAATTTGGTGTCAAAATTGATTATTTCCGGCCGACCGGCCGTCCGTATGTACGATTACGTTCGTACGGAGAATCCTATCGACCTGAATCTTTCAGAGAGGATTGCATTTCAAAATGTTCAAAAGTTTTTAGGTTATTTCCGTGATAATTCGGGAACTCCTGGAATGATTGAATCGAAACTTGGCAGTTAGTTGGAGTGTAACGACGCGCAACTTTTCGCGAAATTTTGTCGAGATTATACCGTCGGTAAATCGAAAAAAAAAATTTTTTCAAAATTTTTTTCGGCAACTTTTCATCATATTTGGAAGAAATCAAGCTCAGACTTTGAGCCTCACATTTCACAGGAGCGTACCAAATTTCAGTTCGATGCGATCATAATTTCCGGAGATATTTAAAAAAAATGTCAAATTCAGTAGTTTTGGTTTATTATCTGATAATATCAAATAATAAACCTTAGTGATCGACCAACCAAAAAAAAAATTTTAAGCCCCCCTGAAAATTTTACAGTTTACGTATTGGAGAATGCAGATTTGCATAGAAGAATGAAAAAAAACCCGTCCGTCCACCGTCCGCCGTCCGTTGTCCGGCGCTTTTCTCTGGAAGTACTGAACGGAAATTCATGAAACTTGGTGGAAAAATCGTGTGTCACTCGGGGTTGATCCTCCAAGCTTTTCAGCAGGATTGGTTTACCCTTAGGGCTCTAAATGGGGGTTGGGGGGGGGACTAAAAATTTATTTCTCGAAAACTTATTACCCAATTTTCATGAAATTTTAAACGTTGATTACTGTTGCATAACTACAACCAAAAATTTATTTTCACCCTGATGATTCCCGGCAAGTGGTTCATGAAATATGAGGAAAAACGCTGCAAATTTCCAATAATGTCGAAAATGAATCATAGCATTCGGTTCTGAGTCGTTCAAGTTATCAATGGTATATTGGGTTATTTAACTAAGAATATAATAAACCTAGTGTAAAATTTGCAGTGTTTTTTCCTTGGTATCTTTTTTTTGCACGCATTTTTTGGAATAACCTAGAAAATCACTGACGTGAAGTCAGCAGCTTTTGCGTGTATGTTCAAAGGATAACATCAGAAGAGAACATTCGCACAAAAGCTGCTGACTTCACGTCAGTGATTTTCTAGGTTTTTATTTCAACTTATATTTTCATTGGATGAAATTAATTTTGAACGACATTCACCAAATATGACATTTTTTGTGGGGAGCATGTTTCGTGTGGCCCAGTTCGCAATGTGGAGGGTTCAGGAATGAATTCAGAGAAATACAAAAAGAAACCATTGTCAAGTCACTGTTATCAATTCCACATTCAATTGTTCAGAAGTTATTTCTTACAGATTTGATGGAAAATTACCTATTTCAAGAAAAAGCATTGACGACACAAAATTATTCATCCGGAAGATATTTCTTCGAGTTGATCGACGCACCACTGTTGGTTCAATCCACAATGAAAGTCAAAGACAATAAATCTTTATGTTCATGATTTTTTTCCCAGAATTTTTTTTCCAAGTGCTCGAAAATTTTCCGAAATATTTTGGGTTTGCAACTTGGACCGAAATCTCATTATCCATCAACTCAGCAATGTCAGATTTGACACATTCACCTCAGTGTCACAATAGTTGAGTTCCGATATTCTCAATCAGTACTGGCCAGTATCAGTAATTTCGAAACGCTTCGTACTGATACGAACAGTTACCAAAGCAGTGCCAGTAAAATCGACTGTCAAAATTTACTGACAAGTACTGGCCAGGAATATCGGAACTCAATTTATATCAAACATAAGGTTTGTTCGTTGTACCTGAATGAGAATTTTATTGTACTCCTATAATTTCCTTATTGACCTCCATTTCCCAGTGCATATGAGTTAGGTGAGTGTAGTCACAGATAGCAGAATGAGTGTAGTCAGTGAGGTTCAATCTGTTCAATAATTTTGCGCAAATCTAAGATGACAGACTGCTATGATTCTTTTCGTTTTCGCTACCATTTCGAGGTTGAGTTGATATAAAAGGTTATGGTTATGGTAATTCTTTTTTCTTAATTCGATACGCAAAAAAATTCTGATCGTTTAAATAAATCGAATGAACGTAGGATGAAAGTGGAAAATTTCCTCGATATTAATTTGCCTGAAAAAATTTCACGAACTCGTAGCACAGACCTATTGGACATGTGTGACGTTGCTCCATCCTGCTAGAACCATGTTCTTTGATTATAGCCAGGAAGATTTTGCAGTTCAGGCAACAAAAACTCATCTAACATCCTAACATAACGCTCTGAATATACTGTAAGAGCACGACCCTTTCATCTTCGAAAAAGTTTGTACTGATAATTCCTCGCGATGACATCGCAGCCCATACGGTCACTTTTGGCGAATGGATGGGTTTCTCATGCTTACATTTGGTATTGGTTGCACTCCAATAGCAACAGTTCTGCTTGTTTACGTCCCCATCAAGATGAAAATGAGTTTCATCGGAGAATAAGATGTTGAATGTTTGTAAGCGCTCAATTGCTTGGTTTAAGAATTCTAGCCTCTGAATGGCATCCTGGGGTTTTAGTTCTTGCACCAATTGAATTTTATAGGGGTGCAGCTTTAGAGCTTTGTGCAAAATGTGGCCCAGCGATGATCTACGCCCGTGCAAAGCACTTGCACGCTTCCGAATGGAGAGGGCCGGATCATCACGAAGAGCCAGCTGATTAGTCCGTTCCACGTTCTTTCGTTCTCGATTACCGTGGTCGTCCGGCTTTTGGTTTAGTTAGTGTTGAACCGGTCTTCCCAAACTTCTTCACCCAATTCCGAACGAGAAAAATTCTTGGTGCACCATTTAAGTAACGTAAACCTCGAACATTGCAGAACTTTATTCGCGCAATAGACGCAGAATTACAGTTTTCGTAAAATTCGCGCACGCACAACGCGCTGTCCGCTCCTGCGGAAGACTCCATTGCAACTCATTTCCCAAGAGCCAGGCTACCGATTAAAATAACTCCCGCGCCCCTCAGATGCCTTTTTTTGAGACACCTTGTATCTTCCACGAACTATTCGCGATAACACAGCATAGTAAATTCATTGAAATGGATAGAAATTAACCCTAATCCACGTAACATATGCATCACCCTGTTTCACTTATGTATTAAAATCACAGTGTAATCCAGGGATCAGATGCCATAACTCAGAGATCTGGCTGACATATTTATCTGAACGAGGAGGTACACAGTCTCATAATAATATGCATATCTTCGCCGTGGAGTTCCCATGCCCGGAATACCAATGTGATAGTAAAATTAGTCTCCAACGCCGGGGATTTGTAAAAAGTTTGAATCCTGAAATATTGAAAGTAGCTTCTTTGTATGCGAAGTCGGTTTTATTCATTCATAAAGGATTCGAAGTCATTTTAAAGGGATCGAAGGACATTTCAGCTTTTCTTCAGAAAGACGGCAACAAGTTCTCCGACCTCAGTGATAAAATGCAAGTCTGGTCGGATCTAGAAGATTTTTATCTCTTCAACAATTCTGTTCGGCAGATTGCTTCGAGTCGTTTGTAAGGTTTATTCATTTTGTTGTTGCTTTGAAGTTTCTTGGATGTGCGGTAGATGTCGAATCTTGATGAATGAATTCAATGAATTTTATAATTGATGTCAGTGAAGTGCTGACAACCTCGAAAAAAAACAAATTGACAGATGAAAGTTGAGGTTGGCAAAATTGGAATGTTGCACGATAGAACACCGTGCGTTCATTAACCAAAATAATCTGGAAAATACAAACGTTTGACGACTGTAGTACATTTTATATAAAATAGTGGGTTTGTCCCAGTTATAAAACAAGAGATGATGGAAATCTTGAAAGTTTGTCTGGGCCAAAACTATTTTTTGTTCGATGACATATTGTATGAGGACGATGAGAGTTTAACCATGGGAAATCCACTTAGCTCGATTTTAGCCGAAATATTTATGGACTTCCTGGAAACTAAAATCAGAGAAAGCCCCTTTTACAAATTGTTCATTTATTGGTATCGTTACGTAGATGACATTTTAACCCTATTTATCGGTACCAAGAGACAACTCGCGATGTTTTTAGAATTCATAAATTCATTATCCCCCACAATAAAATTCACATATGAGGAGGAACAAAATAATAGTATTAATTTTCTTGACTTAAAAATCACGAAAATTAATAATAAACATGATTTTTCAATTTTTCGAAAACCAACATACACAGATCTCACAATTCATTCCTCCTCTAACCACCCATATGCTCAAAAACTGGCAGCTTATAATAGCATGATTTTTAGATTGATCAACATACCCATGACACATGAGAACTTTGATATAGAACTAAATACAATAAAGCAGATTGCATTTAACAATGGTTTCAATCCATCCGTCATTAACAAACTACTTAATCGAATGCAACTGAAAAAATCCATTTCACTTGTATATCCGACAATTTCACAAAATAATAAATATACTTCTCTTTCATACATCGGACATAAATCTGAAAAAGTAGCAAGATATCTAAAGAAAAATAATAATTGCCATATTTCATTCAGGACTAGAAACTCATTAGGAAATTTAATAAAAAACAATAAAGATAGAGTCGCAAAAGATAAAAAGTCTGGAGTCTATAAGTTGAACTGCGGTACTTGCCCATATGTATACGTTGGTCAAACGGGTAGATCATTTGGAACTAGGATAGGAGAACACCAGAAAGCATACGTAAACGAAGCTCATAATTCAACATATGCAAAACATTTGTTGGAGACCGGGCATGACTTCGACAACAATTTCGAAATTTTGCACGTGGAAAATAAGACCCTAAAATTGAACTTCCTGGAAGCAATGGAGATAAATAGGTACAATAAAAAACAGATTCTCCTCAACGACCAAACGGACCTGAATAAATCTCCCTTACTCAACCTTTCTTGAAACCCAGGAATTTCCATAATTTCTTGTATTTCGCACCATATTTTTTCATTTTTTTCAACTATTTAAAGAACTGTGTCCCAAAAATGTAGTCAGTTACCATACTCACCTGATGAAGTCATGTTATCATGACGAAACAATTGTTGTGAAAATAAATATATAAAGCGGAAATAAGTTATTTTACTTTTTAATCATCAAGATGAATTTCCGACAAGTAAAGACTGAGACAATCAAGTATTGAATTTTTATGTACGAAAATAACATGAATTATACAATATCTCATTCAATGCTATTTTTTCTAATATTTTAGGAATTGCTTTTTTCTGGGAATTGAATATTTGAGTTGACTTCCAAGTATGTCCATAAAACATAATTCCATATCTTGCTTTTGACTCGAATACTGCATGATAGGTAGTTTTCATGGAGAATTTATCCAGATATCTTGTCATTACACCCAAAGATAACAGACTGAAGCAAAGCTGCATCCCAGTTTAGAAATATGTTGATCTCAATCCAGTGTATGTATCATTCACGTAGATTCCCACGACCTTTGTAAATGGAGTTAGTTCTTTTGAGCTTAGCTGTGACACAGGTTTCGAAGTACTACCACATTTTCATACTGGAATATTTCAAGTTGTGCAACAAGGTATTTAAATGACTTCTGTAGGCTTATTTCTTGATAATTTAGAAAAGTAGGGAATTCGAAGTAACTGACTACTCTATCCATCATTTTTCAGTAAAATTCCATAACAATCGATATCCGTACAAGAAAAAAGCATTGCAACCATTTTTACATACGTGAAATATTTCCAATATTAACAGAGAAAAAAGTTTCTTCAACATTCGCCAGGTCTTTGGAATTATTGAATTCACATAATATTTTCTCAAATTCATTACTTTCCAAATATAGATTGACATTTTGAAAAATGAGTAACTACAACGACCTCTTTGTAGAGAGGACAACGTTGTGTAGTTATCTGACAGGAAAATGACTATAACCTAACATTTTCAAAATATGCACGGTGAAATCTGTCAGGATGTCATGGCAAACTGGGATACTTTATAAAATTGAATGGTATAGATAAAAGAATAGGATCAGAGATGAAAGATGTCTATAATCATGACTTATACTTACGTATGACCCTGATGCGTTTTCTTATCATGCATATAACCATCCCAGAACATACACCCACTCTATGCACTGCACTCGTCATTTGTGACTACACTTACTTCCAACCATGTTGAAGAAAAAAATGGTGTGCTCATCTGAAAAAAAACCGACGTTAGCAAGATGGAAATACAAGGAAATATACCTATATTCTGTCTTTGAATTTGCATGTAGTTTCATAGGTCACAATTTGTACGTACGATCACAGATGAGCATACCATGCTTTTTTTTACATCAACATTTCCGCAACGAATAGGGTGCAAGTCAGTGCTACACTAACTACACTTGTGTACAATAGTGTAGTTCATGTAACAATAAAGCCACAACGAACAAACTTATAAAATTGAAAAATTCGGGGTAACTGAATCAGTTCGATACGATAAATACACTTGTCGTCCAAGAATGAGCCTTTCCTTTGCTGATTTCGAAGTCGTTCGTGGGAATTTGAATCCTGTAATTTGAGAGAAGCTCCTTTGTATGAGAAGTCGGTTTGATTCATTCATGAAGAAATCGAAGTCATTTATAAATGGGTCCAAGAACTTTTCAGCTTCCTTCAGACGGAAGGCAATAGGTTCTCCAACCTCAGAAATAGAGGGCAAGTTTTGGGGGATCTGAATCAGTTTTATTGCTTCAACAATTGTGTTCGTCAGATTGCTTCTGCTTATTTCGGGAGGATTTTGCATCGCACTTTGTAGGTTTTTTCTGGGTTTTCGCTTCCAATATATGAAACACGAATATTAAAAATTAATTAAATTTTTTTTTATGGAAAACGCGCTTCCGGATTGCAGGATTGAACTCTTCATCAAGGGCAGTTTCTTGGAAAACAAATTGCCTAATGAACAATACAAATGATAAACGAAGCGAACTGTGACGTTTCAGAGAACATTTCTTTTCATCAGAAAAACGAGAAAATTTTCGAAATTCATTTATTTTTTTTTTCAAATTCAAAATTGAAATATTCATGCAATGAAAAAGATATGTGCGGAGTAGACTGTGGAGAAATGATGAAATATTTCATGTTTTGCTGCAATGAGGTTGCAAACAATTTCATTAAAGTGCTTACAACCTTGAAAAAAAAACGCACTGACAGGTGACAGTCGAATGTTGGAGCATTACATTGTTGAACACCGTATTTCATTGCATTCAATTTCATGAAGACTTCCGGATTCTATTCATCAGATTCCAATAATTTTTTTCGGCAGACCTTGAAGTCAATATTTCGTTCGCCAAATGTCAGTTTGATCCAATTTCAAAATATACCAAAATTCGAGTTTCTTCCTCAGTATCGTTTTTTTATGGAATAACTAAAAAAATGCTGACCGGATCATAATGAAACTTTGTAACTAGTTGGCAAATGCTCATGAATAATTTTGTGCAAATTTTCGCGACCATAGTATCATCAAATCCAAAAAAATTTTTTTCGCTAGCGAATTTTAACAAGCGGCTGAAATCCCGTCAATGTTTTCTCAAGTTTCCTCTCTTGCTATTTCTGTGTACTCCTACACTTATGTTAATGTAAAAATATAATATAGCAGTGAATGAATGAATGAACAATCAAATTCGCAAAAATATTTTTATCATAAGTAGCATAGTGAATCTGTGCATTGTTTGATCTGTTGATCATATTCAGATCGTTTAATTTCAATTCACAAGTGTTTCCAATCCGACATGTTATTTCGAAGAGGTTGAGCAAAGCCAGATTCTAAACTCAAATAATTTCATTCGGGCCTATACCAACACAGCGTAGTTGCGTATTTACTAATCATTCGCTCGAATTGGGATTTTCATTGAAATGATGACTGCGAGATTGCATTCTGCGATTTGAAGCATTAAATGATGGAATTCCGCTGTGAATTCGAATAAAAATTACATTCCTGTGAACATGGAATATTGCCCTATCATTATTTATTTGAGATGGTGACACAATATCTTTTATTTGAAATGGTGACACAAAAAAATACGTTATGGGAGTACGTTCAGTTATAAACGTTATTGGTTGGTTTAACTACGAACTTGATTGATGAAAAAGTGATCGATTTCATGTCACCTGAACCATGATATAAGCAAAACATGGTGGTGTGCTTATCTGTGATCGTCTTTACCATGATGTAAAAAACATGGTGTGTATTTAAATTTTGCTGACGTCACTCATTTTTAAGATGAGCACACCATATTTTTTACACCACGGTATTTACCAATGATGACGTCACTTTTTTCCTTCAAATTCACTACACAGAAATTATATTTTCTTGCATTTGGATCTTGCGGACGTCACTTTTTTTTTCAGATGAGCACACCATGTTTTTTACATCATGATGTCACCTGAATCATGATGTAAAAAACATGGTGTGCTCATCTGTAAAATGAGTGACGTCGGCAAGATTAAAATACGAAGAGTTGTATATTCTGCGCTTTGAATTTGCATGTTGATTCAAAGCACAGTGACGTCAGCAAGATTAAATCACAAAGAGTTGTATATTCTGTGCTTTGAATCAACATGAAAATTCAAAGCACAGAATATACAACTCTTTGTATTTTAATCTTGCTGACGTCACTCATTTTTCAGATGAGCAGTCCATAATCGATTTCAAGCGATGGACCAAAATGTCCGGTTATAGTTACGGTTACCACATTGACAGATAATCCTTTGCCTATATGTCAGTTTGGATAACCGCAACTATACCCGGAGCTTTTGGTCCATCGCTTGAAATCGATTCATGTTTTTCACATCATGACCTGAACGAAATTCGATTTTCTATATTGACATTTCCATACTAAAGATCATTCTATGTTCAGGTTATGATGAAGATGAATAGAATAATATTTCTATGCATCTTTCTTATGATCCTCAGACCATAGCAGAGAGAACAAATAACAATGAAAACAAGTAACTATTGTCTATGGATCATGAAGTTATTATAAATTGCTCTGAAATAAATGAATAAATTGTTCTATGCTATGGATATGTTACCATAGAAAATCTACTTTCATTCCGGTGACAGAAAACCGATCGTGTAATGAAACTTTTTTCATGATGTAAGCAAAACATCATGGAGCCAATCTAACAGTTCATACTGAGAATCATATCCTGTATGACAAAAATATTGTATTTTTTTGAACTGCGAGCAAATCAGAGTATCTACTATCCATCAGTATAATCACAATCAGAATTCGATAAACAAGATACTGAACAAGCGATCACAGAACGGGAATTCCTACTGATGAAAGTGAAGGTTATTGAATTAATGATTAATTCTTTAGACTATGATGATTCATTTCTGGATTCCAGTTGTCGTGATATTTATTTTTACATCTGGTTGGTAGGTAAGGTTATAACCTTAAAGGAGCTTCGTTGAAAATTATACAATTATGAATTGTGATTTGCTCTACGCATAAATATTTATTACTCGCTCCTTCTAGGGAACAAGAGCGTTATAATTTTGACTGGGTGCTATGTTCTCTATCTTTCGAATAAGAAAACCTAGAGATCTGAAATTTTCAGGCTACCTTGCGCATTCAAATGTCAGTTTATAGGTATGATCTGCCGAAGGGATTCGGGTTATACACATATTGTTCTCTCAATAACTCGAAAAAAGGTTTGTTTTCGAATTGAATCCTCAATACCTCATAACATTACGAACTGCTAGATTTTAATCAGACTCAGTAAATTTTGAGTAATACTGGTAACATGACCTGTTTCACTAAAATTAATTCTCTAAGTTGCTTCTTTCGGAAGATATTATATTTAGGATTGGCCGTTAATACGAAGTCAATAATTACACAGATAAGCCCAGGAGAAATTTCATTTTCCTGATATTTCCAAGAATACAGATTCAATCGCTCTGAAATCTAGATCTTGAGTCAAAAATTACGGTCTGAATGATCTGCCGAATTTCGTGAGAATCATAGGTTCAGAACGTTATAAAATCCTTTCCTCACGAAGTTTAGTTGCTTTGGACGACCGCTTTGTCTACGAATACGAATTTAAACAAGCACGTAAACTTTCCTGGCTTCACGTAAGCAGCAATTTTGTGAATGAATTTTCAGGTTATATTTTCCAATTTTAAATGGTCTAATAAAAAGTATAACTTTATATCTGAAACTGATATTAGTTTGGGTTCGAAATTATAAGCTTATTGTTTTTTCGCTCAATTAATTCGTGAATCTAAGAATTGAAATGTTGTTACCTCGATATGTTTGTTCTTTCACAAACGGGACTAATTTTCAACTTGGTCGGTGTAAGCGCATTATCAAAATGAGCGATTCAAAAGTGTTCGCACCGATTAAGAAAAAATCTGGAGAAGCACGTGAGATATGTGTCAAAATTTCGTGAGAATGTGATAAATAGTTTCCGAAAAAATATTTGCTAATGAAATTGGAAATATTTTGAAATGAAATTATTTGTTTAATTTTTTTGCTCACAGAAATGTGTATTACTTTGCGCATCGAAATTCTTCATTTAGCTGCGGAGTTTAAATCTAATAGCTTCAGTTCTTTTTGAGATATTCAGAAAATATTCCCTAAATTTCAAGTAACCATGAAATACGACATGATATTATATCATGTCTAATCTCCTAAATTAAATATCGGATAATACGGAAAGCACTTTTGCTGAATATTGACTCGATGGTGTGTACCAAATTTCATTGGAAACTGATTTTTCTCCCAGAAAAATGTGGCAAATTTTAAAAAAATCAACATTTTCACTACAATAATTCCGAGATACTGTTGCGCGTCGGAATTCTACCACTTAAGAAGAAGTTTCAGTTTGAACGCGTTAGTACCTACTCCTTGATATATTGGACATATATATTTTTTCCCTGTGTCTCCGAAAATGAATATTGGATCAAACTGAACTTCCTAAAACATTGACTTCAGGAGGTCTTCGCTAAATTTGATTGAAATCTGATTAACAGTTCTTGAGAAAAAAATTTCCAACGCTCAGAATCCACACCAGATGTTGCATTAAGTTTCGAGGTGGTATTCTCCAACTGATCAATTTTTTATGAATTTCCAAACTGTTTCCACTTAAAATACCTGAGATATCCGGGAACAAATCCCAAAATTTCGAATTAATCGAGTACTTTTTGCGCGCATGTTCTAGGAGAACAGCGTACTATCGTTTTGTCCAAATGTCCGTAATTTTGGATGATTGAGCCGAAAACGGTCTCAATCGACGAGGATGGACTCACTGATGACGAATCCGGTGTCAAAATCGATTCTGTCCGGCCGAGGACACGATAACTGTCGACAGAAGCAAGCTAGCAACTTTAAACTTTCAGGGTAGGTCGCGCATCAGGATGTCTCGGTTAAATTCGTTAATGGGTCAAATCGGTAGGGTAGGTTCGGAGTTATGGGTACTTGAAATTTTGAAGTTATTTATTTTTTATTTCAGAAACCACTTGAGCGATTGTATTCAAATTTGGCAGTTATAGGTGGAGTATAACGACGCGCAACTTTGAGCCGAATTTCGTCAGGATCATATTGTCAGTAAATTTGAAAAAAAAAATTTTTCGAAATTTTTTCCCAAAAAATTTTTTTTTTCGGAAACCATTCATTACACTCAAAAAAAAATTTCAATCACACTTTGAGCTTCATATTTGACAGCAGTGTACCAAATTTCAGTTCGATACGATTATAAGTTTTGGAGATATCGGGAATAAATATGTCAAATTCGATCGATCGATATCGTTGTTTTTTGCGCGCATGTTCTAGGGGAACAGCGTGCTATCGTTTTGTCCAAATGTCTGTAATTTTGGATGATTGAGCCGAAAATGGTCTCAATCGACTAGGTTGGACTCACTGATGACGAATCCGGTGTCAAAATCGATTCTGTCCGGCAAGCTAGCATTTTGAAACTTTCAGGATAGGTTGCGCATCAGAATGCCGCGGTTAAGTTCGTTAATGGGCCAAATCGGTCGAATAGTTTCGGAGTTATAGGCAGTTGAAGTTTTGAAGTTATTTATTTTTATTTCAGAAACTACTTGAGAGATTAGATTCAAACTTGGCAGTTGGGTGGAGTATAACGACGCGCAACTTTGAGCCAAATTTCGTCAGGATCAGATTTTCAGTGAATTTAAAAAAAAATTTTTTTCGAAATTTTTTTCCAAAAAATTTTTTTTTCGGAAACCATTAATTATATTCGAAGAAAAAGTCCACTCTCACTTTCAACTTCATATTTCACAGCAGTGTACCAAATTTCAGTTCGATACGATCATAAGTTTCGGAGATATCCGGAAAAAATGTGTCAAATTTCGAGGTTTTCTTCTCGATATCGTTTATTTTTTCGGTATAACTCGAGAAATACTGTTTCAGTCCTGATGAAATTTCACAGCTAGTTTTGAGTTGCTGAAAGACAACTTCGTGTGAAATTTCGTGATAATCGTGTCATCAGAACAATTTGAAAGAAAAAATTTCTATGATTTTTCTTATCATATCATCCTCATCAAATTCTGTATGAAACTTCGAACTGTTATTTTTTGATGAAGTACTGGATTTCAATTCGATCTGATCTGTATTTTTGGAAATATTGAAAAAATAAAATTTTGATTGGGTATATCTACGGAATCATTGGGTGGATTTTACCCACTCACGAATTCGGCCTTCGTAATTTAGGTCCAAACCTTCTCTACAAATATCGAGTTCCTAAGTTGTTTCTTTCGGAAGTTATTGTGTTTACGCAGTCGGCCGTTAGGCTGACCGTAAACACAATAACTTCCGGAAGAAACGACTTAGAAACTCGATATTTGTAGAGAAGGTTTGGGGCTTAATTACGAAGGTCGAATTCGTGAATGGGTAAAATCCGCCCAATGAATCCGTAGATATACCCATTCAAAATTTTATTTTTCCAATATTTCCAAAAATACAGATTTGATCGAATTGAAATCCAGTAATTTATCAGTAAAAATTTCAAAAAGTACTGCCGTGAAGGCAGCAGCTTTTGCGTGCATGTTCAAATTCGTTGCTGAAGCGGTCATCTACATTGAACATGCGCGCAAAAGTTGCTGCCTTCACGGCAGTGCTTTTTGATTTTTTTTTCGGTATAACCCGAGAAAACTGATTCAGTTCTGATAAAACTTCGCGGCTAGTTTGAAGATGCTGAAAGACAACTTCATGTAAAATTTCGTGATAATCGTGTCATTAGAACAATTTGAAAAAAAAATGTCTGTGATTTTCTTATCACATCATCCTCATTAAATTCTGTATGAACCTTCGAACTGTAATTTTTCAATGAAGTACTGGATTTCAATTCCATCTGATCTGTATTTTTGGAAATATTGGAAAAATAAAATTTTGAATGGGTATATCTGCGGAATCATTGGGTGGATTCTATCCATTCACGAATTCGGCCTTCGTAATTGAGGTCCAAACCTTCTTCACAAATATCGAGTTTCTAAGTTGTTTCTTTCGGAAGATATTGTGTTCACGCAGTCGGCCGTAAGGCTGACCGTAAACACAATAACCTCCGGAAGAAACGACTTAGAAACTCGATATTTGTAGAGTAGGTTTGGGGCTTAATTACAAAGGTCGAATTCGCGAATGGGTAAAATCCGTCCAATGATTCCGTAGATATACCCATTCAAAATTTAATTTTTCCAATATTTCCAAAAATCCAGTAATTAATCAAAAAAAAAATTTCAAAAAGCACTGCCGTGAAGGCAGCAGCTTTTGCGTGCATGTTCAAATTCGTTGCTGAAGCGGTCATCTACATTGAACGTGCGCGCAAAAGCTGCTGCCTTCACGGCAGTGCTTTTTGAAATTTTTGTATTATCGAAATCGATTTCATTCTGCATTTTTGATCTTTCACTTCTCCAAATTTTCTAATTCATTTCCGAAATAAGATGAGGACACACAAGTAGATGAATTCAGTTGTGAATTAGTTCAGGACAGTAAAAGAACTGCGTGCAGGAAAAAACTCAATGTTTAACAAGTGCTGCGTGCCTAGGATCAATATCCTATATCAAGAGTTATTTACGTTTCCGAAAAAGTTTTCCGATTACGGTTTCCCGTGCTAGCTACTTTCATGGAAAGTTGTTGCAGAATTGGTGCTAGGGTTGATTACCCCATTTCTCTAGGCACCATTTCTAACGATCAGTAAGTAGGCCAGTATTTCCCTCTCTGTGGAAGCCAGTTTTAATTTCCTATTTTCTATCTGAACCGGAAATACAACGGGACTATCCGATATCGTTTCAGAATCAATACCGGTCTCCCGTCAGCTTTATGTATACGATCCGCTCGAATAAGGTATGAAAAAACCTAGAAAAGCACTGCCGTGAAGGCAGCAGCTTTTGTGCGCATGTTAAATAGAAACGACCGCTTCGGCAACGAATTTGAATATGCGCCGCAAAAGCTTCTTTAACGGCAGTGCTTATCTAGGTTTTTTTCGATAAACTACTGGAAATAAATAATATTGGAAAGTTAAAATTTTTCCAATATTTCGAAAAGAACAGATTTGATCGAATTGAAATCCAGTATTTTATCGAAAAATGACAGTTCGAAGGTTCATACAGAATATCATAAAGATGATGTGATCAGAAGATCACAGAATATTGAATATTTGAAAACAAATTTTAAATTTTTTCCGAATATTTCTAATGACACGATCATCACTAAATTTTGCACAAAGCTGCAAATCCGCATTTCTGACTAGCTACCAAGTTCCATTTCGATCACATTAGAATTTTTTGAGTAAATCCGGAAAAACCAACGAACGATATCGAGAGAAATATCACGAAATTTTATATATTTTTCAGAATATCTCGAGAAATTATGGTTGTATCGAAATAAAATTTGTTACACTGTGTGAAATATGATTTTGGAGGTATCAGCAGAAGTTTTTCCGGATTCAATGAATAGTTTCTGAAAAAAAAATTCTCAATATTCACTGTCAGTGTGATTTCAACGAAATTTTGTGGAAAGTTGTTCCAACTAACTGTCAAGTTTCAATTCAATCGCATAAGTAATTCCTGAAATATCAGGAAATAAATTTCAAAATTTCGAAACATTTGACCCATTTGTCCCATTTACGAACTTAACCGCCGCATTCTGATGCGCGACCTAATCTGAAAGTTTCAAGTCGATAGCTTGCTTTTTTTGACAGTTATCGTGACTTCAGCCGGCTGGACGTCACCAGCGAGTCCAACCTAGTCGTTTGAGATCATTTTCGGCTCAAAATTCAAAAATTACAGATATTTGGACAAAACGATAGCACGCTGTTCTCCAGGACATGCGCGGAAAAATTCTAGAAAAGCACTTACGTGTCCCCCGCCGACCGCAGCTTTACTTCCTGATGGAAAGATTTGGCGACCTTCCAATCATATTCTCCTCACGAAATTCCGCATGAACCTTCAAGTTGTCATGTTTCTATCTAGTACTGGATTTCAATTCGATCCAATCTTTGTTTTTGAAAAACTGAATTTTGAATGGTTACATCCACGAATTCGACCTTCATAAATAGGTCCCATACCTAAACTACAAATATCGAGTTTCTGGGTCATTTCTTTCGGAAATATTTGTGTTTACGATCAGTCCTGGGAACAGCTGTCATTTTTCCAATACTTCCAAAAATAAACATTAAATCGAATTTCAATCCATTACTTGGTTGAAAGCACAATTTCTTGAGTATAATATGGTGAGAAGATCTCGGAATAGGTCTCTTGCATGTGACGTGAATTATCATACTTTTATGTTTTTCTTATTCTTTATCGATACAAAATCATAATGTTTGCTATCACACGCTGTAATAATTCGCGAATTTTGAATAATTCGGTATTGAAAATGGCCAAATCGGGACTCAAGGACGAAGCGGGAGAAACGCGTCAGTTCGCCTCTACGTCACTCGTTATTGAACGATTCACCGATCGATACAGCCCGGCGCTGTCTATTGGCATTGCTAGAGAGAAAAGTACACGAGAAGAGGGAGAGTGGATATATCCCCAAACGTCATGGAAACCGCGAAGTTTCTTCCGTTTAAACAACCGACATGCGGAGCCAAATTTAAAAGAGCATTTTCTCGTTAAATATTGAAATTTTTGATGGCGGTTAAAGTTTTTCAGTGGTCTTACGGATATATAACATACCTATTAATGTACAAAATTTCATAAAAATATAATTTTTTTCGAATTTTTTTAATGATACTATCATCACGGAATTCTGTACAAAGTTATGTATCAGCATTTTCAAAGTAGTAACCAAGTTTCATCTTGAGAAGATCAGAATTCTCAAGTTATTTCGGAAATAATAACGATACCGAGAAAAAAATCACGAAATTTGACATCCTTGTATATTCTGTTACCTTCGACCAGAAGCTCTCTTGGAGCCTACACCTCGAGGCAGCAATTAGCAAGGGCCAGAGAGCAAGCCAGAGGATGGTCGGAAGTACGTGGGGACTCAAACCGGAACTTACCAGCTGGATCTATAAATCCATTAAGCGACCAATCGTCAGCTACGCAGCCTTCATTTGGTGGCCGAAGGCGAAATCACAAACGGGACAAAAGACTCTGGACAAATTGCAAAGAACGGCATGTTTGTCTATAACAGGAGCATCTCGCTCCTGTCCGACTGCTGCCATGCAAGTTATCCTGGACCTGCCTCCTCTAGGACTATTCTTAGAAAGTGAAGCGGCTAGGTGGGCTCTGCGGGTGTCGAGAGAGCGGAAGCTTAAAACTGGAGACTACAAAGGCCATCTTCGCGTTCTGAATGAATGTAAGGAGCTTTTAAATGTGGTCACAGATAATCCTACCCTGAAACACGAGTTTCAGAAAAACTACAGCGTGACAATACCAAGTCGCGACCAATGGAGTAACGGCGAAGTGGTTTTCCCTTCAGGGTCTCTGCTGTTTTACACGGATGGCTCAAATACCGAAGATGGACGAGTCGGAGCCGGTATATACGGCCCCTCATTACAACTAGCCCTGCCAATGGGCTTCTGTCCATCGGTATTTCTAGCGGAAACCTTTGCCATAAGGGAGTGCATCGCATATTGTGCGGTATGTAACTACCGGAAAAAAAGGATATACATACTATCTGACAGCAGAGCAGCTCTACTGGCGCTTGATTCACCGTCAATCCGGTCAAAGCTAGTCGGGGAATGCAAAATGTCACTCAACGCTCTCGGATCGAATAATCAGGTCATCCTTAGTTGGGTGCCTGGTCATTCTGGAGTGCATGAGAACGAAATGGCTGATCAGCTAGCAAGGGAGGGGGGGATCAACCCCCTTTATTGGACCAGAGCCATTCTGCGGCTTCACATCAAGCCACCAAGCAAGGGCGGTTAAAGAATGGCAACAAAATAGGAAGGCCAGATCCTGGCGAAGGATCGAAGGACAGAGACAGGCTAAGTCTTTCCTCTCGTACTCATCGAGCTGGACTAAGAAAGCTCTCTCACTTAGCAAATTGGAACTGAGAAAACTGACAGGCATACTCACGGGACACTGTCCTGTGAATTATCATCTTCGGAACATGGCGAAGGTTCCTGTGATACCTGTCGCTTCTGCCAAGAACACCTGCTATGCTGTGAAGCTGTCCTCGGGAGAAGGCTGCGGCATCTTGGCTCCTGTTTATTAAAACCGGAGCAAGTAATGGATGTAGCACCCAGTAAGGTGGAAAAGTTTATCGAGGCCCTGCTACCTGACTGGTAAACAGCGCGGGGTTGCACAATAGATCTCGAGGTCAAGGCGTCAGCAAGGTTAAGCATAGCCTTATAGCCCCTCCTCTAATCTAATCTAATCTAATCCTTGTAAATCCGAAAGAAATATTCAGTTCGAACTGAAATTTGGTTTACTTTTGTGAAATATAGAGTTTATGCGAAAATTCTGCTGAATTTGATAAATGGTTTCTGAGATGAAAAATCTACCGAAATTTTTTTTCAATTCAACTAACCTTAAGATCTCAAAAAATTGAGCGAAAAGATGCGCGTCGTTATATGTTTCCACTAACTGACAAGTTTCAATCTAATTCGAGCTATTAGATTCTGAAATATTAGGGAAATAATCGCAAATATTTAATTCACTATAACTTCGAAATCGTAAGGCC
This sequence comes from Myrrha octodecimguttata, assembly GCA_958510865.1. Taxonomy (NCBI): domain Eukaryota; kingdom Metazoa; phylum Arthropoda; class Insecta; order Coleoptera; family Coccinellidae; genus Myrrha; species Myrrha octodecimguttata. The sequence goes on along the minus strand of OY294056.1, from coordinate 73,910,708 downwards.
AATTTAGTCTATTATTGAACTCAACTCTAACATTTCGAATTGCAGCTTACCCTGAAAGGTTCGAGTCGAAAGGGCTTTCCGTTATCACTTGATCGGACAAAATCGATTTCGACACCTGCTCGTTTGAGATCATTTTCGGCTCAAAATTCAAATTACCGTCATTTGGTCCAGAAGATTGCACGACGTCTCCCAGGACATAAGCGCAAAAATTTTGAAATCAACGTATAAATGACTCATAGATAGAGAAGCTCCTGGGATAAATGGGCAAATAAAAAAAGGGAAATGTGTTTCTGACACCCTGATTATCTGCCGATCTCAAATCCTCCGAGGAAAACTAGTCACGAACGGTCTCGGATCGATTTGAGATTGACTCGTAACATTGTTCTAACAGTGAGTAAGGGATAGAATGGAAACGCAAACAATCTGAGGTATCAACGGATAGAAAATTCAATAACGTTTATATTGATCTTTTACACCCTAGTATTATTTACCTATACTGTAATTTTATTAACTTCTTACCTACATTGGAATCGATAAAATGAAAAAATATCTATAAATATAATTAAAACATTGTACGAGTTGTCTGATGGAGAAACGCCTAGTTGAAAGAAGAGGCATCTGTGTATATGAATATACCGATTGTTTTCCGGGAATTGGAGTAATTCAAACGACTCTAATGGTTTATTGTTATCTCAATATATACGGATACCATTGATATCTTAACTATATTCATATTTCACCCCAAAATTTGCAGCGTTTTTCTTTATAACCCAGGGACCACTGGTCGGAAATCATCCGGGTGCAAAATTTTAGGTTGAGTTATGCAACAGTAATCAACGTTAAGAGTTTCATAAAAATTCGGTGGTAAGTTTTGGAGAAATTTTTTTTTGCCCAATTTTGAGCCCGATTCTTCTGAAAAGCTTGTAGGATCAACCTCAAGCGGCACACGATTTTTCTACCAAGTTTCATAGATTTCGCTTCAGTACTTTCAGAGAAAAGCCCCGGATAACGAACGGCGGACGGACGGAGTTTTTTTTGATTAGTTCATTCAAATCTGCATACTTCAAAACGTAAACTGAGAAATTTTCAAGATGATAATATATGATTTCAACGAATAAGAAACCAAAAATAGGGAAAATTGAAGATCAATAAGTTATTGGTTGAAAAAATATGAAATTTATTCCAGACTTCCGCTCATCCCTGTATATGCAAGATTTTACTGCTGAAAATTGGAAAATCGAATGGAATATTCGTTTCTCCATACACAGTTGACATTAATTCTTGATAGTTACCCCTAGGACTAACTTTTCCCTCTTCATTCACATGAATCGAATTTCCGATGCTATGAGGTACTGCTTATCTGTTTTTAATAGCCAATTCGGCGTCTAAAGTTGTGAATATTTGAAACATCAGCCGCTTTCAGGTCGCTATAATTCTGATCCATATTTTCCTGAAGACTTCTAATAAAATAAAAGGGGGATATTACTCTCTCAATTTTTATGCTATCATAAATACTTAATTCGACATTTCAGTGACATTTTCATAGAAATAATGATTTATCGGTGTTCAAGTCTGGCTATTAAAGAACAGAATGTTTCAAATAAGGTGAAAACATGGCAATTTAATATTGTTATTGAGTGAACTTGGCGTGACATGTAGAATATTAATCACACAAGTCCGGAGTAAGGATAAGACAACGAATTGACAGCTTTTATACTTTTAGAGCGTCCGCACACGGGTCGACGCGATGTGGCCGACGAGATGTGCTCGACTCGAACAGTGCGACGTCGGCAAGTTCGTACGTCATAAGTTCCGAGTTTATTCAATATTGACCATAGATAGTGCCGATTTCAAAATCAGCGCGTCAAAAGAAGGTTATCAATTCGTAGAAAACTATTTAGTTTAATAATTATTTTGCTCAGGGGCTGATTTCGATCATTTTTTTGCGTTGGGTTCAGTATGACAACGGTCCCTCTCTAGAATAAAATATGCAGGGCAGTCCTAAGAGAAATAAAACAGCATAATTGCTTCATTCGTTGGCATCACCAACTTTCCATTGAATGAATTTCCTACCTATGGCAGGATATTTATGGCAAAATACACAAGGTGTATCAAGAAGTTAATTTCCACAATTCTGCTGTTTATGGATATATTTTGATGATATCCCTTGGTTTGCATTCAGTATGGCTTCAGGGGGGACTAATTCCAGAATTAGATATACAGGATGTCTCAAAATATTAATTAGAACTATTCTCCTGTTTATATATCAATTTTGATGATTTATCTTCCTCTGGGTTCCGTATGGCTCAACAGTGGTTTGATTTTCGAATGAGATATAAAGGTTCTTCCAAAAATAATTTAGAAAAACACAAAGGAGAGGTCAGAAACTGTTAAGTGGTAGCTCAAATTCCTGAACAAAGTGGTCACTTATTTACGTTGACCCTGCCAATTGCAACTTCACTTTCTGATGGAAAGATTTGGCGTTCTTCTTTTCTAATGGTTGACACGAAATTTTGCATGAACCTTCAATCTGTAATTTTTCAATCAAATACTATATTTAAAATCGATCCTTTCATTAGTTTTGGAAATATTGGGAAAATAAAAATTTAAATGGGCATGTCTACGAACCATTAGGACGGTTTCAACCACTCACGAATCTGGCCTTCGTATTTAACAAGCCCGAAACCTACTTTATAATATTATATTAGATATAATTATTACGGAGCCTCAAAAAAGCTCCTTTCGGAAATGATTGTGATTACGGCTGGCCTATCCACCGTTCATAAACACAATAACTACCGAAATCGCTAGGAAATGAGATTCGAATATGTGAATATAAACCCCTGATTTTTTCATTTTTCTTGTGGTACGATTTCCACGAAAGGTATTTGACAACAAACAACCAAGTAGTCCTTGATCGAATCAGCATTCAGATGTGCTCTCCAGCCTGGAAATTTCAAATCGCTGGCATTTTTCCTTTGTAAATCATCGTGGTAGAGGACGGACACGCCGACCGAATTGATTTTGATCCCAAAAATTTCCATAAATGTGTCGATATTAATCGTTTAAGTTTTTGGCTGAAAATTACAGAAACCAGACTCCTGGACATAAGCACGCTGTTTTCGAGCTACCTGGAACATGCGCTCAAAAATGACGCATCATTGTTATTTCGGATAATAAATTTCGATTTTTTTACGAACTGGACCAAGCACATACAATGGCCGTGATTTTTCGTAGTTTTCGTTGGTTAAATATTATATATATATTTTTTCTGTGCCGAGACAGAGTTCAATTCATTCGAGGAGGTAAAGATAATAAGAATTCACAATTTTAATTATGAAGTCAGTATTATCCCACATAGTATTTTCCTTGTGTGAGGACGAAATCGGGCAATCAATAGAAAGATTCCATCACAACATGTATATATTATCAATTCCAAGACATGAAGCGTCAAAATCATGTTGAAAATAATGAAAAATCATATTTGTATCGTTTCGTTATATCGGAAAGCTAGCGACGTACGAACCTCTCGAACTTTCTGCTTCCATGCCAGTCGCGTGAAACGAGGCATGCGAACGGAACCCAAACGTACGTTTCGAAACGAGCCGTGTACGGTGCCAGCTTGAATTGCTTGGGAAGCCGATTCGAGAGACGAGACTGGATCGCGTCGAGCGCATCGGATCGACCCGTGTGCGGACGCCCAACGCGTAAATCGTGCAACCCTTGTTCGGCGATAGCTTGAATTGCCTAGAAACCGCATAGAGAAACGAAGCTGGAAACGCGTCGAGCACATCGGATCGACCCGTGTGCGGACGCTCTTACTGATTCCTCAGTTATTGCGATCAAAATAAGTGAACATCTGAGTAATATTTGTAATGTAAAGGGTGTTTCAAATTGCGCGGTATTTTCTAAGAATAAATATATTATAAATATATAATAATACAGATGGCGCACTGAATTCGCCTGGGTATTTTGACATTTAAGAAGTGTGATGTATGACATTTATAAAAATGATTTCGTACACGATACAACATCGCGTTTAAATCGTTGAATTATTTTATGAAAATCAGCGTTCTGTGAAAAGTGTTTTTAGAAAATTACGTGAATTTTATGGTTTACATAATCGTCCATCTCAAAGAACTATTGGTCGAATTATTAGAAAATTTCAAGAGACTGGTTCGGTGAAAGATCAAAAAAGTGGAAAATACAGGCGTAGCGGTCGTTCACAAGAAAATATTGATTTGGTTCATGAAAGTGTTGCTGAAGACCCTGGAATGTCCATTAGACGACGTTCACAACAAGTTGGACTTAGTGGGACCACAACATGGCGTATTTTACACAAGGATTTAGCTCTGAAGGCATATAAGGTTCAAATAACACAGGAACTGAAGCCATTAGATCATTTAAAACGTCTTTCATTTGTCAATTTCATCAATGAACAACCAGATGATTTTTCTCAAGAAATAATGTTTTCCGATGAGGCACATTTTCAACTTGGTGACTTTGTTAATGAACAAAATTGTCATATCTGGGGTGGCAGAATCCACGAATTATTCATGAGAAAACTATGCATCCTAAAGGAGGCACTGGTTGGTGTGCATTATGGTCAGATGATGTAATTGGACCTTACCTCTTTGAAAATGCTGCTGGTGAAGATGTAACTGTCAATGGTGATCGATTCCGTCGGATGATAATCGAATTTTTCTGGCCTGAATTAATGAATATTGATGATTTGATTTCAACAAGATGGCGCTACACCTCACTTTGACTCAATTGTTTTATTGGGACAAAAACTACCTGGACGAATAATCTTCAGAAACGTTGATGTCAATTGGCCACCGATATCATGTAATTTTTCACCGATGGACTATTTTCTTTGGGGTTATGTGAGAAGCCAAGTCTAAAAGAATGATCCACAATTGATTCCTGAACCAAACGATGAAATAGTTCGTGTCATTTGTGAGATAGAGCCTCAATTATGTCAAAATGTCATTGAAAATTTCAACAAAAGAGTGAACGTCTGTAGAACTGCAAGAGGAGGTCATTTGACAGATATTATTTTTCGTATATGAATGCCAACTGATACTTCAATTACCAATAAACGTTTTTGAAAATGAATGCAAATTATGTGTTTTATTTATTCTTAAAAAAACGCGCAATTTGAAACACCCTTTATTTCAAAAAATTTCAGCCAAATGGATTGGAAACATTGCTGTTAGTTGAAGCATAACGTCGCGAAACCTACAAAATTTTGTTGAGAGCGTATTGTTAGTGGATGAAAAAATAGATTCCGCACTTTTTTTTGGATTTTTCGATTGATCTAGAGCTCATTTGGTTTCAATAAGATGGCGCTACACCTCACTTTGCAAATGACACAATCGATTTATTGAGACAAAAATTCCCTGGACGAATAATCTCCAGAAACGGTGATGGGCAAAATCGTCCTAACGATTATAGGCATCTAAATTATTGTTTTCTCTTGAAAATTTCGATATGATCGAACTGAACTTAGCGAGTAGTAGTGAAGTAAACACACCAGGACTTGTGCTAAATTGGCACATTTCGCTTTGTTCATATTATTCCTGTATTATTCATTAGGCAATCTGTTTTCCAAGAAATTGCCCTTGACGAATAGTTCGATTCTACGATCCGCAGGGGCGTTTTCCATAAAATAAACAATTTTTATTTAATTTATGATAGTTTTGTTTCAGAAAAAACCTAAAAATCATACAAATTCCTCCTAAAATTAACTTTAATCGATATGGGTAAAATAGTCAATGGAAAACTTGACATTATCGGTTCTTGAAAAGTTTTGAATCTCCTAATTCGACATCGAAGAGGTATTTCTGCGATTGATGAAATTCACCGAGAATGTTTACTCGTTTTATTCCGTCTTATAGGAATGAACATATTGAATATGTTTTCGTGGAAATATCCCCAAATAAACTTTCTAACTGGGTCCATTACATTACCGATGAATCTGCATGTCACGACTCCATTCTGTCTAATTTACATAAAACAAAGCTACTAGTGATAAGATATAATGCTTCGATAATTAGGTATATTCGTGATGAAAAAATTTAATTTGTTTTTCCGCAATTTCCAATCATAAATCAATTGATGTATACTTCCAGGAATAATGGAAAATATCCCAAACATCATTAACAATTGCGCAGTATTTACAGGCAGTATCTATCTCCTTTTTCAAGCGTATTAGCTGGGTTCTAATACACGGTGTCACATTGAAGAGGAAAATAGTAGAAAAATGAAGATTTCGTAAAATCGCTCGAACCGTAAATTTTGCTGAGAACCACATTTTTTTTTACATGAAATCTGTCATCCAATGGGAGTTTTTCTCTTGAACGAAAATGCAGTAATTTTCATGAAAAATCTTCAGAACATCACATTTCAAACATATAATTTCAATATTATAGTTTTAAAAAATGTTTGATCAACTATAACTGAAGAATAAAAATGGGGATTTGCATTTAAAGGGATTTGTCTTGAGTGCATGATATGGCAACGTCGAATTCGGCTTTCTCGGAAAGAAAAGGACGTCAAATGTGTTACTTTGCTTAGGAAAATAGAGATAGCTATACTTCGATCTGGTTAGAGTTGAAGACAACGACCAAGGAATAGAAAAAGAAGGGCACAGACGGTCATACTGTCATATTACTGACAAATCGCAAACGGAAATTGTTTGGTTATATTGACAAAGAACACGTGTGTGCCACAGAAAAGGAATAAATATTTCATTTATTCTATAGCAGAAAAAGCTATTCTACTAAACACCGTTGTCACTTCGTGCATGCCTGGCAAATCCCAAACCACAATTATGAAATCTGATTTTGAATACTTTCTGAAGATAATTTAGGAAAATGATGAATCAAACCCAAAATAATTATGTTCAAATTTGCATTTGCAGTAATAAACCAAATTCAGGAAAAAAAACCATTATTTCATCACTGGAATACGGGAGATAGGTCATACGATCTGTTGTTGAAAAGATCTCTTTCTTTTGAATATGACCCCCCTTAATTTTTTTTTGTCATTTGATTCATTTCCGTATTACCTATTCGACTTCGACTTCGAAAATGAAATATTACCCAAATAACCTGGAGTGTACGATGATGAACCATTTCAAAAAGACAATGCAAGAGGTGAAAATTTGTTCAGAAAAACGAGATGAAGTGCTGAATAGTTCAATCTAAGAAATTCTCGAATTGAGCCCGATCAACTTCCATACAATGCTATAAAATTTGTTTAAACTTCCGCCCACACTCTGAGCATTTCGAGGGTAAATCTGCTGCCTCACATTTCCGCCTCATCATGAATTTTTAGGTATGGACTTCTCCAACCAGTGGATTGGTCTGCGGGGTACTCTAGAATGACCAGATTTTTAGATCTGACACTTCTAGACTTTATGTGGGGCCACTTGAAATCTAAAATTTTTGCTACATATGAGCGCCGACTCCGGAAGAATTAATCCAGAGAATAACCGATGAATGTAGCAGGATTATCACCGAAATACTTCGGAAAATGAGGCGGAAGTTTGTGCGAAATTTTAACCATTAAATGCGCCTCTTTGAAAGAATTACTCCAGCGAATTATCAAAGAATATTTTCGACATTTGGCACACTATTATACCGTATAAACCTCAATGGGTATCCTGAACTTCCAAAGCTTGAGATAGTTTCTAAAAAATTTCGATATTTTTTTTATTATTTTTTCAAATCATCATAAGTTCCATCATTAGTTCCCGATATATTTAGTCAATAACCCCAAATATTCAAAGGAGTATAAGCCCGAAAACGCTTGACAAATTTGGCCCATTAACGAACTGATCCGCCGAGTACAACCTAGTCGTTTAAATTTTTTTTTGAATGATAGCTTTCTTGCCATTGAAATGCGTTAGAAAATAATAATCCAAGACTTGAAATAATAAGGAATCTAGTGTTCAGGTTTTTTCTTGGTTTTCACCCCTCATATCTGAAACAGAACTCATTAAGGATTAAATAAAAATGGTTTTTATCAAAAACGCCCTTGCGGATTTCAGGATTGAAATATTTGGCAAGGTCAGTTTCATGGAAAACAGATTGCCTAACAATATAGGAACAAAACGAATAATGAACAAAACGGACTGTGATGTTTCAGCATGCAAATTTCACTCTTTCATCAGACAAACGAGAAATTGTTCAGAATTATTTCCTTTTGATTTTTCTATTTGAGCCTTCTGTCAAATTGACATTTTTATGAAATCACAGCAACACAGAGTCACTTGGTTTGAAAGTTTTTTTAATTATAAGTCTTCTTTAAGTGAATTCAGCCAAAAAGGGTCAATTTCTACAGGACAATGAGCAAAATACTCTCTCCATTTAATAAAATGCAAGAGGACTCTTTGATGCATAATACTCTCAAAATAAGCTTTAATCGATACTTAACAAGGAACCTAATTGACGAAAAAAATCATTCCTAACCTTTTTCTGAAAAGCACATTCAACTTATGTTCGTGAGGAACAGAACACCACAGTATATTAGCCTGAAGAATTCTCATTGTCAAATTCGTACCCTTTCAAGTGCAGGATCATTTCCAAACCCCCTCTGAATGTCCTTTAAATGGGACGTTCCCATTTTGAACCCCGTATCGATCTGGCGGTCAGTTTAATTTTGAATAAGGAAATGGCTCCCACTGTTACTGCTAATTTTCTAGTCCCAATTATCGTCATCGTTTCAAACCGGATTGATTTTATGCTACGATTGAAAATCTACTGTTCGTTACTAATTCATAGTTAATTGACTGTCTGTCTTTCTTGTATCATTCCGAACGAACAAAGGAGAAATCCAATTTCATTTTCGTGTTTTCCAGTGATCAAATACTGAAATAATTTAATTCGTCTTTCCGGTACCTCTATTTTCTCCATTCCGGCATATTATATTATAATGAATATTGGTTCGGCATAGCTCCATCGATTGTTTGGGGCTATTTTGTGATATCCAAGAGAATTTATAAAGACAACCATTTCAAATTCAGACAGATAAAACGTCTTCGAATCTTCAAACAAATCATCAAGAACAACCATAAACTAACCATCGTCAACAACTCAATTTTCTGAATGTCATACCTAATGTATATGTCTCTTCAGGAAAAATCAGAAACATTGATGCTGAATTCAACATAGGAACAGTTTTCAAAATAAAATTTAATTTGAGATCTACGAGGTTCATCCGGAAAATACGTATAAGGGTGGAATAATCACTTTATTTCACAGATATTCAGGTATTTCGATATGGTCTCCGTCAAAGTACTCTCCCTGAGACAAGATGCACTTCTGCCAACGCCTTTTTCACTTCTGATACGATCGCTGAGTCTTCAGTTGTGAGGCTCTTTATTTGCCGTGTCGTTTCAGCCCTGATGGCTTCCACATTCCCCAAGTGCCGCCCCCAGAGCACCATTTTGCATTTCGCAAGGAGATAAATCGGGTGAATAAGGCGGGTGTTCTGTCACGGGGATTGAGCTTCGGGCCAAAAACTCACGCACAACGAGAGACGTGTTAGCAGACGCGGCGTAGTGATCTCAAGTTTTTCTCCCAGAGTTTCGTGAACGATTGTTTTGGGGATTGACAGTTCCTCAGCTATCATTCTAACTGTCATTTGCTGGTCTTTGAGGACACAACCACGAATTCTTTCAACATTTTCCTCAGAACTCGATGTGGAGGGACGTCCTCAGCGTTGGTCATTTTTCTAATCTTCGCGGCCTTCCCGAAACCTCTTCAACCCCTTGTTGACGGTTGGTTTTGAGAATTGTTTCCGTACACTTGTTGCAAACACTCAAAAATCTCACGACCATTCTTACCTAGCTTTGCAAGAAACTTGATGTTGATGCGCTGTTTCTCAATCAAAGAGAGCTCCATGCCGATGGCAGGTAAAAAAGGGGTTACTTTCAACGAGCACACGTAAATCATACTTACTCCCAGAGGGCTTCTGCTCGAACTGAGCATTGAGGGGATTGCATAGAGGGGGGACCACCAGGCCACAACTCCACAACGCCTTAGCAGGACGCCTCAAATTTTTTATACGTATTTTCCGGACAAACCTCGTATGCTTACTGAAACCAAAACAATTAACGAGAAACAGAAATTCTCGAATAGCGAATAATGTATGTTCTACCAAATCTATCATGTAATATGATATCATGTGGGTTGTTACAGAGATACTGATGGAGGAACCAAATAACCTAAAAAGGAAAACTATAAAGTCGACCTGTATTCTGGTGAATGAAAGAAATATTTCTGCCCATTGTTTCACGAAAATAGCATTTTGGATTAATTTACTAAAATGAGAAGTAAAATTGAAGAATTTTCATCTCAAATAAATCTGCGTTATCTCTGAAATGATGGTAGTCTCTGAAACGTTACAGTATTCGATACATAGATATAAAAAAATATCCGAAAAATAATAAAAAATCCTTTCAAAATAGCCTTCGATCGATATCTGATAGAAATAGGGCTCTTCTCGAAAAAAATGTGTGTAGGTGGATAATTTTCTTGACAAAAACGAGAGAAAGTGAAGTCAGGAGCTTAAGAGCACTTCTTTGAAGTTGTTGTTGTTGCCAAATATGTATTTCTTGAGGTATTGAGGAGATATCAACGATACCGAGTGAATACCAACGGAATAGACATAAATATTCCTATATTTTCTAAACTAATTATCATAGCGAGCAAGCTGAAATGTGGTAGAGTTTTGTTGAATATTGACTCGAACTAGAACTAGATATTTTTTTACGAACAATTTTTAATATTGTATATCATCATTTGATCACAATTTAATAAATAGTTTCTAAAAGGAGGGTATTATCCAAATATCTAGAAACCAAAAATACCTGAGGAGACATCATAATTACCGGACTAGACGTTATACCCGATTTTGAGATTTCTTCATAGACTAAAAAAATAAATGCGGCAAATTAACTGATTTTTATTTCACTTCTCTAATATTTTCATATTTCAATTGAATTACTGTTTTTTTTTTCAATTTTTATTCACAGAACCATTTTGGGGAAGAATTATTAAATTAATATCACGTACTGGTTATAATTCTATTGGATACCTTGTTTATTAACACAAATAAACTCTATTATTATTATTATTATTACACAGGGTGTTCTACAAGCTCCATGACAAACTTTGGCAGATGGTAGCTGTGCTTATTCTGAACATTTCTTTTCCTATGAACATATATCTGATTCGTTTTTGTTAAGAAGATACAAGCATTTGAAAAATTATATTTTCATGTTCAAATCATAATTATAAATGGAAATTTTGATACTATACAAATTGTTCAAAATGTCCACCTTCGGCTTGAATGCAAGCTTCACGTCGACGAACTAAAGATGCCGTTACTCGGCGGATCAGATTTGGGTCGTTTCGTATTTGGTTTGCTGCATCTTGAATTCTATCAAGTAATTGTTGATGAGATTCTATTTCAACATGAAAAACAAGCTGCTTCATATGTCCCCATAATTAAAAATCTAAGGGATTCAGATCAGGCGAACGAGGTGGCCATATTATTGGTCCTCCTTGACCTATCTATTTATTCGGGAAATGTTCATTCAGCCAACTGACTACTTGTCTCCCCCTATGTGGTGGTGCACCATCGTGCTGATACCACATATTTCCTACAATGTTTAGCTCTAAGTCATCAATGAAGTCAAAAAGGTTGTGCTCCAAAAAATGAATAATTAAAATAACGTCAATTACCATATCAACCGATATTTTATGTCGGTCTACTTGATCAAAACATGGAAATAAATTTTTTCAAATGCTTCTAACTTCGAAACAAGAACGAATCAGACCTATGTTCATAGGAAAAAAAATGTTCAGAATAAGCATAGCTACCACCTGTCAAAGTTTGTCATAGAGCTTGTAGAACCCCTGTATTACTTACTTGAGTGCATATCGAAATGTAAAATATCGCATGGTGATATATTCTACAATAATATGCTATATAGATTGATAGATTTTTTCACCTTTTTCAGTTGATAATTTTCAAACGAATTTTCGGTTGGATATATGTAGTCTAGTTCTTTTGGTGTTTACTATTATTTATAGATTTTGTGTTCATACTAATCTCGAATTCTCTTTCAGTTCCTAAATTTTTTCCTCATTATAAATATTCCCTATAGAACAACAGATAATGCTCCGTTTGATATGGAATGTATTGACTCCATTTTACTTTGGTAAATTAATGATTGTGGAAAAGCATCAAATCATCCCATGACAAATTGTTGTAGAATCGATAAATCCATAGTTTTATGTTATACATAGGCACTATTTGAAACGCTTGCTCAGTATATTCATGTTGCGGTTACTAATTTCCTGGATGAATATAATTCATGGTAATCGAACCAAATTTTGACCTTAAACTATTCATTCTGTGGACATTTATCAATTGCTTGCGGAATAATTGGCATGATAGCAAATTTGCATTACCGTTGCATAAACCGAAATTGAAATAGCCGCCTAATTATGCGTTCAATGATCCCTGTTAAAGAGCAGAGAAAAATTATGAATTAATTGTCATTCAATCTTTGAGCAGTGGAGCAAAAAATCAAAAATTTTCCTAACCTTAACCCTAATCTAGAGAATGTGCTGGGTGTTGGGTTTTTTTTTGCTGCAGAAAGACATCAAAAAAAGTATTTTGGAATCGCTCCATTTCATGTTCGTATTTGTAGCCACAGGGTAGTTCGTGAGAAATGTGTCCTCGATATCCCATAAAGTGTTGACTCGATCAAATTGAAACTTCGTGGAAAGTTTTGGAATACCAACGCGCAACTCAGAGCAAAATTTGGTGTGGATCCAGTTGTTAGAAAAATTTAAAAAAAATTTATTCGAAAATTATTTAAACGAAAAATTTTTTTTCCTCTGAAAATATTGTCAATGGAAATTTGCAGAAACCTTAAAGTTAGTATTTAACAGCAATGTTCCAAATCCCATTTGAATCCGATATCTACTTCCGGAGATATGGGGAAAAAAATGTGTAAAATTTGGTTCTTATTTGAAATTTTAACGTTATTTCCGCAATATCTCAAGAATGCAATCAGATTGAAACTTCGTTACCAGATGGAGATTACCAACGCGCAACTAGGTGCAAAATTTCGTGTTGATCTAACTGTTAGAATTAGAACAAGCGCGTAAAATCTTCTGACCTCACGTCAGTGCTTTTCTAGATTTTTATTGGAGCAATCTTTTCAATTTTGAATTCATACTGACAAAATATCTTGAAATTATACACAACAGAAAAAAACACAGAGAATTCCCAGAAAGCAGTAAATAATATAACCTTTATCTGCTTTCTGACCGGGAGGGTCTTTCGAGAAGGTCCGGTCCTTCAATTAAGCGATGATTTTCAGATCCTCAGATAATCGAAGAACGCTACAGGCCCCTTATATTGGAGAATTATCTCCTATAGATTCATATTTCATCACTTTCCACTCAATAACTAATGAAATATAGGGAATAAACTGTTTAGTAGGTGATACATTTCGGGTATGAGAAAGTACGATAGGGGAATCAGTGATGGGATAAAAAGATTAGAGTGGCTTAGGGTCGAAAATATTTTCCGGCTTCACATGACGACTGTTGTGCATCGGATTTTGAGTACTGGCAGTCCTCCATATTTGAGAGCCAAGCTGGTACACCGTCGTGATGTTCATCGTGTAGCTATAAGGCACGGGCAAAGGCTTATGTTACCAAGATTTGTTTCAGCTGTGTTTCGGCGCTCTTTTACCTTCAATGCGGTGAATTTACACAATGAGTTCTTGATAGGGTGTGAGGGGATTTCTTTGGGCTCATTGCGTAGGGAACTGAAAAAGAAGCTGTCATAGACTGAAAATTATTTCTATATGTTTTTAATTTTGGTCATAGTTTAGTTGCTTGTTTGAATTCATTTAATTACTTGAAGTTTTATTAGCCGTTTATATGTTTTTTTTTCTTTAGATTAGTATTTCTTTTGTTTTTGGGGTTGAGTGGAGTAGCTGAAGCTAGACTCCGCCCCAAATGTTTGATTTATATATATATTTTTTTTCTTTTTCTTCTGTTTCAATAAAGGCACAATTATTATTTTTATTATTATTAATAAAACTAGAAGTCAGAATAGGATATTGAAATTGAAAAAACCTTCCAGAAATTGTTTATACAATGGATTATCATTTGAATTGTTCAAATCAAGGTCGAAGCATAAAAAAATGGCATCAGCAGCTCACCATCTATCACGGTTTCAATCCAATATATTAGATTAAACTATAGAATACCTCTTTGATTTTTCCTCTTCGCATGAGGGTTCCAACTTGGATATTTCACAACAATGAACTTCATGGGTCTCCAACGAGGAAATATATCGCATATTGAAGTTTGAGTTTGAATTTCAATGAACATATCCTAATGCAAATTTTTTTTTCCAGAGGTGCATTCTCCATCGTACGAAGATGTGTACAAAAATCAACAGGTCTAGAGTTTGCAGCGAAAATAATAAACACCAAAAAATTGTCAGCAAGAGGTAAGTTAAAGCATCTCGATTTTGATTTTTAAACCAATAAACACTTCAAATCCTCAGATCATTCGTTAACTTATCCCAGGCTTATATCTAATTCGTATTCTGAAACCGACTCTCTGATCCATTCGAATTCATGCCCGGTTTCGCAGTTTTCTCGCAGAGATTTCTTATCAATGAATTTCATTTGCATTCACATACAGACTACCAACTCAACGAAAATTTACTCCCTGGATCTCCATAAATCTCACTGATTTGCTCTTTCTTCAGTTCATTTCATGGAATTCGCCTACTAAGAGAAAATTAGGGTATACAACATCTATTTGAATGCAGTTAAAGCACTCGTATTTCACTCTGAATGATAAAATGTCTCTCGTAGAAATATCGTTTTTTTGCGCGCATGTTCTGGGGAACAGCGTGCCATCGTTTCGTCCGAATGATGAATAATGTGAATAATTTTCTAATTTTTTCCCGAAAATGGTCTCAAACGACTAGGTTGGACTCATTGAAGACGAATCCGCTGTCAAAATCGATTCTGTCCGGTCGGCCGACGATGCGATAACTGTCGAAAGAACCATGCTAGTGACTTGAAACTCATTGGAATGCGCCGGTAAGTTCGTTAATGGGACAGATCGGCAAAATGGTTTCGGAGGTATGGTCATTTGAAATTTTGACAATAATTTCCTGATATTTCAGGAACTACTCATGCGACTGAATTGAAATTTGACAGTTTGTTGAAGCATAACAACGCGCAACTTTTCACAAAATTGCATTGAGATCACACTGTCGGTAAATCTTATTTTTTTGCGCGCATGTTCTAGGGGAACAGCGTGCTATCGTTTTGTCCAAATGTCTGTAATTTTCGATGATTCAGCCGAAAATAGTCTCAATCGACTAGGTTGGACTCACTGATGACGAATCCGGTGTCAAAATCGATTCTGTCCGGTCGGCCGGCCGGCCGTAGACACGGTAACTGTCGACAGAAGCAAGCTAGCAACTATAAACTATCAGGTAAGGTTGCGCATCAGGATGCCGCGGTTAAGTTCGTTAATGGGCCAAATCGGTCGAATAGTTTCGGAGTTATAGGCACTTGAAGTTTTGAAGTTATTTATTTTTTATTTCAGAAACTACTTGAGCGATTGGATTCAAACTTGGCAGTTAGGTGGAGTATAATGACGCGCAACTTTGAGCCAAATTTCGTCAGGATCATGTTGTCAGTAAATTTTTTTTCCGGAAACCATTCATCATATCCAAAAAAAATTCCACTCACACTTTGAGCTTTATATTTCACAGCAGTGTTCCAAATTTCAGTTCGATACGATCATAAGTTTTGGAGATATCGGGAAAAAATATGTCAAATTTCGAGGTTTTCTTCTCGATATCGTTGATTTTTTCGGTATAACTCGAGAAATGCTGATTCAGTCCTGATAAAACTTCACAGCTAGTTTTGAGAGGCTGAAAGACAACTTTATGCGAAATTTCGTGATAATCGTGTCATTAGAACAATTTGAAAAAAAAATGTCTATGATTTTCCTATCATATCATCCTCATTAAATTCTGTAAGAAACTTCGAACTGTTATTTTTCGATGAAGTACTGGATTTCAATTCGATCTGATCTGTATTTTTGGAAATATTGGAAAAATAAAATTTTGATTGGGTATATCTACGGAATCATTGGTTGGAATTTACCCATTCACGAATTTGGCCTTCGTAATCAAGGTCCAAACCTTCTCTACAAATATCGAGTTTCTAAGTTGTTTCTTTCGGAAGTTATTGTGTTTACGCAGTCGGCCATTAGGCTGACCGTTTCTGGAAATATTGAAAAAAAATATAAAAATTTCGCGATTTTCTTCTCGATATCGTTGTTCTTTCGGGAGTAACTCACAAAATACTGATTCAATCGAAATGAAACTTGGTAGCTAGTTTGGAAACGCTGACGGGCAAATTCGTGCAAAATTTTGTGATGATCGTGACATTCAAACAATTTCGAAGGTTCAAATTTTCACTTCTACTTCACTGTGTTTATTTCTGAAATCATCCTCCGAGTGAATATGAACGAAATATGAATGAAAATGGAATTTCGAATGGATATATGTATTCGCGAAATCATCGGGTGGATTTTACCTATTCATGAATAATACGAACGAGTCTGCCGGGAGCTCCTAAGGCATCATTGATTCCCCCGATTTCCTCTGTTGAAAAATTTCAAAATGGGGGATAATGAGATATAAAATTTTGCATCCAGGCCACACTCATGTTTTTCGAAAATAAACAAGATGTTAAGTTGTAAAACTTCTCTCCGAGGCAGGGTCTTGGGCAGATAATAATGCTATTATAATTAATTCACCTTTCATAACAGCAGGGGGATGAAATGCTTTCATTCTCTCTGCATGTTTCAATCTACATAATTACATTCAGCTCTTAAAAGGCGGGTATTTAGATTCTCTGAGAAAAATAGATTACCGACGATAAAACGATGAAGAAATGCGGAAACCATCTTCAAACATTTCCTTTAGGAAGCTTCACTTATTTTTTGTAAGTTGTCGGTTTTGAAAAGAGCAAATATAAAAATATATTCGATCTAGAACTCTTCCTATTACACATTGGTTGGTAGGTATACTCTCTTATGAAATCAGTCCTTAGACCTGCGAATAGCTTTTGTAACTAGAACCCAAAGTCAAATTGCCACTCGTGGAATGTCCTAAATGTCGAACAAATTCGTCGAGAAGTATTCATGTTCCCTCATATTTTCATCAAAGCCTTATGATTCGGTTAAGTGAGGTACATGTATTCCATTCACTTTTACCAAGTCAGTCGATAGGCAATGATAGGCTGACACACTCCACTCTCTTATTATTGAGAAATGTTAGGTTAGGTTAGATATTATCCTGTCGGGTAATTACGCCGCGTTGTCCGTTCTACAAAAAGTCGTAGTAGTTACGTATGTAACTAATTCGAAACAAAGAGTCCTGGAGAATAATAGGCCGAATCATTTCAGTAGTGCCAACCATGCTCAGTTCAGGTTAAAGAAAAGCTGAACCTATTTCAAGGACCACCAATTTTATGTAGAACGACCGCTAAATTTTCGGCCAGAAAAATAACCCTTACCTCACAGAATTCAGTTATATACAGTGGAATGTCTCCATAGCAAGGGACTAGCTTTATGAAAGTTAATGGAGCACAGGTCATATTTTCAAATATACAGGGTGAATCTTTGAGTTGTACATTAATTTCAACTGAAGATTCCTCTAATCAAATAAAAAACTTGTTTCCTTTGCCAATTTTCCAGATTCGGCTCAGGTAAAAAGTTATAAGCATTTGAATATTTCTCAATATGCTAATACACTCCTGCACTTTCTTTGCAAGTTCACCACAGATATCTCTTACTGTGATCTCTTTGGCAGAATAACCAATCCAATGTTTGAAATTAAAAAAAAGGATTGAAATCTCATTTACTCACTTAATTCTTATGATTTGGTTCTTTTTGCGATATTATCTCAAGGTAAACATTTCACTACACTGGATTATTGAAACAGTGATTTTCCACTTGATATTCTTGGAATATTCGATTTCATTCCACTATAAAATTATACACAATTACATCCTCGCCCACTCTTATATTTAAAACTACATAATTATTCTTATTTTCATCAAAATTATAAATGAATTATATGAAATCAATTAACTAACCTAAACACTTCAATTGAACTCAATGGAAAGTCAGGTTCATAGACATGAAGACCTAGCCTCCATATCTATGGTATGATCATGAAATAGCATACACCTAATATTTGTAGTATAGTTCTATGCGAAATAGATAAATATTTCTGTGTACTCGTTGGTTTGGATAAATGTAGACGGAACTTAATTTACCGCCTCTACTAGCTCAGGGACGGATCCATAAAAATGAGGTAATTTCTCTAATTTTTATCAGATTTTATAACATTCAACGTTGAATATCTGCAAAATGGTGCGTTTAAGGAGGAGTTATAAGAAATAATTAAGTATTCTAAAATGATTGGAGATTCTTCATTTGCAATCTTCATGCTAATTTCATATAGTTTTATGAATCGTTTAGTCTATAACACGAAAAGTGTTCGAAGTAGGATGAAAGTGACAACTGCAGAATTTGTGTCATATTTATAGAAAACTTCACACCATTCTTCATCACATTCAGAGTCATCAAATCAAAAAAATGTTAACAGCATGTATATTTTTACCGGAGCCGAATCTGGAGAAATGGTGAATGAAAAAAGTGTTTAATTTGATGAGAGGAATCTACGGTTGAAATTTATGTACAACTTAAAGACTCACCCCTGTATATTACACGGTAATAACCGACCTCCTAAAAAAGCCCAGTCAAAGATTTTCCTGAGGACTAGGTTTTGGGAAATGACAGGTCAGGTCAATTTCATTTGACGCGGAACATCTTCTACTCGCATATTCTTGGGTGGAAACACCATTAAGAATCTTCAGTTACGATAGAAGAGACACATAATAAAGAAGATCTGATATTGTTGCGTCTATGTTCTTGGAAACGGCATGCTATCGTTAAGTCCAACTGTATGTAGTTGTATAATTCTGAGGCTTAAATGATCTCAAACTACTAGGTTTGTACTGAAGATCAGTTCGGTCACGATAATTGTCAAACAGAGCAAGCTGGCGACAGAATGTAGCGGTCAAGTTAATGGACCTAGGGCCTTACTCTTGAAATCCGATGGTAAAGAACGTTCTCTATGGCACAATCTCCCGTTCGACCTTCCTCCCATTTGTCAAAACGTCAATTCCCTATTCTTGAACATCAAGAAGCGCTATTCATGAATTCTGGGAAGAGAACAATCGTGGAAAAATTGGCGTTTCGACGCCGTTGGCAAGGAAACGCGAGCCTTTATGATGGAACGATAGAGAACGTTTATACCATCGCAGTCAAGATGGGGAGCAGTCCGAATGAGCGGTCATAGACGAACAATTATGCCAAATGTTCTAATCAATCAAAAACAAGTATTTTCGACAGACTTGAAGCTAACTTCATTCATGTAGCCAACTTTATGTATAATGAATCGACATAGACTATATTTCTGTGATATATTGTCATAATTCAAATTTGAAATCATACAGTTGTCATAAGAGTTGGGAGCGTATTTCGGAAAATTGTAAAATGGATCATTTTGGTAAAAAAAGATCACTTCCAATCAACTATAAACAGAAGGGGCTGCTCACCGACTACATAACATAAAGACCTGAAATGTACATAGGTCGGTTAAATTCAGATTATTCAAGGGAGGATATGAAAAATAACTGAAATGAAATCACACTGTTCCGAGTTGAGCTTTAGTTAATCCAAACATTTTGATGAATTTTTGATCAGATAGATAAAACAGGTTCCGTTTAGAAAGCACATCGACACCTATTTGGTATTGTAATTCTGCATCTTCCACATCTTAATTCAGTACTTCCCACATAATTGCACTCGCCATGTCCATCTTCGGGTGAAAACAGAAATCTTGTAGTGAAAGGTAATCGAGATTGTTAAGACTTAATGCCAAATAGATCAAAATTGTCAAATACCCAAAACATAATTAGCGTCCTCTATGTATCGTTCCATCACAAATCATAAGAGAAACATCGCTCGCTCTCCGTGAAGCACTCATTCATTTCAAGAATATCGTTTCCCTGAAAAACTCGTAGACACGCCCCCTTTCGATCTGATCGACTGAACGGTTTCGGAGTTATTGCCATTAGAACTTCTCGATATCTCGGGATCTGTTTGAGCGATTGGATCGAAACTTGGTAGTTACTTGAAACGTACCGACGCTCAACTACTCGAAAAATGTTGGCGGTATTGGAGGGTTAGTTGATTAAAAAAAACATCTCGAAATTTAACATTTTACTTCCAAGACATATTTTTCAGCTTTTGACGATATTCTGCACGACCCTCAACAAGTGTACCGAATTTCAGGTTGAATCGGATTCTAGTCTCGCAAATATACGGAGAAAAATGTGAAATTATGTGGTTTTTTCCAAGGTATCGTCGTTATTTCCGGAATAACCTCAAAACTACTGATTCGATCACGATGAAACTTGAAAGCTCATTGGAAACTGTTGATGCACAACTTTATGAGAATTCCATGATGATCGTGTCATTAGAACTATTAAGAAGAAAATTCCACACATGTGATTTTTAACCAACCAGAACGTGTATTTCTGACAGATCATCATCGCAACGGATGAATTTTAGTGGAAATTTTTTCCTCGTGATGGGTACCCAACAGCGAATTATAGTGGAAATTTTTTTGACGTTTATAATGACAGAATATTTTCTCAATTCGTCTGCTAATAGTGCGGATGAACTTGCGTTTCTCTCGGTTGGATCTATTTGTAGCTTCCGACGCTTAGCATTTTTTGCAGCTCTTGCGTTGACAAATTCTATGTCAGAGAATGGATTAAAGTTGCGATTATACCCTTCGAAAAATATTCCTGCAACTGCTAAGCTGTAAAGTTCCATAGACCTTTGATAACACTCTCCTTGTAGTCTTCGGAGTACTTTTTACGTATGTTGAAGGCATAGTCTTCAAGAATAAGCGCCAATTCTTCCACAGGTATATCCGCTCTGTCGAAATCATACGCTTTTTCTGCTTCCATACACTTGCCTTCGATTTCCTAGTATTCGCGGGTGTTAACTGCTTAATATTCTTGGGAATATTTTCTTTACCTTCTTGACCGAAGCGAGACATTTTTTTACGTCGTGCTGTTGTTGACGAATTCAAAACAGAAATAATTTCTAGCTTAGAGTTTCACTGAGTTGCCATGGTAACTAAAAAATCAAGTCGACAAAACCTTCCTTGTTTTGCAAGTACTTGATCAAGACGAAAATTGAGGTTGTTGGAAATAAACACATTTGGTGTGGAATTTTCTTGCCGAATACCACACGAGGTCAAATTAAATCTGGAATTTTTTTGACCTCTAGTGGCATTACTAGTGAAAATTTTTCGGAATTTTTCGAAACTATCGAGCTTCTACGTTCTTTCTTTCGGAAGTTATTGTGAGGCCGACCGAAGAGTTAACGTTCTGAGGAAATTTTGAATTTTGAGTGTCGGTATTTCATAAATGATCACAGAAGAATATTTCAATGGGATTCAGTATTTTTCGATGAAGGCAAAAACTTCCAGATTCCCGGGGGTTGATAATAAATCTCAAGAGCGAACACTACACTGTCCTGTTAAATTACTTCTTCGCACATTTCGGCAACACATGCACATTCAAGTTTCATCAAACCTCGTTAATATCTCGAGGTCAGTTACTTGTCCACGGTCTAAATGCTTTAACGTTGCCAATAGCCGAGAGACATATTACAATTCGGACATATTTCGACGTTAATAGGAGAAAATCTAGAAAAGCACTGACGTGAAGTCAGCAGTTTTTACGCGCTTGTTCACATTGCGAAATGGTGAAATTTTAATGAAATATAAAAATTTTCGAAAAAAAAAATATTTTTCGAATTTTTCCATGGATAATTTTTTTTATTGACACTGTGCATCTTTCAACCGAGTTTCATTTCGATCAGATAAATATTTTTCGAGTAATTAAAAATCAAAATTTCAAATGGATGTTGCACAAAAACCATCGGGCAGATTTAGCCCATTAACGAACTCAACCGAGATATTCAGGATCTTAACCTAACCTGTGAATTTCGAGACCCTAGGTCTTTTCTTTCGAGAGTTACAGCGCACACGGCCGGCCGGACGGACAGAATCAATTTCGACAACGGATTCTTCATCAGGGAGTCCAACCTGGTCGTTTTGGACCAATTTCTGCTCAAAATTCGAAAATTACTGACATCGTGACGAAATGATAAAGCTCTGTTCCCGTAAAAACGGGGTGTCGTTCTGCAGGCTTTAGCGATTATTTTTTGAAATTTTTTTTGGATTTACCTGCTTGTCCCGTGAGAATGCTCCATTTCAGTCATTTTTCCATTTTTCACTTCATTTCAGTTTTAATTTTTCCGGAAATTCTTGAATGTAAAAAGCGGCAACATTGCGCATTCTTACAATTTTTTTCAACCATTTGAACCAAAGAAAGTTTTTGAATGCTGGTCTCCAAAAGTAACCCCGTTATATTCAAGGTATTATTTGCTCTAAATGTAAATTTATGGTCGAATCAAACATCCTTTCCATCTCACTTACCATTTCTTCACAATACTCTTAAACATTCAAGGAAGCCCTGAAGTCAAAAAATTGAATTTTGAGGTGCGTTTACGTTTCCATAATTTTCCTGATATATTTTTCGCGACCCTCACTCTTTCCTCAACATTTTTGCATTGTTATTTCAAGAGGTAGGAGATCGCTGCCTCCGTTTGTACGGAGGGGCACGATCTTCACGGTGTATTCAATAAAAAATTCCCTTTTTCTCCAGAGTAAACGAGGTTAAGGAGTCGATCAATAATTTGATTAGCATCACTGAGACAGCACTCTCAATGCGGATGGTTCGGAAAGCCCTTTTCGGGATAAATAATTGAAGAATACCGACAATTCAGGAACTATCTAGATCTTTGTGAATGTGGAATATTTCCTACGGTAATTTGCTTCAGGTACTTACTATTCCAGACAATGTAGGATATCTCTGAACAGACTTACTTCTTCGAGGGAGAACGGGAACGATTCTTTAATGAATTAGGACTGTTATATATCTATTAAAGCTTATTCTGGTAGGATTTTGCAGCATTTTGTGGGTTTTTTCTGGGTTTTCACTCTATATATATATTCTTTTGAGATGAGCATTACATTTTTTTTATCAAACAATTTGTGTCATAACAGTATTAGCAGAGGAAATGTAACGGGGTACCATACATTTTTACGTATGATACAAGAGCACAGATAAAAACCTCAGGAAAAACTCTGTCTCCCCGTATAAGTGTAATGAAATTGTTGTTTTTTATTGAAGGGCTTCTTTTTCATCGACAAAATTTCCTCCTTCCTATGCGATGCAGGTTGAAATCTTGGAAACATACCTGAAAACACAAAAGGAGACGAAAAAACTAATATGAACTAGTAAATGATTTAGTACTCATTAAATTAATTTGAAGTTCGCAATCCATCTCAAAAAAGAATCAGACACCAAATGAATTGCCTCGAAACCATCGTCAAATTTATATATTGGACAAGTATTTACTAAATGTTCTATTGTTTCCTCTTCTTCTCCGCACTCGCACCTTGGACTTTCGACCGAATTCCATTTGAAGAGGAAACTATTACAGCGACCATGACCGGTTCTAAGTCGATTCAAAATGCACCAAATTTTCCTAGGAAGATTGAAACCATGAACTTTTTCTAAAGGATCGCTGATCAAACCTTTGTTAAAAACATTACACGAATTCCATTCCGAACGCCAAATTTCTTTGTCACTTTTATTGGTGTGAAGAAAATCGTTGATCCATAAAGGTTCACGAGATTTCAATCTAGCAATTTTAGAATCCGGAATATAAGACATGATTGGGAATAAATTCGGAAAGGAACGATATTTATCCCAAGACTTTATCACTGCAACCTGTCTACGAATATGGGGCGGTACAATATTTGAGAGAACTGGTAACCACTGTAAAGGTGTAGATCTTATGGTCCCACTAATGATTCTCATAGCAACATTAAGCTGTACATCTATTTTACTAACATGAACGCTATTAAACCAAACCGAACAACAATATTCAGCAGCAGAAAAAACCAAAGCCAAAGCTGCGGTACGAAGAGTTGTAGGGTCAGCCCCCCATGAAGAACCAGCTAGTTTTTGAAGAATATTATTCCTAGATTTCAACTTCATGCGTAAGTTTTCACTCTGAGTATCTGAAACAGAACTATCAAAAATCGAATAAAATTTTTTTTCATGGAAAACCATGATTTAGGTCTATCAAGTTTTTTCACTTAAAACTGACGCAGGTAGTCGTGAAATATCGGCAATGTCAAAATAATTCTACTCCCACTAGTCTCAATCTCAATATAATCATCACGCTTGAAAACTAAAAATGACGAAGGTATTTTTGAAGAAGCAGAGACAAAGTATCAGAAAGTGCTATGTAGAATTGAAATCTGCTTTTTCTGATAGTATCCCTGATGATTCAGAATCAATGATTTTATCACAAGCTATCCAACATTTTCATAATGAATTATTTCAAGTCGTGCAGTAAGGTATTTTAATGTCTTCTGTAGACTTATTTCTTGAGAATTATGAAGAGTAGGGAATTCCATAGGTTTATCTGTTCGTTTAGAAGTTTCACTGCAGTGTTATTAGAGTACTTTAGTTTTTTTTTGCGAATGAAGTATCACAAAGTAACGGACTACTCTATTCATTATTTTTCAGTAAAATTTCAACACTCGATTCTTGATTTCCGTACAAGAAAATAGTATAACTGAATCTTCCAACCATGTTTATATACGTGAAATATTTCCAGTATTTACAGAGAAAAAAGTTTCTTCAACATTCAATTTCGGAATTATTGAATTCACATAATATTTTCCCAAATTCATTATTTTCCCAAAGTGAATTCACACTTTGAGAAACACGTAACTACTACGACCTCTATGTTGAGAGGACAACGTTGTGTAATTATCTGACAGAAAAATGACTATAACCTAACATTTTCAAAATATACCCGGTGAAATTTGTCAGAATGTCATGGCCAACCGGGATAGTTCATAAAAGTGGATGGAGTATAATGAACATTACTAGAACAATACAAACGATAAACAAAGCGTCTATGTTCGCTTTGTTTATCGTTAGAATTGTTCCAGTATTGTTCATTAGGCAATCTGTTTTCCAAGAAACTGCTCTTGACAAATGGTACAATCCGCAAGGTAGTTTTCCATAGAAAATCAATTTCTATTAAATTTTTAATAGTTCTGTTTCAGATATTGGGAGTGAAAACCCCACAAAAAGCACTATTACAGTACTATAGTTTTGATAAACTCAACAGCATCCGAATCTCGAATTCGTGAATGGATAAAATCCGCCCAATGATTCCGTAGATATATACCCTTCATTTTTCCAACATTTCCAACAATACATATTATATCGCATTGGAATCCAGTACTTGATTGAAAAATTACAGTCGAAGGGTTCATACAGAATTTCGTGGAGATAATATGATCAGAAAATCGCAGAATAATGAATATTCGAAAAAAAAATATCGAAGTTTTTTTCTTTTCGAATTGTTGTAATCACATGATAATCAGGAAATTTTGCACAAGGTTGCTCATCAGCATTTCTGAACTAGTTACCTAGTTTCATCATGATTAAATGAGTATATTTCTAGTTATTTTGGAAAAAACAACGACACCGAGGAAAAAACCACCAAATTTGACATATTTTTTCAAACATCTCCAATAATTGAAACCTTATCGGAATGGAATTTGGTACACTGCTCTGAAATGAGAAGTTCGAGGTACGAGCAAATTTTTTTCAAAGATGGTGGTAGTAACTCGTGAAGGCAGCAGCTTTTAAGCGCTTGTGCACATTGCGAAATGACTAGTTGGAAATTTCAATTAAATTTAAATGAATTATGAAAATTTTCACAACAAAAAATTTATTTTTTCAAATTTTTCCAAGGAGAATTCTTTTTATTGATACTGTCCATCCTCCAATCAAGTTTCATTTCGCTCAGATAAATATTTTTCGAGTTATTGAAAAATCGAAATTTCAATTGGCTGTAACACGAAAACCATTCGGCAGATTTTTCCCATTGAGGAACTTGACTGAGAGAGGAGGATCAAAACCTAACCTGAAAATTTCAAGACTCTAGGTCTTTCTTTTCGGAAGTTTCAGCACACACGGCGGCCGGGCGGACAGAATTGAATTTGACCACGGATTCTTCATCAGGGAGTTCAACTCAATCGTTTAAGACCATTTTCGGCTCAAAATTCGAAAATTACAGACATCGTGACGAAATGATAACGCGCTGTTCCCTAGAACAATCGCGTAAAGAACGATCTCAACAAAATTGCAAGAAGTTGGGTGTCATTTTGCTCCAACTAACTTCAAGTTTCTATTCAATCGCTAAAGTAGTTCCTGAAATATCAAGGAAATATCATCGAAATTCCAATTGGCTGTTCCTCCGAAACCGTTGGGTTGATTTGCCCCAACCGCAGCATTCTGATGCGCAACCTACCCTGAAATTTCGAACATTGTTCAATATAAAACAGAAAAATTAAAAAAAATCTCTTTCAATTTCTTCGATACTGCTCTACTCTAAATCGAGATAACGAATCATCTGTTTGATTAAAGATGCAAAAATGTGAGAATTCGAAACAGCATGCTTTTCTGCACCTTGAGGATGAGCGGTCATGAAAACCTCACATTTTCACGGGAGAATGCAAGGTGAAGGAAGAATATGTGTGCCTTAACATCTCAATGCAGGGTTCTAATCGGATATTTAAAGCGACATAATATTGGATTATGATATTCAGCCCAGCTCTTATTACACTAAACCATCCTTATATATGATGAGCATGTTTTTAATGGGTTTAAATTTTAGTAACTGTTGATGGACGTCGTTTTATTCTTGACGCATATACAGGGTCTTTCACGAGGAACCTCACCCATATTTATACGGGAAACTACTGAACGTATTTTCATGAAATTCAGCACTTATAAGTATTTCACGATGCTGATGAAATCTAAAATATTTTCAAGGCATGAGCACCTCCGGTTTTTCCGGAAATGACGTCAATTTCCGTTTTTCAAATTAGAACACCATTTTTTTATTGCAGAAATAGATTCCTTAGAAAATTTCAATTTATTTTGATGTAACATTCTTCAGTTTTGGTTGGAAAATTCTCTCTGAGCGGGAAAATTCGAAAAAAAAATCGAAAATAGAGCTCCGCTGAAACAAGAATAACTTCGAGGTTTTTGGATGGAAAATTTTCATTTTTGGGATTTTTCAAGATGTAAGATTGATGTATCCACTTTGAAAATCGAAATCGCGATTCATGATACAGGGGGTGAAAAAATCGCTTTCAAAGTTAGGGATGACAAAATCGTGAAAAATCAATTTTTTCAAATTAGAACCCCATTTTTTTATGGCAGATATTGAATCTACGTTAAAAAATAATGTGAGTGTATGCATCACACCCTTGCCCTAAAGTGGATATTTTCTGAGTTATTCACAAAAAACTGTTTTTCGTCTTGAATTTTCAGCTATTTCTTTTCCCTTCACGCCAAAAAGATGACATTTTCAGGAACTGTTACTTAAACCATGTTTTAGATTTTACTACCCTAATATGCAAGAGAAAAAAGTTACAGGTTGTTCCTAAATAGATGGCGAATTTGGATTCGAATTTGTATCGGAAACCTCTTTATTTCAACTAATCGGCCATCGGTTTTCTCTCCAGTGATAAATAAATAATTCCTTATGAACCATATGCAAAAACTTACTATGTTTTACATTATTTTTTTTTAATGATAGATATCATTAATTACATCTGCCAAATTCCTCTTTATTCAGTAGCATTTTGTGTTTACTATTAATTTGGTGATAATTCGTATTAAGTTATAAAATCGATCACTATGCCTAATTTTACCAATGAAGATTATTTAAATCTCATTCTAATTCATGGAGAATGTAATAAAGTTGTAGATAGAACGATTCGACTGTTCATTGAGAGGTTTCCTGACCGACCCAGACCAACGAGAGATACCATTAACAGAACCATGACAAACTTGAGAAATGTCGGATCTTTCGTTAAGAAAACTACACACAGAGAAAAAAGTGTAGTAGAAGATGAGAACAACGAAATTACAGTTCTTGCATATTTTCGTGTGAATCCTCAAAATTCTCTCAAAGATGCCGAGATTGATATGGGATTATCTCAATCGAGTGTTTGGAGAATATTAAAAAAACATAAAATGCACCCATATAAATTCAATAGGGCACAGCATTTGAAGGAAACTGATTTCGTCAGGAGAACAGAGTTTTGCGAAGCTATGATGATTCGATTTCAAGAGAATGAAAACTTTTTGGACTGTATAATTTGGACAGATGAATCTAAATTCACAAAGAATGGTTCTTTCAATAGGCATAACAGTCATTATTGGGATGAAGAGAACAACCACCACTTCAGACAATGGAACTTTCAAGAGACCTACACATGTTTGCATTATTTAAAGAATGTTCTCCCTTAGGAGATAGATATTCTGACATATTGACTCAAATAATTGAGCCGCTAGTACAGAACCATAATGACTTATGGTATCAACAAGATGGCGCGCCTCCACACAATTCACTCAATGTGTCAAATATCCTCTACAGGCTATTTGAAGATCGATGGTTGGCGAACAATGGTCCACATCTTTGGCCACCACGTTCTCCCGATTTAACTCCTTTAGACTATTATGTTTGGGGTAGGATAAAAAATATTGTCTACTCAACTCCCCTGACTGATAAAGAGGACTGCATAGAACGAGTCAGAAATGCGTTCAGGTTTGTTTAGATTTTTAGATTCATAGTTTTGAAACTCAATTTGGTTTTTAAACACTTTTGAAGATCTCTTCCTCCCGATGAAATAAGAAGAGCAACGCACGAAGCATTCCTGAGACGTATAAATAAATGTCTAGAAATTAACGGTCAAAACTTTGAGCATCTTCTCTAGTTATAACTGCGAGAGTTTGCCATGGTTCTCCTAATAGTAACTTGTTCAAGAAGGGGTGAAAAATCTACAGCATGGTTCAAATAACAGTTCCTGAAAATTTAATCTTTTTGGCGTGAAGGGAAAAGAAATAGCTGAAAATTCAAGACGAAAAACAGTTTTTTGTGAATAACTCAGAAAATATCCATTTTAGGGCAAGGGTGTGATGCATACACTCACATTATTTTTTAACGTAGATTCAATATCTGCCATAAAAAAATGGGGTTCTAATTTGAAAAAATTGATTTTTCACGATTTTGTCATCCCTAACTTTGAAAGCGATTTTTTCACCCCCTGTATCATGAATCGCGATTTCGATTTTTGAAGTGGATACATCAATCTTACATCTTGAAAAATCCCAAAAATGAAAATTTTCCATCCAAAAACCTCGAAGTTATTCTTGTTTCAGCGGAGCTCTATTTTCGATTTTTTTTTCGAATTTTCCCGCTCAGAGAGAATTTTCCAACCAAAACTGAAAAATGTTACATCAAAATAAATTGAAATTTTCTGAGGAATCTATTTCTGCAATAAAAAAATGGTGTTCTTATTTGAAAAACGGAAGTTGACTTCATTTCCGGAAAAACCGGTGGTGCTCATGCCTTAAAAATATTTTAGATTTCATCAGCATCGTGAAATACTTATAAGTGCTGAATTTCATGAAAATACGTTCAGTAGTTTCCCGTATAAATATGGGTGAGGTTCCTCGTGAAAGACCCTGTATATCGCAGCATTTTTATCTATATTATCTAATATGTATCATAATTTTTTCAGATTTCCAAAAATTGGAACGAGAAGCCAGAATTTGCAGAAAGTTACAACATCCAAATATAGGTAATGTTTTAATTTAATTCACTCCGACAATCACTTGACATTTATTCACGATTGTGATGACATTTTACGGTTTATTTGTAATAAGTGGCACTTGTTATGGAGTTAACAGTCCATAGCAACTCCCTTCAGCAAATACCGGACTATTATATTTAGGTTCAGGTTTTTTCTTGACAAAAAAATGAGTTTATCATAACCGGGCCTTTTACAAAGTTGCGTTGGTGTTTTACTGTAATAACGTGATTTTTTCATTATTCAGTATTAATACGTAGCTTTTTCGGTCCTGCATGGATTGTTTGATAAACAAATTTGTTAATATATTCTGATACAAACGAAAGAACAAAGGTTTGTTCGTTGTACTTACATGAACTACACTAATTACACAAACTCCACTGATACTGTTCGGTGTGTTTTGTTGTGAACTTGCTCTCTGCTCAGTGTTGTCACAGATTACGTGTGCAGTGCATAGAGTGAGGTTATCTTCTGTGATGGTTATGCGTGAATATAATTCATAATCACAGACGTCTGTGGTTGTCTCTGATTTCTGGTTGGACGAGCTTTGTTCTCTATGTGTGGTTTTTTTTGGACGAAATTAATTTTCATCATATCGTTATTTAAAATGGAATTTTTGTCCGTGGCGACTTTAGAAAAACTTCACGACAAATCTACATCACCTCGATGTGGTCGCAAAAAAAGAGAAGCATAGAATTCTGTCATCTTGGGTTAGCGTAAAATCATCATATATTTGTATTCTGTGAGAATCATAGAACATCAATATGTTGCACTAAGTCCACTCATTCAGTTATCTGTGACTACACTGAGCTGCACTGAGAATTGGAAGTCAGTGGAGTTGGTGTAGTTAGTGTAGTTCATGCAGGTACAACGAACAAACCTTATATCATCATACAAAGGCCGGATATGTCAACTTACCTCAAATACCAGGAATCTATCTTTGAGATGGAATTCGAAAATTACTCTTTGATAATTCGATAGTCGCTGTAATGATATTCAATGTTCGTTTGTATTAAGTGGCATTACTATTCAATGAAATACTCAGATTCGCTACCTATAAATATAAATAAGGTCCATAATTTTGTCTCTTTTTCCGATAAATTCTCGAATATCATTATAATACATTTCCTTGATTTTTGCGCAGGTAGTTCTGCTCACTTACAGTCCATTTAACAAAACATTAACAGCGGATTAGCACGTTGACTTCAGTTTGACCTCGATGGTTTGGCTGAAACCAAATATATAATTTACTGTTGTTTGATGAAATCGAGTCCTTAATTGTACAATCGAAGTTTATGGAATCCGGTCGTCGGGGTTGTAAGATTTACCCTTCAACCCCAAGTTACATCCACTGGTACAATTTCATTGTCAATAATTGGTGAATTGTAAACAGTAAACTAGTGCTTATCTCGAGTTTACACTGAAGTGAACATGTATTCCTGGCGCTTTCTCAATAGTATCATAAATATCATTGAACAAAGTTGAAGAAACATACGCATCATCAGTAGGATACATTATTTGTCCATGTATCCCAGCATTACTGACGTTTTTCGAGTGAAATATCTGATTGCAATATATTTAAAGTGAATTGTTCGTGAGCAGAATGAGATATTTTACTGTTTCGTGGAAATTCTAATAACAGAAGTATGACAGTTTGAACGTGATTTTATGTTCTGCAATTTTCGGTGAAATTCATAAAATGAAAATTATACACTGATGAAGAATCCGGTGCCGTTATCGATTCTGGCCGGCCAATGACACTTTTTCCAGTAAAATTTTGGGTCCAAAACGCGGTCCTAGAATTGTCAACTATTGTCCTACTTGGCTCTGTAAACGGTGAAGGCGCTAAGGTCGCTTTGTCGAGTGCATACAATTAATTCCACTGAATAAAAATGAATTGAGCTATAATCTGATGAAACTATTTCCCAAAATATGAATCAGATATTTCGAATGATGGATTATTACTAATATATAATAGAAGTTTAACAAATGTGGAACATCTAATCATTAATTTTATGAAATATGCGTATAAGGGAATAAGGTGCAATGTGGATACAAGAAGTCATTTCGAAGCCGAAACAAAGGTGAATTCGGAACGAGAGATTGATATTACTCATGGATTTCATTGGATAGTTTGGATCTTCTTTTATAAAAATATGGTTTATAAATTTTGTATGTACCTATTGATGAACACCTATTCAATTCAAAACTTATGAATTTTGTTACATACTTATGAAAATATCTATCTGTTTACTATTATTGAAATATGAATTTTCACTTTGCTGTTCATGTTCATACGAATTTATCAAATCATTGTTTGAACAATGGTAGTATCTCTATCGTTCCAAATGATTTCTTGAGGTTATTTTGAAAATACAACTCTGAAAGACTTCTTCCCATGAACTTAATATTGAGATAATAAAGACCTCTTGTAATAAACAGGTATTCAAAAATATCAAGTTCAGACGAAGGAAACCCTTGTATATACTATCGTCATTCTGACTGAATGAAATGAATTTATTTTCGGAAGTTCCTGAATATAATGTATGGTCCAACTCGGCAAATCAGAAGGAAGTTCTGATTTGACTAGTTTTGATATGACAGGTCGGTAACTTTCGTAAATATTCCAGATTTTATATGGCAGGGTTTCCTATGCCGGCATCTATCGGCGAAAACTGAAGTAGGACAACAAAGCCGTATGTTGACAACGTTTGGACCTCCTTTCGGACCCAAAATATGTCAAATAGTGTCCGCACCATATTTATTCTATGCATCTCTCCCTGAATGTATTCACACCTTATTAATTCAGCATAGTTCAGAATTACATTCCTTCCTATTTTTCTCGTATTGCCAATTTAATCAGCTTTGAAATTTCAATCGGAAAATGTTTTCCCAAAAGAAAACGGCTTACATCTGGAATGAGTAATAACAGTTATGTGGGCCATTCCCATAAAGTTTCACACAGAAGCAGGAAAATTGAGTCGTTCAACTTTGTTTGCAATCGCTGGCTCTGCCAACTCGTAAAAACTGAATTTTCCAGTCAACATTGCGATCCAGAACAGCAAACTTCTGTTCGTCTGGACAGAAGGAACCAAATTAAGTCTCTCATCCCAATAGTTCAAAGCAACTCCGGGAATTCACGAACAAGAGAGGGGAATTATTGAACAAGTTCTTCCATCGGAATCGTACGCTTTCTGCAAGCGTATGATTCCGTAGAAAGCGTAAGCTCTCAGCTAAAGATGGCTGTATACAGAGCGAGTCTCTAACTTGGAATGAATTCAGTAAATCAGAACTAGTTTTTTTGTTGTCAATATGCTCGGACTGGTCTTTTGAATTGCGCTATTTTTAATGCAAGAAAATTTTACGCTATTTACCCGAATTGTCATGATGTCATCAACCATTATTTAGATGGTAATACTGATTTTATGACTATTTCCAAAGAATTTAATCGAGTAACACATGCTTTCCAACTATTAAATTTTCATTTGTTTCGAAATGGAAGAAATCTGATCGTTCATGATGTTATCAGTTAGTTAATGAACAATATTTTGAGCATCGATTGTATATGAGGTTATGTCAGATGGACCGGTCTATAGTGTAGGCCATCAAATAGTGTGGCAATATATTCACCTTCTTCTACAGATCAATTGAGCCAAGAACAAATAAAGGGTGTTTCAAATTGCGCGGTTTTTTTTCAAGAATAAATAAAATATAAATGGCGCACTGAATTGGCCTGGGTATTTTGACATTTAAGAAGTGTTATGTATGACATTTATGAAAATGGCTTCGTACACAATACAACAACGCGTTCAAATTGTTGAATTATTTTATGGAAATCAGCGTTCTGTGAAAAGTGTTTTTAGATAATTACGTGATTTTATGGATGACATAATCGTCCATCTCAAAGCCCTTTTGGTCGAAATATTAAAAAATTTCAAGAGACTCTGGTTCGGTGGAAGATCAAAAATATTGATTTGGTTCGTGGAAGCGTTGCTGAAGACCCTGGAATGTTTATAAGACGACGTTCACAACAAGTGGGTCCACAGCATGGCGTATTTTATACAAGGATTTAGCTCTAATGGCATATAAGGTTTAAATAACACAGGAACTAAAGCCATTAGATCATTTAAAACGTCATTCATTTGTCAATTTCATCAATGAACAGCCAGCAAATTTTTCCGATGAGGCACATTTTCAACTTGGTGGCTTTGTTAATAAACAAAATTGTCGTATTTGGGGTGCGGAAAATCCAGGAATTATTCATGAAAAACCAATGCATCCTATACGAGTTTGGTTGTTTGGTGCGCATTATGGTCAGGGGGTGTAATTGGACCTTACTTCTTCGAAAATGCTGCTGGTGAAGCTATAACTACCAATGGTGATCGATACCGTCGAATGATAATCGAATTTTTGTGGCCTGAATGAATGAATATTGATCTAGAGGCCATTTGGTTCCAATAAGATGGCGCTACACCTCACTTTGACTCAATTGATTTATTGGGACAAAAACTTCCGGGACGAATAATCTCCAGAAACGGTGATGTCAATTGGCCACCAAGATCATGTGAATCGACACCGATGGACTATTTTCTTTGGGGTTATGTGAAAATCCAGTTCTATAAGAATAATACACAATCGATTCCTGAACTGAAGGATGAAATCATTCGTGTCATTAGTGAGATAGATCCTCAATTATGTCAAAATGTCATTGACAAATTTAACAAAAGAGTAGACGTCTGAAGAGCTGCAAGAGGAGGCCATTTGACAGATATTATTTTTCGTATATAAATGTCATAATTGATACTTCAATTACCAAAAAAAAGTTTTTGAGAATGAATGCAAATTATGTGTTATATCTCAATAGGAAGATTCAGAAGCCCTTCTGCATTCTGCCGAATGAAGAAAATAATTTCGCATATTTTTCGGAAATGGACCATATTTGGCTGAATTTAATAAAGAGAAGTAGAAATGAAAAATTTTCATATGAAGTGAATCTGCTTCGCTGTGATTTTCGAAAATGTTAATTTGACAAAGTTTCGAAATACCAAACTATTGTATAATTCTGCAAATTTTATCTTTATTGTCTGATGATGGAGTCAGATATGAACTTTGAAACGTTACAGTTCATTTCTTCAATCGTTCCGATAACGTTTCAGGTATTCAGATTGAGAACCTACAAAAATATTGAAGAATAAATAGTTGGATTGTTAAGTGTTGCTATATGCTGAAGGAGTTCCTATTCAATCAATATAGTTTCAAATATTAAATTCAAACGAGTCTACTTAGTAAAGGCTTTGAACACAATCATTGATCAGATTTCTTCCTATTCGAAATGAATAGGAGAATTGTCATTTGAAACAGTCATAATGACGTGATATTGTGAATCGTGGACATATCTCATATTAAAAAATGTATCTAAGCATATTTCTCATAAAAACAACTGTCTTTGATACAACGAATTTATTATCAAGTTGTAGATTCGCACTGTATACCTATAGATGATGTTTGTGGTGACTGTTCATGAGTAATCATAATGTTTAAGTAGAATCCCACTATTTTGATAGAAAATTACTCATAATATTTTTGTGAAGTTATTAACAAAGAGATAAAACTTAACACCACCAAATACGCGGTCTCGCATACAGAATTGCATATTATATGAAATTCTGTCGAATTCCCGAAATTATTATACGATGAGTATACCGCTATCAGATTGCATCAGATTTGAAATCTGCCGATCCTGCATTAGCTATTCTTCAAAATTATTGAATGAGGGACAAATCACGCAGAGTCTGATTTTGAAGTCGAAAAAAAATTTCGCCTTCTATAGCAGGAAACGGGAAGTTTGAAATTACCAATAGGCAATTAGTCATCTGTATCCGAAGGTTCGAAGTACTTATGTGAATTCAAATAATCGGTCATGCACAGAAACGATCCTGGGTCCTCCACCATTTTGCAGCGCGAAAAACTGAATATTTGGTTTGAGTATTGAACTTTTACATGGATGTACACATGATTAATGTAGAAGACACTGAGAAGAAACACACTATTCTTGAATATTTCATCTTAATCCATCGATTTCGTTTTAAAGAATCCATCATCAGGCCAATTGAACTGATACATATTACAAGATTTTGCCGAGAAGTACACTTGAAATTGTTTCACAATGGAAAACACATCACTATTACTATTTGCTAAAAGAGGCGAAAATATAGCTGAGAAGATTCGATTGTCAACTGAAAAAATAAATAATTCAATTCATAGAAGTCAAGAAAATTTAATTAATTTCTGATTTACGATTTTTGGTTTATTATTCGATACGATCAAATAATAAACCTTAGTGATCGATCAAAAAAAAATAAATTACCCCTACTGAAAATTTCACAGTTAACACTAGTACTAATAAAAAAGATCGGTTGTCCGGGGCTTTCCCCTGAAAGTACTGAACCGAAATCCGTGAAACTTGGTAGAAAAATCGTGTGTCGCTCGAGATTGATCCTTCAAGCCTTTAAGCAGGATCGGTATACCCGAAGGGGTCAAAATTGGGGGTAGGGGGAAAACAACTTACCTCCGAATTTTCATAAGACTCTCAATGTTGATTACTGTTGCATAACTCAACCTAAAATGTTCACTCGGATGATTTCTGAGCAGTATTCCTTGAGTCATAAGGAAAAACGCTGCAAATTATGTTATGAATAATATACAGAGTGTAACAGCCCAATGGAATAAATTCGATAACGAATAAATGAGGGCGTGTTGGGAAAAACGCTCAGGAACACGTCGATTTGCAATTTTAAATGCGCATATTTTTCAAGAAAATAATATTATGTAGGGTGTTCCATGTGACCGTGGCCAATACCAACTTTCTTATTTCAAATGCAACCCCATGTATATTATATATTTTTTGGATTCTTCAGAGAATTCTTGACACAATTCATGCACAATGTCCTATACCTATCTTTAACTATTTCGGAAATATTAAGTGTTTTCAGATTTAGTGCAAAAATCAACGTTTTAAATAAAAATTATTTTATTTCACAAATTCGGTACACTTAAACCTAATAAGTAATACTGATTATTTCTTTATAATTGAAAAAAAAAAAAAAACATTAATGTCAATGTAGGAAATGTTCAAAATGCTCGCCGCGAACGTCTTGGCAACATGCTAATCTGATGTAGAATTGTCTTCTAACGTTACTCAACATTTCAGGCGTGACTGATATAATCGCAAGCGTGATTCGGTTTTTTAGGTCATCCAAGTTTAAGGGTTTTTTTATTTTTTAAATTTCTTCTCAGTAATGGTTTTTGCTTACATTCTTCATATCAAGAGATAAATGGGAAATAAGTATGTAGTGTAATGTATCGAATTTGTGAACTAAAATAATTTTCATTTAAAATGTTAAATTTTGTAAAAAATCTGAAAACACTTAATATTTCCGAAAAAGTTGAAGATAGGTATAGGACATTGTACATGAATTATGTCTAGAATTTTCTGAAGAATCCAAAAAATAAATAATATACAGGGAGTTACATTTGAAATAAGAAAGTTGGTATTGGCCACGGTCGCATGGAACACCCTATATAATTTTATTTTCTTGAAAACTATGCGCATTTTAAATTACAAATCGACGTATCCGAGCTTTTTCTCCAGCACGCCCTCATTTATTCGTTATCGAATTTATTCCATTTGGCTGTTACACTCTGTATAAGTTTTATTTTAGATATAAATATTATTGGGTTATTTAACTAAGAAAATAATGAACACTTGTGTAAAATTTGGAGCATTTTTTGGGTCGGCAATCCTGAACCTGCCCCATCTGGCTAACCGCCCCTTGTTGTCTTTCGATATTCATATTTTGTGGAGAATTCAACTCTATCTGTGAGACCAGATATGTATTCAACATCTCTCGCGAAAAATAACAATCTTATTCTTCTAGGAAAAATCCACTTAAATGGCGCCAGTTTTGCTACATTCGTTCTTCGGGTATTGACCTTATTTCGCAAACTCCCTTGCTGAGATCGGAACTTTTGGCCGCAATCTGGCTGCCATGATGAATGGAGTAACATGGATACGAAAACGGTTTTTTTTTCATTGAGTGTGACAGTTTATTCGCAAGAATACGTCGTGCGGAAACTGATTGGCCTGATTTGGGTCCAAAACTAGTCAGGTCAGGGCTCATCTTATCTTATTCTGACAAATTTAAGTTATAATGATCAATTTGATGCAGGCAGAATCAAAGTATGTAAGGTACCCATCATCTCTACATGTATTCGGAACTTATTTCATCATCATTATGTTCGAGGATGATAAATCTTCCGGAGTTTCATAATCAAAAACGTTGGATACGATCAATTCTTCAATTTCATCAATATACTTATGACAAGTTCCATAAGTATGCAATAAAGTTGAAGCAATTCGGTTGAATTTATTCGCCTCTTGTACGTACAAAAATGTTTAAAATTTTCTGCTGTGTTTCCGGTATAACCGGAATTATTTGTATTTACTTAACAAATTCAGGATGGTTTTGCCTATTCGCCAGCCACATTAATGGTTTAAAAACGTCCTTCTTTTTTGGTTTTGGTGATATCCGTCGTTGAAATTTTTGGAGAGACAACCTGTTCATACAGGGTGTTCCTAAATTGTAGGTACAAACGGAAGGGAAAGATTCCTCGCATAAATTTAAGGAAAAAGGTCCCTTAGAGATATGGGACTGCAAACGTTTCGTTTTTTTGAGATACAGGGTGTCAAAGCTTGAATTTTTTCCAAGTTTTTTTCTTGTAATATCCACACTTCAAAAGATGATTTTACGAATTTTTATGAATCATTGCTACAGGTCAGAAAACACTGACCTCGGTTAAGTTCGTTAATGGGCCAAATTCGCCGAATGGTTTTTGTGTTAAAACCATTTGAAATTTTGATTTTTCAATAACTCGAAAAATATTTATCTGTTCGAAAAAACTTGGTTGGAAGATGAACAGTGTCAATAAAAAAAATTATCTATGGAAAAATTCGAAAAAAAAATTTTTTTTTTCAAAATTTAATATTTCATTTCAATTTCACTGAAATTTCCAAGTCGCCATTTCGCAATGTGAAAAAGCGCGTAAAAGCTGCTGACTTGACGTCAGTGCTCTTCTAGGGTTTTTGCCTAAAAGTCACGTGAGGAATCTCCCATATTCGTTTGTGCCACTTATTTATAGGAACACCCTGTATATCCTTTAGAGAAAGAGCAACATACATCGGCAACGTCGAAGAAATGAGAAAATTTTCATGGCAATCTCCGAGAAATAAGGTTGGAGTTGACAGATTATTCGGCTCATGTCAAGAAAGTTGGTGGGATGTTGCGAACATAAAACGCGTGACAGCCAAATTTGTTCCGAAAGCATGATGTGTTGCCAACGTTGGGGAGATAATGACACAAATGCTGGAGTTAAATGCGGAGTTAAATGCTTTGACGAGAATTGCTTTCGAAGAGTATTAGCAAGATTGGAAATAACGCCGTCACGAGTCTGATAGGGATTACTCAAAAGCCGGCAAAATTGATATTGATCGATCAGCTCCAATAGAAATAGCAATATACTGTACGTCTATTCGCTTGAATAAATGAGACTCACAGTGTTCATGGAACACATGATTAAATTATGGAAATAAAAATCTAGAAAAGCTCAGACGTGAGCTCATGAACTTTACGGCATTTGTTCACATTAGAAGCCATTTCCTCAAGAAATTCTGCATGAACCTTCACGCCGTCATTATCAAACCAAGAGCCGAATTTCTATTCGACCACATCTACATTATTGGTAAAATTGGAAAATAAAATTTCGAATGAATATATAACTACGAAACGATTGGGGGGATTTTGAGTTTTCCACGAATTCGACGTTCTGATGGGGGTTTTTCCTTGAAACGAAAATGCAGTAATTTTTATGAAAAACCTTTAGAACGTCACATTTCGAACATATAATTTCAATATTATACTCTTAAAAAAATCTTTGATCATCTAAAACTGAAAAATAAACATGGGGATTTGCATTTAAAGGGATTTTTCTTGAGTGCACGATATGGCAACGTCGAATTCAGCTTTCTCGGAAAGGAAAGGAAGTCAAATGTGTTACAGAGATAGCTATACTTCTATCTGGTTAGAGTAAAAGACAACGACCAAGGAATAGAAAAAGAAGAGCACAGGCTCTCATACTGTCATATTACTGACAAATCGCAAACGGAAATTGTTTGGTTATATTGACAAAGAACACGTGTGTACCACAGCATAGGAATGAATATTTCATTATTCTATAGCAGAAAAAGCTATTCTACTAAACAACGTTGCCATTTCGTGCATGCCTGGCAAATCCCAAACCCCCATTTTGAAATCTGATTTTGAATACTTTCTAAGTATAGGTGATGAATCAAACCCATAATTATGTTCAGATTTACATTTGCAGTAATAACCCAAATTCAGAAAAAAAACCCATTAACCCCCAAACCTGCCATGAAAATATCGAGTCTCTTGGTCGTTTTTTTTTCGGATGTTATTATGGTTTGGGTAGGCCTCAATTATCCAACGAATCCACATATATGTTCATTCGAATTTTCATTATTTCAGTATTTTTTGAGTAACTCTGTAAATATCAACAAACCGAGGAAATAACTGAAAAATTTGACACATTTTTTTCCCAACATCTCCGAAGAATAAATATTGGATCCAACTGAACTTTGAAACACTGTTGTAAAATACTGACTCGAGGTTGTGGAAATTCAAGTTTATCATTCATTCGAAATAATTCATTGAAGACCTTCGGAGTTTGTTGTCAATTAGGCTCATTTTCAATGTGTTATAACCTGGAAATTGAAATTTCTACGAATGACTTAATTTCATTCCAAAGAACCAGATTTAATAGAAACTGAAAATGTCTCCATTTATTGGTTTATAGGAATATTTTACTAGGAATTTCTGTAGATATGCTAGGGTCCTTTGAGAATTAATGTATCATATCAATTTATTTAGATATCCACGATTATGGACATACGGTTATCACGATTATCAAATTTTGCATGGACATGCACTTCCTATGTCATGAAATAATTATGATCAATAATATCTTTTCACATAATACTCATTCATACGATATAAATATTCTTGCAAAAATCAGGCCTTTAGTACTTCCCCAAATTAAACAGTATCACTAGAGTGATTTGATGCCACCAAGGAGATATTTGTTAGTTTTGAGGCACAGGTGACATTTTGAAATCGGATGGTTTATAGAATATATAGAAATGTATAGAAATGGATAAAAATTTTCGTCTTGTATTATGGAAATGGAAGCTCAATAAAATCTCTATACTACTTTCAATATCTCATACATAAGCAAGACATCTGAAAATGAAAATAGAGATAGTGTTAATATCTCATTTTCCAATTAAAAACGTTAAAGCGAATACGCATTGAAACTCAAATTTTGAGCGTAGGTTAAAGATGTAGGTGAATTGATCGATTGAGTACGTGAATGAACAGACTCCACCTAGTGCCTCTCTGGAATTTTATCAACAAAGGTGTGTCCGTCTGCTGAGGTGCATTTTATCGAAATAATAATCATCCAAAAATATCCAAAAATCTATGAATTAAGCTTCGATATCATCTGATACCATACTTCTGAAGAGCATTATAAAATTATATAATCCACACGGCATCTAATAATAGAACACGCCTCTATTATTGTCGTGGTACATGTGTAGAACACAAATGAAATTCCTGTTCCGAAAATTATATCTATTCCGGAGGAATTTTGTCAATGCATGAGATTAATTGAGATTTTTCTATTTTCAGTGAGATTACATGATAGTATACAAGAAGAAAACTTCCATTATTTGGTATTTGATCTGTAAGTATAGACACCTCATACATATTTATATGTTTTCGATTAAATAATTGGAAAATCGTATTTTTTGTCATAAAAGAGGGAGCTATTTGATATTGAAAGAAATTCTCTTAAGAATGATCCCCTCAGTTTTCAGCTGCATGACATCTTCATTATAAGAATTTTTTTAAAAAAAACTGGGGGAAACTGTCCCTCAATTTCTTCAATATTGATGTAACTTAACGGTTTTTTGATCAATGCAGTATGTTCCCAAATTGCAGGTGCAAATTAAGTGGGGAGAATTTTAAGGAAAAAGATTGAAACACATGAGATCTCAAACGTTTCCATGAAAACTAATAATGAATTTTTGTAGTTTGTTTTTTGGATTTTCACTCCCAATATATCTGAAACGGAACTATTAAAAATTGAATAAAATTGTTTTTTCATGAAAAACGCCCTTGCGTCAAGGGCAGTTTTTCCGAAAATAGGTTGCCTAATGAACAGTACAGAAACAATACAAACAATAAACAAAGCGAACGTTTTAGAGTATAGATCTAACTCTTTCATCAGAAATGAAATAAGAACATTTTCAGAATTATTTTATTTTGATTTTTCATGATTGACATGAGAATCCTTCCAAAATAAGTTTTAATCGACACATCATAATGAATT
Source organism: Myrrha octodecimguttata (assembly GCA_958510865.1). Taxonomy (NCBI): domain Eukaryota; kingdom Metazoa; phylum Arthropoda; class Insecta; order Coleoptera; family Coccinellidae; genus Myrrha; species Myrrha octodecimguttata. The sequence goes on along the minus strand of OY294056.1, from coordinate 73,868,126 downwards.
TGTCCAAGACCATTAAAGAATATATATATTTCGATTGCTCTTGTTGAAGAAAAATGACAGTGATAATAGGCGTGTATGTTGAATTTCATACAGATTATTGTCCATTTTATGAGTTTGGGTTGTTTGCCTGTGAAATTTAAGTTGTTGGCAAACTTTGGATGCTTGAGATTAACATTATCCAGGAGAATAGATGATTTCATATCTTCAAGTAGTGAATTTTGATTAAACACAATTTGTTGTTGAAACTTCTATATTTGAATATTAACATGAGATGAATATGTATTTATTTTCACAATGGTTGTAATACAAAAAAGGAACTCTAGTCAATATTTTCATTCAATAAAGTCTGTTTGAGGCTTAAGTGATTGTTTGAGACTTTGCCGATATTAATCTTTTGGCATCAACTTGCAGTATGTGGCGATATCCTACTATGATTGGTCTGTATTTTCACAAACTTTTAAAGTCTAGAATCCTCCTAGAGAATACTGGAATTATATTAGGGTTTATAGATTCAACGTGAGCCTCCTGTCGGAAGACATATTCTCATCAAGAAAATAATGCCACAAAAATGTTCACAGTTGTGTGTTTTACTTCTGTTACCATCTATCTTCTGTTTATGATTTCAGAATGCCATGCTATTGGTAACAATATAAATTTATAATTGTAATTGTATCTTGAATATCATTCCAATGCCAAGTTCTTTTAAAGGTTGTCCTGAAATGATATTTATCCATAAATATGTTGAGTAACTTTCTTAGTTCATTACCTGTTAAAGATAATGAAGAAAATAAAAGAATTTTTCACTTTAGAATCGGGGAAGTTATCCCCATGTAGAGATAAAAGCAAGCGTACTTCCTCTTTCCACCTTGGCAGGTTCTACCTGCTTCTATTTAGTTTTCAACGACAAAAATCTAAAAAAATGGGCGGATTATCACTATTGGACTGATGACTACAGCTCACAGCTGAAAACAATTCCATAGTTTAATTTAATCTGAAAAAGGAGACATAACTATGTATGTAACAAACAGGAGTGGGTATATTTAAACTGGAAAAATCGGTAAACCCGCAAGATTTCCCGTCGCGAAGCTACAAGTAAAATATTCACATCATTGTAAGCAGTGTGAGTTCCTGAACAAAAAATATGCAGGCCAACATAGGCGGTCTCTCTTTGTTTGGAAGATATGGGCCCCCAAAGTTCCAAATTGATGCATTTTCAGATCCTTTTTTCCGCCATAAAAATGATCTTTCACTTCTCAAATCTAGTTCATAAATCATCTTTGAACCTTCAACCAACAAATAGCGACACTTTCTTTCAAGAAAATTCATTATTTAAGGGAAGAAAAGTGAAAATATTAGACAACCACTTAACCTATATTTCTACGAAATACTTCTCAATGTTAAAGCGGAGATTGGCAACAGCGTCTTTTCATCGCTGGCCAACGTATTATGACCGAAGAGTAGTTGCTGGCGGGAAATATGAAATGATGGACAGTTGAAGGATATGATTGTAAGGAAAATGCTTCTGTCACTGAAGAAGAGGTGGTTATTCTAACATCAAAACAAAATCATTGAGAATATTTGTTTAAGGTTTCACTCTCAATATTTTCGTTTGAACTTTCTTTCTATCCCCTTCAAAATAGGGATGTTGTTATGTACTTCGTTTTTTGTTGTGTCTTGGAGATGGTCCCAGTTTAGAATGAGATTCAGAGTATTGCAATAAAATGGGTTTTATAATAACCTCGATTTCATTGGATATCTGGGAAGGGCGCGACCTATCACATATGAAAAAAATGTACGTTGAAATATATATCAGGGTGTATTCTCCTTTCATTTCTATGTGTTTCAACCTCGTAGATTTCATTAGAAACGAATTCTCCTATTGGAAATTAAGAGTGTCGCAGTAAACAGTAAGAACTAAGAACATATTTCATGATATTTCATTTTTCTCGCCAGCAATAATCTGTCATTCACGAATACGCGATGGCACGATTCCGACCGATGAAATTCGCGCCATTGCCAAACTTCACTTTTAGACTGAGTCGAAATCAGAAGGAATAGAGGTTAAGTGGTTGTCCAGTAATTTCAATGTTTTTTCATTAAATATTGATTATTCTTGAAAAAAAGTGTTGCTTATTGTTGGTTGAAGGTTCAAAGGTGGTTTGTGTACTATACAGATGAAGTGAGAGATCGTTTTTATGGTGGAAAAAGGGACATGAAAACGACTCATTTTGGAACTTTGGGGGCCCATATCTTCCAAATTAAGGGAGACCGCCTATGTTCGATTTCACATTTTTTATTCAGAAAAACACACTGCGTACAATGATGTAAATATCTTTTTAATATCTCGGCGACAGAAAATCTTGAGGGTTTACTTTATTCAATCACCCTTGCAAACTATTCTCTTACCTGAAGGTATTCAAAAAGGTTCAATGATCAAAATTAACTGAAAAAAATAGTCTCAAATTTTATTCCACTCAGATAATACACCAAACGTTAACATTAGTTCTTATGGGAAATCTCTTTGTTTGTCCCCCCAGCAGCTTATTTGGACGTCTCATCTTGCGGAACCATATAGTGCTGCTAGTTCTCTATTCTGATAACACTATAGTAGATTGTTGAAAATGCAGAATTATTCCAATTTCACCAACGAAGTCGTGGACAAAGTATATCATTCAACTCGCATCTAATCGCTTTTATAGTTTTATTCATTGCAGCTCAATAACTGGATTTTAAGAAAATTCAAATTTTTCTGAGGATTTGGAGATTTTTTCTTGGAACGAAATCGCACATTGACTTCAGTAAAACAACGAAACTGCTATTTACAAATTTCCATACTAACATTGGCTCAACAAAAAAAGTTCTTGGGCAAAACAGGGGACAGTGTTCCAGAAACATATCGCCCTGTAGATTTGCAATACAAATGGGCAAACTCAACTCAACACAAAAATTCAATATCTATGCCAAATTTGAGTTGAGTATTTTGTGAAATGCAGATCGTGTGGGAAAAAAACTTGGAAAAAATTCGAACTTAAAAACTTTTTATCTCGAAAAAGAAACATTTACTGTCCCATTCTCATGAGACCATTTTACTTTTAATAATACAGGGGATCTCCCTTCTTCTTTTGTTTTCCCAATTAAGGAACATCCTGTGTATCTTTTTATTGTGTATTTCTCAATCATGTTTTCGAAATGCTCTCTTTAATGAATGTGAAAAAATTTAGTAAGCTTTTCGTTTCTCTTTTAGAGTCACGGGTGGAGAATTATTCGAAGATATTGTTGCAAGAGAATTCTATTCAGAAGCAGATGCATCCCATTGTATACAACAAATATTGGAATCTGTGCATCATTGTCATTCTAACGGAGTAGTACATAGAGATCTCAAGGTGAGTCACAATTTCAATGGAGCTGCTACACGATATCGTATATGTATTAGTTTATCAGCGTATTGTTCAATTTGGCTCACTTAGGGCCGTACTAAAAAACTATTTTTTCAATCCAGCATTTAATTGGTGCAACAGAAATTTGTAGAGTAGGTTAAGAGCTTAGTAACCAAGTTCTTGTTCATGAATAGATAAAATCTACTACAGAAATATTCCTTTCCCATCATTTCCGAAAATATACAGGGTGTCACATGGAAAAGAAAGCAGACGCGTTTTCTAGCAAAAAAATTAAAATTTCGAACAATCCCTTGGATCTGTATCAATTTTTAAGAGACGATATGATCCCCACGAATTTAGACACCAATTTGCGCGTTGGCATTGCAAAATAAATTACCAAGTTTAAACTCGATCAGATTGTCATTCCTCGAGTTATTGAGGAAAAATGATTCAGATGTCTATAAATCTGAAACCGTTGGTCGGTTCTTGCCCATTTACGAACTCAACCAAAAAATTTAGGCTTTCACCCTACACTGAAATCTTCAAGAATCTAGATATTTCCTTTGAAAAGTTTTGACCAAGTATTATTCTTCGGTGAATTCGACCTAATCGTTTGATAGCATTCGCAGGTCAGAATTCGACAAAAACAGATATTTTGGCAGAATGATAACGCTCGTTCGAAGACCCAAACGCAAATAATAAAAGAAATAGTCCATCAACTTTTGGATAATTTATTCAAACTTGAATTCATACAAGATACATAAATACAGCTAGAGATGCCAATCCATCAGTCTCATGTAACCTTATCATGTCAATCACTTGTTCATTCCTCAATATCATTGAACCAATCAGTTTTAACATGCAAATTGGAGGAAATAATAAGAATTACGACCTAGACGAGCCTCAATACGTTCTTTTGTGATGAAATGGGAATGAAACGCATGCTAACGTCCATTTCAATAAAAACCCTATAAAACGAAATTATCCGTTTTGTGAAAATCTCCCCAGCCGTGGAAAATGCCCTGGTTGCAGGTCTTTCCCCAAAGATGTAGAAGGGAACTCTAGCAATAAATTCTAGCCAAATACGATAAACTACTTGTTTTCTTTTCTACCCTAGGAAAACAATGTTTTTCCGCTTTCACTCCTAGTTTTGTACATTTGCAGATCGAAACATTAATCACTTTAAAAGCCCAAACTTTTGTTTGTCAGCTATTATTTCACTAACATAAGAAACTGGGAAATGTTTCTTTATTATTCAATTCAAACAGTGAGAAGAAAGTTAAATTAAATTTTTTGCGCTCATATTTAAGTGAAAAACGTGACATCATTTTGTACGAATGTCGGTATTTTTCGGATTCTTCTGAGGATTTTTCCCGGTAATTGACTTGAATGACCAGGTTGGATTCATTGTGGAGATTCCTTTTTCAAATTCAATACGTAAAGAGCTAGAGACTTGAAACTTTCAGGGTGAATTACGCTTCAAAATGCGCCGGTTGATTTCAATAATTGGCCATACCGGTCGAAAGGTTTAAGAGTTAGACATATTTAAATATTTTACGATATTTCCTCGATATATGCGATCGGATTTAAACTTGTTAAAACTATATTAATGAATTCCTCCATGAGTGCGTCCTCGTTCAATAGGGATGAATGATTCAGAGTGAGACTCAGAAAAACAATACTTTTTATAAAATTTATTCTATTGGCTACCGGTTTCGGCTTACGCCATCTTCAGGCCAGCTGAAATAAAAAATGTATCGAATTCTACAACGACATATAACAACGGAAATATACAAACCTTTTGAACATTTCACTGTTTTTTCAAAAAACAGAACGAAATAGTTCTTACTTTATCCACCAAGAAATATATACTTACTTTAACAGTCTTAAAATCAATTGTGAACAATATAAATATAATCTTTACAATAAGAAACCTACAAGAACATAACAAAATAATTTTGACGATTTTATACTTCAAAGACGGTGAGTTGCATTCTTTCGATTTTAATTTAACCTATAAATTGTGAACCCCCTTTTTAGATGTGAATTTTTTTAAAAAACAGTGAAATGTTCAAAATGTTTGTATATTTCCGTTGTTATATGTCGTTGTAGAATTCGATACATTTTGTATTTCAGCTGGCCTGAAGATGGCGTAAGCAGAATAAACCGGTAGCCAATAGAATAAATTTTGAAAAAAGTGTGTTTTTCTAAGTCTTTCTCTGAATCATTCATCCCTATTGTTAAAACTACACTACACTTCGCAATTTTTTTTTTTTCAGAGAAGAAAATGTTTTCGGGTCGAGCTTTTTTGACTTAAACTGAGCCATGTTGGCACTAGTGAAATGTGGTCAGAATAATTTGGCGGAATATTGTCAATTTTTTCGCCTCAAAGCCTCTATGGTTTGATTCCTTACGTAAGTTATAACTAGGACCTTCGTGTATAACGGACAACGCCGGGTATTTATCTGACAGGAAAATAACTATGACCCAACATTTTTATAAATGCAGAGTGGAATGTGTCAAACTTCTATGGCCTACCGGCTGACTTTGTCTATGATAGGTATTCTCAGACCGACATTACAGCTATTGGATATTCACTCGATTGTCATGAAGTGTCGAAACCATTGAACATATATGTATCATGAAGAGTGTAACTGAATTCATTGTTTCAGCCTGAAAATCTTCTACTAGCCAGTAAAGCCAAAGGAGCAGCCGTCAAATTGGCTGATTTCGGACTAGCAATAGAAGTACAAGGAGAGCAGCAAGCATGGTTCGGTTTCGCAGGTACCCCTGGCTATCTTTCCCCAGAGGTTCTCAAAAAGGAGCCCTATGGAAAACCAGTGGACATATGGGCGTGTGGTGTTATCCTTTATATCCTCCTCGTTGGTTATCCACCGTTTTGGGATGAGGACCAGCATCGCCTTTATGCACAGATCAAAGCAGGAGCATATGACGTAGGTAAAATTTGAATTGTAAGAGTTGAGTTTTGACGGGTAATTAGGTTGAACCAAGCTGTTAAATCACTAGTTTCTATTGAAACCTCTTCAAACTGCCTTTAAAATTGGAACCTAGCTTTTCTATTCGAATTTCGAGTGACATTTTCCACAAAATTTTATTATGTATGTAATGTATGTGATCAAATTTGATGATACTTTGAAAAAAAAAGAAATATTCTTTCTAGTTCATATAAATTATAACTTTCGATAATGGGCTGAATTTTCTGCGAAAATAGTAATAATGAGGCTATAAAATAGAAACTAGAAGAGATTCGGAAACACGCATCACTTATCATATAATAGTAAAGCAATAAACTGTACTTTTTTTTCCTCAGACCTCAGCAGAATGACAAATAAATTTACCCGCTCTTAAAGTGCCCTACTTGTATGATGTTGGCTCGCTCAAATTCATTGTTTGAAACCTAAACATAATTTTTTTTTTCAATCCTCTTCGCGCCCCATTTTCAGAATACTGGAACAAACCACCACCTGAAATTTTTTGTTGCCGCAAATATACAAATACAAATTGCTTATCATTGGAAAAATTGCTCAATTCACCTCAAGCTATTATTTTTTTTGCTGAAATTTAAATATAAACCCAGTGACACTACATCTAGAAAGAATATCATTATATTACGTCGCTCTCTTCACTGTGGCGTCTTACGTTCTACTGCCATTAAACATACCTTTACAGAATTGCGATTATTCGCTGAATACGACCTTCTGCCATTCTGTCTCCAACTGTTGCCTTTCTCTGCATCACTTAAAACTTGGACGACAATGGTCCGCAGTTGAAGGAAGGGCTAATCGTGGACACTCTGAATAGAGTCCAAAGGCACAAATACAGCGATATAATGCACGCATTCTAAAAAAAACGTACCTCTTACCCACAGATCCGGATCTAGGATTTTAGCTCCTGTGGCAAATTTTCAAAGTGTGGCCTTAATCGTGGTCTAAATGTGTAATAGCGCCCGGGATGACCCGTGAGCAGGCAAAAATGCACATGAATCTCATGAGTAGACGCGAAAGCTGGTACATTTTTTGCCCAGATATTAATTCAATAAATTGAATATACATGATTGAAATTTTAAATCTCTTTTCCAGCAAGACTAATTTTCAGGTCAGTTGGAAAACGCGAATTGCACATAATACAGGGTTTTCCAATAAGAGGTGTTATTTTGATATTCAAAGAAAAATGCCATTTTTCAATATAAATGATCGGATGTTTATTTCATTATAAAGAAGAAGCTATGCCGTCAATAGTGGAAAAAACATCAGGCAAATGACCACCACGACCACGCTGACAGGATCATACCTTTAATGAAATTTTCCACAACCAAATCGCAAAGTTTCTGCCCTATGTCCTCGATAGCCTCACGAATTCCATCCTTGAGGTCTTGAATCGACGCTGGGCTATTGGCGTAGACCTTCTCTTTCACGTGGCCCCAAAGGAAGAAGTCGCAAGATGTTAAATCACAAGATCTCGGTGGCCAATTGTGATCACCTCTTCGAGAGATAACACGGTCCAGAATCTTTTCCCGCAAAAGATTAATGGTTTCGTTGCTTGTGTGGCACGTAGTGCCGTCTTGTTGAAAGTAAACGTTGTCCGGATCAATACCATCCAATCCCGGCCATGAAAAATCATTAATCATCTCTCTATAGCGCGATCCATTCACCGTAACTGTTGCTCCAGCCTCATTTTCGAAAAAGTAAGGTCCAATCACTCCGCCGGACCATAAACCGCACCAAACATTCACACGTTGAGAATAGAGAGGCTCTCGGGTTTTCCGAGCCCCAGATGCGACAATTTTGCTTGTTGACGAAGCCACCGAGGTGGAAATGGGCCTCATCACTCAAGATGATTTTTCGATGGAATTCATGCATTTCAACGACCCAATCAGCAAAGACACGACGTTGTTGATGATCGGCCGGCTTGAGTTCTTGTGTTAACTGAACTTTATAAGCCTTAAGACCCAAATCTCTATGCAAAATATGGTGTAATGACGTTTGTGGAATGCCTAATTCCAAAGAACGGCAAGGAATGGACAAACCTGGGTTTTCTTCAACACTTTCGGCTACGGCAGCAATATTCTCGGCTGTTCTTGAGCGACGTGCACGGGTTTTATTCTTCACATCACTAACTTGTCCCAGCAGCTCGAACTTTTGCACCAATTTCTTTATTGCGATCCGACAAGGAACTTCATGACGACCCAAAAATGTTTGAGTTTTACGAACCGTCTCTGCCAAATTTTCACCATTTTTATAGTGAATTTTAATAATTCCATTGCGTTGTTGAAGCGTGTATCGTTCCATTCCTATTAGTGGCGTAGTTTCTACTTGTCAAATGTCAAAAAATGACAGCTTCAAAAGTGACATCTACCGAAATAGCGGGCTATTCAAAATAAAACCTCTTATTGGAAAACCCTTTATATAATAACTTCCCATTTTTTAAATTAATGCGATATAAAATTTGATGCATTTCCTCGCAGCATAGAATTACCTCAAATGCGAAAAAAGAGAAGTAATCATACAAGGGTAAGTTCATCTAGCCCCTCAGCCTCGGCCGGAAACGTCTTTGTAATTAATGAGTGGATCCCAGATAGTTGATCGAGAATCAGAAGGCTGCCGATACGTGTAAAAATTATTATAAGACCTTATTGCGAAAGATTTAGCTTAGTTATGTTTTCAAAATAATGGAATACAAAAACAACATAACAAAAAGTTTTAACCACCCACTGAAAACTGGTATATATATTGTTCTGTATCATACTCATTCAGCTCAAAAAAGAAAAGCTTAGGAACCACTACTATTCTTCCTCTTCTAGTACCCTAGTCCTGAATGGGACACCGTCACACCGGAAGCCAAGAACCTCATCAATCAGATGTTAACTGTGAATGCCGCCAAGAGAATAACTGCATCAGAAGCCCTAAAACACCCCTGGATTTGCGTATGTCAACTGTCAATTTTTCTGGATTTCCTTTAACTTCTTCAAATTTTAGCAACGCGAACGTGTGGCTTCAGTGGTTCACAGACAAGAGACTGTCGACTGCCTCAAAAAATTCAATGCCAGGCGTAAACTCAAGGTGAGTACAAAATTATGTGTGAACTGTTTGCGTGCTGAGAGAGAGAGAATTTTCTTGAAGATCTGACTTAAAGTTACCTTCAAGATTTTATGAGGTTGAAGAATTCATTCTCGTTGATCAAATACGAGAACAAGTTCGAGCTTTATCAAAAGGTCCCGTCAAAAAAAACCATGAAATTCGATTAAAGCGTCGGCGACCGGGTTCGATTCATTAATCTTAGCTAGCATAGCCGTTTATAAAGATTTCACTGATTAATAAACTTTAAAAAAACATATGAGTGAGTCTTTAAGTTGTAATCCTAGGTTTCTCTTAATTTTAACCCCAGATTCGGCCCCGGTAAAAATTTACAGGCTGTTGAAATTTCCAAGAAAAAACTGTCTTTCTTTTGTATCTTTGACATGGTTCCTCTGAATGAAATGAATTTTAGTGTGAAGTAATCTATAAGTATGACTAGTATTCTACAGTAATCAATATCATCCAACTTCAAACGGCTTTCTGGTTATAGGCTCCCCGATTCCTAAAACTATAAGAAATTAGCATGAATAATGCCCCTAAAGTTTACCTCGAAACATCAAAAGAATCCTCAATCATTTTAGAATACTGAATAATTTTTATTATTTCTCCTCGGGCCGTTTTCGAGATATTCAACGTTGAGTGTTATAAAATCTGATAAAATTCGAGAAATTTCCCTATTTTCGTGGATCCGCCCCTGAGCTAGTAAAGACTGTGAATTAAGCTCCGCTCACGTTTACCCGTAACATAGAATACACAGAAGGATTCATTTATTCCGCATAGATCAGACCACAGACATAATCCATGTCTATGGACGACTTCCCATAGAATTCTAGAGTTCAATTGATGTTTTTAGGTTAGTTGAGTGATTTCTTCTAATTCATTAATAAATTTAATGAAAATAACACTAATTAGGAATTTATATATGAGAATGGGCAAGATTGAAATTGTGTAGAATCTCATGATGAAAACAACTGGATTTTGCACGATTTCAAGTGGAAGATTAGTGTTTCAATGGTTAAGTGAAGTGAAATATTTTTTCCACAATAATACCGCGAAAAATACGAAATCATAAGAATTAAGTGAGTAAATGCGTTTTCTCAACCATCTTTCTTTGAATCATTGCAGATCCTTATTCTGACTGTAGATAAACTTTGTCTGCATTCATCATGATTATTCCTAGAAGTTTCATGAAGTGGCAAGTCTATAATTAGGAAACCGTTTTAATTATGATAAAGTTTATTATTGAGGAATATTTGTCATAGTTATTCGCATCAGAATTCATATCGATGTCAAAACTGCAACATTGAGATTGATTTACAACTTGAAGACTCACCCTGTATATATGTAGGTATAGACCTTTTTTTCCATAACACCCCATGTCATTGAAACAGAGTATAGAGGTTAATCTCTAGAAGTCACGTTTTTGTCGACTTGGATCGGCGAATATCATGGCTGTGCCAATTTACCAACTTCTTTGTAAATCAATCTGTTTTATAGACCAGGAACAGCAGGCAACGTTCATTCTTGACATGAAACCATAACTAGATTTGCCAGCTTGATTATAATGAGCCCAATTTGCTATCTTAACAGCTCCCAATAGCCCGGCGCATTCGCCATCCTGCAACAAATTACCTAAAAATATTCGAATTTAATATGGACAATTGTCGAATAGAATTCAGCCTGTCAGAAGGCTTCTTCTTGTTGATGATTTTTTTCTTCATTTCAGTCCAGTTGTTGCTGGGCCTTTTCATCTTAAAATATTTACAAAGTTACATTTGAGTCGTATATTTGGATAGATATGCTGATCAACTTGAAAACTTACAATGCATTCACATTAACTAAAATTATTAGTATTTTCAAATAGGTTCTCGCCATAAGTGTGTGACTTTTAAAATAATGAAAGAGAATCGGAATGATAACGAAATGTTCCTTATATTCTAGTATATTGAGCATAATTCGTTTAATCGAATAACTGTTCATATATGGTATGATTATTCCATCCCAGTCTGAATAAAAGTATGTTTTGTTTTTCTAGGGCGCTATTCTCACCACTATGTTGGCAACGAGGAATTTCTCAAGTAAGCAAATGATTATGAAAATTAACATGTCTGCCTCTTGAGTTTCATTTGGTTTAACTGCATTTTCATCATAACATTTTCGGGGATATTTTCTGTTTAGTAAACATAATCAAAAGTGGTACAGAATGAATCGATTCATATCATGGTCCTGTTTTTATGTAAATGTTTTTTCCTTATCTCCTGTTAGGATATTGATGAGTATGGCAGTATTTTTGTCGGTGACAAACGGTTTGTTCATGAAATAACAAGCCTTAAAAAGATCGAAAATGAAAAGCTACAATATAGGATAGTGTAGGATGGAATTATAACATTCTATAAGATGTTATACGTGAAGTATTGGGAATTTGGATTATTTATTGTCTACTACTTTGATAACAAAGCCAACGTTTCGAGGACAAATTTCCTCTTTATCAAGGCTAGAATAAAAATAAAAATAAAAATAAAAACAATCAAGTCAACAATGATATATGACAAATTAGAATATGTCATTACCTAGTTAATTAAATTGTACAGACTACGTCAATAAAATCAGAAACAACAATAAAAAAGTACCAGGGCAACATCATACATGAAACTACGTAAGAAACGAGAGTCGAGAATATCACAAACATACTGATTTACAGGTTATAATCTATGGTTGCACAGAATACACGTAAACTCAGTCTTCATCATCAAATTGACATATTTTAATATAATATATGTCAATGTGATGATGAAGACTGAGTTTACGTGTTGTCTGTGCAACCATAGATTATAACCTGTAAATCAGTATGTTTGTGATATTCTCGACTCTCGTTTCTTAAGTAGTTTCATGTATGATGTTGCCCTGGTACTTGTTTATTGTTGTTTCTGATTTTATTGACGTAGTCTGTACAATTCAGTTAACTAGGTAATGATATAATCTAATTTGTCATGTATCATTGTTGACTTGATTCTTTTTATTTTTATTCTAGCCTTGATAAAGAGGAAATTTGTCCTCGAAACGTTGGCTTTGTTATCAAAGTAGCAGACAATAAATAATCCAAATTCCCAATACTTCTCTATTTATTCTATAAGATGTGCAAGAAGGATATCAGGTGTTTGATATTTGAAATAAAAAAAATATGAATGATCAAGAAGGTTATTTTTCTGGGTTATTTTGTGTTTTCTCAATATCTGAAAACTAATATCTAAAACTTAAATGGAAATTAGGATTCATGAAAACCGCTCTTGCGGACAGCGGAATTCAAACTATTCGTTTCCTGGAATATGTTGCCACATAAACTATATCAGAACAATGCGAACGATTAGCCAATGGAACTGTATCGTTTCAGATTCCAAACCTAACTCCTTCATCAATAATAAATAGGAAATCTTCATAATAATTTTCTGACAATCCGTTTTTACTGCTTCCAAAACTATTGTGTAAAATCATAAATACTAATTCTATCCAATTTTCCATGATTTTTTTTCAGATATTGGAAGGGAAAACATTAATTATTCATGAAAAATAATGTAAAATCCTTCCAAAATACACAATAATCTATATCTAAGAGGTTGTTGATGATTCGCACACAATGAACTGGAAAATTAAAAATAATACTGTCTTGCTGACAACGTTCACCCACTAAGCACTCGTATAACCACGTTACAAGTTTGGTAACCACTCGTTGTCATATTGCTCGCGAGACGTCCGCCATTTTTGATCTGAATCAGTGCTCCAATCACCTTAGATCGTCGACTTCTTCTCAAATATCTTTCCCTATCAGTTATGCTTATGGAAAAGAGTCAAGAGGACTAAGATCAGGACTCCTTGGGATTCAAACAGGATTTTTTTCAGGAAATGTTCCTCTCTAGCATGTCATCTGCTAATATACATCGATAAGTGTTGCCAGTTTCCTTGAGATCTTGGAGCAACTTGCGGCTATAAGAAGCCTTTGGATGTATGTCTTTCTTGATTCAATTTCGAGTGGATAATAGCGTATTCTAGGGCCGTATTTATAGTTGCTCCTTGAGGCTTCCCTACTCAAGGCTGCCTTGAATTTGCTTTTCTATGCAAACAAATACAAGTTTGTTCGCATAGAAAAGCGAATTCAAGGCAGCCTTCAATAAGGAAGCCTCAAGAAGCAACTATAAATACGGCCCTTAGCAAGTCGAAACATTAATTCTTCAATTATTCCCTCATCTCTGACAGATCATGAGCAATGAGTATTCCGTACACAATGTTATCTCCACAAATTAGTGCAGAAAGACTACTCGTTCCTATTTTCTGCTTTCCTGATATTTTCAATATGTTCTCTACCTCTCAATATTTTGCCTATTCTTCTTGGAACCCGGCTTTCTGTAGTCTCCAAAAGTTTTCTGGTCTCTTCTCTGCGAGTATGTATGGTCTGATTATCTTCTTGTAGATGATGGTATTTGTATCCATTCGGAGATTTCTGCTCTGCCAGATCTTGTTCCTCAAACATCCTGCCACCTCATTTGTCCTAGCGACTTGCCATCTTATCTCCTCTTCCACGTTGCTGGTTGCCACTCACAACCAGATATCTAAATGATGACACCTGTTTGATAACCTCACCATCCACCTACGGTTATATCTTAAGAGTTTCTTTGACGTGGTCATACACCTTGTTTTCTTGACTGCGGTTAGCATATTGAATTTTTTTCCAGTCTTATTTAAATCATTCGGGAGTCTCCGGAGGTCATCCTCATTCTTGGCAACTATTTGTCGCTCATTCTAAAGCCGCTTCCTTTGCGCACTCTTTTGATAATTTCATCCATTATGATTTGAAGTGTAATGGGCTCAATGAGTCTCCTTGTCGGATACCATTATTCATTGGGATATTTTTTCATTGGAAAAAAATCCACCCTGTTTCAATAACGGTTTCTAGGTATCTTCTTTATGATTTTATCCCTTTATTTCTAGAAAGATGATACTCTTTTTTATAGATTCCATAAAATCGATCTGTAAAAATTTCGATATGGTGGAGAAATATTCATATTCAATATTCTGAGAAGAATTCATAAACGTTTATTCGATTATAACTCGGATGACTTCTTCGAACACTCGTTCAGGTTTCTTAGAAGGTCCAATGAACTCAAATCCCTCTCCTTCTCTTGTGGATGCCAAGGAAATATTGCAGCTCTGGATAGATTCATTTCCATGAATTCAATTTTCCTTTGGAGTATCGATTAAGAGTTTGAACGTGGACAATTTACGGAATGTAATTACTTCTTCCTTTCAGTCATTTAATTTCTCATTAATGGAACAGTAATGTATTAATTTCTTGTTGAATTGAAGTACTTATTATGGCGATAAATATTGTTGTTTCCACTCGGCTGTCCCTATTGACTCGAGAAAGGTTGACGTTTATGTATTGACTCTTTCAAGAATCGATTCAATTTGGGAATAAGAGAATTAGGAAAGGTCCAATCAATAAAGTTTTGTATCCTTTCTTCTTTTTATTTACTTAGATTCAAATATTTACAAAGGGTGGCATTGAAAACGATATACAGGATGTTTCACCCCAATGGACCATTTGAGGTTTATGGAAATATTACCGGAAATTTTTGCTGAAAATTAGCCTGTGGGCAAATGGACTTTCTCCTTTAGATATTTTCAGACCTCTAGAACTTACGGTCATACTTGAAGCAGCCTATTACTTTCTTGTTCCGAATGGCACACCCAGTATTTTATTGCATTATTAGACAGCTTGTTTGGTGGCACTCACAACGATAGGAGTTATTTGAATTCTATAATGAAAGAAATATTGTAGACGGGGACTCACACTTTCTTAAATATTTCTTCAGAAGAAGTGTGTTTCGGAAAAATGTTTTTCATTTTGCATTTCGCCAATACAAATATAAAATATAAGAATATAATATAATATATAAATAATATAAAAATGTTTGCTGTTTGGAACGAAAATGTACAGGGTGTAAATGAGAGAATCATCAACTTGGACAAATCGAATTCGAATTGAATATTCTCAAATTAGAACCTATATTTTGCAATCTTTCAGTCAATTCTACGTAAAAAAAGAGAGGAAAGAAACCCTATTCTCAAGATGAAAACTTTCTAAGTTATGAAGGAATAACTCTGTAGTCTGTGACTTCGAAAAACCAAAGAGATAAAATTGAATTCGATGTTGCAAATAATTATGACACTTCATGAATTTTACTGAATTATTGTAAGTTGGGATTGTTGAAAATCATAAGTGAGTTTTTCCTTGGTAAGTTGGAAATTTTAATTTTAGATATAGGGTTTGTTTAAGTATCCTCTATAATCGTATACCGAAAAAACTAGAATTTTCGTTACAAAATATGTGGACATATTGGTCTGATGCATCAAAAAAAATATCCATCTTTCAATATGGATAATAACGTTTCATTTTGATGACTTCGATCCATTCTCAACTTGTAGAACGTAGCGTTATGTTTTTTTGCTGATTGGTGTTGTGTCCGTTTTCAATGTTGCGAACTTGAACAAACAGATTTTTTCAAAAACTATTTCAATCGTTGTAGGCAGAAGTATAGTCGTGAAGAAGGGGGATGGATCTCAAGTGAAAGAGTCTACGGACAGCTCGACCACTATTGAAGACGATGATGTCAAAGGTAATTAGAATGCGCACAGTAGTTTTTTTTATAAATTTATTTTCTGTCTGTATTACGCAATATTGGAGCAAATAATGAAGTGGTTATGAGATATTGAAGATGAGGCTCAGCCTTGAACATGGAATGACACATATTATATACGATGCATAGAATACATGGTGTCGACACTTTTCGACCTATTTTGAGTCCGAAAAGTGGTCTAAACGTTGTCAAAATACTGTTATCATTTTGCTTCACTTTTCGCCGTCAGATGCCGACATCGAAATATATGCCATGTTAAAATTGGAATATTTACCAGAGTTTTCAAAACTAGTCAAAACAGACCTCTTTTTTTATTCAAAGTTGAACCGTACAGTATTGTCAAGAAATTTCGAAAATAAAGTCATTTTGACAAATTCAATTTATTATGTTTCATTTCAGTCAGTAGCAGACTGACACTTTTATAAAGTATCCCGGTTGGCCATGACATTCTGACATATTTCACCGTGTATATTTTGAAAAAGTAAGGTTATAGTAATTATCCAGTCAGACAACTACGCAACGTTGTTCTATCTACATAGAGGTCGTAGTTATTACGTATTTATCAAAATGTTTATTTACTTTGGAAAAATAATGAATTTGAGGAAATAGAATTCCAAAGATCTAGCGAATGTTAACACTGGTAATATTTTACGTATATAAACATGATTGGAAGATTCAGTTATGCTATTTTCTCGTATGGAAATCAAGAATCGATTTCCATCTATCCGCTACAAAAATTGACCCGTTTCAGGATTTTGTTGCCAAATATTTTTCTTCTGAGAAAATGAATTTGTTCCATAATTTTGACGAGCACTGTATATTAGTAAGTAAGTAAAACAGATCTACCATATCAAATAACTAATTAATTTTGTGGGAAATAGTTCCATCAAATTATAGCTCTATTCATTTTTATTTTGCTGAATCATTTGTATAGACTTGACAAAGCAAGCTCAGTGCCATCGACTTTTACAGAGAGAAAATATTCGACAATTCTAAAACCGCGCTTTGATTTCGAAATTTTATTGGGTAAAAGTATAAAAGTGTGGAAACCTGATATATTCTATGCATCTCGTATGAAAATCAGTTGCTGAGGATTTTTTCTCTTACCCCACTTTGTAAATTACAATAGAATGAATTATTTTCATTGCTCGAAGAACTCGAAGGACTCCAATCTTCGAGATTCAACAATGAAAGCCCCTTTGCTATAGCAACCGAACCATCTCTGATAGGGGAATTTGGAATGTTTCCAATTCCTTTCAGAGTGTTGGAATGATTACATTTAAGCATATTGCCTTCCTTTCGGGGATGATTGTGGATTGTAAAATGTGTGATTTCCAAAATGGTGTTGGTAAAAATAATTTTCACGATTTTTGCTGTCATAGGAAGGTGAAATGGTTTTTTGCCGAGCAAGAAATTGTACCTTCCCCTTTTATTTTTCTTTACACAACACAATATACTCGGCTTGGCCAATATGATGACGCTGAAGAATAAATAGTTGGTTTAATAAAAACACATTTTCAGTTTTATTATGTTTCGTATTTTAGAACAACAATATTCACATTCTTAGTTCTCCACTACTCAACAGATCTTTCGATATCACGATTGTTTCTTTCCTGTCCTAAGGCTATTCGTCCTTTTACTCAACAAAAGTCGTTTTGTGAAATCATTAATCGAAAGTTCTTGCTGTGATAATTCGTTTCAAAAAAAACTTATTCATTCGTCAGTTCTCGATGAAATTTGTGAAATGTTATTATTCGATGATTTAGCATAGTCTGAATTCCGAATAATCTTGAAAAATCGTGATCTGTCTGCTTCGGACTAATGAAAAAACCCATAAATTCAGTGAAGTGAAAACTTATGAAAATTTTTCTATATCGTTACTAATTTCTCCGTAATCTAGGATGAACTGATATTATGGTGCATGATTCAATTAGATTGTTGGAAAATATAATAATAGTGGATGAATATTTAGATAATATTTTAATCTTTAGTATCTCCATTGTCACACTTGCAATAATGTATTCTCGATACACAGAAATTCAACCTGAAGTATATCATCTAGGAATAAGATATTGAATCGATATTTTCTTGATTTGAGGAAATTCGAATTGATACTAGATTTCACTTTTCCCTCAAAATATTCTTTACTCAGACCTTATCCATCCCATATTTTCTTTTCATTTAATTCCAAATGACCTTATCACTTATAAGGTTTATAATTACATCACAAACATTTAGTCAATTAATACGTATATTTAATATCTTATGTTGTGAAAATGAATATTAATTTATATTTGGTTCGAACGAGATGTTGCAAGGTATAAATCTTAATCACACCCATATTTCAACAAATTTCAAAATTCAATTACAATTTCAGTATTGGATATCAACTCGAACATAAACTTGAAATACAAATACGATTCTTATCATACAATCTTTTTTTCATTTTTCTTACCCATATCATTTCTCGAATAAAAGCTTTTGCCATTTCAACTTGGGAAATAAGTCTTCCACTTTTTTTCATTCATACATAACATTTCGTGGATCTTGCTCTGCGAAAAAAACATTTTTTCACTCAAGCAATGAGATGCATGTCTCCATAGTAGTCACATTCACCACTGGTTTATTCGTAATCATTATTTGATTTTTTTTTTAGTCGAATAATAAATTGTTGTCAGGAAAATTTTTTTAGATTTAGAATCTTTATTCACCTTTTATTCTACTATTGTAACACCAATTATTTCTTCTTGAGAACTAAAATCAATAGGTGACTTATTCTGCTGCAACATTTTTTCGAATTATGTGTTGAATTATTTTGAACGCTAATATGAAAAGTAGTTGTAAGCATTTTTCACTGTATGCATGAAGTGATAGATACTTAGAACATTGGTGAAATTTTTAATACGATTATTACTCGGAATAGAATGAAATAAAATAGAACAAGGAGTTCTGTAAAAGTTCAATAGAAATTGAGAGATCGATTAAAATTTTTCAAATCACCTCTCCATAAATGTCGCATAATACAAAAAAATTGGTATTACCTTCAATATGAAGGTCACCATTAATCGTATTTCCATTACGATAACGTGTGAACGTACCTATACTGAAGAGGAATCAGTGTATAAAAATAACAATTTCAACATAATGAAACATTCACGGTAATTTTCATCATTCTCTTTTCTTTTTTTAGATTTTCTTGAATATATTTTGAATTTTCATCTGTTTAAAGAAGGCTCTCAATATCTTATATTTTGCTGATGATTATTTTGATATGGCCGAATTGAAAGAACCGAAGGTTTAAGTTTAGAAAAATTCTACACACAGTCAGATAGTTAATGGAAAACTCTTTCCAGAAATCTGTATTCATTTATATATACTTTGATTATGATTTTCGATGCAAATTTTCATGTCAAAGGAGTTGATAAATATCTTTTCAATTCACATTTCCTTATTCATCACAGAAAAATTCATTCATTCGAAGACTACGATATCAAAATAAGAAATTGTTGTATCAATGAAATATATTCAAAAATATCTTTTAATTTACTCAAAGCTATCTCGTTAATTTAATATTAGATTGAATGTGATGTCTTTTTTGCTCTTATCTTGTCTTATATTTTTTCATTTTTCTTGTTGTTTTTTGTTTCACTTATAGCATGTTGGGATGTAGTTTTTCCGAATCATTCGTTAGTATTCTTCTTCTTCATAATATATTATTACAGGAGTTCCTTTCAATTTATTTTTCGATTTTGCCCAATACATATACTATATGACAGAAAAAGTTTTCAGATGATTGAGTATGTAGGATTTATACAAATTGAAGGTCATGTCCTGATCGTGCGAAATGTATATAACCATCATGAACTCGTTTGTTTGTATATATATATATATATATATTTATATGTAAAAAAAATTTCTTGCTCTGCTAAACCTTGCTTGCTTCAACCCCTACCTTCAATCTTACCGTAATATATACCCCCATTTTTCCATCTGGCACACAACACTCACACTAACTACCATTACACTGTGTATTTAACTTAGTTGTTAAGATATTTAATCTTAATGAATAATTGTTTATTTTCTGGGCCGTCGCTCAGAGGAAAAGAAAGGCGCAGTCGATCGCAGTTCTACCGTAATTGCCAAAGAACCGGAAGGTAAATCTACTAATAATAATCATTTTTTCACAAAGGCATTGCACCATTGAACCCTACGATGAGATGGACAAAACATTCGCTCTCTGAATATACAATATTAAATTATTTATTATTATTATTATTATTATTATTATTTCGAAAAAGAGCATCAGAAACTCTTGAACTTTGAACAATAGCGCATGTGTGAATAAATCACAGTATCACCAGAGGTAACAGGCGCTTTTTATTTTATTTCTATTTTTATTTCTTATCATATCTTTTTACAGTAACAACTTTCGTGAACATACCAAATCTTTCGAATAAATACAATTCGTGATAGTTGATACTATGAGGCGCCGTTTGGGACGAAAGTGTGTTTTCAAATATATGTATTTTCGAGCCAATATATTTATTAGTTGCAGCAATATATTTATTTTGTAT
Source organism: Myrrha octodecimguttata (assembly GCA_958510865.1). NCBI lineage: Eukaryota > Metazoa > Arthropoda > Insecta > Coleoptera > Coccinellidae > Myrrha > Myrrha octodecimguttata. The sequence goes on along the minus strand of OY294056.1, from coordinate 73,847,388 downwards.
GCCGGTATATTTATTATTTACGAAACACAATATATGTATGAGTTGGGTGTTACAAATATACAAATTCGTGGTGTCTAATATATTTATTAATTCGACCTATTCCAAGTTGTCACGAGACGGCGCGCCGGCAGCGTTGAGCTTATTCCGGGCATATGGCAACATGTCGTAGCCATTAGTACAAGATATCACGTAGTTATCTTCTTGATGTGTAGTACCTACACTGGCTGATAGATGGCTTATAGATTGTCGATATTGAAAGCAGAAAACTGACTTTTTTGTAGCATGTTGTGCATAATGAGATGAGTAACATAACACAAATTCGTTGTAAAGAATATATTTACTAATTCGACCTATCCCAAGTCGTCACGAGAGGTCGAGCCGGCAGAATTTGGTATAGTTCTTAGCTTTTGGCAACATGGCGTAGTTATTAGTACACAATTTGCTCACAGTAAGCAGTGGTTGTGAAAGTAATCTAACTCACAAAGTTCTATTACCTTTTTTTCTTCCTCCATGGTTCCAAGTTCCAAAATAATTCGCAACTAGTGCTAAGCGATACGCCCTCTGGCGATAGAAATTCGAACACTTCCAAGCTAGTAGTTTTTCGAAGTGCCCGTTATTTTAACGTATTTTGCTTACTTTTCGAGTTCATTTTCGAGCTTTTGTGTTGTTCTCCGAGTTGAAATTTTGGTATACCGAAAGTGTTTATAATATTCATCAATCGATTCCTTTCTTTCCGATAAAAATTTTCGATTGTATTAATTCGAAATGGCATCCTCCCGAAATTACTATTGTTGTGTGCCTCAACTCAATGTTTTTCATGGTCAAAGAAGAAAGGATCATCTACTGCCTCAAGTTTTCATTTTTTCCAAAGCCAACTGAAAGTAAAGTTAATTTGGAAACAGCAGGAAACTCATTGATAGAAGGAAAGCCTGAATTTTGAAATTTAAGACTGGAAAACAGGTCACGCAATACATGAAAGTATGTAAATTAAAATGTATTCATTTCGAAACAACTTCTTGTCCAGAGATTTTAGGTGTAAATGAAAATAAAGGAATTTTGATGAAAAATGCTGATCCTGCAGAGGAACTACCGAGCACTTCTGCGGCTGCCTACTTCACATGCTACACAAATCATATTCAAAGAGAGTGATCTGCTTGAAAACCTGACAAAAACTAAATATACTGTTATAGGGGATAATAGTTGAAGTATTTCATATAAATACATCGATATTTTTCATTTCTCTATGGGTAGGTAGGTTGAACCAGCTGTGACATTTTTCATTTTGTAGGTGTATCTTGAGCTGCTGTTTACTTTCTTTCGAAATACGATGCAAAAAACCTAGAGCAGAAAAGCTGTCTTTTCATTTTATTGATTCACTCGTTTGTAAACAAAGAGAACAAGTCATATCATTTAGACTGATTCTAGATTTACCACATAATATGGCTTGCATTCAGCACTTCTTCACATTGATAAGAGTCATTGAATTACTTAATGAGGTACCTATTTTTCCAGAAATTCAAGTAAACTTAGATATTAGTTCATTTTGATCCACCAAGCAACAGACACTAAAATGACATCGAAATTATCCTCCAGGAACTATTTGAAACACGATTTTATAACGTCATCCAAAAATCTCAAAAAATCTTGCACAAAATTATGATAATTTCATTAAATATTCTAGCTCTGCTCAACAAATATTCGTTCTTCACCACATTTCTACGGTTTGTTCACATAAAACTACTAGCTTGGACAGGTTCCAAATTTATCCGTTAGGGCGCTGGCATCTTCACAGAAGTTCCCAATAGCATTAGAAGACCACGATACAAATAAGATAACCATATAGTTGTAGCATAGAAAGAGATTAGGTGCGTTTTTATTTTCATCGAATTGATGAATCGATTAACTCCCATCTCTCTCTTCTTTGGTGGAGAGCATCCTTAGTAAAATAATATTTACTTATGTACAAGATAGATAACGAAGAAACATATCTTTGGTTATGTTATTATAAATGGGCATTGAGTGTTACTCATCTCATCATACACAACAGTCACAACATGCTACAAAAACGTTAGTTTTCTGCTTTCAATATAGACAATCTATAAGCCATCTATCAGCCAGGGTAGGTACTACACATTGAGAAGATAACTATGTGATATGTTGTACTAATGGCTACGCCATGTTGCCATATGCTCGGAATGTGCTGAACGCTGCCGGCGCGCCATCTCGTGACAACTTGAAATAGGTCGAATCAATAAATATATTGAACACCACGAATTTTTATATTTGCAACACCCAACTCATAAATATATTGTGTTTCCTAGAAAATAAATAAATCGGAACAAAAAATAAACATATCGGCACACAAAATGAATATATTGCTGGAACTAATAAATATATTGGCTCAAAGCATTGTATAATATATACAATGCTCAAAGATATATATTTTTGTTAACGCACTTTTGTCCCAAACGGCGCCTCAGATACCGCCCCTGCATGTTGCTGGGTTTAGCAAGGCAGGAAATACAATTCAAAATCCAAGTTTCTTATAATGATTAAGGTGTTTGAGCTCCAATAATCATCATCAAAACGATGAAAAGAACGATTGAGTTGTCAGTTGAAATGATACTATTCGGATTTGGAGATGAACTTGACGTATCTATTTCGGAAGAGAGAAATAAGAAAAGTGTATTGGTTCTGAAAGGTATTATCACTGTATAAAGATAATGTTGTCTTTATATCTATATCTCTATATCTGGATTCAATTGGGAACTTCTGCGAAGATGCCAGCGCCATAACGGTTAACTTTGGAACCTGTCCAAGCTAGTAGTTTTATGTAAACAAACCGTAGAAATCTGGTAGAGAACGAATATTTATTACGCAGAGCTACAATATTCAAAGAAATTATTATAATTTTGTGACAGATTTCTTGAGAAGGAACTTTCCGTTTGGATCACGATATAAAATCGTGCTTTAGATCGTGCCTGGGGGATAATTTTCATGTTTTTTTTGTGTCTGTTGCTTGGTGGATCGAAATGAACCAATTTCTAAGTTTACTTGAATTTCTGGAAGAATAGGCACCTCAATAAGTTATTCAAGGACTCTAATTAATATGAAGAAGTGCTGAATGCACTTATATACTATATTATGCGGTAAATCTAGAATCAGTCTGAAGGATACGTATATGTTCTCGTTTACAAACGAGAAAATCAATAAAATGAAAAGATAGCTTTCCTACTTTAGCTCTTTTGCATCGTATTTCGAAAGAAAAGGAAACAGATAGATATATAATATATATAATGATTTTATTTTCATGTCATAGCAGCTCAAGATACTAGCAAAATAAAAAATGTCACAGCTGGTTCAACCGAAACTACCTATATACAAAAGAAAAATATTAATGTATTAATATAGATGACTTTAGCTAGTATCAACAATAACAATATATCTGGTTCTTATCAGTTATCACTCTCTTCGAATATGATTCTGTGTAGTATGTGAAGTAGGTAGCTGTAGAAGTGCTCGGTATAGTTTCTTTGAAGGAACAGCATTCTTCATCAAAATTCTCTCATTTCCATTTACACCTAAAAAGATGGACATGAAGTTGTTTTGCAATGAATACATGGTACCTTCATAAAAATAATCATCTCCAAAGAAATGCAGTGAACAGGTATTTCGCGACCGGTTTTCCAATCTTCAAAATCCTGGACTTTCTTCTATCAACGAGTTCCCTGCCAAATGCTGTTTCCAAATTATCTTTACTTCCATTTGGCATTGGAAAAGTTAAAACTTAAGGCAGTGTAAATAATCCTCTCTTCTTAGACCGTAAATAACATTGAGTTGAGGCACACACCTAGTCATTTCGCGAGGATGCCATTTCGAATTAATACAATCAAAAATTTTAATCTGAAAGAAACGAATCCATTAATAACAATTACAAACCCTTTCGCAATACCAAAATTTCAACTCGGAGAACAACACATAAGCTCAAAAATGAACTTTAAAAGTGAGCAAAATACGTTACACTACCGGGCTCGTCGAAAAACTACAAGCTTGGAAGGGTTCGAATTTCTATCGCCAGAGGGCGTATCGCTTAGCAGTAGTTGCGTATGGGGGTTTTTCCTTTAAACGAAAATGCAGGAATTTTCATGAAAAACCTTTAGAACATCACATTTCAAACATATAATTTCAATATTATATTTTTAAAAAAATGTTTGATTACCTAAAACTGAAAAATAAAAATGGGGATTTTCATTTAAAGGGATTTGTCTTGAGTGCACGATATGGCAACGTCGAATTCAGCTTTCTCGGAAAGAAAAGGACGTCAAATGTGTTACTTTGCCTAGGAAAACAGAGATAGTTATACTTCGATCTGGTTAGAGTAGAAGACAACGACCAAGGAATAGAAAAAGAAGAGCACAGATATATATTACTGACAAATTGCAAACGGAAATTGTTTGGTTATATTGACAAGAACACGTGTGTACCACAGAATAGGAATAAATATTTCATTATTCTATAGCAGAAAAAGCTATTCCACTCATAGAACTCTATATTACTACCTGGAAAGGACCCGACCCTTCTTCAACTAAGCTTAAAGCGTAACAAGGGGCAACGAAACAAAGATAGCGCTAATTACGGTAACCTCTCCCTGTCACACCCATTGAAGTAAACGGTGTTGAACGGCTCAAATTTGGTTTTACTTGGAAATTCAGGTAGTTTGGGTATTACATCGTTTAGAAAGTGCAATATTTTTGAAAATGAATATCTATTTTTCTCTGATATGCCATTACTTTCTCTGCCTCCACCGCGTATGGTTCAAAAAGTGAAGAATTATGTTGATGTGAGCTGTGCATTGACGATTGACGATAGTTTTATCATTTATACAATAAATTTAAATAATAGGAACATAGGAAAATACTTCTCGAAAAGCACTGACTTGAAGTCAGGAAAATTTAAGCGCTGGTTAAAATTCATTGCCAATGCGAAATTTGACATACTTTTTTCCGATATTTTTGGAAATGTGTCGAATCGAGCTGAAATTTCGAACATTGGTGTTCAGATTCGACTTCAAGGTCTGCGCCAAGTTTCATTGAAATCTCATTGATAGTTTCCGAAAAAAATATTTTTTTAACGATTCTTCATGCAATCAGTTAGCAAGTTTCAATCTGATCGCATCAGTACTTCTTGGGATATAGAGGTAATAAAATAATATATTTGAAATGGATATAACTTCGAAATTGTAAGGTGAACTTTGCCCATTAACGAACTTATTTTGAATTTTTTAAGTCGCTATAGCTTTTCTCGGTAGTAAGTTATCGTGGCAACGGGCGGCTGAATAGAATTCAATTTGACATTGAACTCTTCATCAAGAGTCCAACCTGGTCGCTTGGAACCATTTTCGGCAAAAAAACGCAAATTTACGGAGAATGATAACGCGCTGTTCCCCAGAAAAACCGCTCACTAAGTTGAAATTTCACTTGAACATGTTCGATCTTCTTCAATCCTGCCTTATTCACGAATTAGTCAGAAAAAAATTCAGGTTCTCCTAATTTGAAACGAAAAATTAAAAATATTTAGAATAAATGCGACAGAGTTCCCTTTACTGCAATGAGAAAGAAAGAGATAGATACCCGTCCACTTCGCGGGTTGCATAAGCAACGAATTGGCTTCACTTGTGGCTCAAAACGGGTCCCTTCCAGGTATATAATATAGAGTTCATTGATTCCACTAAACACCGTTGTCACTTCGTGCATGCCTGGCAAATCCCAAACCCCAATTTCGAAATCAGATTTTGAATACTTTCTGAAGGTAATTTGGAAAAATGATTAATCAAACCCATAATAATTACGTTCAAATTTGCATTTGCAGTAATAACCCAAATTCAGGAAAAACCCCCATTATCTGGTTCGAAGATGATATTCATAAATAACGCCAACTACATCACGGAAATTCCCCTTTCCCAGTGCTTGTGAATTTAAAGGAATTTTTGGGTTGGCAACTTGAGAGTTCTGGAAAATTTTTATCTGGTTACCGAATAGTCAACATAAAATGGTATTTTCTCATTTTTTTGGCCAATGTTAAATGTAATGATTCATCAAAAATTTCAATCAAAATTTACCTTTCTGGTTAATCTTGCTTAGTTGCTCCGCATCAAGCACTCAAAAGTTGATGAATTATTGATTCCTCATTGGTCCCTCACATAGTTTAGTGAAATCTATTACGCATAGGAAATGAGTTGATTCGCGGGATTGCGCTTTGATTAAATCCATGAATAAAGTATTGCTGTTTGGATTAACTCTCACAAAATACCTAGAATTCATTAATGAAGTTGTGCTGGGTTGTATCTCGCCTCCAAACATGGGGTATTCCTGACGGATTATCTCGTGGGTGTTTATGTTCATCTAGACAATGACGTCATCAGACAGTGACGCCAAAAGTGTATTTATATAACTCGAACGATTGTCTGGAATACGTCAATACGCGATGACGTCGTTGGGTAGGTGACTCCTTGGTTTGATGTGAAGTTCAGAACAGTTTTAGCGATTTTCTTCACGGTCGATATGTGTATCTATTGAAGCCCACATTACAGAACTTTATTTTTTCGAGATAGTGCGTTGCGAAAGCTGAAAAGAAGCACTCCAATGAAAATGAACAAGTAGAAACATATGACTGATAAGTTGAGGAATTATTGATAATTTTTTGATGTATTCGGTATTTACTTGATGGGAATTCATTTTTTCAATTTTAATTATTGATAATTATTTGCATTCTTCATACAACGATATCCTCAAGCGAAATAACTAGGTTCAATTATGTGTACGTTCCAAGTTTCATTGGGTAGTTTTATGCTTTATTCTTCTATTGATTTCCAGACATTGATTTTGATTTTCTCTTTTTACTAGATCCCTACATTAGTTTATTCATTTCACCTGGTTAGTGGCCGAACTTCAGTTTGATATTTAAATGGTCAATACAAATAAAAAATTATCAATTTTGCTCCATTTTCGTTGATCTGTATGTCTGGGATTTTTCCGAAAAGCTTAGTGCCTATCCCAGAAGTGACTCAATATAAAATCATAAGACTTGCTATAAATCTTAATATTGTTTGAAGTAAAACATTTTATTTTCGATTATATTTATCAATTTCACAACAATTGTTTCGTCACTTACATTGTGTCTTCATCAGGTGAGTATGGTAACTAACTACTTTTACAGAATCGTTTTCTTTAACAAGTTGAAAACCGAAAAACGTGACAAAATATTATGTATTCTATGTAAATTCCAGCAAGTTCAGTCAAAGACATTCAGCAACGGGGATCGGGATCGACCAAACTGACCCAAACCGATCCCGATTTCTAAATGTCTTCGAACGAACTTGCTGGAGTTCCCATAAAATACATAATATTTTGTCACGTTTTTCGGTTTCCAACTTGTATTTAAAGAAAACGAGTCAAAGTTACCATACGCACCTGATGAAGTCACAATTTAAGTGACGAAACAATTGTTGTGAAATTAATAAATAGAAGTGGAAATAAAGTATTTCACTTTGATCAATATCAAGATGAATTTTCGTCAAGTAAAGACCAAAACAATCAAATATATAAATCTTAGTGTTAGATATTTTTCAAATTCCGGGTTAATTTCTCATTTGAACAAAATTTTTTCCAAATGGCGGCCAGTTCAAGCTTTGAAAATGAAAAAAAACAACTATCTTGAAAAGGAATTCTTCAACGCAATGAAAATTTTGAGAAATTGCTAACCTATCGGGGACAAAATGCAGACTAAGTTTCATGTTTTTATTTTCTGAGATTTCAAGCTTTTTCGAAAAATTATATACAGATGAATAAATGGAAAACAAAGCTAGAAAGACCATGTGCTCATAGAAAATTTTATTTGTTTTGAAATAACACACCTGAAGTTTGGCTGTATATCAATGAAAAATACAAAATGCTTATAATATGAAAAAATCACACTCTAATTCAGGGAAAACTTACAACGAAAGAAGAAAAACTTCTGCTCAACTGGAAATCACGAAACCTGCATGTTGATGATTCAAACTCCTGGCAATAAAAATTGATTCAATATTATTATTGTTGAGAGTATTGATTTGAGCGACTTCATTAGTTCAGACCTAAGTTGAATATTGCCTGATTTATCGATTAAGATTCGTTCACTTGCTAACATGTTTGTTATAAAATATATTATTATATCTGACTCAATTTTGGGTAAACCTCGTTCATTTTGGTAATGTATGAAAATTTGTGAAACGTATTTTCGCAACAATAATTTACCAAATGTAACGCATACGTCCATCTCATCGTTATATCCAATCAATGCTGCAATATGCCGAAAACATTGAATTGTCCACTTCATTTTTCTGGTTATATCATTTTTTCCATTGAATACCATCGATCAACAGAATGCTCATAGTGTCTTGCGCTTCAAATAATTGCTTGATGTTTCCATAATTTTTTCAAATTTCTCTGCAAGGAATTTGTTTGAATTTTTTATCTCTAGCTTACTTCAGTGGTGTACCCCATACTGTTTTTTAACAAAATACATTATTTCTAGGTAGAAATTGAAATGACTATCATCGTTGTAATATGACAATATCCAAGACTATATTGAATCTCAAAGTTTACTCTCACAACGTACATACAGGGTGAATAATTCGTTTCGACTAATATTTCAACAGATATTTTTTTTAAATGAATGAAATATTTTATCTGTCGTGATATTTCGTTGTTCTATATCATGAAAAGATTCATTATGATATTTATCGAAAAGGTCGCTGGCACCAATTGGATTTTTTAGGTCAATTAAACAAAAATTGTGTGTTAAAGACACACATCTCTCATTGTCATTTTGAAATTGTACTAATTCACCTATAATAATCAAAGCTGTTATCACTTTGTGTATGAAATGCAAAGGGGAAGTATTTTCATTCCATAGCAGCATCTGTTGAAATAAATATATCAATCAAAAGCCCTGTACAGATCAAATTTTCACAATGCATAATTCATTAATATATCATATTGTTATTCATGCAAACTACCATACCATAAAACTATCACATTGGATTAACAATATTCAGATGTCATTATAGAATATATATTAACAGGATAGTTTCCGAAAAGTTATATGCATTTTATTGAAAAGCTATATTCCTATAATATTTTTCTGAATTCAATCCCTTGTAACACACGCCTACAGGGTGTTTTCGAAGGTGAAACTCATCAGAATCAACTATCTTGCCAAAAGTTCGCGATACAGAAATGGGATCATAATGAATTTCTGTAAATCTCTTCTTCCCAAAACTTCCATAATACAAATCTGATCGAGTTTTAGTCGGATACTTTATTTTTTGTTATGAAGGGTCCAAGGGTCATGATGAATTTTTTGAGAACCATATGAACAGATGATTCCAATATAGATTTTATCTATGAGTCTGAATAGGTGACCGCCCTGCCTTGGAATGTCAAAAAGCGTGCAGAATCCTCTGATTTCACTAGAGTTCTTTTCTTCTAATCTTTTTTTGATAATGGTTTCTTTCGATGGCTGCTAAATATTTTTCAAGATAATATCCTTCGGAATCACCCTGTGAATATTGGCATCCTTCATGTTTTTATATGAATTCGCTTATCTGCTGACCAGGTTGATTCTTCCATAAGAGAAGAATATAGTGCAAAATGGGAAACAGTAATATGAAATGATATCATCCAACTAATAATGAACATTGTGAGAATTTTATGAAATGATTTTTTCGTAGGATATTCCAATTGCTGCATATGCCATTAACATCGGATTCTTGTAAGGATCTCGACTGCCGTTATGAATATTTTGAATTGTTATGAACTGAGGGATGAATTAAAGGATATTTATTGAAAGTTTAGTTTGAACAATTACCAGTCTTCATCAAGAAACATTAAATTATGTGCACCTTCAATAATCAAACATAAAATTACAATTATAAGTGAATGATTCCGATGTATTGGAAGTAAATCCATTCTATAACATATCATTGTTGGAAAAACCCCAGTGATAAAAGTAAAAAAGGGAAATATTTTCACCATGTCTTTTTTGGGAAATGAGTATACAGATAAATTAAACATATTGAAGTGATGGAAGAAATGCTGGACAAAAAGTTTTGTATTTCCTTTTTCTAGAAAAATACTGTAACGAAATACGTCTATCGAGTTGTTATGACATGAGAAAGCTATTTTCTTCCGGGGTGATACATCATACTTATTGTGGTGCAGAATACTTAATTTTGAATGAATATACTCCTGGCAAAATATTTTTGAGTATAACCTATACCGAACAATAGTGTTTCTGCACTATTTTCGTGTTATCAATATTCAGAGTAAAAAGAAGGTCATTAAGTTAAGAAAACGGTTGATAAGTTAATTAGTAAGTATGTCATGGTAGGCTCTGGTACACCACCTCAATCACCAAGAGTAGCACCATCTTCATCGAACTCTCCTTCGAGCTCTGTAACAACTTTATTGATGAGGCCGAATGCACTTAACTTAGGACAAGCTATGCTTCAAAGTATACAAGGTAGTTTTTGTTTGTAACGTCAGATTATGTTGACTAACCAGGATTGAGTTTGTTGCCGCATTAACAAAGGTGTTCTATCGTTTGGGTTTGACCACCTTGGATCTTTTCAACCTCTGGTCAATAGAATGGCGTCGAAAAATTAGACAAAGTTGAAGTTTTAAATTCACAGGAAGATGGATGCAAGAAGAAATAGAGTAATACGAAAAACTTAATCTTCCAGCCTTACTTGGGGTAGAGATAAGTAGAAGAAAAAATCTCCAGAAATTGCCACTGGTTCAGATATGTTTTTCAATGGAAGTCCTCAAGATATGGAATTCTAGTGCATATGCAACTCCAGGATCTTTTTCTTGTATTCCTAATGTCTTATAACTTCCAGTAGCTGAGACTTCTCAAGAGGGGATATGTCTTATTCACTTATGTATTTATGATCAAAGTACTATTTGCGTTAGCTTTCAATATCGAAGCATTCTTTCACAAGGTGAACAGGAGATTCTTCCTTTTCCCACAACATTTGATTCCTCTGAGAGCTTCATGAAGCAACAATACCTCGAGAGGCAGCTTTTGAGAAAATGTATCAACTGTGAAGCATTTCTTAGAGCTGAAGCTACGAAATAACTTCTTGGAATGTTCCAAATTTGGGAGGCCTAAAGAGTATAACATAATCGCAAGGACGAATACCTGTCGATAAATACAAAAATATTCCACCTTGATCAGAGCTAATCATCCAATCAACCAAAACATCTACACCGAAGAAGCGGATCCAAGGAGAATGACTACAGCTAATTCACAGTTATTACTGATCGTCAGGTCAACTTACCTTTCAAATGGATCGCTGCAATATATTAACGTAAAGCACGCCATCTTCCAGGAGCATCTTGCGATTCCCACCTTCGAGTGCAGAATACTTTGATTGATGTGTATGACGTTTATCCTCTTGTCGCATCAGGTAGCTGTATCTGCGATTCTGCGGATTCCATACAACCGTCACGACTTTGGAAACACACGGTTCATGTGGATTCCCACAAGACGATAACGTCCAACATCTGACAAAGATAGGAATCACAAGGATGAATATCTGTCCATAAATCAACAAATATTCCACCCTGATCAGAGCTAATCATCCAAGCAACCAAAACATCTACACCGAAGAAGCGGATCTGCGGTTTTCTCCGAGGTAAGTTGACCTGACGATCAGTAATAACCGTGAAACAGCTGTAGTCATTCTCCTTGGATCCGCTTCTTCGGTGTAGATGTTTTAGTTGATTGGATGATTAGCTCTGGTCAAGGTGGAATATTTGTTGATTTTTCGACAGATATTCGTCCTTGTGATTATGTTATTGATATTACTGGAGGTCTCTTTTCTCCACGAACCAATTCTTTCTTCGTCGAAAGAGTATGTCTATTTCATCCTCTAAGTGTTTTCCAAACTATAGGAAAATTCGGATTCTACAGGAGCTATACTTTTTCCTGGTTTCTGTGCTGTTTTTGTCTCCTGTTTCCTAGAATCTAATTCAGAAATCCTTGGTATTCTTTCCTAGTTTGATGAACATATGGCCGTAGAATTCAGCGCTTTGTAGTCGCTTGACTAGCAGAAGTGGATTTGCAAGCTCACGACTCTGATAGCTATAGTAAACGAAGTAAACCATTTTCCATTACTGCATATTGAAAAAGAGCAGAATTCTATAAAACAACACAAAGCTCCAAGTCTTTGATCTTTATAGATAATGGTTTAAGGTTTCCTGTACAACATAAACCATATGATACTTCCATATATATTATGTGGAATCCACTAGACTGGTATTGAACATAAACTATAGGAACAAAATCTTACACAAAAAATAGACATTCTTGCATCACTGAAACAGCAATTATCGGGTTCAACCAGTTAGATCAAGTGTGAATCATTTGTTAGTCAATTCGAAATACTGTACAGATCTGGCACTTGTTTTACTTGATATAAGCACCTAAGGAATCCTTCGCAGGGTAAACTTAGGTGGTGATATTTCATAAGACATCATCAAGATCTATGTGCTCAATAGGAGGGTAAATTATAAATACTTTTTTGCATGTTTTCGCTCATCGCATTACTAACGGAGCTTATTTATGCAATTATAGAAATACGGATTGTGTGCCCCAATAAGCCGTGCACACAGCTATCCACAAATTCTCAAACTTCAGGTATGCATACTCCTGGGGAATGAAATGTGAATCTGAAGTATAGAGCTATTTATACTCACCTTCCTGCTTCCTTGTATTGATTTGAGACTATATTACTCACTTTTTCGTTGTTGAAGTTGCAGTTTGAATTGAAATATAAATAAATAAGAATATTTGAGGTTAACTTGTCTTTTGAAATGTGTAATCTTCAACCTCGAATATTCTGTAGTGCATATCTATCTGACTTGGTTACTCCCGATATTTTATTATTTTTCGTATCTGAGCATGTGCACTTTATTACTAAAATGAACGTATAAACCAGTGGTACTTTAGTTGTAGTCCTTTGAAGATGGGACCGAGTGCATATTGATTGTTAATAAATCTTCGATATTCCTGCAGCTCGACGACAAGAGATCATTAAAATAACGGAACAACTTATCGAAGCGATCAACTCCGGGGACTTTGTAGCTTACACGTAAGTACAATTTTTTATTTTTCCATATGGGAGAACTCAAAAAATTTCTATAAAGTGCCTGGGATTTTATAAATAGCCTAATAACAGCAGGGTATTTCGTTGTTCGATGCATATTTGAACCGTGCTGTAACATGACCATTTATTCCATTATAAAAAGTGTTACCAGCTTCGAAATTAACTCTGTTCACTTCCTTTCAAATATCACCGAACATTGTGTAAGATAAACTTATTTTATAATCAGCATGAAGTATACAGTGGTAGATTTTCTAATGAACTTATTAATATGAAGGATATCTCCTGGTTCAATATCCACCAGATATATGTTGCTGCATAATAATTTTTCTTTGAAACCAAAGGTGTTGTGAAAGTTGTTTGAAACTTGAAATATTGGTATATGTTACGACATTTTATATATTGTAAATCTTAGCAAATTCTTTTCTTCACACTAAAAATTTTCATTTTGACGAAGTAATTTGCTAGAAATAGATATATATGCCCCTAAGAAGAACCGCTGAATTATATTTTAGGTTTATTATGTTCAAATCATAAACATTTAGAATCGACAACCCAATTGAACAAGATTATAATGGTCGAAATTGTTGTTGATCTTTTGTATTCTTTGCACCCTACCCTCTACAATTTAATTAATTTCGACTTATTATGTATGAAATTATACTGAAATAATTTATAACTATTTGTCTACATTGTGAATTCCGCTATCACATTCACATTTTCACTGATAATAGAAACCCAATTAAACAGTACTACCACCACCATTCTAAGGTATAGTAGGATATTTACTGGGTATAAATATTTATTTAAAATTGCCATACGAATTGCACCAGCGCGTTCGCCATTTCGCAACAAGGTTTAAATATTAAGGATTAAGACTTTTTGCGCGCTTGTTCAAGGGACAGCGTGCCCTCGTTTTATTCCAAATGTCTTGAATTTCCAAATTTTTTTCCGAAAATGGTTTCAAACGTTGGACCCGCTGACGACGAACCCGGTGTCAAAATCGATTCAGGCCTTCCGTCCAACCGATGACACGATAACTGTCGAACGAAGCGAGCTAGCGACTTGAAACTTTCGGATTAGGTCGCGCATCGAAAAGCGGCGGTTGAGTTTGTTGACGGGACAAAATCGGTCGAATAGTTTCGGAGTTATAGTAATTTGAAATTTTGAGATAAAATACCTGGTATTTCAGTAACCACTCAAGCGATTGAATTGAAACTTGACACTTAGTTGAAGCAAAACAACGCACAACTCTTCACAAAATTTCGTTGAGATCAAACAAATTTTTTTTTCGAAATCTGTTCATTAAATCCGGAAAAAACTCCTGCTCATCCCTTGAACATTATATTTAACAGCAGTGTACCAAATTTAATTTTGATACGAAAATAATTTCTAGATATATTGGGAAAAAATATGTAAAATTTCGTTATTTTATACTCGATATCGTTGTTTTTTCCGGAATAACAAAAAATACTATTTCAATAATAGTGAAACTTGGCAGCTAGTTAGAACATGCTGAAGGGCAACTTTGAGCAAAACTTCGTGTATTTGGTGCAACAGACTGCCATCTTTCTTGCTAAGTGGCTTTTACTGTACATTTTCAACTGCGTTTATAGTGCAACTTTTTTTTTCGAAAATAGAAAACAAACCAATTTGTTTGCTGCAATGTGTCCCAACTGAAGCAAAAGTGTAAGTTCATCTCATTTTCAGGAAAATATGTGACCCGCATCTCACAGCATTCGAGCCAGAAGCTATGGGAAATTTAGTGGAGGGTATGGATTTCCACAAATTTTATTTCGATAACGGTAGTGAGTATTCCTTGGATTCTAACAGAATGATCCATGTGAGAACACATAGAGTAGCGTTGCGTAGTGACAAAAGCTTGATTTAGAAGTGGAATTCGTTTATTTGTTTTGAATTATTTTTCATGTTTTTTTTTGTACAACTGTTAGAGGATCGAAAACAAACTGTCATGATTCATTTTCGATGGAGTCATTTATCTCGGGATGTTAAGATACTCAATGCTCTTCAGTCACTTTTTATGTAGATAGAAAGTAAAGCAACTGGAGTTCGGCACAGATATTACATTTTAGAGTTCACATAATATGATCTGCCAATTTCGATTGCAAATCTACGGGGTGATTTTTTTCCGGAACACTGTGCCTTGTTATCTCCCTGAAATTTTTTTTGGTTAGCCACTGTTAGTTTGAAAATTTCAAAAAGAGGTTTTGTTATACGAAACTTCATAGGCCCTTGTAATATTGTCGTATGTAATTCCGATTTCAGGAAAAAACACTCGATCCCCTCAAAATCATTTTTAATTTTTATGGATATTTTCTGATCTATAGCAATGATTCAGAATGACCCTATAAAGTCCTGAAATTATCTTGTGAAGTGCAGATACTATGAGAAAAGCACTTGAGGAAAATTCAAACTTAACCCTGTATCTCGAAAACAAAACATTTGTGGTCCCATGTTTATGGGACTTTTTTCCTTATATTAATGCAAGGAATCTCCCCGTTTCGTTTGTACCTACAATTGAAGAACACCCTGTATAGAGCTGATCAAATTTCTGTAGAGATACTCAGAAAAAATTCAAAAATGAAACGATAGATCCTGGTACGTCCACCATTTTGCAATCAAAAAAATCTTACCGGTATAAGTAGATTCAACAGTAATCAAATTCGGTTCTGGTCTTCCGCAAGGCTGTTAAAACAATATTATCTGATGTAAACTACTCAGAGACTGAGAATTTGAAGCGTTGATTAGAGACATTTTCGAAAGACGTGCAGAAATGTTTGAGTCAGCTAGCGTTTGTCAATTCACCAGAAATATCGTATAAAATGTTCTGGTGTTTTTCCCGTAGAACTGATATAAGTTTTTGAGTGGAGTAGATTTGATATGCTGATGGAAAAACTAACCGTAAATTTCTATAATTTTTCTCTGGATAACGAACTTCTCATGTACTTTTCAGTCCTCAGTAAGAACTGTAAGGCAGTAAACACCACAATTTTAAACCCACATGTCCATCTTTTGGGAGAAGATGCAGCATGTATAGCCTATGTCAGGCTCACCCAGTACTTAGACAAGTAAGTTGAACACGCATCTCTGTCATTTATGTAGAATTACCAAGCTGTAAAACTCATCGAAGTGCGTATAGAAGTTCATATATCTTAATTCTAGCACTTGTTTCTCTCTTTTCGTCAAAAGCTCAAAACAGTCCAGGTAGCTGAGTGACCTCCAATAAACGCCATTTGTTGATCATAAAGTAAATATAGATATACATATGTGTTCTGTGTTGTTGATCATAAAATGTCAAAATACGCAAATCAACAAAGAAATTAATTGAGTGATATTTGCATAGATATTTAAGTTATAATTTCTATGGATATTTGACAGACTATTCTGGTGAGAAATGGTCCAATCGGAAATTCATAAAAATTATTTTAAAGCTTCAAGATTCATATCTTCCTTCCAAAATTTTTCACGGTGTATGGTTATCATGCAGTACTGAAAATTAGCGCGAAAAGAGAAGTTTTCGAATACTTTCTATTTCGGAGCCCGTAGACTGCAACCCCGTAGGCTGTTTTTTCAATGATTCATCAATAGAAAAGAGGTTTTTTTATCGACTTACACAGAACACCCATTTATTGTTCTGCCGTCACTCTGGTATCTGGTGTCTCCAATCTAATCAAGAACTTTATCATGTATGATTTGGCACACTAATGTGTAACTTAAATCAACGAGTTGACCTGAAGATCAATTGATTCGTGATATTATCTCTTAATCCTGAAAAAACTTACAAATAACTGGTTTCAATATATTTTATTTTCAGGCAAGGTCAAGCTCACACCCACCAGTCAGAGGAGAGCCGTGTCTGGCACAAAAAAGATAACAAATGGCAAAATGTGCACTTCCACAGGAGCGGCAGCACTGGAGGAAGTTCATTTGGTTTCAGTAAATAGTTCATCTAAAAACTTCGTCTGCTTCTTGTGTGAAAAGTGATAGTTTGATCAAGGCCGTGGAAGAGATTGTAGTAGATTGAATCTAATGAATCTATTCAAATGTGAACACTTGGTATTTTCCTGGTCAACTTTTCATTAGCCATATTTAATGAATTGTAAATTTTTGAATTACCTCTTCATAATTGCTTGAATGAACATTTGATAATAATTTATTCAGTACCTTATCTCAATGTTATTAAAAATAGTGTTATTCTGACAGATACTTTCAGCCAAATATGCATTCGAAGAAGTGCTTGAAAAATCAAGACGAGGCAACTATTTCCTATTTTCATGAACGTTGCTTATGCAGATGAAATCATCGAAACTTATGAAAATCATGACATATCTGCGAACTTTTCAAAGTTTTTGATTAGACAATAGTTTAATTTATATTAAGAACTTAAAATAATGATGTATTTATAATATCTGAAAGTTGTCTACCTTCAAAGATACTCACGTACTTCTTGTTGCACTATTGAATTTGTATTTCTTTCATTTGTTGATTGTTGCCTGGATATTATTTCATACGCAGATTCCACATTGGCTCATCCTGAATTTCACGTACCTACTGTTCAATTGACAAACGGACAATGCCGTTGAACTGAAACATTTTTCTATTGGTAAGGCTATGATTTCCTTCTGGAAAAACCTTTAAATTATTGATCTTTAAAAAAATATTTTCTGTTAGAGATGTGCTGTACTTATTTGTTTATATTGAATCTTCCTATACCTGATTGTTTCTAAGGAGCTTAAACATAAAGACTTAAATTATAAGAGAATAGCAGAATTTATACTACCTATTCTCCTCAATCTCCGAGACATCTGCCATGAACAACAAGATTGAATACTGATCGATAGCGTAAACGATTTTGGTCACACATTTTCCTAAATAAGATGAAGTGTATGTTCTGCAATTTTTGATTGAGTTGGTGTGATCTTTTTGAATATTTTGACTTTAGCCCATTAATGAAATACATTCTATAATATCCACCTTTAATTCGGAAGATTAATAAATATTAATGACAAAATTAAATATATAACTTGATAAATACTAGCAATAGGTCTCTTGCATGAATTTTTTTTATCATTGGAATAAAATATTTTATCCGTAAGACCACTGAAAAACTTTAACCGCCATCAAAAATTTAAATTTTTAACGAGAAAATGCTCTTTTAAATTTGGCTCCGCATGTCGGTTGTTTAAACGGACGAAAGTTCGCGGTTTCCGTGACGTATGGGGATATATCCACTCTCTCCCTCTTCTCGTATACTTTTCACTCTAGCAAGCCAATTGAAAGCGTCGGGCTGTATCGATCGGGGCATCGTGGAATAACGAGTGACGTAGGAGGCGATCTACCGCGTTTCACCCACTTTGGTTTTGCATCCCGATTTGAGGATTTTTAATACCGAATTATTCGAAATTCGCGAATTGTTGGAGTGTGATATAGCATACATTATGACTTTGTATCGACATAGAATGAGAAAAACATGCAAATATGATATTTCGTGTTACATGCAAGAGACCTATTAATGGAAAACTCAAATTTTTCAATGAATGCAGTATTATAATCTCAGTTTTAGAAGCATTGAGTTGATGAGAATATTAGAATATAATTACAATGAAACAAGAGTAATTTATATGATACTAGTGTAAATTCGTTAAATATTCAATATCGAAAGAAATTTTGCTTAAATATGCATCATGATGTTTCTTCTTTGAGTTGGCGTCGCCAAAGATTCAATTTGAGCACCAATATAAACTCGGTACTTGTGAATTGGGATAAATATCACCTTTTGCTTCCAAGATATTGTGCCAACTGGTGTTAATTGAGAAATAAACTGAATTATCTATAAAAATGAAACAGATGTTTTAACTGTTAGAAACTGAAATTGTAGAATCCAAACCAAATCAGTTTCAATTATATGTCTCAATTTTGCAAGTACCTGCATAGTATCTATACTTTATGAAAGATATCGATTGTTATGGTAAGAACATTGGAGTACTTACAGTAAGGATATAAATGATAAATGAGTAATAGTTTGAAATATAAGATTTCCTCCTATAATATCCATTATAAAAACTTGAGAAATGTTAAGTTATTCTGAAATTGGGGCCTTCCAACTGCCTTCAATCCTAGCTAATGTAGATCCATTATCTCATAATTAGTCTGAAAGTAGGGTCATTTTTTTATAAAAGTTTTGAACCTTGAAACGGATCTAAAATTTAACATTTCAACAAATTTTTGTACACAAGTGTGATGGTCACTATTTCAGATCTAGGTATTTCAATGAGAATTTTAAACTCAAAGCTTGATAATCACTAACAGACACTCAAGACCTTCAATATAGTTCATGTAACTTGTTAAAAGATACGTAACTAGAAATAAAGAATTTGAAATTTCCCGGGTAGGGAGGTTTTGAAAATGCTGATTGTGAATATAGATTCATGAAAAGACTAAGAAAAGACGATGAAATACTAAAACCTCACATTTTCATCAGTTTGAGATATTTATTCAAACTTTCACAGTTTCACCACGTTAGTTAGAAAAATATGTGGATCTAGCTAGATATTCAATTTCATTCATTATGGATATAGGACTGTATAAAGTTATTGGAAGTTTGAAATGTTCTATTTCTACATTTATTCTGATATAGTTTATATTCAAAATTGTTCTGGTGTGACTGACACATATAGATGTAATTATCAAATCGGAGAAAATTTGCTCTTCAATTATGTATTTGCCTATTCCATACGATCACTAGTCACTTCTGATATCGATTCTTTATTGTTGGAGCGTTAAACTCCAGATTTATTCACTATCATTATTGAATTGTATAATATAAGAAATATATTTAATGTTCAACTTTTTGCATTTAACGAATTTTAGAATTTCTGCTTTCAAGTGATGATATTTGGTGGAGTTATATTCAACGACAAGTAACGAATGAATTTGAAACATCTGTTAAAATGGACTCATCCAGTATCGAATACCTAGCACATAACTAATAGATAGTTGTTAGATTCGTTGTTGAATTCATTGAATTGAACCACGAATTTCACAAATTTTTTATGGGAATCCTTTTTACCTATACCATTTCTCAATGTGCAATATTATATTCCTTAAGCATATGTAATTTTTGAATGAATCATTTGGAATGATGCACAATTGATTCTTATGACTATTGAAATTCTACATAGTTACAGTATTACGAGTGGTTTAGCCAGGTTTAATGGAAGTTGTTTTTATCCCATGTCACCTGATTTTAGAGAACTTGAGAAAAAGAAACAAATTAGTATTAAACCACTCAAACAATATTGCCTCTTTGTAGAAGGCCTCTCTCTATTATTACTTAAGTAAAGTGCGTTTTTCCATTAATTCATAAATTGTGAAAAGTGAGAGTGAATAATATTATATCACAAGTGAATCAGAAATACATGTTTTTTTTGGGGATTGAGTTGTTTATGTTTCAGGTTTTGAATCATCCTACAACAATCTAATTTCAATTTATTCATAAAAATGGTGAAACATTGTTGATATGGAGGTTCCAAAGATTGAATCAACTCTTTTAATCATTCAGATAGTCAATTCTCGTTTTCCTACAAATTTTCGACATAACTGGGGACTTGGTAAATTAAGATTGAATAGAACAGTAAAATTAATCCAACAATAGGTCTCTTGCATGAATTTTTTTTATCATTGGAATCAAATATTCTATCCGTAAGACCACTGAAAAACTTTAACCACCATCAAAAATTTAAATTTTTAACGAGAAAATGCTCTTTTAAATTTGGCTTCACATGTAGGTTGTTTAAACGGACGAATCTTCGCGGTTTCCGTGACGTATGGGGATATATCAACTCTCTCCCTCTTCTCGTATACTTTTCTCTCTAGCAAGCCAATAGACAGCGTCGAGCTGTATCGATCGGGGTATCGTGGAATAACGAGTGACGTAGGAGGCAATCTACCGCGTTTCACCCAGTTTGGTTTTGCGTCCCGATTTGACGATTTTCAATACCGAATTATTCGAAATTCACGAATTGTAGGAGTGTGAGATAGCATACATTATGATTTTGTATCGATATAGGATGAGAAAAACATGCAAATATGATAATTCGTGTTACATGCAAGAGACCTATTTCCTGATTTTATATTGTTCGCAATGATAGATCATTGTGTGAAATCTACTGTTAAAGAGCATAGATGATGAATCTGTGTTGCTTTTGTCCGTGCCTAACTGAAGGAAAGAGCAATCGACTTGGACACATGAGCCAACAACCCAAGATTTAAAATATTCCTCTGGAACTTTCACACTGAGAAATTCAAGGTCTTGATTCCAGCAAAAATCGTTTTAACTTATTTATGACCTCAAAAAGCACTTTGCAAGATTGGTTTCAGCAGAAATCAATTAACTGATGTTGAAGAAATTCCCAAAAACGCAATGCTTCGCCCACAAAAGCTAACTTCAAAAATATGTAGTTCATGCTATAAGCAACAAAGATATATCTTGAAATATGATCAATAAATACATTAACATCTAATGAAGGAATACTGAAAAATTTACTACTAAACACACGTATAGTTGATTAGAATGAAATTTCCATATGAGGTTATCTCTCTGACTACATGTTTCTCACTCAAACAAGTATTTTACAAGAAAAGATACATTCAAACTGTGGGCTGCATTCAAAAACCAATTTCTTGACTATGCTGGTTTTCTTTTCAAGGATCAACCCATTAAAACTGAATTATAAGTAACACGAGATGTTTAATAAGATGTAATTAATCAGGGAGCCATTGTTAGAACTACGTTTGACATGATTTCATGGTATCTCCAAGAAATTTCGGATTTTTTTGGGATTTGCTGGATTTGAATGATTTATGGTCATATTATATCAAAGATATCTTTTATAATGAATACATTACCTGCCAGGAATGCAATACAATGAGTTATCAATATTCGTCATCGATTTTATAATGTCAAAATATACGAGATAATTGGTTGAAAGTCTTTTAAAATATTATAGCTGAATCACATTGTAATACTTGGTAAAAAGAAAGGAACTTCGTTCACTTGCAATAAATACGAAAATATAATGAAACTTTCAACATTTTTACATCTTAACATAAAATAACATTATCTATCAATATGGACCAGCCACATTAAGATCACTAACAATTCGAAATCTCCTACTCTTGCTTAAAAATATACTTTTTAACCATTGTGTACGCAAGTCCACAGGTAAGGGCTCCAACTGCTGCTCCTTGAGCACCAACCCTGAGATGCATTAAGTAAACACTTGTGCTCATTTTTCCTTTATTTTTGAACATATAAGCACCATATGCTACGGATAGTGTTAGAACACCAACGGCTGAAAAATAAATGAATGAAATACATCTCATTCGCCTAGATTCTGCAAGCGTATAGCAAGTAAAAACACCTGAGTTATGGATATGCCAATTATCGATGTTCAGGAAGGAAATGGCCTTCAAATGTACATGTATTGTTCACATGATTGAATGAACTAATAACAACCTACCGATTGGAAACATAGGGGCCTCTTGGGACTTTTTGAGGAGCTTATTACTTTGATCATCGTATCGTATTGGCGAGTTTTGAGACATGTTTGATGCTGAAAAGAATAAGAGTTTTATTGATTTTCTTTCAATTTTTTACATAATAATTAGAGGACCAAGCAATTTGTCAAGCGGAATTTGTTAAAAGCACCCCCACCTTAAATTTGTAGTTAGATGTAAATATTTTAGGCAGTATTACCAAGTGAAGTCATATTACACAATAATACGAGCAAAGCGTAATCACTTAGTCCAACTTAAAGGTTGACTTTTGACTAACCAAAATAACATATAAGAATCTGTCACCTGTCAGTGTCAGATAAGGGAAAAGAACACAGAACTGACAAAAATAAACGACACTAAAGAACAGAAGTAATCCAGTTGGAAAAGTGGCTTTCTGGCCTAAGGAACCTCAGAGGTAACCAACTTTTTTGAAGAACCAAATAATTCGCAACTACTGCTAAGCGATACGCCCTCTGGTGATAGAAATTGGAACACTTCCAAGCTAGTAGTTTTTCGACGTGCCTGTTATCCTAACGTAATTTGCTTACTTTTGGAGTTCATTTTCGAGATTTTGTGTTGTTCTCCGAGTTGAAATTTTGGAATACCGAAAGTGTTTGTAATATTCATCAATCGATTCCTTTCTTCCCGATTAAAAATTCCGATCGTATTAATTCGAAATGGCATCCTCCCGAAATGACTATTGTTGTGTGCCTCAACTCAATGTTATTCATGGTCAAAGAAGAAAGGATCATCTAGTGCCTCTAGTTTTCATTTTTTCCAAAGCCAAATGAAATTAAAGTTAATTTGGAAACAGCATTTCGCAGGGAACTCAATGATAGAAGAAAGGTCTAGCTTTAGAAATTGAAGATTGGAAAACAGGTCACGAAATACATGAAAGTCTGTTCACTACATTTCTCTGAAGATGTTTATTTTCATAAAGGTAAATTACCTACAATGTATTTTTTTCGAAACAACTTTATGTCATGATGTTTTCAGGTGTAAATAAAAATTAGAGAATTTTGAAGGAAAATGCTGCAGAGAAACTACCGAGCACTTCTGCAGTTACCTAATTCACATACTACACAAAATCATATTCTAAAAGAGTGATATGGTTGAAAATCTGACAAAAACTAGATATACTGTTAGAGTTGATAATGGCTGAAGTTACTCATATAAATACATCAACACTTTTCATTTCCTTATATAGGTAGGTTGGAGCGGCTGTGACATTTTTCATTTTGTATGTATATCTTGAGCTGCTGTAATATGAAAATGAAATCAATTATATGTCTATATGTTTCCTTTTTTTTAGAAATACGATGCATAAGAACTAAAGCAGAAAATCTGTTTTCATTTTGTTGATTCACTCGTTTGTAAACAAAGAACAAGTCATATCATTTGGACTGATTCTAGATTTACCACATAATATAGCCTGCATTCAGCACTTCTTCACATGAATAAAGTCCTTAAATTACTTATTGAGGTGCCTATTTTTCCAGAAATTCAAGTAAACTTAGATATTGGTTTATTTTGATCCACCAAGCAAAATACTCTAAAATAACACCGAAATTATCCTCCAGGAACGATTTAAAGTACGATTTTATATCGTGATCCAAACGAAAAGTTCCTTCTCAAGAAATCTTACACAAAACTATAATAATTTCTTCGAATATTCAAGCTCTGCTTAATAAATATTTGTTCTGCACCACATTTCTAAGGTTTGTTCACATAAAACTACTAGCTTGGACAGGTTCCAAATTTATCCGTTAGGGCGCTGGCATCTTCGCAGAAGTTCCTATATTCTTCAGTGTTTTAGAGTCAAATTTTCTGGTTTGGGACCATTTTTGGCATTTGTGAAATACGTATTCGGCCTTAGGTTTGATTGTTATTTCTGATATTCTTCAATCAACTACCAAGCTTCAAGTCGATCGTATTGGATATTGAGAAAAAACCAATTCCAGCTGGGAATCGAACTTGGATTTTCCGTTATGAAATACTATGATTCAGCTTTTGCTTCTTTGTTGTTTTCTCTAAGGAAAGTTCAATGCGAAGTTTCAAAATTATCTGTTGGGTAATTTCCAAGATAAAAATCTCAGAAATACGAAAAAAATTCTAATAATAAAAAAAAATATAGTGCCAGCATCTTCATATTTCTTGTTCAAACGCCAAAAAGTGGAGCGAGTTCGATTCCCATCAAAGATTTTTTGAATTGTTTTTGTTTTTTTTTAAATTCATATTTCTTTCCAGGTCATTCTGGGGACCCATTAGCACAATTTTGGCCTCAGTAGGGTCACTAGTTTCTCAAATGAAAATTATTTCAGTACTATGAGCGGAATCTTTGGAAGGCTATAAATTGAAATCCAAGGGATATTTTTTCATAAAGTTTTCACACCAGTGTTCAGAATGGAGGTCAGTTCAACCTCGAAAGATTTCAACAATTTTGGGTAAATTTTTTTTTTCAGTGTGGACTGTAAAAAAAAGTTGAGTTTGAATTTTGAAAAAATTTTTTCACCGAAAATCTTAGAAAATTGATTAAATTAAAATAATGCTATCCAATTCGGCAATGGAAAACAAAAAATTCAACTTGGTAAGTTTTCCGCCATTTTTAAATATTTTTTCGAGAATTCTACACAACAATAGAATTGACCACCAAAAAATACTAAGATGTGACCAAAAACCGTTATTTCAAAGGTCACGCATAAGTCACCACAATTATCAGAATATTGCTCAAAATTGACATTAAACACCCTGTGGGCCTGTATCTCGCTTATGCTTCGAAAACGGGCTATATGTCATAAGGCAAAAATGACTTTCCCAATGTCATCTATACGGTTATATATGTTTGACCAGTTTATGATGAAACACCCTCTATAGGAATCCTAATAAACGGATTATCCCAAAAAATTAAATATTAACATTTCATCACGATCCTCTCAGAAAACAATCATCAATTCAATCTGCCGATATCAAATACATGCAAAAGGGAGCTTTTCGTTCAATATATTATATTTTTAGCGAACACAATTGCTTTAAGGGGGAATTGGAGCATGCTCAGCTTTTTTCCGTTGATTGTCGTTTCTGAAGGAATTTCAATGCGAAGTTTGAACGAAATCTGATGGGTGTTTTCCGAGATAAAATTTCAGAATAAAAAATGGTTTTGAAATTTTTTTCAAGAAATTGCTAGCTGCACGATTCTCATGAAATTCGGCATAAGTTTGCGTGTTGATATTTTACATCAAATCACAAAGACTCAATACGATAGGATCAATTATTATTGAGTAATCGAGGTATCCATGCCAATAACATTGAGTTTTCAAATAGATACTCAATATGTCAATATTCAGATTCTCCAAAAAAATTAAATAGAGTACAATCGCGTCAATATGAACACAAACAATTCTGGCTTGTTCATATATTATAGGAACTGTTGTTTCTGAAGGTCAAGAAAAATAATTTTTTAACATGTTTTCTAGGTTTTATTTCTGACTGAGTACATGATTTTCATTCATAATGATACACCTTTGGTAACAAAAAGTTTAATGAATGAGAAAAGCCATCACATATATAAAAAATTAATGTATAATAAATTATAATGACTGATCTTTTTTGTAGAAAAATTATGTTATTTCAGACTGATTCTTCTTTGCAGTTAATTTAGATAAAACCGCTTTTTTCATGTTATGTTTTCAGGGTGAATATCTCAGTCAAATCCAGAGTATTCTGTTTTGCCCATTAGGTAGATGGCTATGCTCAAAGCTCTAACTGCTGGTAGCAATCGTGAGTATAATCCTGTTTTATTGGTTTCATGGTCTTGAATGTCTCTCTTCAATTCTTCAAAAGGAGCAATGAGATCAGGCTGACTTAAAATCTTCTCCCTATCATTTTCAAGAATCTTACGTATAACGTTCTTCGAAGCGCTGGAGCCATCTTTCACTTACTTTGAATTCCGAGATATTCAAATTCGCACAAAAAGTCAACGGTTTCTGTTAATCATTTCTTCAGAAACCGGCATATTTTCCTTCTGGATCAGTATTTTCAGAATTTATAAGGCTGAGTTTACATTTCAGGCAATTCCGCCTTTTTACGTGCTTATTCTGGGGAATAGCGAGTTATGATTTCGTTACGATGTCTGTAATTTTCGAATTTTGAGCCGAAATTGGTCTCAAACGACTAGGTGGGACTCACTGATGAATACGTGGTCAAAATTTATTCTGTCCGTCCGGCCGGCCGCTTGCGCTGTGACTTTCGAGAGGAAGGACCTAGAGTCTTGAAATTTTTAGGTTAGGTTAAGATCCTGAATATCTCGGTTAAGTTCGGTAATGGGCCAAATCTGCCGAATGGTTTTTGTGCTACAGCCATTTGAAATTTTGATTTTCCAATAACTCGAAAAATATTTATCTGATCCAGATGAATCTTGGTTGGAAGATGAACAGTGTCAATAGTAAGTATTATCCATGAAAAAATTCGAAAAAAAATTTTTTTTTTTGAAAATTTTTATATCTCATTGAAATCTCACTGAAATTTCCAAGTCACCATTTCACAATGTGAACAAGCGCGTAAAAACTGCTGACTTCACGTCGGTGTTTTTCTAGATTTTTATAATGCATTTTTGGACGATCTGAATCAATTGTCTACTCCCTCTCGAAATTGTTTTTTTTTTGTTTTTTCTGGAACGAACCGTTTGTTTAGCAATTCCATATTTCTTTGCCAGTAAGGCCAGGCAACACCAAGTCCTTATTGATGTCTTCTACAACTTGGGCTTTCTCATGAAGAGTAAACATCTCAATTTTCCACTCACAATTTTCTTGGTTATAGTCATAGGCAAGATATACAAGATGGTTATAGTATAATCGTGAAATGACAATGCGAGGCAACTTGTGAAAGGGCGAACCGGTTATGGATAACTGACGATAAATCGTGAAAACGAATTAATTACTTTAATTTATATAGACAAGTTACAACATGTTCATACTAGTGAGATTCTACCATTGTATAAAGACAAGTGGTCTTAGTACAATGATTCTACTTTGTTCATATTACAGAGAAGTCAATACAGAAAATTCGTTGTTCACATGACGGAGTAGTTCATACGATCGTGTGTTCATATTAACGCGATTGTACTGTATTGTATTGGGAACTTCTGCGAAGATGCCAGCGCCCTAACGGATAAATTTGGAACATGTCTGAGCTAGTAGTTTTATGTAAACAAACCGTAGAAATGTGGTGTGAAACGAATATTTACTAAGCGGTCTAAGCGGAGCTAGATTATTTAAAGAAATTATTATAATTATGTGCAAGATTTTTTGACAAGGGACTTTTCTTTCGGATGACGTTATAAAATCGTGCTTCAAATCGTTCCTGGAGGATAATTTCGATGTTATTTTAGTGTATGTTTCTTGGTGGCTCAAAATGAACCAATATCTAAGTTTACTTGAATTTCTGGAAAAATAGGCACCTCAATAAGTAATTCAAGGACTCTTATCAATGTGAAGAAGTGCTGAATGCAAGCTATATTTTGTGATAAATCTAGAATCAGTCTGAATGATATGACTCGTTCCCTTTGTTTACAAACGAGTGAATCAATAAAAAGAAAAGACAGCTTTTCTGCCTTACTTCTTTTGCATCGTATTTCGAAAGAAAGAAAGGAAACAGATAGACATATAATTGATTTTATTTCTATATCACAGCAGCTCAAGATACACATACCAAATGAAAAATGTCACAACTGGTTGAACCTACCTATATAGAAATGAAAAATGTCGATGTATTTATATGAATAACTTTAGCTATTATCAACTATAACTGTATATTTAGTTCTTGCCAGGTTGTCAACCAGATAACTCTCTTTGAATATGATTTTGTGTAGCGTCTGAAGTAGGTAGATGCAGGATCAGCATTTTTCATTAAAATTCCATTATTTTCATTTACACCTGAAATATCTGGACATGAAGTTGTTTCGAAATGAATACATTGTAATTCACCTTTATGAAAATAAACATCTTCAGACAAATGTAGTGAACAAACTTTTATGTATTTAGTAACCTGTTTTCCAATCTTCAATTTCAAAATCCAGGCCTTTCTTCTATCATAGAGTTCCCTGCCAAATGCTATTTCCAAATTAACTTTACTTTCATTTGGCTTTGGAAAAAGTGAGAACTTGAGGCAGTAGATGATCCTTTCTTCTTTGACCATGAATATCATTGAGTTGAGGCACACAGCAATAGTCATTTCGGGAGGATGCCATTTCGAATTAATACAATCGAAAATTTTAATCGGCAAGAAAGGAATCGATTGATGAATATTACAAACACATTCGGTATACCAAAATTTCAACTCGGAGAACAACACAAAAGCTCGAAAATTAACTCTCAAAGTAAGCAAAATACGTTAGAATAACATGGCACGTCGAAAAACTACTAGCTTGGAAGTGTTCGAATTTGCATCGCCAGAGGGCGTATCGCTTAGCAGTAGTTGCGAATTATCAATATTTCGTCACGATCTTTTCAAAAACTGCTCATCAATTCAATCTCCCGATATCGAATATGCTCAAAAGAAGCTTTTCAGTCAACTATATTATTTTTTCAGCGAACACAATCGCTTCAAGCGAGAAGGTTTATAATTCAGTTCAATCAAATTGTCCATAAGGGTGAATTGGAGCATGCTCAGCTTTTGGCTGTTGATTGTTATTTCTGAGGGGCAAATTGCATTGCAAATAGAGAATGGTATTAACGCCGCGTGTTTGTATAAGAAAGGCATGGGGTGATTCCCCCATGGCGGAGAACGACTTCGCTCCGACATTGTTTATTCAGAGGCCGTGGAATTAACAATCCAGCTATCTTCTCATTCCGCTCACCACTAAAGCCTCTTAATATTATTCAATTCGCTCGCTCTCCCTCGATTAACCACTCCATTTGCTGGATCTTTTTTTTTGCATATTCATTGCTACTCCCGCGAAATGTTTGAGGATTTCTCTTTTCTAATTTAAATGACTATTTTCGGTCGAATTGCCGGTTTCAACTTTCCTTTTCCTTATTCTGCTTGTTCGAGGTCAAGAAACCAACTATTGAAAATCTAGAAAAGCACATACGTGAAGTCAGCAGCTTTTGCGCGAATGTTCAAAGGAGATGACCACATTGGCAACGAATTTGAGAATGCGCGCAAAAGCTGCTGACTTCACGTCCGTGCTTTTCTAGATTTTTGCGCGCATGTTCTAGGGGAAGAGCGTGCTATCGTTTTGTCCAAATGTCTGTAATTTTCGATGATTGAGCCGAAATTTGTCTCAAACGCATAGATTGGTCAAAATCGATAATGTCCGGCCGGCTGGCCGGCCGTGGACACGATAACTGTCGAATGGAGTGAGCTATCAACTTGAAACTTTCAGGGTAGGTCGCGCATTGGAATGCCGCGGTTAAGTTCGTTAATGGTTCAAATCGGTCAAAAAGTTTCGGAGTTATAGCCATTTGAAATTTTGAAGTTATTTATTTTTTTTTCCAGAAACTACTTGAGCGATTGCATTCAAACTTGGCAATTAGGTGGAGTATAACAACGCGCAACTTTGAGCCAAATTTTGTCAGGATCATACTGTCAGTAAATTTAAAATTTTTTTTCTCAAAATGTTTTTCCAAAAATTTTTTTTTCGAAAACCGTTAATCATATCCAGGAAAAAATTACACTCGGACTTTGAGCTTCATATTTCACATCAGTGTACCAAAGTTCAGTTTGATACGATCCTAAGTTTTGGAGTTATCGGGAAAAAATATGTCAAATTTCCAGGTTTTTTTCTCGATATCGTTGTTTTTTTCGGTATAACTCGGAAAATACTGATTCAATGCTAATAAAAATTCTCAGCTAGTTTGAAGGTGCTGAAAGACAACTTCATGCAAAATTTCGTGATGATCGTGTCATTAGAACAATTCGAAAAAAAAATTTCTGTGATTTTCTTATCATATCGTCCTCATTAAATTCTGTATGAACCTTTTTTCGATTTTTCGATGAATTACTGGATTTCAATTCGATCTGATCTGTATTTTTGGAAATATTGGGAAAATAAAATTTTGAATGGGTATATCCACGGTATCATTGGGCGGATTTTACCCATTCATGAATTCGACCTTCGTAATTAAGCTCCAAACCAACTCTACCAAACGGCTGACCGTATTTTTATTCACCCTGAACTGTCAATAGGTTAGACAAAACATTTTTGGAGTTATTGGAAAAAAAATGCCGTCAGGCCTACCGTAACCACAATAACTTCCGGAAGAAACTACTTAGAAACTCGATATTTGTAGAGAAGGTTTGGGGCTTAATTACGAAGGTCGAATTCGTGAATGGGTAAAATCTGCCCAGTGATTCCGTAGATATACCCATTCAAAATTTTATTTTTCCAATAATTCCAAAAATACAGATTAGATCGAATTGAAATCCAGTAATTTATCGAAAAAAAATCTAGAAAAGCACTAAGGTCAAGGCAGCAGCTTTCGAGCGAAAGTTCAAATTCGTTGCCACAGCGGTCATCTACATTGAACATGCGCGCAAAAGCTGCTGCCTTCACAGCAGAACTTTTCTAGATTTTTTGAGTGAATCTTGAGCAGAGGAAAAAGCCACGAAATTTGACATTCTTTTTCACGAAATCTTAAGAAAATATAATCGTATCGAACTGGAAATATGGAGCCCAAGGTATGACTAAATTTTTTCAAAATGTATTCAATGGTTTTTGAGAATAAAATTTTTTCGAAAAAATCTTAATTTCTCAATTTACTGACAGCACGATTTCGACAAAATTTCGCAAAAAGTTTCAAGTTCTTATGTTCCAAGTAACCGCTTTTTTTTCAGTTCAATCGCTTCAACAGTAGTGCTCGAAACTCGAAATATCAATGAAATAACCTCAAAACTTCAAATGGCTATAACTCGAACTATGTCGCCCATAAACTAACTAAACCTTCCCATTTTGAAATGCAACCAATCCTGAAATTTTCAAGTCGGTAGAATCCGGCCAGAATCGATTTTGACACCGGATTCGATATCAGTGAGTCCAACTTAGTCGTTTGAAACAATTTTCGGCTCTGAATTCGAAAATCACAGACATTTGTACACAACTTTAGCACGCTGTTCCCCAGAACATGCGCTCAATAATGTGGAATGGTTTTGGTTTATTATTTGATAAAATCAAATAATAAACTAGTGATCGACCAAAAAAAAAAAAAATTACCTCCCCTGAGAATTTCACAGTTTACATTTTGGAGTATGTAGATTTGAATGAACTAATAAAAAAAATCCGTCCGTCCGTTGTCTGGGGCTTTCCTATGAAAGTACTGAACCGAAATCCGTGAAACTTGGTAGAAAAATCGTGTGTCGCTCGAGATTGATCCTCCAAGCTTTTCAGCAGGATTGGTGAACCCTTAGGGCTCAAAACTGGTGGTAGGAGGGAAAAAAAGATATTCTCGAAAACTTACCACCGAATTTTAATTACTGTTGCATAACTCAACCTAAAAGTTTTCACCTGGATGATTTCCGACCAGTGGTTCCTGAGTTATAAAGAAAAACGCTGCGAATTGTGTTGTTAAAAACCAATGATTTATAAATAATATTTAAGTTTTATTTGAAATATCAATGGTATTGTGTAATATTTGCAGCATTATTCATTATGTTGTGTAGAACCGTGTCCCAACAGCCACACAATAACTTTCGAAGAAACAACAGAAACTCAATATTTCATGATAGAGAATGAGTAAAATCCACCAAATGATTCAGAAGATAAACCCATTCGAAATTCCATTTTCCCAATATTCATAAAATATAAACTGGATCGAACTAAAATTTGGGTCTTGAATGAAAAAAGGACACTCGAAGATTAATGCAGAATGTCGTGGAGGTAATATGATTAGAGGAGAGTAAAATATAAGAATATTTGGAAGGAACATCTGTAGGTTTTACGCGCTTGTTATCGTTTCGTCACAATGTCTGTAATTTGCGAATTTTAAGCCGCGAACGGTCTCGAAAGATTGTTCTGAACACCATGAAGGAGAATCCGTGGTCAAATTAAATGCCGTCCGTCCGTCCGTATGTGCTCTAACTTTCGAAGTAAAGGACCTAGCGAGTCAAATTTGTCAGATGAGGTTTGGAGTCCAAATATCTCGGTTAAGTTCGTGAATGGGTGAGATCGTTAGAATAGTTTCAGAATATTTTCACCAATCAGATGTTTTATAGGTTTTCACTACCACTATCTGAAAAACCACTGACGTGAAGTCAGCAGCTCTTTCGCGAATGTTCATAAGAGATCACCAAAAGTATGCGTTTGATGGGGTCAATACGTGATAAGATGACCGATTTATGAATGAATTCGAACATGCGCAAGAAAGCTGCTGGCTTTTTTTGAAAATATTGGGAAAATTAACTTTTGAATGCGGAATCATTGAATGGATTTTTATCAAAACGGGAATTCGGCCTTCTTAATTGAATTTGAGCCTACAATGCAGCAAACGCATTTTTGGTGATCTCCCAATGGGGGTTTTTCCTTTAAACGAAAATGCAGTAACCTTTGGAACATCACATTTGGAACATCACCTTTGGAACATCACATTTCAAACATATGATTTCAATATTATATTTTTAAAAAAATGTTTGATCACCTTAAACTGAAAAATAAAAATGGGGATTTGCATTTAAAGGGATTTGTCTTGAGTGCACGATATGGCAACGTCGAATTCAGCTTTCTCGAAAAGAAAAGGACGTCAAATGTGTCACTTTGCTTAGGAAAACAGAGATAGTCATACTTCGATCTGGTTGGAGTAGAAGACAACGACCAAGGAATAGAAAAAGAAGAGCACAGACTGTCATACTGTCATATTACTGACAAATCGCAAACAGAAATTGTTTGGTTATATTGACAAAGAACACGTGTGTACCACAGAAAACGAATAAATATTTCATTATTCTATAGCAGAACAAGCTATTCTACTAAACACCGTTGTCACTTCGTGCATGACTGGCAAATCCCAAACCACAATTTTGAAATCTAATTTTGAATACTTTCTGAAGATTATTTGGGAAAATGGATGATGAATCAAACCCATAATAATTATGTTCAGATTTGCATTTGCAGTAATAACCCAGATTCAGGAAAAACCCCCATTATATTATCCTCATGAAATTCTGTATGAACCTTCGAACTTTTATTTCCCGATTGAGTACTGGATTTCAATTCGATTCAATCTGTATTTTTGGGAATATTAGGACTTAAATTCATTTCATGATTTACCGAGAGTACGAGACCAACAAATTTCTGCAAAAGGTGGCTGATTGTTATGCTCCAATGAACTGTCAAGTTTCAGTCCAATCGCCTCAGTAGTTTCTGATATATCAGTTAAAAAATGTCAAAAGTTCAAATGAACATAACTCCGAAACCATTCAGCCGAATTGTCCCATTAACGAACTCAACCGTCGCATTCCAACGCGCGGCCCAATCTGATAGTTTCAAGTCACTAGCTCGCTTCTTTCGACAGTTATCGTGTCGTCCGCCCGCCAGACAGAATCGATTTTGACACCGGATTCAGTTTCCTACCTGGTAGTTTGAGACCATTTTCGGCTCAAAATTTGAAAATTACAGTTCACCAGAACATGCGCGCAAAAATTAGCGATATCGAATCTTCTGAAGGAAGCGAAATTCAAAAGACCTGGGAAATAGGCTGTTCCGTATAATTATTTCCGAAAAGTATTGAATTAATCAAATTCAATCAATATTTTCAGTCATTTTTAGATTTTTACTCACTGTTTGCTGAACAGTATAAGTGATTCACCTACCGTTCTGTTTACCTTAAGCAACCAGAAAAGCACTGACGTGAAGTCAGCAGCTTTTACACGCTTGTTCACATTGAGAAATGGTAACTTTAGTGAAATTTAATTGAAATTTAAATTTAAAAAAAAAATTTTTTTTTTTAAATTTTTCCATGGAAAAGTCTTTTTATTGACATTGTCCATCTTCCAACCAAGTTACATTTCGACCAGACAGATTTTCGAGATATTGAAAATGAACTCAATTGAGAATTGAGATTGAGATGAAATTTGATGACAAATTTCATGCGCGGGGGCAGCTCCGAGCTACCCAAATCGTCAAAAAGAAAGCAGCAATTCAGGATCAAAACCTAACCTCAAAATTTCAAGACTCTAGGTCCTTTCTTTCGAAGGTCAGAGCACACACGAACGGCTGGCCGGACCGAATCAAATTTGACCACGGATTATTCATCGGTGAGTCCAACCTACTCGTTTGAGACAGATTTCAGTTCAAAATTCGAAAATTACATTGTGACGAAACGATAACGCGCTGTTCATCAGATCAAGCGCGTACAATAGATCTACCCGATCTAGCAACAAACTCGGTAACTAACAAAAGTTGTTCGTGCAAAAAGTTTCATTTCAAATTCGAGCAATTGTACCGAAACTGAGCTTCATATGATTGACACAAATCGACGTCGTGAACGGCTGTGTTTTGCTTTCTTGAACTTTTGAAAAGGATAAATGAGAAACTTCAAGCTGTGAAAACAATCCGGGATGAATCCGCTGTACGCATCAGGCTCCATTCAGATCTAAATTCGTATAGTTCGTGTGGTTTTCTAGATGATTTGAGAATCTAAATAGATTAAAATTGGATGATTCTCAATTGGAGTGGAACTGTGAATTTTAAAAGAATAGGGTACCTATGAGGCGCTCAATAGAAGATGCAATCATTAAAAAGACCTAGAAAGCGCATATTCATTTTTGGTGATATCCTTTGAACATGCGCGCAAAAGCTGCTGATTTCACGTGCTTTTCTAGGTTTTTTTCGATAAGTTACTGGATTTCAATTCGCCTAACTGCCGACCGTAAACACAATAACTTCCGAATGGATCAACTTAGAGACTTGATATTTGAGAGTGGGTTTGGACCTTCATTACGAAGGCCGCATTCGTGAATGCGTAAAATCCACCCAATGATTCCGCAGATATACCCATTAAAAATTTTATATTTTCCCAATATTTCCAAAAATGCAGATTGGATCGAATTGAAATCCAGTACTTCATGGAAACATGAATTTCGAAGATTCATACAGAATTTAATGGGGATAATATGATAAGAATATCACAGAATTTTGAATATTTGAAAAGAAAATTGAAATTATTTATAAAATTGTTCTAATGACACGATTTTCACGAAATTTTGCATAAAGTTGTCCTTTAGCATCTTTAAACTAGCTGCAAGCGTAGTTTGGGTGATCTTCCTTGAACATGCGCGCAAAAGCTGCTGACTTCACGTCAGTGCTTCTCTATGTTTTTCAATTACACGATCATCACGAAATTTTGCTCGAAGCTGTTCATCAGCATTTTCAATCTAGTAACCAAGTTTAATCATGATTGAATAAAAATATGAGCAAAATTGGTTCCGAAGACGACTAATAGTTTCTGAAAAAAAAAATTTTTTTGGGGAAAAATAAAAAAATTTTTTTTTCAGAATTAAATGACAACACGATCCCAACAAAATTCTGCTCAAAGTTGCGCGTCGTTATGGTTCAACTAACTGCCAAGTTTCAATCCAATAGCTACAGTAGTTCCTGAAATATCAGGGAAATAACTTCAAAACTTCAAATGGTTATAACTTCGAAACCATTCGGTCGATTTGTCCCATTAACGAACTTAACCGGCCCATTCTAATGCGCAACCTAATCTGAAAGTTTCGAGTCGCC
Organism: Myrrha octodecimguttata; assembly: GCA_958510865.1. Classification (NCBI taxonomy): domain Eukaryota; kingdom Metazoa; phylum Arthropoda; class Insecta; order Coleoptera; family Coccinellidae; genus Myrrha; species Myrrha octodecimguttata. The sequence continues at coordinate 73,810,891 of OY294056.1, read as the reverse complement.
AATTGGCTCCGTTCGAGAGTTATGGTGTCGCCGGCCGGCCAGCCGGACAGATTCGATTTTGACATCGGATTAGTAATCAGTGAGTCCAACCTAGTCGTTTGAGACCATTTTTGGCTCAAAATTCGAAAATTTGGACAAAACGATAGCATGCTGTTTCCCTAGAACATGTGCGGGAAATATTTGAATTTTTTTTTCGAATTGTTCTAATGACATGATCATCACGAAATTTCGCACAAAGCCCATCAGCATTTTCAAACTAGCTGCCATTTTGGACCAAATTAATTTTCATCATATCGTAATTCAAACTGGAATATAATCTTAAAGAATAATCTGATTAGTTTGGATCGATAGATGAATCATAGAATTCCGTCACTTGGATTTGCGTAAAATCATCTATCATCTATATATTGTATATTAATGTATTCTGTGAAAATCATAGAATACATTGAATTACACTTACTACACTCAATGTGTTATCTGTAACTACACTCGGCTTCACTGAGAATTGGGAGTTAGTGTAGTTCATGCAGGAGCAACGAACAAACTTAGTATCCATGATAGCAATATTGCTATGACGAAATTCACAAGCAACATTGCTATAACACTGGAAACAGAATACGTAATATCATGGTCATATTGCTATAAACTAGAAAGAAAGCAATATGACTTGAATAGCAAGGTTTATAGCAAAACGCAAGCAGAATCGACATGAATTTCTCAGGAACTACTGATGGAATAAAACACTTAGTGGTGAATTTTATAATAGCGACTTGCAACCTAACGCAAAACTTTGTCAGGATTGTACTGTTTTCAAAGGAATGTTCTGGATTCTTTTCCAAATCGGGAATCACAAACACTACGAAAGGTCGATTTTCAATATTTTCAATCATTATAGTTGATGTCTACGTTCTGCTTCTTTATCTCTTAGGTGATCCATATCTATTTCTCTTTACTCCACTGTTGAAAAAATATACTCTATTCACTTTTATAAAATATCCCGGTTTGCTATGATATTTTGATACATTCCACCGTGTATATTTTCAAAATGTTAGGATATAGTTATTTTCCTGTCAGATAACTACACAACATTGTCCTCTCTACATAGAGGTCGTAGTAATTACTTATTTTTCAAAATGTTAATTTACTTCTGGGAAAATAATGAGTTTGAGAAAATATTATGTGAATTCAATAATTCCAAAGACCTGGCGAGTGTTGAAGATACTTTTTTCTCTGTTAATACTGGAAATATTTCACATATATAAACATGGTTGAAAGATTCATTTATGCTATTTTCTTGTACCGAAATCAAGAATCGAGTGTTTTGAAATTTTACTGAAAAATGATGGACAGAGTAGTCCGTTACTTTGTGATAGTTCATCCCAAAAAAGATATAAAAGAACTCGAATAACCCGGCAGTAAAACTTCTAAACGAATAGACGGACCTATGGAATTCTCTACTTATCTGAATTCTCAAGAAATAAGCCTACATATGTCATTTAAATACCTTGCTGCACAACTTGAAATACTCCAGTATGAAAATGCAGTAGTTCTACGAAACCTGTGTCACAGTTAAACCTCAAAAGAACTAACTCCATTTACAAAGTGAATGATACATACCTACACATATCGGAAATTAATAAACAGAAATACCAACCTCATAAGTATAAAATACATATTCATGAATCAGCATGCAATATACCGGACTGAAAAAAATCGAAATCGAATCAAATGCTTTTTAAAATACCCCAACCCCGTCTGGCGCGTGTCCCAACAAGGGGATGCGTAAAATTCAGAGATAAGGGCGTTGGGCGTTGAAATCGGAACAACACGTATCTGCATACGGAAGCCTTGGGCGTACGGTCAGCTCAATTGGTTCTATCAATATTTGAATGTGAATAATTAAGATAACTTGGATAAACTATAATGCAAGGTGATGCGATTTGGGAGGAACTGATGCATAGTCCTATCCATACTATTATTGCGCCGCGCATGTTCCTGATGGGGATCAGCGTTCTATCGTTTTGTCCAAATGTCTTTAGATCTCGAAAATTCCCGCGAAATTAATCTTTAACGACTATATCTTTTCAACTTCAAATTGAGACTGAACACATTCAAATAGGTCTCTTGCATGTAACACGAATTATCATATTTTATGTTTTCTAATTCCATTTCGATAAAAAATCATAATGTTTTCAATCTCACACTTCAACAATTCGCAAATTTCGAATAATTCGGTATTGAAAATCGTCAAATCGGGACGCAAAACCAAAGTGGGGGAATTTTAAAGATCGTTTTCTCGTTGAAAATTGAAATTTTTGACGGCGATTGAAGTTTTTCAGTATTCTCATGGATAGAATATTTGACTACAATGATAAAAAAATACATGCAAGAGACCTATTGGCGAATGAAGATAAGTGCTACTCCCTCTGGTGGCTATCCGAGTAACCCGAGGTACAGACATTATCATTGACAAGTTAAAAGAAATGTCCAGAAATTGCATTTTTCTTGGCGTCTATGTGATTTAACAAGAGCTTCTACTGAGAAAAGCAAACTCAAATGTCCCTTCCCATAGATTTCCACAGCCTGGTGAAAAATTTCGAGGTAGGATGAAAGAAACTTCATTTAACAAGTCGGGCCTGAAAGTGTTCAAGAATCAATAAAAACCAACAAACAAGATTTATGAGAGTCTGTTACCTGCATTTTACCGATGATGATCATTTTTATAGAGGTAAGCACGAATTGCTGATGAAATATTAGATCACATTCATGAAGACAATTTTTTCCAGGCCCTTAATCCAAGCATAGAATTTTACTTAAGAGGAATGCTATGCCTTCCAAAAATCTGTCTGTTGAACTGATCATTAAGGAACAACGTAAATGTTTTAGTGATAGAACTGACTATTGATAAAAAAGAGTCTCAACAAGGAAATATCTGGTGATGAATACTCTTCGCTCAAAATGCTTCTGCCGATGAAAGCAAAGTTGTACAAGGCTTATTTATTACAGCTTTTTCAAGACCAATTATATGAGAGTTGTAAAATTTATCTGTCAATCCATAATGAATAAGGCTCATGGTACTAGTAGCATTAGTTTTATGTGAATGTATTCATTTTATTCACAATATATTGAGTATTTAGTCCTTCGCTATAAAAATAGTAAAGTTATGAGTATTTGTCTATTATTCCAAAAAGTATGTTTTACAATACTATCTGTTTTTCAACTTTCAAGACAGCCTAAGAAATCCACCAATGTCAATCTCGCCATATTTGGATCTGAAAATAAATAATATTAAAAAACTGTTGAACCTTGGAGATATCCTCGTAATTTTAGAGTTGCTACACTCAATAAGATTGAAGAATGATACATACCTACTTTATAAGAATGGAATTTGTACTCCCAGTAATACTCTCGTCAATTATAAAAGTCTAAAAAGTCTTTGAATAAATCGTGAAATCAAAAACTACATGTACATATACTCCTGCTATTTCGTTGGCATTTGCCTTCTGTTTTCGCGCGCATGTTCTAGGGGAACGTGCTATCGTGTCGTCCAAATGGCTGTAATTTTGGATGATTGAGCCGAAAATGGTCTCAATCGACTAGGTTGGACTTACTGATGACGAATCCGGTGTCAAAATCGATTCTGTCCGGCTCACACTTTCATCGGGAAAAAATATGTCAAATTTCGAGGTTTTCTTCTCGGTATCGTTGATTCTTTCGGTATAACTCGAGAAATACTGATTCAGTTCTGATAAAACTTCACAGCTAGTTTTGAGATGCTGAAAGACAACTTTATGCGAAATTTCGTGATAATCGTCTCATTAGAACAATTTGAAAAAAAAAATTCTATGATTTTCTTATATCATCCTCATTAAATTCTGTATGAAACTTCGAACTGTTATTTTTCGATGAAATACTGGATTTCAATTCGATTTGATGTGGTTTTTTGGAAATATTGGAAAAATAAAATTTTGATTGGGTATATCTACGGAATCATTGGGTGGATTTTACCCATTCACGAATTCGGCCTTCGTAATTAAGGTCCAAACCTTCTCCACAAATATCGAGTTTCTAAGTTGTTTCTTTCGGAAGTTATTGCGTTTACGCAGTCGGCCGTTAGGCTGACCGTAAACATCAAAATGTTATTTTTCCAATATTCCCAAAAATACAGATTTGATCGAATTGAAATCCAGTAATTTATCAGTAAAAATTTCAAAAAACACTGCCGTGAAGGCAGCAGCTTTTGCGTGCATGTTCAAATTCGTTGCTGAAGCGGTCATCTACATTGAACATGCGCGCAAAAGTTGCTGCCTTCACGGCAGTGCTTTTTGAAACTTTTATGGATATGTCCCCAAGCTAGCACAGGCGGAAAATTAAGTTCTGTCTACGCTTATCCGAACCATAGAATACACAGAAATATTTATCTATTTCGCATAGAACTATTATACTTATATGTATAAGGTTTATGCTATTTCGTGATCAGACCACAGATATGGACGCTAGGTCTTCATGTCTATGAACCTGACTTTCCATAGAGTTCAATTAATGTGTTTAGGTTAGTTGATTGATTTCATATAATTCATGTATAAATTTGATGAAAATCAGAATAGTTATGTAGTTTCAAATATGTGAGTGGTCGAGGTGTATAATTGTATAGCGGGATGAAATTGGATATCTCAAGAATATCAAGTGGAAAATCATTGTTTCAACAGTCCAGTGTAGTGAAATGTTCATCCTGCGATAATATCGCAATGAGCACTAAATCATAAGAATCCGATATCTATTTCGTATAGAACTAGTATAAGGTATATGCTATTTCGTGACCATACCACAGATCTAACCATAACTTTCATAGACATATAACTAACATGTTATTATAAGTCTATGATAACATTATAGAGAATATTTTTAGGTTAGTTAATTGATTTCATTTATAAATTGAAAGTATAATTATGGAGTTTTCATTATGAGAATTGGCGAGGGTGGAATTGTGTATAATCTCATAGTGGAATGAAATTGTGTATTTCATGAACATCAAGTTGAAGATCAGTGTTTCAAGTCCAGTGAAATGAAATGTTTTCCTTGCGATAAAATCGCAAAAAGCACCAAATAATAAGAATTAAGTGAGTAAATGAGTTTTTCAATCATGTTCTTTGAATTTCGAATATTGGATTGGTTATTCTACAAAAAAAACACCGTAAGAGATATCTGTGGTGAACTTGCAAAAAAAGTTCAGGGTTTTTACCTGAGCCGAATCTGGAAAAATGGCAAAAGTAAAAAGTTTTTTATTTGATTAAAGGAATCTACGGTTTAAATTAATGTACATCCTAAAGACTCATCCTGTATATTACATTTAACTGTTATGAGGAAATTTAAGTTTGATTATGGGGACATCTTGAATATGGATCAGCGTGCAATGTTTTTGCCCAAATGTCTGTAAATTTCGATGTTTTCTCGAATATGGAATCAAACTACTAGGTTGGATACTGAAACGAAGAATTCAATGTAGAAATCCATTCTTTCCAGCCTACCGTCCGTTTGCTTTGAAAATGAAAAAAGCTAGCTAGTTCGCTTATCAAAATGTTTCACGTTAGTTCGTTAATGGGCAAAATCTATAAACCCGCTGAAAAAATATGGTTAACAATTCAATTCATTGTAATTAATTGAACTCAGATATATCCTCCTTATATACTTATCGGGAAAGTTTTATACAATAAAAAGATACAGACTAACTGAATTGATTCAGGAATATCAAATAAAAAACTCTCATGTCATAATCGTAAAACACATAAGAATGAATAAATCATGTGTTATTCTATCCAAGAATAATGAAGAAAGTTAAAAGCCGATTGAAATCAATAATGCATGAAGACAAAAATATTGATGAAACCGATGACAAAAGAGAGGTGGATCCTCAAATTACTTACTTCCGAAGAATTAATTCAATTTCCGAACCAAATTCTAACCGTATAACCGACGTGGTCGTAATCAATATGCACATGCTCAAAAAAATAATTCCCATGAGGGAAACAAAAAAATTATCACCTATCGGTTAAGGGGTGTTACCCTGGCAAAGGGATTCAACATCATATTTTCTAATTTTCCCTTCGTGTATTTCGTGAAACGCCTTCCATATAGAAGGCGTGGCTTATATTCGAATTGGGCCGCATCCCCTATGGATCGATAATATCATTCTTCGCTGGTGACAGGGGTTCCGCAGCAGTGCATGTGGTTGATAACGCCCTGAAGTTACAAACTTACTTCCCTTGGCTTGGGTATGACGCGAATATGATGAATTTTAGTAAAATACTCAATACGTACATTTAATCATCAATACCTTTTCAACATCAAATTGAGACATAAGAAAATCAAATTGGGGTAAACCCGCAAGATTTCCCGTCGCGAAGCTACAAGTAAGATATTCACATCATTGTAAGCAGTGTGTGTTCCTGAACAAAAAATATGAAGTCCAACATAGGCGGTCTCTCTTTGTTTGGAAGATATGGGCCCCAAAAATACCAAATTGATGCATTTTCAGATCCTTTTTTCCGCCATAAAAATGATCTCTCACTTCTCAAATCTAGTTCATAAATCATCTTTGAACCTTCAACCAACGAATAGCGACACTTTCTTTCAGAAGAAAAGTGAAAATATTAGACAACCACTTAACCTATATTTCTACGAAATACTTCTCAATGTTGAAGCGGAGCTTGGCAACAGCGTCTTTTCATCGCTGGCCAACGTATTATGACCGAAGAGTAGTTGCTGGCGGGAAATATGAAATGATGGACAGTCCAAGGATATGATTGTAAGGAAAATGCTTCTGTCACTGAAGAAGAGGTGGTTATTCTAACATCAAAACAAAATCATTGAGAATATTTGTTTAAGGTTTCACTCTTAATATTTTCGTTTGAACTTTCTTTCTATCCCCTTCAAAATAGGGAGGTTGTTATCTACTTCGTTTTTTGTTGTGTCTTCGAGATGGTCCCAGTTTAGAATGAGGTTCAGGGCATTCCAATAAAATGGGTTATATAATAACCTCTATTTCATTGGATATCTGGGAAGGGCGCGACCTATCACATATATGAAAAAAATGTACGTTGAAATATATCAGGGTGTATTCTCATTCCATTTCCATGCGTTTCAACCTTGTAGATTTCATTAGAAACGAATTCTCGTATTCGAAGATTTAGAGTGTCGCAGTGAACAGTAAGAACTAAGAACATATTTCATGATATTTCATTTTTCTCGCCAGCAATAATCTGTCATTCACGAATACGTACAATGGCACGATTCGGACCGATGAAATTCGCGCCATTGCCAAACTTCACTTTTAGACTGAGTCGAAATCAGAAGGAATAGAGGTTAAGTGGTTGTCCAGAAATTTCATTGTTTTTTCATTAAATATTGATTATTCTTGGAAAAAAGTGTTGCTTATTGTTGGTTGAAGGTTCAAAGGTGGTTTGTGAACTATACAGATGAAGTGAGATATTGTTTTTATGGTGGAATTATGGTGTATTTACCTGAAAACGACTTATTTTGGAACTTTGGGGGTCCATATTTTCCAAATTAAGGGAGACCGCCTATGTTCGATAACACATTTTTTATTCAGAAAAACACACTGTGTGCAATGATGTAAATATCATTTTAATATCTCGGCGACGGGAAATCTTGCGGGTTTACCCAAATTGGGAATAAACATATTAAAATTGATATCAAACAAAATCAAATTGAGACTAAACACATTCAAATTGGGAATAATCAATTTCATATTGGTACAATATTGGTTTCTGTGCGAATTAGAGTTTTATGAGCTTCTCCAGAGTGAACTATGCTCCTGTTATCTCTTTGGCATTTTCTTTTTAATTTTTTGCCCACCTTTGGGCGGTTGATTTCTTGATACTGAAAAATTCGCAACCCCCTTCCAATCGCCGTCTTCTTCATGGACTGCAATCCTCTGCTTTTCAAGTGATTCCTACTCTTCTTTTTCAATAAGGGATATAATTACGAATTTAACTCTGGTTTGCACTCAGTAAATACTCTCCTTAGACATTAAATTGTCAATTTTTTGAAGTAATCAAGAAATTCAATTGAAAGAGCATTTGATGTTGTACCCATCTGAAAATGATTACCCACAATTCATGCACAACTTTCAACCCCTACGAACCCTTTAATGGAGAAAAAAAATTTTTTTTCACGTGAGGGGGTTGAAAGTTGTGCACGAACAAAATTGTAATGGTCGACTTTCATTCGGTGACAAATTTCATCAGGTACCATCGTCTCAAAGTAAATGAGCCATGACAAAGCGCACATACTAAAAACCTCTTTGAACTAACTAATTTTTGAAAAAAATTTTTTTTTCCTTGATGAGATGAGTTCTTAGATATATACTAATTCAAAATTTTATTTTCCCAACATTTCAAAAATATAGATTAGATCGAATTGAAATCTAGTACTTCATCAAAAAATTACAGTTCGAATGTTCAGGAAGATAATAGGTTTGTTTCGGTTCCGACTTCAGAACTGTTCTGAAACGGTTCCGCATGCGCGATTGCGATTTTGTAATTTGGTTCATTTCAGAACCGGTTCAGGATTTGAGTAATCTTGTTTTGGTTATTTTCAGAATCGATTCCGAACTATCCTAGAACTGTGAAGGGAGTTCGGACGTGAGAGTCCGAACTGTTTCAGAATTGGGTAGTTCGCACAAGCGTAGAGTGGCTGTTAAAGATTTAAATGGTTAACCTGACTTTTTCGACGTCGTGTTGATTTGGTTTTTGATTGTTTAATTTGTTGAGGAAACGGTTAACTATTAAATACAAACTTTTGTTATTGACGATAATTCCTTCGCTACGACCTACCAGGATAATCTAATAGATTTTATTTCTATTGTTCAAACTTGGGATGTATACTTCTTAAATAAATCTATGAATACATGAGTCATCATCCTCTATTGAATAATAATGTTTCGAATTGATTTTTCTCTAAAAAGCACATATCTGAAATACGTTCGTCATTAAATTCATCATTAAATAAACCAATAATTTGTTGGTTCATTTCGGAATATAATTGAAGTAATGAAGAAAATTCAGAAAAAAAAAGTGGAAGCAAAGTTTTCCCAAAAATATTTTTATATAACATGGTGCGACAAGGACTTTCGCATATTTTGAATTAAACCGCACACAATATATAAGACATGATTAACATTCCTCTTTTCTGCCAACTCAAACGGAAGTTTTTTTTTTCCTCTACGATCCCGATGAGAACCCGAACTTAATTTGTGTTTCGGTTTAATCGCTTTTAGAATTGTTTCAGGATAGTTCAGAATCGGGCTTCCATAGCGCATCGATTCTGCGCAGTTCTAGAAACGTTCTAGGACAGTTCTGAATATCGGAACCAAAACAAACCTATTATGATCAGACGATTAAAGAGTATTGAATATTTGAAAAAAAAAATTGATTTTTTTCAAAATGTTCTAATGACACGATCATCACGAAATCCATTAGCATTTCCAAGCTAGCTGCCAAGTTTCATCTTGATCGAAATAGTACTATTTGAGTTATTCCGCAAAAAATACCGACATCTTGTGGAAAACCACGGAATTTGACATATTTTTTCACCATATATTCGAAAATTATGAATGTATCGAACTGAAATTTGGTACAAAGCTGTGAAATTTAAACCTCAAGGTACTACCAAAATTTTTCCCAAATGCAATGAACAGTTTCCGAGAAAATAAATTTTTTTGAGAAGAATTTCTAGAAATTTTTTTTTCAATTTACTGACAGCACGATCTCGAAGAAATTCTGCAAAAAAAAGCAAGTCCTTACGCTCCAACTAACTGCCAAGTTTCAACTCCATTGTTCCAGTAGTTCTCGAAATATCAGGAAATAACCTCAAAACTTCAAATGGCTATAACTCCGAAACCATTCGACCGATTTTGCCCATTAGTGAACTCAATCCGCATTTTGAAATGCAACCAACCCTTAAAGTCAAGTTAAATTGTAATTCTGCTTTATTTCGGAAAATCCTGTAATTTTCATTATAGAGCCCTGAAGATAATTTTCGAATAAAATCGAAACTACCCGACCTTGATTTGAAAAGAGTTTGAAATTTAAAACCTGACCTTTATCTTGTCAACCAACATCATCGACGAGCAAAGATCTCAAATATACACTTGAAGCAGTAAGAATCCTCATAAATCAAATTGAAGAACCCAAGATGAGTTTTAATTTGTCCTATTAGCCCCATTAACTCCTCAAAAATTCTAGTGTGGGGTTTCCGGTGAAGGAGATCCGAAATTTCCTTTTCTGCAGATGTTCACAGATTATTGACAAGTCCATGGGATGACGAACGTGCGGCCGTATTTGGTTGACAGATTATTGACACAAGACCAGAGAACGTAAAAACCCAGACCACTGTTCGCCGAGATAAACTCTTTGAATCGTCATATTGTCTGTCAGTCAGTGCAACAATTCCAGTCATCGCGCCCATTCAATAAGTCTGCCCAATCACAGTTTCTGCAAAATATTTGAGACGTTCATTGTGGCCGTCGGATTAAAAAGTGACTTTGCCTATATTTGAGGGAATTGTAACGGAGGTGCCTTTCATGGTTGGTAATCCTGTGAAAAGGGCAAGTGTAATTTGGGTATTTACACAGTGGGTGTCTCTTTGTGTGCAGATTGGATGAGTCTAGGAAGTGTGAGGGGGTCCATTCGATGATATTTAGGAAAAGTATGATTTAATAGATGTACGGGGTGGATTCAAGTCTAATTTCGGTGCTTATCATTTTCTCCGAATGTTTGTAATTCTCGATATTTTTACCGAAAATGGTCTTAAACGGTTTTACTCCCTGAATAAAGAATACCATGTCAAAATCAATTCTGTTGGGCCGATTGTTGCTACGATAACTTGAAAATGGAAAGATCTAGCGACTTGAAACTTAAAGGGGGTAGGTTACGTATCGAAATGAGCCGGCTGAGTTCGGTAATGGATCAAATCCGCCTCACGGTTCTGGAGTCATACGAATTTCTGAGATTAGCTCCCCAATATCTCTGGATCTAGTGAAATTCAGATTGAAATTTGACAGTTAGTTGAGGAGTACCAACCCCAACTGCTCACAAAATTTTTTTGGGATCGAAATTTCCGTTAATTCACAAGGAAAAATTTTTTCAAATTTTCCTTATTTTTGGTGGAAATTTTATTTCGGCAACCATTTATCCAATAACAATTCAGTTTTGCATAGACTTCATAGCTGATATATCATAACAGTGTACCAAATAACGGTTTGATCTGATTTAAGTTTTCGGAGATATTCTGAAAATAATATTAATTGAATTTCGTAGTTTCCTTCTCGGCATCGATGTCATTTTCGAAATATGGTCATGTTATTTGAACGGTTAGAAAAATTTCGAAATAATACTGTAAATTGGACAAACGCTTTGGAGTTATAATTATTTGGATTTTTGAAGTTATTTCCCCAATAATGTCAAGAACTACCAAAACGATCGGATTGTAACTTGGCACAACTGCTCGCAGAATTTTGCTGGAATCTTAACGATATTGAAGGAAACGGAATAAAAAAGTTTCATATATTTTTTTTGAAACAATTTTTTTTCCGAAAAATATTCTTCACATTTCAATTCCATTGGCAAATGCTGATCTTTGAACCATTATATTCAGGACTGTTCTGTTCGCAAAAAGCTTATTTTGGCAAGAAAAAAATTTTGCTTCCATAGCAAGATGATCTGTCACCTTAACAAGAATCTCGCTATAAATATTGCTATCTTAGCAACCTCAAAATAGTACTTACTATATTATGCTTGGTTCCAAGATAAGTTAAAGAGGGAATATTGCTGAGATCCATTTTTTTCAGTATTATTTCTTCCAAGAATTCGGAAATATTGAAAAAAGTTAAGTATGTGCTAATAGAAATGAGTTCAAGGTTCTCAAGAATATTGAATTTTAAGGAAAATTCTTAAACTAGTATACCGACCTAGGAAGCAACAGCTGAGATGATTAATTATTCTTATCATCACAACAACGAAAATCCCTTTGAGTTGCCCACAGAAAAGTTTATCGAATTTCGAATAATAAATGCCTGAATAAAATTGCTGCATTTGCATTGCTGATTGTCTGTTAGTCAGTGCCAGTTTCCGGTCATCGCACCCAGTCAATAAGTCTGCCCAATCACAGTTTCTGCAAAATATTTGAGACGTTCATTGTGGTCGTCGGATTAAAAAGTGACTTTGCCTATATTTGAGGGAATTGTAACTTTGTAACGGAGGTGACTTTCATGGTTGGTAATCCTGTGAAAAGGGCAAGTGTAATTTGGGTATTTACACAGTGGGTGTCTCTTTGTGTGCATATTGGATGAGTCTGAAAAGTGTTATGGATTCATTTAATGATATTTGGCAAATATAATTTTATATATGTATGAGGTGGACGCGAAGTCAAATTTCTGGCACATAATGTTCTCCAAATCTTTATAACTTTTGAATTTTCATCGAAAATGCCAAAATTTCCGGATGTTCATTGCTACGATAGAGAAGAAAGACCTAGCGACTTTTAAGGGTAGGTTGCGTAATAAAACGCGCTGGCTAAGTTTGTTAATGAGCTAAATCGTCGAAAACAGTTCCGGAGTTAAATCCACTTGAATTTTCTAGGCCATATCATCTATATCTCAGGATCAGATTGAAACTTGGTACTTAGTTGTAGTGTACCCACAGGAAGGAATCGGAAAGATGCTCTACTCTGTAACAAGATTATTTGGAGAAGGAATATTGCACAGATCCATTTGTTTCATTATTATTTCCTCCAATAATACGAAACTATTGAAAATAGGGTAGTACGTGCGAATGGAAATGTGTTCAAGGTTCTCTAGAATATTTAATTATAAGGATAATTATTAGACTAAAATACCCGCATAGTAGACAACAGATGAGATGGATATGATCTCAGCAACAGCAATCCCTTTGAGTTGCCAACAGAAAAATTCATCGAATTTCGAATCATTAACGCCTGAATAAAATTGCTGCATTTGATTTCTGGTAACCAATATTCTATTGGTATCCAGGATATTGGTTATTGGTCAATTTGACTTTGATTTTTTTTTCATTATTCTGATTCGTTACATTTTTGAATGAGTCGGTAGAAGTTCAAGTGAATATAGAAAACCGTAGATTGAAGTTTTGTAGGTACTCGCGAAATGTTTATGTAATAGGGTTATTTTCTTCTTACTTTCTCTAAAGCTCTTAAGTCACAAAAAACAGTGTTGTCGGCTCCAAATTAACCGATTATGGAAATCCATGATAACAATATTGCTGTGACAAAATTCATAACAAACATTGCTATAACACTCGGAACAGAATACGTAATATCATGGCCATATTGCTATAACTTAGAAAGATAGCAATATGACTTGAATAGCAAGGTTTATATAGCAGATAGCAATATGCAAACAGAATTGACCTGATTTATGTGATCATTGCCTATCAGCAGGTTGAACAGAGCTGTCATTGTCATGATCAAAAAATATACAATTTCATTTTATATTTAGCGCCACCACAGAACATCAATGTGTTGATCGGACGATCAAACTCCAATCGATTTTCAAACTGACATATAGACAAAGGATAATCTGTTAATGTGGATAACCGTAACTATAACCGGAGCTTTTGGTCCATCGATTGAAATTGCTTTTTGTCGGACATATGGCCGGTTTCAAAAAACTTTGATTGTCCGATCAAGGGCTTGATATATATATATATTCTTTTGAGAACGAGCATTACAATTCTAAGATATATCACGGTGTTAGCAGAGGAAATGTAAACGGGGTACCATACATATTTGCGTATGATACAAGAGCACAGATAAAAACCTCAGGAAAAATTCTGTCTCCCCGCATAAGTGTAGTAATTTGTTTATAGAAGATGGATGGCATCTTTTTCATTGGAAAATAATTTTTTCGTCATCTTGAATTCATTTCGACAAAATATCTTGACATAATATCTGAAACAGAAAGAGGGACAGAAAACCAGAAGGAAGCAGTAAATAATATTACCTACATTTGCTCATGACCGAGAGGGTCTTTCGACCAGGTTCAGTCCTCCAAGCGATGATTTTCAGATCCTCAGATAAACGAAGAACGCTACAGGCCCCTTTATTGGGGAATCATCTCCCATAGATCCATAATTGTTCATTTCGAACTAGAAATCTAATAAAATATCGGGAATAAAGTGAAAAACTTGTGACATGTATTATGTCAGGATGACAATAAGGGCTTGATTGTCAATCAACAGTAAATATTGTGCTCGATTTCAGTTCATTTTGAACCCAACCATCAAATGGGAACCTTAATCAACGAGTTGATCGGCCGTCAAAAGTTTGGTGAAACCGACGCGACGGCTACTGTTCGGCTACAACTAAAAGGGCAATCAATTAATTATAGTGATAGATTCGTCTTTTGGACAGATTAATTGAGATGGTTGGGTAAAAAACCTAGTGGAAAATCGGCATCAATGATCTTTTCCAGAGTTGCAAAATGGTGCAAGATCCGGAGTCGTCAGGAGATCATGTTATTTAGTTTTATTGTAAGCACTACTCATCAGCTCCCTCCCAGAAACATCTTTGGAATGTTTTCCATTTCGAATGTGCGCCACTCCTGGCTCACACGATCAGGTCGATTCTGTTTGCAAATAGCAATATTGCTAGGAAAAAGATATTGCTATCATAACAAGATTGGAATTATTGGTATTCTGATCGATGATTTTGAGCAATTTGATGTGTCACTTTAACAGGGATCTTGCTATCAATATTGCTATCCTAGCAACCTCAAAATAGAACTTGCTATGCTTAACAAGATAGGTTAGAAAGGGAATCTTACAGAGATACATTTGTTTCAGTATTATTTCTTCCGAGAATTCGAAAATATTGAATATACAGGCATAGTGGGCAACAGCGGAGATGATTATTTTAATGATTTCAACAACAACCATCTCTTTGAATTGCAAACAGAAAAATTCATCGAATTTCGAATCATCAACGCCTGTATAAAATTGCCGCATTTGATTCCTGGAAACCAATATTCAATTGATATCCAGAAAATTGGCCAGGTCTTACTTTAATTGGTTTTTCTGTTTCGTAACATTTTCGAATAAGGCGATGATTACATGAACATAAAAGATTCTGCTAATGGAAATGTGTTCAAGGTTCGCTAGAATATTTAAGTTCAAGAAAAATCTTAGACTACAATACAGGCATAATAGACAACAGCTGAGATGATTATTCTTATCATCTCAACAACAAAAGTCCCTTTGAGGTGACAACGAAAAAGTTTATCGAATTTCGAATTATTAACGCCTGAATAAAATTTCTGGTAACCAATATTATATATATTGATATCCAGGAAATTCGACTTTTTCTGTTTACCAACATTTTTTATGTCGACGTTTACATGAAAGCCGTAGATAGAGGTTATATATGCGAAATCATAAAAAAACTCACGAAGTAGGGTTATTTTCTTCTTCCTTGTTGCTTTAAAGTCACAAAATATAGTGTTGTCAGCTCTGAAATTACCGATTACGGATATGGATATGATAGCAATATGGCCTTGACTAGAATAGCAAGGTTAATAGCAAAATCGACCTGATTATTTAATTAGAATAGTATAGAAAAATCTACTTTTCTGAAAGGCCTGAATGACTTGCATTCACCAGCTAGCTATGGCCAACCAATCATGTTTCGCCCTGTAAATCAGGTACAATACGAAGTGAAACAGTGAAACATTATCACCTATTCAAACAAGAGGATGCACAACTTTCATACTCGTAGGATTTCTACCTTACAAACCTCACAAGTTCCATAAACATCAATTGTATTATATGACACCAAGAGTGCTAATCGTTTCATTCCATTCCAGAAATAAACCTACCAGCACATACGTCTCTGAATAGATCTGCTGCGATACAAAATATGCCACATTTTCATCAGTTGTCTAAATCTGATCGGGGTCCATGAGTTGGAGTCACTTTGGGCCACCCGTATTGTAAAACCACACAGTCCCTATCACAACTAGAATTGTTTGCCAACTCGAAACATCCATGTGGTAGGGATTATCATGGTAGCAAATAATGGAACGGGATAAATCGCACAGGTTGTATTGTTAGAGTAACGAAGGCATATAATAACAATACGTTGGATCACAAGTCTTCACCATGTGGAAAAACATGGGAAGATCTTCCTCAGGGGCGATCATCGGAGCTGACAGACAGTATTCTTTCGGGATTAATTTATTGAATAGATTTTTTCGTTCGTTGAATTCGACCTGTTGTGAATTGATGGATGCAGGAGCGAAAAATTGGGGATGAACGGTTTTTTATTGGCCTTTTTGGGAATTTTCGATTGTGAGGGTAATAATGGTGTGTTTCTTCTCGAAGGTCTGTATGATTTTCACTCCGAATATGTGATACAATAATGATAAAGCAGTTTATAGGATAGGGCTGCATAGCTCAAAAAATAGCCCTGATGAAGAACTAATATAATTCGGGACGTCTGTAATTTTTCTTGAATTCATTTGAGTTAAGCGTGAAAAATTTCACTTAAGGGGGTTGAAAGAGGTTGAAAGTTGTGCATGAACAAAACTGTAATGGTCGACTTTCATTCGGTGACAAATTTCATCAGGTGCCATCGTCTCAAAGTAAATGAGCCATGACGAAGTGCACATACTGAAAAACTCTTTGAAGTAACTAATTTTTCAAAATACAAAATTTTTTCTTGAAAATTTCTGCACGTCTGTAAAGAAGATACAAAGACCTTGCCAAAAAAGTACCACATGACCCACTTTCCATATTCAAAAAAATTAGAGGGTTGATGGGGATGCACATGTGCAACAAAAATCCTTCAAAAATATATAAAAATTTGGTAAAGGTGAAACAAAAATTGACCTGTTTCAGGATTTTTTTGCCAAATATTTTTCTTCTGAGGAAATGAATTTGTTCCATAATTTTGACGCGCACTGTATAATAGAATTATGATTTATTTAAATCGCTTTTGAGAATTGCAGGATTTAAAATAGGTATTTGTCAAAGGCAGTTCCTTGAAAAAATATTGCCTAATGAACAATACAGAATGCATATCTGACTCCTTCATCAGACAGTGAATCTGCGTTGCTGTGATTTTAAAACACTGTAAATTTTGCACAAGGGTTTATTATTTTCTCTGTTAAATAACGCAATACCATTGATCTTAAATAAAACTTATATATTATTCATAACTCATTGGTTTTTCACAACAAAACACTGGCCGAAAATCATCCGTGTGAAAATTTTTAGGTTGAGTTATGCAACAGTAATAAGCGTTGAAGGTTTCATGAAAATTCGGTGGTAGGTTTTTGAGAAATAATTTTTTTGCGCGCATGTTCTAGGGAAACAGCGTGCTATCGTTTTGTCCAAATGTCTGTAATTTTCGATGATTGAGCCGAAAATGGTCTCAATCGACTAGGTTGTCCGGTGTCAAAATCGATTCTGTCCGGCCGACCGTAGACACGCTAACTGTCGACAGAAGCGAGCTAGCAACTTGAAACTTTCAGGATAGGTTGCGCATCAGAATGCCGCAGTTAAGTTCGTTAATGGGCTAAATCGGTCGAATAGTTTCGGAGTTATAGCCACTTGAAGTTTTGAAGTTATTTATTTTTTATTTCGGAAACTACTTGAGCGATTGGATTCAAACTTGGCAGGTGGGTGGAGTATAACGACGCGCAACTTTGAGCCAAATTCTGTCAGGATCATATTGTCAGTAAATTTAAAAAAAAAATTTTTTCGAAATTTTTTTCCAAAAAATTTTTTTTTTCGGAAATCATTCATCATATACAAAAAAAAATCCCACTCACACTTTGAGCTTCATATTTCACAGCAGTGTACCAGATTTCAGTTCGATACGATCATAAGTTTTGGAGATATCGGGAAAAAATATGTCAAATTTCAAGGTTTTCTTCTCGATATCATTGATTTTTTCGGTATAACTCGAGAAATACTGATTCAGTTCTGATAAAACTTCACACCTAGTTTTGAGATGCTGAAAGACAACTTTATGCGAAATTTCGTGATAATCGTGTCATTAGAACAATTTGAAAAAAAAAAATTTCTATGATTTTCTTATCATATCATCCTCATTAAATTCTGTATGAAACTTCGAAATGTTATTTTTCGATGAAGTACTGGATTTCAATTCGATCTGATCTGTATTTTTGGAAATATTGGAAAAATAAAATTTCGATTGGGTATATCTACGGAATCATTGGGTCAATGGATTTTACCCATTCACGAATTCGGCCTTCGTAATTAAGGTCCAAACCTGCTCTACAAATATCGAGTTTCTAAGTTGTTTCTTTCGGAAGTTATTGTGTTTACGAAGTCGGCCGTTAGGCTGACCGTAAACACAATGTAGAGTAGGTTTGGGGCTTAATTACGAAGATCGAATTCGTGAATGGGTGAAATCCGCCCAATGATTCCGTAGATATACCCATTCAAAATTTTATTTTTCCAATATTTCCGAAAATACAGATTTGATTGAATTGAATTCCAGTAATTTATCAGTAGAAAATTTCAAAGAGCACTGCCGTGAAGGCAGCAGCTTTTGCGTGCATGTTCAAATTCGTTGCTGAAGCGGTCATCTACATTGAACATGCGCGCAAAAGTTGCTGCCTTCACGGCAGTGCTTTTCGAAATTTTTACTCATACCCTCAGTTTCGAGCTCTTAGTACATCGATCCTGCTGAAGAGCTTGGAGGATCAATCTCGAGCAACGCTACCAAGTTCCACGGATTTCGGTTCTGTACTTTCAGAAGAAAGCGCCGGATTTTTTTATTAGTTCATTCAAATCTTTATACTCCATGTAACACACATACACATGTAACCTGTGAAATTTTCAGAAGCGGTAATTTATTTTTGGTCGATCATTAAGGTTTATTATTTGATTTTATCTAATAATGAAGCAGAATGCCGATTTGATTAAAGTTCTTGAAATAGGAAAGTATTGCAAAAAATTCGTCTAATTTTTGCTTTGTTACCTGATGAAGATGTCAGATATATAGGCTTTGATTACAGTTCACTTCGTTGATCGTATAGGTTATTCCGATATTGTTAATTAGTGTAAACTATTCCATGAAACTGCCCTCGACACATAGTTTGAATACCGCAATCCACAAGAGCTTATTCATCAAATATTGGGGGAAAAAACCTATAAAAAAACTTGCAAAATTATGCGGAATCTTCAAAAAATTTCCTTCTATCGATAGATATTTCGAATTTTTGGAGAACAGGAACCCTTAGAGACTCGATATTTGTGGATTAGCTTTGAACCTTGACAACGGATGCCAAATTCGTAAATGGTTCGAATCTAGCTCATGATTCCTCAGATAATACCGTTCAAAATTCAACTTTCCCAATATTTCCGAAAATACAGATGGCAAAACATAAATATTGAATAGGACTTATTTTTGCCCGCATGTTCTAATGGAACAGCGTGCTATCGTTCTGTCCAAATGTCTGTAGTTTTAGAATTTTTAGCCAAAAATGCTTTCGAACGACTAGTTTGGCCTGACTGCCGACGAATCCGGTTTCAATATCGATTCTGTCCGGCCGTCCGTATGCAAGATTGCGGGCGTACGGAGGATATTCTATCGACTTAAAATTCAAGGGTTGGTTGCATTTCGAAATTCGTTAATGGGCGAAATCGGCCGAATGCTTTCGGAGTTATAGCCATTTGAAATTTTGAGGTTATTCCCCTGATATTTCGAGAACTACAGAAGAGTTTGAATGGGGGTTTTTCCTGAATTTAGGTGATTACTGCAGATGCAAATTTGAACATAATTATTATGGGTTTGATTCATCATTTTCCCAAATTACCTTCAGAAAGTATTAAAAAACAGATTTCAAAATTGGGGTTTCAGATTTGCCAGGCATGCACGAAGTGACAACGGTGTTTAGTAGAATAGCTTTTTCTGCTATAGAATAATGAAATATTTATTCCTCTTCTGTGGTATACACATGTTCTTTCTCAATATAACCAAACAATTTCCGTTTGCAATTTGTCAGTAATATGACAGTAAGACAGTCTGTGCTCTTCTTTTTCTATTCCTTGGTCGTTGTCTTCTACTCTAACCAGATCGAAGTAAAGCTATCTCTGTTTTCCTAACCAAAGTTACACGTTTGACGTCCTTTTTTTTTTTCGAGAAGGCTGAATTCGACGTTGCCATATCGTGCACTCAAGACAAATCCCTTTAAATTTCAAATCCCCTTTTTAATTTTTCAGTTTTTGGTGATCAAACATTTTTTAAAAAATATAATATTGAAATTATATGTTTGAAATGTGATTTTCTAAAGGTTTTTCAAGAAAATTACTGCATTTTCGTTCAAAGGAAAACCCTCATTGAAACTTGGTAAATAGTTGGAGTATAATGAATTGCGACTTTTGCGATATTCCGTTGAGATCGTGGGGTCAGTGAATTAAAAAAAAAATATTTTCAAAATTTTTTTTCAGAAACTATTGATTGCATTCGATAAAACCTTTGGTTATAATAATAATAATAATGATAATTATAATACTAGTAATAATTATAATAATAATAATAATAATAATAATGATTGGATCATGATTAAACTTGGCAGCTAGTTTGAAAATGCTGGTGGGCAACCTAACGGCCGACTGAAAACACAAAATCTTTCGAAAGAAACAACTTAGAAACTCGATATTTGTACAGTAGGTTTGGACCTTCATTATGAAGATCGAATTTGTGAATGGATAAAAATCCGCCTAATGATTCCATGTAGATATACCCTTCTAAATTTATTTTCCCAATATTCCCAAAAATACAGTTGGGATCGAATTGAAATTGGCGGCGTCAATACATGAATAGTTGAGCGCCTTGGCAACGAATATTAACATCCACGATAGCTGCTGACTTCACGACAGTACTTTTCTAAAAATGTACATATGCAAGTGATGCGTTCAGACATTGAAAATCATCATAAATCATAAACCTTAAATGATATACGAGTGGTATCCTTATAATGAATGTCTATCATTGAATTCACTCCACATATTCAAAGATGTGACTGATTGCTCGAAACTCAATTGTAATTCAAGAACCGAATAAAAAATGAATGAATGAACAAAGTAGATTGAAAAGACAGTGACTCGCAAGAAAATTGATTGACGTGCTGCATAGTAGGATAGCCTTCGTTTTGATGAATGGGTAACATCTACCATGGTAGTTTCTGAATGACAAGAAGAAGGTGTTTGTTATGAAATATTTGATTGATGGTATCAGAATTGTTCGTTATGTGAATTGTTCGAAAATCTGTGTTGTCTGCTATCTGATGATTAAGTCAGATAAAATAAAGGAATTTCTACCGAAATTTATTATTCGGACATGAATTTATTGAACAATTAAAAAAATGTTTCGAATTTTTTCAGTCACGTACCTTATCCAATTTAGCATAATTTTTTTTTCTTTTTGCATTTAACCTCCAACAATCTGACCGAATCGATATTTTTCGAGTTATTAAAAAAACATCATTTCAGTTGGGCTCTGAGAACATTGTGCAGATTTTACCCATTCACAGTTTTAAATGGGGTGTTTGAAATCCCTTCACCTATTCTTGAAAGTCTCTAGATCTCTCATTCGTGTGATATCATGGTAACAGACGGAGGACTGGTTCTAATTGAAATTCAGCACGGATTGTTCGTTATTGACTTATTGCGGCCAATCTAATGGGGATTTTTCCTGAATTTGGGTTATTACTGCAAAAGCAAATTTGAACAAAATTATTATGGGTTTGATTCATCATTTTCCCAAATTACCTTCAGAAAGTATTCAAAATCAGATTTCAAAATTGGGGTTTGGGATTTGCCAGGCATGCACGAAGTGACAACGGTGTTTAGTAGGATAGCTTTTTCTGCTATAGAATAATGAAATATTTATTCCTATTCTGTGGTACAAACGTGTTCTTTGTCAATACAACCAAACAATTTCCGTTTGCGATTTGTCAGTAATATGACAGTATGACAGTCTGTGCTCTTCTTTTTCTATTCCTTGGTCGTTGTCCCCTACTCTAACCAGATCGAAGTATAGCTATCTCTGATTCCCTAAGCAAAGTAACACATTTGACGTCCTTCTCTTTCCGAGAAAGCTGAATTCGACGTTGCCATATCGTGCACTAAAGACAAATCCCTTTAAATAATAAACCCCATTCTTATTTTTCAGGTTTAGGTGATCAAACATTTTTAAAAAAATATAATATTGAAATTTTATGTTTGAAATATGATGTTGTAAAGGTTTTCTATGAAAATTATTGCATTTCCATTTAAAGGAAAATCCCCCATTGTTTCTCACAAAATTTTGCACAAAGTTGTGTATCAGCATTTCCCAACTGGTAACCAAGTTTCCTCATGATTGGATGGGTTTTTTATGAGTAATTCCAGAAATAACAGCGATACCAAGACGAAACCACGACATATTTTTTCGTGATATCCCCGAAAAGATGAGATCAAGTCAAACTGAATTTGAAACTCTGTTTAGAAATATAAGGTTTAAGGAAGGTGCAAAATTCCCTTGAAATCTGATAAATAAAGGATGTTTCAAATTGCGTGGTTTTTTTGAGAATGAATAAAATTTAGATGGCGCACTAAATTCGTCCGGAAATAGTGACATTTAAAAAGTGTGATGTATGACATTTATAAAAATCGCTTTGTACACGATACAACGCATTCAAATGGTTGAATTATTTTATGAAAAAAAAGTGTTTTTAGAAAAATACGTGAATTTTATGGTTTACATAATCGTCCATCTCACAGCACCTTTGGTCGAATTATTAAAAACTTTCAAGAGGCCGGTTCGATGGAAGATCAAAAAAGTGAAAAATACAGTCGTAGCCTTAGTTCACAAGAAAATATTGATTTGGTTCGTGGAAGTGTTGCTGAAGACCCTGGAATGTCCATTAGACGACGTTCACAACAAGTTGGACTTAGTTGGTCCACGACATGGCGTATTTTATACAAGGATTTAACTCTGAAGGCATATTAGGTTCAAATAACACAGGAACTGAAGCCTTCAGATCATTTAAATCGTCGTTTATTTGTCAATTTCAATAACCTCCAGAAACGGTGATATCAGTTGTCCAGCAAGATCATGTGATTTGACGCACCGATGGACTATATTCTTTAAGGTTATGTGAAAAGCCAGGTGTATAAGAATAATCCACAATCGTTTCCTGAACTGAAGGATCCAATTATTTGTGTCATCAGTGAGATAGAGCCTCAATTAAGTCAAAATGTTATTGAAAATTTTAACAGAAGAGTGAACGTCTGTATAGAGCTGCAAGAGGAGGCCATTTGATAAATATTATTTTTCTTAGATAAATCTCATAACTGATACTTCAATCACCAATAAGAAGTTTCTGACAATGAATGCAAATTATGTGTTTTATTTATTCTTAAGAAGAAAACGCGCAATTTGAAACATCCTCTAGGTACCGAAAAAAACAAATTGGGAAAAAATACTGAGTTTTAATCTGAGATATTGAGGGATTATCTTCAGAAATTCAACAAACAGTTATCGTAATCGACTTTGACATCGGATCAGCAAGCAGTGAGTCCAACCTAGCCGTTTGAGATCATTTTAGAGAAAAAGTATTTTATTATTATAATATAACAAGCATACAAGAAGTTTGTAATAATTTTCATTCCAACATAGCAATAAACTTCTTATTGATAGAATGTATGATTATCACTTGATCCCAGCATTTCTAATCAAAGTCTAATCAAAGTATGATACTCTGAAAATCGGTCCAATTTTTCCATATTTTAGTGGTCATAAAATAAAATGAAAAACTTCTGAAAAAATATTTTTTATGAAAAATCTGAGGACAGGTACGAGTGTAGTGCACCAGTTTTTGTTTTCTAACTATATGATGGAGACATTATGAAAGAAACTGAAAAAGAAATATTGCTGTTTTTGAAACGTTGAAAAATGAAATTCGAATGGATGGATTTAACACCCCAATCATTAGGTAGCAAATTTACGAATAATTCCACTGGTAAACACACAGTTTGCTGCCGGAAATTTTTCTTCTGTTTCTAGGTAATTTGGGACTGCTGAGTCCAAAAATGCCACCAGATTTGCTCCATCAGATCGTTTTAAGAAAATACGACAACAGATCACATTTCTAACATATAGGGTAATTTAACACAGCACTACCTACATATATGTAGTGCTGCTACCTATCAAATAAACGAAATACGAATAAAAAGTAAGATATTCATTGTACAACAATATACTTACAAAAATCATCACACATATCTGCCAAAAAAACTTAACTATTACGGTAGTATGTAATTTTGGTGTCTGGGTGAAGAAGATTATTTTCCTTTAGTCTGGAGGCAAGCAACTTGGTAGAATCCTTTGGAAGGTTCAAATCTCTAAAGAGATCGCTTAGCTCTTCCTGAGTAAAGAGCTCAGGACGTGTTGAATCCCCTTCAAAGTCACTGTCGTCTTCCTCAAATCTATTAGTCTGTAGTTCGTCAGATAACGTTTCGACATTATCCTCTGGTAACATAGGTAGGCTGCTAAATATTGGAATGAGTATCTGGTCAAGCTGATGTGGAATTGGTCTTATTGCTGAACCCAGGTTAGGATATGTCCGCGTATGTCGATTTTTACGATTAATGCCCTTTATTTTCACAAGACAGAAATAGCAATCGTCAAAATGATTGTTTGGTTCCCTCCATACCATTGGAACACCAAACTTTTAACATTTTCGTTGTCCTTTCGTCCACTGTCGCAAGTTTTCATGGCAAGTTTTGCACACTACATGTGGAGCCCAGGATTTATCTTGATCTCCTAAATGAACACCAAAATAGGCTTGATATGCCCTTTTTATAAAATCACAAACTGGTTTTCTACTTTCCTTCACAATATACTCGCCACATATGTAGCAAAAAACGTCCGGGTTATTCACACAACAACGCCTGCTTGTGGAAGCCATGGTTTTCAGTTGTCAAAAACAAACTCTTGCAACGAAACTCAAGTTCAGACTAAATTTTACAATGCAATGGAGTCGACTTTATAGGAATTTCAGAGAAAATACTGTTCATCATCGGACAATAGTTAAGAAGCATTTAACGCTAATTTCAAGTTATGGGAATTTACAATGAGTACACTTTAATTAGAACTCATTAGTATGCATTTTTCTCAGAATTTGTTAAGTTTGTTCTAAACATATTGCAATTATAGTGGAGGGAATATACAAACATTTAAGAATATTTAAGTATTTGATAAGTATGTTATATCTCAAAAACTAGAGCTGATACAAAGAAAAGGTTTGTATTTTTGGAATCAGCACAGATGAATTAACCAAAATCAGTTAATTTTTTTTCGGCAGCAAGACAAAAATTTTTTTTGTTGGGCTGTGATTCTTTCAGCAATTATTGCGATGACTTCCTTACGGCATTGCTATGCATCATAAAAACGTTTCATCTATCTGCTAAAATAAATTTTTACATCATTCATAAGATAAACTAACTAAAAGTATCTTGGAATCCTGAAAATTTTCGCTTTCAAAACGATATCTATTACACAAATCACAGGTAGTCGAAAGTATCAATTTCACTTTTATTCGTTCTTCATGCTTCAAATACACATAATAACCAAGACAAATCAGTTTCAAACCTCATTCAGCCATAGAGCAAATTATTCCACATCATTTAGGAAAGAAAAAAGTCCACAAGTTCTCGCTTGGCGTGAGTTTTGTTACAGTATCAAAACACAATGTCGACGATTATTATTACAAAGCCACAATCAAGAAGAATGCCAACACATTGGGTCCAATTTTACAATACGTCAATTATACAAAGGCCGTGGCTAAAAGGGATACTTTAAGCCACCCCCAGGCAAGGAGCACAATCGATGTGGTTTCAGTAACTCAATGATCCCCCATTTGGGAACGGACCACCTTTAAAGTTCATTGATTAAAGAATTCCAGCCATTTATATTCTATTTCGTGCCTCTGTTTGAATGAGAGAGTCATCAATTCACTGGATTAACAGGAAGAAGCCGCTGTCAACGCCCATTATGTTTCTGAAGATCCACTATTTGGTTTACAGGACGCGTCTAAATTGAGCGACGTTGAGTTGAGCATTTGAAATTTCGATAGGACTTCTCACTATACTGGATGTTTACATATCGTACAGGTGTGAACGAGAAGGTGATTGAAAAATGTTGCTAGGTTTACGGTGGTCCTGAACTGGTATTCCTGGTAAAATAGTAGATACGAAGAAACACTATGGGCTAAATATACAGGGTGATTCCGGCGGAGACCGTCAGATTTTAGGATAAGTTCACACTAGTCATGACAGTCTCGAAACAATGTTTGGTTTATGGTTGAGGGTCTCTATTGAGAATATACAGGGTGATTTGTCCAATTCGACCGATTTTACTTTTATTGATAACTTTGGTATGCCTCATTTGATTTTAATGATATTTCCAGCGAAGTACATTATTGATGATAACATTCATTATTTCCAAAATGTTTTCCCAAATGAGCGGTTGTTATTTTGATAATTCCAGATTAATTGTACAGGTTGGAAAAACCCCCTGTACATCGCGTTTCCAAACCTCGCTATTTGTTTGCGATTCTACTATAATAAGTCATTATTTGAGAGTTTCTAATTTTCTTGGCACACTTCTAGTTTTCCTAGAAATTTTTATCAAAAAACGACAATGTCGAAATTTCGCTCCAATCGATTCTACTTTTATTGATAACTTTGGTATGGCTCATCCAATTTTGATGAAATTTGCAGTGTAGAACGATCGGAATGAGTACATTCATTAACTTTAATAATCTCTCAAAATGCAGGGTTGTAAGTGTGATAATTTCAGAATTTCAAATTATTTGTGCAGTTGAAAGAAAAACACCCTGTACATTGCTTTTCCAAAACTTTCTGATTCGTTTCAGATTCTACAATAATATGTCGCTATTCAGAGGTTTTTAATTTCTTTGGCACACCTCCGGTTTTCCGAGAAAAAATTTTTGAAGAAGAGCATAATTGAAGTTTGGCGTAAAAGCAGTGAGAATATTCTACACTAGGTCGTAGAGCTGTATATTCCAAGGATGCAAAGCAGTTCTTAAGTTCTAAACTATTTTTTTCAAATTCCAAATTCATATTTAATTGCTCATATCCTGTATGAAATCATTCAATTCATAATATTACTTCATATGTGCATATGTTTCTGTGCATAAACCAAACAAATCTACACACATGGAAACAAATTTCGAACAAACATACGAAACAAATAATGACAAGTGGACTTTAGGATCAACAGAAAATTGACATTGAGTTTTCGAAATGGTTTCCTTTTTTTCGAATTAATATTTATCTTGAATTTCCAATCGACAGTATTGAACGAAATCACATAACGTCACTGCTTCATAGAAATAACCCTTTTATTTAAAAGCGGGGGTCTGCAAAAAAATTAAATTAAGTAATTTTCTGAATGGAATGACAGGAAATGAGCAATTGAAAATAAATTTCGAATTTGAATAGAATATTTAGAAGTGACGAACAACTTTGCATCCCTGGATAACAAATACAGCTTTCCTACCTGGTGCAGGATACTCTCACTGCTAGTGAGCCAAATTTCGGTTATGCTATTCTTCGAAAATATTTTCTAGGAAAACCGG
This sequence comes from Myrrha octodecimguttata, assembly GCA_958510865.1. NCBI lineage: Eukaryota > Metazoa > Arthropoda > Insecta > Coleoptera > Coccinellidae > Myrrha > Myrrha octodecimguttata. Next base: position 73,783,161 of record OY294056.1, on the reverse strand, counting down.
AGGTGTGCCAAGAAAATTGAAAACCTCTCAATAATGACATATTATTGTAGAATCTGAAACGAATGAAAAAATTGGGTGTACAGGGTGTTTTTTTCACAACTGCAAAATTAATCTGGAATTCTGAAATTCTCGCAAATACAACCCTGTATTTTGAGAGGTTGCAATTATTGAATGTTCTCAATGAGATTGTTCTACACTGCAAATTTCATCAAAATTGAATGAGCCATACCAAGTTTGTAATAAAAGTAGAATCGATTGGAGCGAAATTTCGACATTTTCTTTTTTTGATAAAAATTTCTCGAAAAACTAGATGTGTGCCAAAAAAATTAGAAACTCTCAATTAATGACTTATTATAGTAGAATCGTAAACAGATAGCGAGGTTTTGGAAACGCGATGTACAGGATGTTTTTTCAACCTACACAATTAATCTGGAATTATCAAAATATCAACCTCTCATTTTGAAAAAATTTTTAGAATTAATGAATGTTCTCATCAATATTGTACTCCGCTGAAAATTTCATTAAAATCGAATGAGGCATACCAAAGTTATCACTAAAAGTAAAACAGGTCAAATAGGACAAATCACCCTGTATATTCTCAATTGAGACCCCCAACCAAAAACCAAACATTGTCTCGAGACTGTCTTGACTAGTGTAAACTTATCCCAAAATCTGACGGTCTCCTCCGGAATCACCCTGTATACAGTGCGCGTCAAAATTATGGAACAAATTTTCTCAGAAGAAAAATATTTGGCAAAAAAATCCCGAAACAGGTCAATTTTTGTTTCACTTTTACCAAATTTTTATGCATTTTTGAAGGATTTTTGTTGCACCCTGTGCCATCCCCATCAACCCTCTAAATTTTTTGAATAGGGAAAGTTGGTCATGTGGTACTTTTTGGTAAGGTTTTTGTATCTTCCTTACAGGCGTGTAGAAATTTTTTTTTGAAAAAGTAGTTAGTTCAAAGAGGATTTCAGTATGTGCACTTTGTCATGGCTCATTTACTTTGAGACGATGGTACCTGATAATATTTGCAACCGAATTAAAGTCGACCAATACAGTTTTGTTCATGCACAACTTTCAACCCCCTAACGTGAAAAAATAGAATGTGTGAAACACTGCGCTTCAGTTATGATCTTATAAGTAGGTATGTTATTAGTAAGTTTCTACTGAAGTTAAAACTTTTCGATAAAATATTTCAATTCCAAGAAAGATTTCTGACAACGCAATGTCATCAATGTTATGAATGTGTCAAGCGCTTTGGTTTTTGCATCCGGAACGATGGTGGTCATTTGGAACATTTAATTTAACTTATCTTGTAATCTACAATGATTCTCCGGGTAGTACTTCAATGCCGAAATAAATTTTCAATGTCACTCCATTTTTTTTCTCCATAAATGGGTTCGTAGGGGTTTAAAGTTGTTCATGAACAAAACTGTAATGTTCGACTTTCATTCGGTGACAAATTTCATCAGGTACCATCGTCTCAAATTGAATGACAAAGCGCATATACCGAAAACCTCTTCGAACTAACTAATTTTTCAAAAAAAAAAATTTTTAAACTTGAAAATTTCTGCACGCGTGTGAAGAACATTCAAAGACCTTGCCAAAAAAGTACCACATGACACACTTTCCCTATTCAAAAAATTTAGAGGGTTGATGGGGATAGCACAGGGTGCAACGAAAATCCTTCAAAAATGAATAAAAATTTTGTAAAAGTGAAACAAAAATTGACATGTTTCAGGATTTTGTTGCCAAATATTTTATTCTGAGAAAATGAATTTGTTCCATAATTTTGACGCGAACTGTACATCTTTATATCACTCATATTTTATCGCGCTTGTTCTAGCGAACAGGGCGTTATCATTTCGTCTCAATGTTTGTAATTGTCGAATTTTGAGCCGAAAATGGTCTTAAACTATTGGGTTGAACTCCCTGAAGAAGAATACGCCGTCAAATTCGATTCTGCCCGGCCGTCCGTATGTGCTCTAACTTGCGAAGGAAAAGCAACTTGAAATTGTCAGATTAGGTTCGGAGTACAAATATTTCGGTCAACTTTGTTAATGGGTGAAATCGGTTGGATAGTCTTGGAGTTAGGCCGATTCGAATTTTTGAGGTTAATTCCTCGATATCTCATGAAGTATTGACTAGATCAAATTGGAACTTCGTGGGCAGTTCTGGAATACCAATAATGTAATTTGGCACAAACCTTATATAGTCAGTATTATGCAACAATGTTCCAGATTTCAATCCAATTCGGTATTCACTTTCGGAGATATAAGGAAAAGAATTGTGCCAAATTTCGTTGTTTTTTGGAATTTTAACGTTATTTCCGCAATATCTCACAAGAAGTACGAATGCAAGCAGATTGAAACTTTGTAATCAGGTGGAGAATACCAACACGCAACTAGGTGCAAAATTTCGTGTTGATCTAATAGTTAGAACTTGAACAAGCGCGTTAAAGCTCCTGACCTCACGTCAGTGCATTTCTAGATTTTTCAGACGTGACAAGAGCAGAAATTGACACTTATATTCAACTTCAGAACACTTCTGTTAGACTATGAAATTCTCAAAGATAGTTACTAGTTTGTGCACCCTTGTTCATCTTCATCCCTTCACGTTTGGTCGGTAATTTTCTAGACATTCTGTATGTTATGAAGGTGCACATTTCACATGCGTTGAATGATTGATCGTTCAGAATACAATTCCACAGAAGACCAAACTACACCATCATACACGAAATAATTTTGATTGAAAACCTGTAGCATTGTTCAAACCTCGAACGATGCCTGCAGCATAGGATCATTAGAGCGTACAAGTAACTTTCAGATGCATCCTTTCATGAAACTTTGTCATAAATACTTCTGCGTAGATGTTGAAAGGACATGAATATCGACATCTCTATGAGCTGAGCTTGGGCGTTTCAAGGGAGGGTTGAAAGCTAGCAGGGCTTCAGCGAAGGGTCGATTTGCGTTTGCGCTTCTGTTATGTTTCGTGGTAAAAGCCATAATTTGATTTATGTATTAGGTATATATATTGCGGCGTATATATCTGGATCCGTTGGTTTCAGAATAGCTTGGTCCTAAATCGAATTCTGTTATTATTTTTTTTTTGAAATCTTATATGTTTTCTTTGGAAGATTTCCGCTTGATATTTGCAGCATTTGGAGTAAAATCGTTCGATTGGGACAATTTCAATGTTTAGTTGTATTTCTGTTCACACCGTGGAAGTTTTCGAAATACATACATGATTCATCTAATTTTCCTATTTTTTAAGTGCATTTTCTAGAGAACAGCGTGCTACCGTTTTGTCCAAATTGTTATTTTCGAATGTTTTCTTTATGTTGGTCTCAAACGACTAGGTTGGACTCACAGTTGGCGAATCCGATGTCAAAATCGATTCTGTCCGGCCAGTCTTAGGTTTGATAACGTGAAAACTAAAAATCCTATGGACTTGAAACTTTCAGAGTTTCAGGCATTTCGAAATTCATAATGTTGCGGATGCTCCTAGTTTTTTCTCGTAAAACCACTCAGAAGCTACGACTTTTACGGTCTCCTGGAAACCGAAAAAATTCTTCCCCAGCCAAGGGCTCGAAACCTCGACCTGACGATCACTGGAATACCACCGCTAGAATACAACGCTTGAGTTAGTTGATCGATCAAATTTCCCAGATTTTGAAGAAATTTCCACAACAGGATCCTGAATTTCAATTTGATCGGATTTTAATTTTCGGAAGTATCGGAAAAAAATATCTCTACTTTCGTAGTTTATTCTCGGTATCGTTGTTGTTTCAGGATAACTGAATAAATTATGATAGGATTATGATGAAACTAGTTAGCTAGTTGAAAAATTATGATGCCCAACTTTGAGCAAACTTTCATGAAGATCGTGTCATTAGAACCATTTTGAAAAAAAACTGATTTTTATTTTCGAATATTCCATATTCTACGATCTTCTAATCTAATTTTTATCCACAAAATTCTACATGAACTTTGAAGCTGTCATTCCTCAATCGGGTACTTGATTTCAATTCGATACAATCTGTATATTCTGAAATATTGAGAGAATGAGATTTTTAATTGGTATCTGCGGACTTATTGGGTAGATTTTACATATATGAATTATGCCTTTGTAATTGAGCTGCAATCCTACTTCGAAATTTGGCACATTGAACACATTATTTAACAATACTGGTTCTTTCAATAAGATCCAATATTTATGTTCTAGGATATTGGAAAAAATATCTCGTATTTCGTTGTTAGTCGAATTTTTGTGGTAATTTTCAGAATCGCTGGGCAACATTATGCGAAATCTTTTGGGGATTTACATGATCAGAAATTGGAAAAAAAATTCGAAACTTTTCCAAATTTTCCTGGAATTAATTGTTTTTTCGAGAACATTGCATCAAATTTTAATGACTTTGGCAGAACTTCAAAGTCAATATTCAAGAAGAATTTGTCAAATTTGAAAGCGATACAATATTCATTTCAGGAGAAATTGGAAAATAAGTACACATGTCAAATTTCAAGACTAATTGAAATTTTCGGGATATTTCCTCAATATCTTTGAAAGGTCTCACACGCTTATCTTCGGAGACTTTCGTGTGGACAGGTATCAGAGTTTAAAAAAATTCTTTCTATGTGAGAATTTTTTCCAATTTTTCCTCGAGAATTTTTATCAGATTCCAATGAAACTCGACACAGATCTTGAAATCAATAGTTACCCATAGTGTTTCAAATTTCAGTTTGACCGTATATTTACCCTCTGAGATATTGGGAAAATGTCAAATTTCTTGGTTATTTCCTAGGTACCTATCGTAGTCATTTCAGAAATACCTCAAAATATATAATTATCCGATTGCGATGAAACTTGTCTACTAATTTAAATTGTTAGGAGTAATTTTAAGCCAAATTTACTTTTGATCTTGCATTAGATCATTGAACAAAAGCCTTTAAAAGCACTGACGTGAAGTCAGCAGATTTTGCGCGCATGTTCAAAGGAGATGACCGCTTTGGTATTTTCCCAATATTTCCAAAAATACAGATTAGATCGAATTGAAATCCAGTACTTTATCGAAAAAAACCTAGAAAAGCTGACTTCACCGTGAGTGCTTTTCTAGGTTTTTTCGATGAAGTCTGGATTTCAATTCGATATAATCTGTATTTTCGGAAATATTGGGAAAATAAAATTTTGGAGGAGTATATCTACGGAACCTTTGGGCGGATTTTACCCTTTCACGAAATCGACTTTCAAAATTGAGCCCCAGACCTACTCTACAAATATCGAGTTTCTAAGTCATTTCTTCCGGAACACATTATGTTTACCTAACGACCGCTCAGATATAAAATATTTGTTCAGTGTGAGCATCTGATTGCTGGTGGCAATAGTGTGGAATCTCAATGGAAATTATTTCAACAACACGTTTTTGTGACTAAGCAGTATGCACGTTGAGGGCTACCGTCATCATCTCTGCATTGTGTTTCATATGGATACTCTAAGTTTGACAACCACAGGTTGAATAAATATATCTCTTTGTTACATCGACTCGTAGGTTGAAAAATTGAACTGGCCTATTCTCAACGTCCAATAGTGTTGATTCATCCAAGAGGGCAATCAGAATGAGTGCCCTCATTCTCATAGCAGTGAACCCTACGATCTATACGTCTGAAGTACCTTGAGAATTCATTTCAATTTGACAACTTTTTGTGAGGCATTTTGACCTTTCATTTATGTATTGGGATAAGTTCCTTGGATACTGTTCCAAAAGATATATTATTATTATCTATTATTACTCTAGTAGGTATCAATTCCCTGATTTGGCTATTGCTTCGCCTTCCCAGTATTGTGAAAGTATACGGGGTTGGGATAGTATGGAACCAAATAAATATATTTTGAACGAAAAGGACAATACTTATGAAATTTTACAGGTAAGTGCAATGGCGCCAAATGCATCTGATGAAATTCATTGTTGATAATATACTTCCGGTTGAACTGGGAATACCCCCCATTTTTTTAATTTATATGGGACCTGCTCTATATCTTCGCAGATGTTGGAATAGCTTGGGATTTGGAATGCGCACATACAGAGGTTAGTGTGAAAAACCTAGAAAAGCACTGACGTGAGGTCAGGAGCTTTTACGCGCTTGTTCCGTTACCAAAGCGGTCATCTATACAAGTATTGACCCTCCAAACGAAGATCATTTTTAATATGGTCCTCACGAAATTCTACATGAATCTCAAGTTACTTATAATTTTCGATCAAGTACTAGATCGCAATTCGACCCAACATTTTGAATGGGTGCAACTATCTAAAGAATAATTGGCGAATTCAACGCATCTATGCAGTTGACCTTCTAAATTGAACTGAAAACCTACTCTACAAATATATTCCCTATATCAATTCTTCCTAAAATTAATGTGTTTACGGCTGGCCTAACCACTGATAGTGAACAAAATAACTTCCAGGAGAATCTACTCAGTAGCTTGATAATTGTAGAGTAAGTTTGAAGTTTAATTACGAAGGCCGAATTGGCGAACTAGTAAAAACTATCGAATGATTCCGCAGATATACCCTTTCAAAATTTCAGTTTCCCGATATTTTCAAAAACTTAGATCGCCATTCAATGAAAAATGTCACCTTGAAGTTTCAGCGAAAAAGGGTCTACAGAACAATAAGCAAAATAACTCTCTCCATTTAACAAAATGCAGAAGGACTCTAATTTTTTTTGCTCATTGTTCTGTAGACCCTATTTCGCTGAAACTTCAAGATGGCATTTTTCATTGAAGGGCGAAACGATCTATGTTTTTGAAAATATTGGGAAACTGAAATTTTGAAAGGGTATATCTGCGGAATCATTCGCCAATTCGGCCCTCGTTCTTAAACTCCAAACTCACTTTACAATTATCAAGCTACTGAGTAGATCCTTCTGGAAGTCATTTGTTCACTATCAGTGGTTAGGCTGGCCATAAATACATTAACTTTAGGAAGAATCGACATAGGGAATTTATTTGTAGAGTCTAACGATAAGATAGTTTGAAAATCTTTTTTTTCTAAATTTCACAGTTACTTCCGCAAAAATTATTTATCAAATCTCGATGAAATTTGGCTCAGACCTCATGTCAATATTTAACAACATTGTTACGAAATAGTCAAATATCTGGCATAATTTCCCGGTATCATTGTTATTTCCGAAATAACTTTGTTGTTTAATTAGAAATCAAGAAACTTGAAAATGTCAAGGAAGTTGCGCATCCGATTCGGATATTTGTCCTTAAAAATATTGTTTCAATCGAATTGAAACTCTGCAAAATGCCAACGCGCAAACTTTAATCACAATAATTGAGGATTGTATTACCTGCTCTGGACTACGAGGAAAATTCAAAATATTTTTTCTGAACTACATGTTTGCGGAAATTTTTCAGATTAATACATAAAATTCGACATTTTCTTTCGAGCCCTCATTTATCAACCTGGTTTTTTCTTACCGGATCCTTATTCTTGAAAATATTGAAAAAAAAATATTTTGAATCGGCATACCTTTCGAATCGTTTTGTGGATTTCACCCATTCAGAAATTCGGCTTTTACAATTGAGGTAGGTGGGAGAAATCCGTCCTATGGTTCTATACAGGGTCTTTCACGAGGAACCTCACCCATATTTATACGGGAAACTACTGAAAGTATTTTCATGAAATTCAGCACTTATAAGTATTTCACGATGCTGATGAAATCTAAAATATTTTCAAGGCATGAGCACCTCCGGTTTTTCCGGAAATGACGTCAACTTCCGTTTTTCAAATTAGAACACCATTTTTTTATTGCAGAAATAGATTTCTTAGAAAATTTCAATTTATTTTGATGTAACATTTTTCAGTTTTGGTTGGAAAATTCTCTCTGAGCGGGAAAATTCGAAAAAAAAATCGAAAATAGAGCTCCGCTGAAACAAGAATAACTTCGAGGTGTTCGGATGGAAAATTTTCATTTTTGGGATTTTTCAAGATGTAAGATTGATGTATCCACTTTAAAAATCGAAATCGTGATTCATGATACAGGGGGTGAAAAAATCGCTTTCAAAGTTAGGGATGACAAAATCGTGAAAAATCAATTTTTTCAAATTAGAACCCCATTTTTTTATGGCAGATATTGAATCTACGTTAAAAAATAATGTGAGTGTATGCATCACACCCTTGCCCTAAAGTGGATATTTTCTGAGTTATTCACAAAAAACTGTTTTTCGTCTTGAATTTTCAGCTATTTCTTTTCCCTTCACGCCAAAAAGATGACATTTTCAGGAACTGTTACTTAAACCATGTTTTAGATTTTACTACCCTAATATGCAAGAGAAAAAAGTTACAGGTTGTTCCTAAATAGATGGCGAATTTGGATTCGAATTTGTATCGGAAACCTCTTTATTTCAACTAATCGGCCATCGGTTTTCTCTCCAGTGATAAATAAATAATTCCTTATGAACCATATGCAAAAACTTACCATGTTTTACATTATATATGTATAGATAGGAAAGAGAATAGATAAGATAAAATGAGTAGATAGATAAAATTCAAAATTAATTTTTTTCAATATTTCCAAAAATACAGATCCAATTGAACTAAAATTCAAAATTCAAAGTCGGCGTCAATAATTAATGCTGAATTTTGTGAGGAACATGTATGATGAGATGGGTGACCGAAATGGTTTTGACTCGCATTTCGAAGATGCCGACTTCATGATCGTGTTTTCCTTGAATTTTTAAACCAAACTCGATAATTGATCTAATAAAATAGTTTTAGAAATTCAAAAAAACTTGTACACGATATTTTATTCATTCCAGAATCCATTCAAAAAACTAGTCTCCAACACACTTTTCAAATTTAAAATGTTCCTAGAGATACTTTTCATTGATCCAAAAAGAAAATAGAAAATCCATCAAAAAATAGGAATAGTGAAGACAAAATACGTATTTTGAATAGGGTAAGGATAATTTTGCGTGATCAGGATGCGTGCAACCCTTTCAAAGTCCAATTTAGAATCATCACGATTGGGTTAACTGAAGCCCCTCTATTTACTTTAAATACTGTGCCGACACAATCGGTCCATGGAACAACTCTATCGCACATGTCGATTTACATTAGAGATCTCCAAATCTTATCTCGAGGCATAATTATTCCCTTTTTTGCGTGCATGTTCTAGGGACCAGGGTATTGCCCAATAGGGGTTTTTCCTGAATTTGGGTTATTACTGCAAATACAAATTTGAACATAATTATTATGGGTTTTTTCATCATTTTCCCAAATTACCTTCAGAAAGTATTCAAAATCAGGTTTCAAAATTGGGGTTTGGGATTTGTCAGGCATGCACGAAGTGACAACGGTGTTTAGTAGAATAGCTTTTTCTGCAATAGAATAATGAAATATTTTTTCCTATTCTGTGGTACACACGTGTTCTTTGTCAAAATAACCAAACAATTTCCGTTTGTGATTTGTCAGTGATATGACAGTATGACAGTCTGTGCTCTTCTTTTTCTATTCCTTGGTCGTTGTCTTCTACTCTAACCAGAACGAAGTATAGCTATCTCTGTTTTCCTAAGCAAGGTAATACATTTGACGTCTTTTTCTTTCCGAGAAAGCTGAATTCGACGTTGCCGTATCGTGCACCCATGACAAATCCCTTTAAATGCAAATCCCCATTTTTATTTTTCAGTTTTAGGTGATCAAACATTTTTTTAAAAATATAATATTGAAATTATATGTTTGATATGTGATGTTCTGAGGGGTTTTTCATGAAAATTACTGCATTTTCGTTTAAAGGAAAAACCCCCATTGTCAGTAACTTTCAAATTTTTTCCCGAAAATGTTTTTGAGCGACTAGGTCGGACTAACTGCTGAATACGAAATCAAAATCGATGCTGTCCTGCCGGCCGGTCGTCTAGCCGTTTCCACGATAACTCATGAGTATGGAAAGAGCTAGTGACTTGACACTTTTAAAGTTAAGGTTGCGTATCACCGGCAAATGATTGCGGTTTGAATTGTTTCATTTTTCAAAGAATATTTTATTGAAATTTTTTATGTTTTTTTCTGGAACTATCTTACCGATATACATTAAAATTGACACAAACCTTGAGGTTGGTACGTTTCAACATTGTGCCAAATTTCGGCCTGTTCGGAGTTTTTCTCCAGAAATATCGGGAAGAAATATATATCGAATTTGGTTGATATTTCTTCATCATCATGATTTTTTCCTGAATTTATCGGGAAATACGGCCTTGGCACCTGAAAAAAGTGTTTTCTTATTGTTCTTATATGACATGATCATGCACAACATTGTGCATCCAGCATTTATCAACTAGCTAACAAGTGTCATCTTGATCGGATAAGTTTTTTCACAGTTATTTCAGAAATATCTACGATACCGAGAAAAAACGGGAAATTTAAAATATATTTTTTTCCAATCTCTTCGAAAATGGGAATCTCATCTAATTGAAATTTGATACTGTGTTGTTAAATATTGACTTTAAGGTATGGGCAAATTGCACTGAACTGTGATGAATAGTTTCAGTTCATTCTTGTTGCTTAAGTAATCAGGGTCATTTCCTTTGTAATATGAAGGGTTGTGCGACAGTCCTCAGTAAAATTAATATCTCTCAAATCAGTGACTCAAAAGAAAAAAAAAGGAAACACTGAATATTGATTTTGAATTAAACGTATTTTTCGGCAATAAAATGAAATATTTTTCTTCAACCCCTTAGCTGCAACCCTCCCCTAACTTTTTTTTTTAATACAAACATATGTGGTGTGTAGGCTCGTTAAGAAGCTCGTGACAGATGGAATCTTACCATACTATTTTTTTTTTACTCATGTGGTAATGAGGAAATCTCTTTGAAAAACAAACATTGAATTTGAATTAGTCCCTGCTCTAGCTGTTATGTTTCCCAACTGAAGTAGATCCAGATATCCCCATTGAAACAATTTGGTTTCAACAGGATGTCGCTCCCCACATTTTGGGGTTAATGTCGGAATACTCTGACATTTAGATCAAATATTTGCAGGACACTGGATTGGACGACGTGGTAAAATTGAATGGCCACCAATAAACCTCGACTTTACGCCACTAGATTACTTTCTCTGGGGATGTCCCAAAGACAAAGTCTATCAAAACAGGCCGGCTACTATTGAAGATCTAAAAAATAGGATTAGAGTGCAAGCAAATATCATACAAGCTGAGACCATTCGGAATTCCATTGACTGGGAGCATGCCAAGTAAGAGGGTGGAGGGCATTTTCAGCATCTATTACGTTAAATTCATTCGTATCATTGAGTTTTCATATACTTGTATTTGAAAACCCAATGCTCGTATAGATAGCACGAAGAAGGAATTTTTTGGTTTTCAAAGGATTTTGTCTTATTTCCTAACAACCACATAAGTAAAATAAAAAAAAATATATGGTAAGATTCCATCTGGCATGAACTTTTCAACGAGCCTAGGTGGGGTTGCAGCTAAGGGCTTGAAAAAAAATATTTCATTTTATTACCAAAAAATAGGTTCAATTCATATTCACTTCACGTGTTTCAATGATTTAAAAGATATTAATTTTATTAAGAACTTTCGCGCAACCCTGTATCTGGAATGTAGGATTATTTTTGCTTGTATAAATCCACAAGTGACATCACGACCAAAATGGCGGTCGTTGAAAGATTGCTTGGATTGATAACAAAGGCAACAACGAAAAATTAACTTCTTATTAAAATGAATAGAGGTAATCGACAATCTGATTTTCATTTAACATTTCAGCGTTCTTGCAATGGGAAAATTTATATATTAACCTATATAGATGGAATGAAAATGGAGATTCTAAAATTTTTCTCTTTCGACCCTTGTGATTGTTGACCCAGGGTTTCAGGGGGGGTAGGTATTATGTCAATTTTGCATCCATTTTTCAATTGTCAAGTTATTAACCAGACTTGAGAATTTGTAGCTATAAACAGGGCGGTTCCATGTATTAGGCGTGAAACCTGGATGATAGATGTTGAAAGGAAAATATGATTTGAAAGTGGTTATATGAGGAAAAAACTCGCAATTTCTACATTCGAGTTGCCTGTAATATTTGAAATCATCAATATGGCAAAATTATTCGAGAAATTTGCCAAATTCCTTTTTTGTATCCAAGAAAAGTATTCTTCAGAATACATCCATTATATCTCGTTTCAGTTTATTTTTCGAAGAAACCTTTTGCATGTCCGACACAAACAAAAGTTAACGAATCAAAAGAGATCAAAATTTCAATTTTAATCATATTTCTTCATAACATCTAATACAGGATTTCCTTCATATCATGTATATGTCCTTTTCCGATAAAAACCATCCAAAATTAATATTGAATTTATTCAACGTAGAAAAAATTGACAAAAAATGAACTAAGGTTAGAAATCTTTCAAAATATTAAAATCATTCCCGAACCTAAATATCTCGCAAACTGCTGGTTATTTCGGGTTATCAATAAAGTTGACCGTGATAAGTGAAATATACTAACACCTTATCAATAAAGATTCACGTCAAATCTGGGAGAAAGCATCCTGTATTATGAATATTCATTGACATTTAAATTCAAATACTTTTATTCTATTGTTGAGTTAGCAAGAAAATGTACCTAAAAGATGATAAGGACGACATACGCATCTTCCAGAGCCTTAATTTTGAGTTCGATAAAATGAAGAACTTTCATGTATAAATAACGATCACAACTATATCTCACAATGCAAATCACATCAAACTATCGTAGATAGTTATTAACAGTCACTTTACCTTATCTCACTCATTCCACCAGAATAAATCCAGTGGCAGAACATCGAACATTTTTTCATAAAAATTCATTTCGCACCACGAGAAAATCGCGCCATTTATATATTCAATCCCCAAGACGAATTTCTGCTAAACTAATTCCCTGCTTAGGATAAGGATTATCATTTGGGTATCGATGGACTCCCAGATATTTATTTTAGAAAATCGGGGGTAACCTCAAATCGCTTCCTTCACTTCCTCTGCATTTATTTATCTTATGTCAAGTATCTAAGGTAGGTACTTAACAGCTGGATTCACTGAAGCCTTCCTCGGTCGAATTTTTAGCATTTACGGCTATGAAAGGACTTCATGCAGGAGGCGGACTTTATTGACATAAAGCAATGGGACCCAGGACTTATTCAAGGCGGCAATTATCCAGTCTGACTACCATTGGAGGGTAAACAGGAGGCGGGATTGCCGATGACAGAACTTGCGCAGATGCTGGACCCGCCTCTGAAATAACCCAGTCAACTCCCTAACCATCTGTTTCGTCTAGTAACATTGTACCCTATCGAGAAGCTATGTGCCAGTGTTTATATCTACCTACTTAATCTTTGTGTAAACTTTCCGATGTTGTGTATCATAATATTTAGTGAAAGCAAATTTATTTTTCAAAGATTGATTTGAAAGAAAACAATATACGAACAATCCGAGTTAAAATAGTAAAGTGTTGACTAGTTAGTTAGGAAAACCAGTTTTGGAGCAGTTGAACGATGCATACTATTTTTTCGGATCAGAATGCATATTATCGCACCAGTGCCGCACCTTATTCAACAGCAGCTGCAGCTGCAGCAGTTAATGTTACAACGAATCATTATGCATACGAGCAATATTCTCGATATGGATATGCCGCCTGGCATCATCAGCAACATCAAATTTCCAACACCAAGGATATGGTAAAACCTCCGTATTCATACATTGCCCTCATCGCTATGGCCATTCAAAACGCCAAAGAGAAGAAAATCACCTTGAACGGCATTTACCAGTTCATAATGGAGAGGTTTCCCTACTACCGAGAAAACAAACAAGGTTGGCAGAATTCTATCAGACATAACCTCAGTTTGAACGAGTGCTTCGTGAAAATACCAAGGGACGACAAGAAACCCGGAAAGGGGAGTTACTGGACTCTAGATCCTGACTCTTATAACATGTTTGACAACGGTTCGTATTTGAGGCGGAGAAGGAGATTCAAGAAGAAGGACGCTTTGAGAGAGAAGGAAGAAGCTTTGAAAAGACAGCAATTGAAGACGGAAACCCCACCGACCACAGTATTATCGCCGAGAGTTGAACATAAAACAGAGGATGCTAAATCAAAATTTGTATATAAATCTAAAAGAGAACTAGATACTGAATTGACCCCCTGCATGAACAAATACGTAGATACCAAATTCCCAATGAGCCATCAGCAGGATCACCTAATGGGTGATGTAGGACCTCCAATGCAAGTTATGGACACTGCCACAGCGTTTTCAGTGGACAGTTTGATGATCAGCAGGGACCAAATGGGAATTCACCCAGCCTCTGGTAGACTTCATTCCCCAGCTGAGATATACTCGTATTGTTCAAGTGCAACTAGCCCTCACCCCCAACACCAGTACATAGCAGATGAAACAGCTTCAAGGTATGCCCCATGGTACAGTCCTGAGACCTCACCGGAATCGACCACGGCAACTCCTGGTTATAGAGATCTAATTTTCGACGGAACCATCGGTCCCAGCTGTCAGTTGTCAAGTTTTAGACATTCCGGAGTTTCAACAACCCCGCCCAGCTACAAAACGGCAGGATATTATCACCAATAATGTGTTGTTTGGTAGCGTACGAACGTTTTTATTTATGAAATTGCAATAGACGATGGTCGATGAGTGTAAATTTATTCCTATTTATTATTTGAGTGCTTTAATCATTCATTTTGAAGACTTTAAACCCATCTCATCCAAATGTGATTATGTAAGTAAGTTATTCGCAAATTTTTATTGTTTGGTGCTGATGATGGTATGAGCCGTGCATTATTGGGTAGTGAATTTTCTTAGGTTTTAAGAGAATTTGAGAGAAAACTTAAATGTGATATTCGTTCAATATTAAAGATATTATGTACTCCTTACAATTAAATTTCTTTCGATTGAGTCCCTGACAATTTCCAATTTCAGCACAAATACTCAGTCAGTTTTCAGTTTTTAATTCTTCATGAGAACTTGCAGAATCAATAATATTCGAAGCTTACATCGATCTTCCGTATAAAGGTTTCAACAGATATAGGTGCCAGTTATAAGCTTTTGTTGAATGCTGCGAAATTTGGCTTATTTTTCGATTAAAGTGTGTGATTAACGTTTCGCTAATCAACGAAGATCTTCTGTAATTCTTATAATTCCTTATTTCGGAAAGAAATCAAATATATTTTTGAAATTATATGGTTCATATTTGGTTTCACCAAATTCAATTCAAAATCAAAGAATGGATGAGTCCATCAAAGTTTCATGAAAATGAAAATATCTGAACTCTGATATATTAGTGACAGATAAGTAGTAAATGACAGATTAATGTCGCTTTTTTTGGAAAACAGAGTGAATCGAACAATTTCGTCACTAATATGTGAATTCATACTTTTCACGATTTGTTGCGGAAATTTACTTGAATGTTTCATTGTGTTATCGTACACATAAACACTTTTATTTCATTGCTTTAATGAAAGTTCATTTATTCCTTTCTTTCCGTCGCTAGATATCAAGCGCTTCGTACCTGAATTTTTTCCAAGTATTCTGTTTTCAAAATTGATGCTGCAGAATTGAACGATTCCTATTGAAATTCGAAGTAAAAGGAAAACTAGAAAAGTAGTGCCATGATATCAACATCTCTTGACTTATTTTCATCTCAGTTTCAAAAGCTGTCCAAATTTCCTTTGTGATGGAAAGATTTGGCGATCTTTATTTCATGATTCCGTAGATATATCTGTTCGAAATTTCATTTTTCAATATTTTCGAAAATACATATTGGATCGAATTGAAATCCAGTGCTCGCTTGGGAAATAACAGCTTGAATGTTCGTGCAGAATTTCGTAAGTATGAATTCTTAGAAGAAATTTGTTTTTTTTTTCAAATTGTTCTGATGACACGATCATCGCGAAATTTCGCTCAAAGTTGTGTTTAATCATTTTCCTACTAGTAACTAAGTAACTGTTGCGAAATATAGGATTCAAAATTTTTTATGAGTTCTAATAACTAGTTCCCGAAAACTATTTTTGAAGAAAAATGTCGAAAACTTTTTTTTTTCTAAGCCACCATGCAACTCAACAAGCTAGACAAATTCGATGTTGACATCAGATTCGGTATCAGTCCAATTTAATCATTTGAGTTTAAGTTCGGGAAAAATTTGAAAATTACTGACATCTGGGCAAAACTATACCAATTTATTGCTCTCATGAGTCGAATAATTTCATTTAAATATTAAGTTGAGATCTATTTCGATTTGAAATATGAAGGGGTCGTTTGTCTTTAGAAGAACTTTTCTGTGCTACGGCTATAGTCTTTTGTGTTATTTTTTATTCAATATCGGATTTCATGACTGAGATGTCCATTCGAAACATCTACATATGAATATTCTAGAAATGAATTTAAAAATACTTCGGATTTCATGACTGAGATGTCCATTAATCTACATCTACATATGAACATTCCAGAAATGAATAAAAAAAAAACATTCTGCTTCTCTGCAAAATTACGAGTTACCGTTTGTGGAGGATATGAAGGCAAATAATGATTTGGTATGTTAAAACGGGTAGGAATTCCACAATTCATTTGAATGTTTTCACACAATACTGACAATATTGTACGGAAACTTGGGGACTTAGCAGGTAAACAAAGAAATGATTACAGGAAAAGACAAGAAGAAGGGACGAACCAGATGTTTTAAAATGAGAACACCCACTTGAACGAATTCTTGTCGTTCTCACAAACCAGAGATTCTAAAACAATAGGAATCTTTGATGCATATCCTACAGAGCGCACTAACTTGATATATTTTGGACTTCTTCACATGGAGAGAAAATACAAGAAATTTGTTGATTTGACATTGCTGAGCAACTATACAGATTTTGAAATGATAGCATTTTCATATTTGATTGTCTTCGTAATTCAAATGGTGCAACAATATCAGGAATCAGATTTCAACTTCAAGGTAAGTATTATCGATGCCTCAATCGTACAAGCATTTTCGTACGATTCAGATTGAAAATATGTTCAAGTCAGATTTCAGTGTCAACATAATTCGTATTGGCACCAAATGTAGGCCCTAAAATCAAACATCTGTTTCTGAAAAGATAAAATTTACGACTCTAGCACCATTGTTTCCAAATATGCGACCCTTTCGAAATTCTCTGAATACAGGACCTGTGGAGCCCAAAAGTGAACATTTGGTATTATAGATAACTAATTTTTTTTTAGTGGATTGTTTTATGATGACCAAGCCGACCGCCCAACATAAATGTCAGAGGGAATCTGAATTCTATAATTCTTGACCCGTGCATCTTCTCAACATAATCAATTTGTTTCAATTTCTTAGTATCCATTTTAATTGAACTACATTATAGGGCCGTATTTATAGTTGCTCCTTGAGGCTTCCTTAATGAAGGCCGCCTTGAATTTGCTTTTCTGTGTAATGAAATTCAAGAAGGCCTTCAGTCAGAAAGCCTCAAGGAGCAACTATAAATACGGCCCATACTGAATCATAATATCACAAAATGTAAAAAAATGCTTTAGGAGCAAATTTTTTGGAACAATGCGTTGTTAAATGAATAATACTAAAAAAATATCAACAACTACGTCTCTCAAAAGTAAGTTCTTTGAATCTTTAAAATGCTTCATTCGACAATTGAGGGAAAACTCAAACTTCATATTCTTGAAGTCTGTTCGTATTCAAATGTTATTGAGGAAATAACCTCAAAATTTCAAATAACGACATTTGACATCAATTGTTTATATATCTCAGGAAGTAAATAGCATATCGAATTGTAATTTGAAACATCGTTGTTGAATATTAATTTTAAGATCTGTGCCAAATTCCGTTAAAATCTGTTGAACATTTTCAGAAAAAAAAAATTCGCAAAAAAATTCAAACGTTTTGGAATAAACACTTCTTTAGAATTTTCTCACTATTGGATCCATACAAAATTCTGTAATAAGTTTCGCCTTGGTATTTTTCATATAATTACGAAGTTTCGATCTGATCGCATTTGTACTTTTCGAGGTATTGAGGATATATGTGAAAATTTCAAACAACGAAATTTTTCATATTTTTTTCCATATATCTCCGAAAGTAAATATTGATCAAATTGAAACTTGAAACATTGTTGTTGAAGAATGATTCCAAAGTATGTGCGAAATTTCTCTGAATTCTGATTAACACTTTCCGAAGAAAAAAAATTTTTCATCAGAAATTTAAAAAAATTTCGAATAAATTTTTTTTTTTATTCCTAACAACGGGATCCATACAGAAATCCGCATTGAGTTGCGTGTTGGTATACAAGAACTAATTACAATTTTCAATCCGATCTAATCAGTACTTCATGAGATATCGATTAATTAACCTCAAAATTTCATACAGGCATAACTCTGGAACTGTTTGGCCGATTATACCCACTAACGAACTCGACCGAAATATTCAAGATCGAAACTTATCCTGAAAATTGCAAGACTCTAGGTTCTTTCTTTCGCAAGTTAGAGCAATTTCAGCTCGAAATTCGAAAATTACAGACATTGTAACGATACGATAACGCGCTGTCCCCCAGAACAAACGCGTAAAAATGAATAACATAAATATCTTCGTATTCTCGTTCGGTGAATCTGATAATGGTTTTGGACAATTAATTTTGAAAATTCGGAAAATATATACATTGGTCACTTGTCACTTGCTCTCAGGGAAGAAACAGAACCTTCGGCTCTCCGTGTTAAAACCACCATTGAGTTCCAAAGAACAGTTCATTCAACATTTGACTTCATTATTCCATTTATCCCTATTAACTTCAAAGAAACCACAATAGCTATAATACTGAACACATTTCTGTTGTTAGATGACGTTAAGCTGCGGAAGTTTAATTTAGTACGTGCTCGGAAGTTGCAAGTCGATCTTTCTACCTTGCTTCTAAACATTTTTTCCCACATTTCGTTCTTTGGCACTATTCACTATTTTGTCAATGAAGATCATAATAAGAATTTATAGGAAGAAAGATAACGTGAGTAATCTTCTGCAGCCGATGAATGGGGGTTTTTTTCCTGAATTTGGGTTGTTACTGCAAATGCATAAATTTGAACATAATTATTATGGGTTTGATTCATCATTTTCCCAAATTACCTTCAGAAAGTTTTCAAAATCAGGTTTCAAAATTGGGGTTTGGGATTTGTCAGGCATGCACGAAGTGACAACGGTGTTAAGTAGAATAACCTTTTTTTGCTGTAGAATAATGAAATATTTATTCCTATTCTGTGGTACACACGTGTTCTTCGTCAATATAACCAAACAATTTCCGTTTGCGATTTGTCAGTAATATGACAGAATGAAAGTCTGTGCTCTTCTTTTTCTATTCGTTGGTCGTTGTCTTCTACTCTAACCAGATCGAAGTATAGCTATCTCTGTTTTCCTATACAAAGTAACACATCTGACGTCCTTTTCTTTCCGAGAAAACTGAATTCGACGTTGCCATATCGTGCACTCATGACAAATCCCTTTAAATTCAAATCGCCATTTTTATTTTTCAGTTTTAGGTGATCAAACATTGATATGCGGTTAAGTTCGTTAGTGGGAAAAATCGGCCAAATAGTTCCGGATTTATACCAATAATTTGAGGTTAATTTTTCGATATCTCATGAAGTAGGTGCTGATGCCATATCCGATTGAAACTATGCAATCAGTTCTTGAATACCAACACGCAACTTATATAATGCGCAATTTCGCACGGATCCAGTTGTAAGAAAATTTGAAAAAAATATTATTCGAAAAATTCTAAAATTTCTGTTGAAACTAGGCACAGACCGTAAAATAAGAATTCAAAAGGACGTTTCAAATTTCAATTCGATAAGACTTTACTTCCGAAGATATATGAAAAAAATGAGTCAGATTTCGTTGTTTGAAATTTTTTCCGTCATTTCCTTAATCTCAAGAAGTACGAACGCAATCGAATCGAAACTTGGTAATTATTAGGAGAATACCAACGCAAACTTACTGCAAAATTTTGTATGGAAATCGTTAGAAAATGTTTGAAATTTTTGTGAAAAATTTTTCTCTCGGAAAATAGTGATCAGATTTCAACAGATTCAGCACAGACCTTAAAATCAGTATTAAACAACGATGTTTCAAATTTTAATTCGCTACAATATTTACTTTCGGAAATATATGGAAAAAAAAATGTTAAATTTTGTTGTTGTTCGAAATTTTGAGGTTATTTCTTCAATATCTCAAGAAGTACATGCGATCATGTCAAAACTTCGGAATTATCTGAAGAATATCAACGCGCAACTTGAAAATGGTTTTCCGAAAATAGTCCACCACTTAATCGAAAAAAAAGTTTTTTTTATTGACCAGATTTCGATAAAACTGGGCATAGACCTTGAAGTTGGTATTCCATAGCCATTTTTCAAGTTTCAATTCGCATTTCTGAACGGAATACTTCCAGCTGGATCGGGTACCTGCATATTTCGCAATTAGAGTGAATATTGCAACCTAGTTATCTCATAAAAATTACATTGGGTTATTTTTGGAAAAAAGGTGTTTTATTGCAAGACTATCGGTTATTCAATGTTAACTTATTAAATTATTATTGGATAATCTCGTTTTCTCGTAAATTCGGACAATGAAACAATAATGAATGAAATATATAATTTTTTTTCTGAGCTGTTTGTGAGGTACTCATATAGATGCAGAAAATAGTGAGAATTTCAACATGCTCTAGAAAAATTTGAAGGAAAATCCTAATTGTTATTATTTTTCAAAAACCGCTGGTGGGATTTGCCGAAATCTGTATTCACCTTCAGGCTTTCTTCTTCAACCAAGTTACTAGATCACAATACTATCGATTTTGTAATGTTTACAGAATGTGTCATCATTCTGTTCATTAAATATCCCATTTACCCAATATTTTCAAAAGAGCAGATATGATCGAATCAAAATTTCGCAAATTTGTTTCATACAAGATTTCGTGAGGATGATACAATTAGAATATTGCAAAATTGTTTTCATCAGAATAAGTCAAGATTTGTTGGGTGAGGTCGAAAACTGTTATAGGGCTCGTTATAGGGTGACCGCCATGGCCTCAAATGAAACAAGCTAGTCAGAGCTTTTCTAGAATTTTCTCAGCATTTTCTTCCGCACGAAAATATGGGATATCCAGCAACCATTAATTTTATATTGAATGAAACAAATTTATTCCTGCTTGACATTCCCAATATTCTGTGAGAATGAATTGGCTTCGATTTACGTAAATGAGGGGTATCGGAAGTTGAATGAGAAGCAAAAGATTTACTCGATAGATTTATGGATCTGCTATAAATACATATTCTCGATCTAGAATTCCCAGTTCATAGAAAATCTATCGACGTGTTCCATGAATTTGATAGAGCAGAACATAAATTGTTGAATCAATTCCATACAATGACATGAGTTTCAGGAATGCTCCTATTTAAATTGAAAATAATGAGATGCTACATTGTGAAGGTTGTTTTTAAAAGCTTGAGAACCTTAAATGACAGAAATATTGTTGGAATGCATTCTTCATTGTTGAAATCTGGTGGATAATTTTACGGCATTTATTTTTGCGCACATGTTCTGGGGGAACAGCGTGCTATCGTTTCGTAATTCGAAGTTTTTTTCGAAAATTTTTTTTTTCAAAAACTGTTTATCGTATTCGGAAAAAAATCCCACTCATACATTGAGCATTATATTTCACAGCAATGTACCAAATGTCAGTTCAATAGGACCATAAAATTAGGAGATATTGGGAGGAAATATGTAAAATTCCGTGGTTTTCTTCTCGATATCTTTGTTTTTTTCGGTGTAACTCAAGAAATACTGATTCAATTATAATAAAACTTCGCAGCTAGATTGAACTTGCTGAAAGACAACTTTGTTGAAAATTTCGTGATGATAGTGTCATCAAAACAATTTGAAAAAAATATTTCAAATGTTTTTTTCAAATATTCAATATTTTGTGATCTTTTTACCATATGATCCTCATTGAATACTGTAAGAACCTCTGAACTGTCATTTTTCGATGAAACACTGGATTTGAATTCGATGTTATATATATGTTCGGAAATATTGGAAAAAAAAATTTTGAATGGGTATATCTGCGGAATCATTGGGTGGAGTTTACTCATTCACGAATTCGACCTTGGTAATTAAGGTCATAACCTTCTCTACAAATATCGAATTTCGAAGTTGTTTCTGTCGGAAGTTATTGTGTTTACGGTTGGCGGTTAGGCTCTTTTCCAGCACGAATAATTTCCAGGCCCGTTTTGGTACATTATATATGATAGATTCCAGTTTTTTGTATTGATAGCTGCATAGAGTTATCCAAGATGCCAGAAAAGAGAAGTGCGCATTCAGACTAGTATGGGTTCATCTAGCCCTTCGGCCGCGGTTGCAAATTTCTTTGTAATTTGTGATTTTTATCTATTATTATTATCTAGGATTTTGATCGGTAACTACTTGTCGTCTTACATTGTACAACAGGTTCGTGCACCATAGCATCGCTCTGAAAAAAATTTTCAATTTGCGCCCCTAGTTAGCTTGCGCCGGTAACAAATGCCTCCTTCGTCACGCCCTGGATCCAGCTCTGCAAACAACTCGAAATTTCTTCGTTTAATCCCTTCATTTGAAATGGGTATACAACTAGAAGTGCTTATAAATCGATTAATCAATTTCTTTTCTACTCATGCATGCACCCGTCAATCTATTTAGGATCGTTTTTTCAGATTATACATTATTACTTATAACGTCCATTAATTATCCAAGGTGTGGTCACTTTACCGTGGTAGTTTGAATCATTAATCCTATAGCTGACGAACAATGGCGGGAAAATTATAGCCGGCGTTTTCACAAGAAAGACTTCCACTGATGTATACAACTGCACCCTATATGACAATTGATTTTAACAAACAATGTGTAACTATTCTCTGATCCACTTACACTTTCTGCGCCTAACGTACGTTTCGGAAACCACGTTTCCTTCGTCCAGAGACATCGTTTGAATAGATTGAACTTACCTGACTGAGAAGACATGTTGAAATGAAAACTGACGTGAAGTCAGCAGTAGTAGATGTTTTTTGTTCAAGTTATTGATATTCTGCGATGTTTTAATCCTTACGAAATTCTAGATGAACCTTCAAGCTATCATTTTTATTCGAGTTCTGGATTTCAATTCGATCTCATCGCTAACTATGGAAATATTGGGGAAATAAAATTTCGAATGGGTATATCTACGGAATCATTGGGTGGATTTACCCATTCACGAATTCGACCTTTGTAATTAAGCCCCAAAAGATTTCAGTATATCGAATATTTGAACAAAAAAATATTGAATTTTTTTTCAAATTTTTCTGATGACACGATCATCACGAAATTTTGCACCAAGTTGTTCATCAGCATACCAAACTAATTACGAAGTTTCTGGAAAATTTCGGCTTTGGAGCCGTAGTAGAATTTATGGTCTATTATGTAGGTATAAATAATCCTCACCATAAGTTATCGTCAAAAAATGTTTACAATATATGAGGACACATTGTCTAAACCTATCGGAAATACCATATTTTTTCAGGAATTATCATACGAAACCGCACTTTTGCATCATATCCCGAAAAAAAACAGTTTTTAATCCTCGAATTTTTTTTTAGAGAATTTTTCGAATACATGAATTGTCAAGAACTCACGATGAAATTCACAATGGAATTAGAGAAGAATAATAAACTTTCATTTTCTGATGTCTCAGTTGGAAAATATGAGGAACTTTTCGAAACAAGAAGTGTCTTTAGAAAAGAAACGCATACAAATAGATATATGAATTCTTATTCCAATCATCAACTTAGTAAAAAGAGCTAACGTAATCTCATCGACCCATGAGATTCGTCACCGTGAATTCAATCACATCAAATCGTTTCTTGAAGTAAATGAATATCCGAGAAAATTCATAAATATAACCTTTTAAAATTTAGACAAAAAATCTTCTCCTAATTATCAACCAAATCAACAGAACAAGCATCATAAGCAACCCAATTTATTGAATGTGATTCCTTATGTACATGGATTCTAAGAAAACATCACAAAAATTGGTGTTAAATTCAATATAAGAACCGTTTTCAAGTCAAAAAATCAAAAAATGATTTGAGATCCATACTAACTAAAACCAAACCAATTATCGAGAGACAAAAATTGAAAAATTGTGTTTCTTGTATTAATTATATTTGTGGAAAGACATATAACGGGGAAACGTCTCGACCGTTAGATATCAGAAAACAAAAAGATAAAAACAACCTAAGGAATAGAGACATACAAAAATCCCAAATAGCGAACCATCTAGGATCGACCATTGGGAATCACATAATACATTGGAACAATACAAAATACTGATGTTGAAATCAGATAATTTGAAAAAAAAAATCAAAGAGTTCTCTTGCATTTCGTTAAATGGAGAGAGTAATTTTACTCATTGTTCTGTAGGAATAGACCTTATTGGACTGAATTTACTTGAAAGAAGAGGTAGAATTAAAGAACCTTTATACCAAATGAATCTGTGTTGCTGTGTTTTCTCAAAAATGTCAATTTCACCAAAAGTCCCAACTCAAAACGAAAAATCGAAAGAAAATAATTCTTAAAATTTTCTTTTCTCCTTTGTCTGATAAAACGTCAGAGTTCGCTTTGTTTATCGTTTGTATTATTCCTGTATTGTTCATTACGCAATCTGTTTTCCTGCCCTTGACAAATAGTATAATCCTGCAATCCGCAAAGGCGTTTTTAGTGAAAAACAAAATTATTCAATTTTTAATGGTTCTGTTTCAGATATTGGAAGTGAAAACCCAAAAAAACCTGAAAAAATATCCGAAATCCTCCCAAAATAAGCTTCAATCGATAAATTCGATTTATAGTTACTGCAAAATGCTTAACTGTCAAATGAAGTTTTTTTCAGAAAATATATATATTTCTCCTTCCCATCTTCTCGAATACAAAAAACATATAGTTCAGTTGCCACACAGGTCAAAATCCCATTTATGAGCAGGATATCATCTTGCCTAAGTCATCTGCGATCACTCAGAAATATCGAATTTCATTACATGCTTTTAAACCAGGCATAACATGCCACTTTACATGTCTGATTAACAGAAACAGGCGAAGAATTGGATTATATAATTAGAAACCATCAGGGAATATTATTTTAACACGCCTTATCGTTGTATCATAATGAAAATCTTTTTTGTGGTGAGTACTGAATAAAAAATTTTTGATAAAAATAAAAACGAATTAATTTTTGTCAATATCAGGAATAATTCATAATCTCTCGTCCAAAATTTTGCATCAGTGGTAATACGTTCAAATGCATATAGATCGGGTTTAAAACCAAGTCCCGACGGAGTAGAAAGAGCTCTGCCTCGAACCATAAAACTCCCTGTGTTTTATTGCATTCGCTGTTCGCATAAAGATGAGTTCAGATGAGTGTAAGGCGAACAGCGATTGCAATAAATCACAGGGAGTTTTATGATTCGAGGCAGCGCTCTTTCTGCTCCGTCAGGAGTCGATTTTCTTCTGGAACTATGCATTTGAATGTATTATCAATGATGCAGAATTTTGAACGAGAGATTATGAATTATTCCTGATATTGACAGAAATTAAGTTTTTATTTTTGATCAACATTTTGCGAAATCCTCCCAAAATAGGCTTTAATCGATACGTGAATAGGTGCCAGCTTAAAAGCTGCTGACTTCACATGAGTGCTTCTCCAGAATTTTTCATTAAAGATCAGAACCCCTGTTGCCCTGTTTGCCCTGATGAAATCGTAATTGCTGGAGATGTTTGACTTATTTTACAGATGGTTTAAACCATATGGATCTAATGGAGTGACGGCCACCCTAAATTAGTCCCATCCACCTTCAGTGATAGCTTTCAGATTATTTTATCTCTGACGATAACTCCGTATATGATTGAAATTATTGTATCAAAGATTTAAATATCGATTAAAAGATGTTATTTGGATGATTTTGCATTATTTTTCAGTTGTTTTCTAAAACCTAGAAAATACCCGAAAAATATCAGAAATTCAGCAAGTTGAATTCAAATATATAAATATTAATCGAAAGCTATTCTGTCCGGCCGTCCGTATGACCGATCGCGGTCGTATGGAGAATTATATCGTCTTGAAACTTTCAGGTAGGTTGCATTTTGAAATGCGACGTTTGAGTTCGTTATTGAACAAAATAGAAACTTGGCAGTTATAGTTGGAACATAATGACGCGCAACCTTCAACAATATTTTGTTGTAATCGTATAGTCAGTAAATAAAAAAAAAAAATTTCAAAATTTTCCCGGAAAAAAATGTTTTTGTTGGAAACTGTTTACTATATTTGAAAAAAAATCTACTCATTCCTTGAGCTTCATATTTCAGAGCAGTGTACCAAATTCCAGTCGATGCGGTGATTAATTTAATTATTATTATTATTATTATAGATATTGGAAAAAATATGTCAAATTTATTGGTTCCTCCTTCGGTATCTTTGTTTTTTCCGGAATAACTCTGATTAACTGATTCAATAATGATGAATTGATTCAGTGAGTTCAACCCAGTTGTTCGAGACATTTTGGGCTCAAAACTGAAAAATTGTAGACATTGGGGCAAAACGATAGCGCGCTCTTGCCTAGAACATGCGCGTAAAAGGACTCTTTGCTGCGATCTCTCAAGGCTGCTACAATGAAGTCTTCCTCCTAAATATAAGTAAAAATACTCCAGTGAGCAGAGATTTTCATGTGGGGAGCAGCACCACTTCTATATTGATTTTTCACCTGCTAGCAGAGAACAGTTGAGGCAACAACTGGAATATGAAATATAACCCCCAATCAGTCATAACGCATGTACAGTTTGGATTTATGCATTTTCAAAACACCGCAATTCAGACTCTGAATATGTTGTAGGTGGTTGGTATAAATTTAGAATATTTATATTTATAAGATGAAAAGTTGTTATTTTAATTTTTTTACGATCATTGAATAATATATACATATTCCGATTACTCTTGTTGAAGGAAAATGACAGTCATTAATGAAGTCGTGGATAATAGGTGTGTATAATGAAGATTATACACTCCAAGCATAGATCAAGTTGACGTTTCTCGTAAGCTTGACAGTTTTCAGCAATCACAGAAAGTGAAGTTTAGCTTTCTGACAACTCTATTGTAGGTTCTTCAAAATGCATAATTATTCCAATTTCAATAAAATGAGCTCGCGCACAAAGTATAGTATATAACTCAAATAAACTATTATTCACTTGGGTGAATAATAGCTGTCATTATATTCTCGTTGAATAATATGCTATGTATTTTCTAGGAAACGATAGCGATATAATTCCGTCCAAATGTATGAAATGTAAGAATTCCAATCTCATAATGTTCGTGAACGAATAAGTTGGACACAATAAAAATTTCAAAAAATTAAACTATTTCCAACTATAGTTTTTGGGCGCATGTTCTAGGGAACAGTGTGCTATCGTTCTGTTCAAATGTTTGTAATTTTCGAATTTTTTTCCCTTTCAAACGACTAGGTTGGACTCACTGATGACGAATCCGGTTTCAAAATAGATTCTGTCCGGCCAGCCGGCCGTCCGTTCAAGGACGCGATTAATATCGAACGGATCAGGTAGCGGCTTGAAACCTTATGGCTAAGCCGAGCATCAGAATA
This sequence comes from Myrrha octodecimguttata, assembly GCA_958510865.1. NCBI lineage: Eukaryota > Metazoa > Arthropoda > Insecta > Coleoptera > Coccinellidae > Myrrha > Myrrha octodecimguttata. Next base: position 73,755,413 of record OY294056.1, on the reverse strand, counting down.
CTGCGGTTAAATTCATTAGTGGGACAAATCGGCTGAATAGTTTCGTAGCTATAGTCATTTGAACTTCTGAGATTATTTCTTGATATTGCAGGAACTATTGGAGCGATTGGTTTGAAACTTGACAGTTGGTTGGAGCATAATTTTTTCTCCAGAAATATTGACTGGGTTTCAACGGAATTTGGCACAAACTTCAAAATCAGTACCGTAAAATGGGGTGACTTTACCTTGGGGGGTGACTTTGCCCATTCATTGTGGTGATCTTCCTGCACCTATAAGCTGCCGTCGTGGAAGAATTGTCTTTGGAGTTGACTTCAAGAACTATCAACTATAAATTAAATGCGACAGTACTTTGTTTCCCTTCTTTTTATTTTTTATAAACAGTATTTATGTATTTTTCAGTTCTTTTCGATAAATAAAATTTCTAACTTGCCTATGATTTTTATTTAAGCTATCCAAACAGGTTTTATTTGTGTTCAACACAACTAACTTTATTTTAAAAAACTTAAATATGCTTTTGAATGGGGTGACATTGATATATCAATGAAAATGAACAAGGTGGCAAAGTCACCCCATTTGAACAACTGACTTTACCCACCCGGTTATTTAATTTTTTTCCGAATTAATTTTTTTTTCATTGCGGAAAGGAAGTTACTAAAGCGTTGCCCTTACTGCCACTCGTTGCGTAGATCCTACGATTCATGGAGAATACGATACTATATAGAAGAAAAAAGGATTCAAAGTTCTAAATTGGGCAAATTCACCCCATTTCACGGTACCTATTTAACCACAATATTTCAAATTTCAATTCAGTCCAATAGGCACTTTCGAAGAAATATGGAGAAAAATATGCCATTTTCGTTGTTATTTGTTATTTTAAGTTCTTGATCAATAGATGACTTCGGCCCAAGTTGCCAACCTACAATTTTCTTCACAAATTTACTATCACTGGGGAACGAGAACTTGAGAACAAATTCTACAAGTTAAGGTTCGCGTTAATTATAAATATCCGTGAAAGATGCCTCGGCTCCTCAAACAAGATAATTCCTTCCAAATATAGATTTTGTTAAGATCATCTCTGATTGGCTGAAATTTAAGTTGGGATTCCTGATTTCATGTTAATAGTGTCATGTTTATATTGGATATGTCTTGCTAATCAACTTGGTTATTTCGGCTGCCGGTTTTCCGTTCCGTAAATATGAAATATTCGGTTGGTTCCTGAAAAAAGAGAAATTACGGAATTTGACTGACGAAAAAACGTCCTTTCTGTCACCAGAACGACAACCAATGTTCTATGATAACATATCCATAGCATAGAACAATCTTTATTTACTTTATGACCCATAAAACATAGACGAGACAACAATCAACAATGAAAACATTACTAAGTATGGTCTATGGATCATAAGGTAAATATAGATTGTTCCATGATGTAAGGAAAACATGGTGTGCTCATCTGTGATCGTATTTATCAATGATGACGTCATTTTTTTCATTCAAATTCAAGGAAATATATATTCTGTGCTTTGAATTTGAATGAAAAACTGACGTCATCACTGGTAAATATGATCACAGATGAGCAGATGAGCACACCATGTTTTACTCACATTATGGATTGTTCCATGATGTGAGTAAAACATCATGGATTGTTCTATGCCATGGATATGTTACCATAGAACCATGTTTTGCTCACATCATGCATAGAACATTGACTGTCGTTCTGGTGACAAAAAGATTGCTTTTTTAGCAATCGAATTCCATAATTAACCTTTCTTTCAGGAACCAACCGAATATTTCATATTACCGGAATGGAAAACCGGCAACCGAAATAACCGAATTGATTCGCGGTACATATCCTATATAAATTTGACACTAGTATCATGAAATCAGTAATACCAACTTAAATTTCAGCCAATCAGAGATGATCTCAACAAAATCTTATATTTGGAAGGAATTATCTTGTTTGAGGAGCCGAGGCATCTTTACGGATATTTATAAATATCGCGAAACTTATCATGACGAATTTGTCCTGCAATATCCGTTCCCCAGTGATGAAAATTAGTGAAGAAAATTGTGGGTTGGTAACTTGAGCCGAAGTCGTCTATTGAGGAATACCAACGGGCAACTAGGTGCGAAATTTTTGTTGATCTAGTACTTTCAATTGGAACAAGCGCGTAAAAGCTCCTGACCTCACGTCAGTGCTTAACAAAAAAAATATAATACAATTCTGCCAATGTCTGACAATTCTTGAGGATCTCAATAGAAGAATTTTGAATTTTTTTTGATTGATATAACGAAACGATCATTTCGAGCTTCCGCACAAAATCGGATAAGTGGTTTCCGGGTATTTCGGAAAGAACAACGACACCTAGGAAATGAATTTGACATATTCTTTTCCCAATATCTCCGAAAATTGATACACAATCATCCTGAAATTTGAAACACTATTGCCAACCAGTGAGCAGGAGGTCAGTGCCAAATTTCATCGAAGTCTGATGTCTCGAGAAAAAATCTAGAAAAGCACTGCCGTGAAGGCAGCAGCTTTTGCGCGCATGTTCAATGTAGATGATCGCTTCGGCAACGAATCTGAACTTGCGCGAGAAAGCTGCTGCCTTCACGGCAGTGCTTTTCTAGATTTTTTTTCGATGAATTACTGGATTTCAATTCGATCTAATCTGTATTTTTGGAAACATTGGAAAAATAAAATTTTGAATGGGTATATCTACGGAATCATTGGGCGGATTTTATCCATTCACGAATTCGGCCTTCGTAATTAAGGTCAAAACCTTCTCTACAAATATCGAGTTTCTAAGTTGTTTCTTCGGAAGTTATTGTGTTCACGCAGTCGGCCGTTAGGCCGTTAGATCGAATTGAAATCCAGTATTTCATCGGAAAATTACAGTTCGAAGGTTCAGACAGAATTTAATGAGGATGATATAAGAAAATAACAGAATTTTTTTTTCAAATTGTTCTAATGACGCGATCATCACGAAATTTTGCATAAAGTTGTCTTTCAGCATCTTCAAACTAGCTGCGAAGTTTTATCAGGATTGAATCAGAGTTATTCCGAAAAGAGCAATCATATCGAGAAAAAACCTCGAAATTTTACATATTTTTTCTCAATACCTCCGAAACTTATGATCGTATCAACTGAAATTCGGTACACTGCTGTGAAATATGAAGCTCAAAGTCCGAGTGGAATTTTTTTCTGGATATGATAAACTGTTTTCGAAAAAAAAAATTCTTTTAATTTTTTCAAAATATACTGACAGTATGATCCTGACAAAATTTGGCTCAATGTTGCGCGTTGATAAACTCCACCTAATTGCCTAGTTTGAATTCAATCGCTCTAGTAGTTTCTGAAATAAAAAATAAATAACTTCAAAATTTGCTATAACTCCGAAACTACTCGACCGATTTGGCCCATTAACGAACTTAACCGCGGCATTCCAATACGCGACCTACCCTGAAAGTTTCAAGTTGCTAGCTTACTCCGTTCGACAGTTATCGTTTCCACGACCGGCCGATCAGAATATATTTTGACACCGGATTCGTCATCATTGAGTCCAATCTAGTCGTTTGAGACCATTTTCGGCTCAATAATCGAAAATTACAGATATTTGGACAAAACGATAGCACGCTGTTCCCCTAGAACATGCGCGCAAAAAATCAAATCAAAATTGGGAAATTTTGCAAAGGAAATATTTCTTTTATATCCTGTCTGTACAATCCTTTCGAAATTTTGCATAAAACTGCTCATCGTTATTCTACAACTGTACAGGGTGGGCAAAATTCGTTGTCTACTGAAGGGACCTCGAGAACTATAGCAGCTAGAAGAAAACTGATAACACATTCTCGAGCTGTTTTTTCCTGACTAATCCGAATCTGGAAACAGATCCAGCTTATCGTTCATAGAACTTGAGTTATGAGCGAAAATTGAGAAATTGTCATTTTCAATAATGCTGAATAACTCGCTTGTTTGAACTCGTATTCGAAATCTGTTCTTACATTCTACAAGCACTTTTTTAGGAGTAATTCGAATATAATATGATTGAATTTTTTAAACCAGCTATTTTCGGGAAATGAAAAGGATTTTTGATTTTTCAAATGTAAACTATAGTCTAAAGTTCTCTCATCTTGCTACAAAATTTTTGCTGATTTCAAAAATGTATGATATGTTGCTATTCACATGAATATTATACATGAGAAAAAAATCAAATACTTTTTTCCTGCTTTTCGATTCACTGTTGCATTATAAGTAGGCTGGCGTTACCATAGCGACCGTTGAATATGCAAATTAACCATAGAAATATCTATTCAGCAACCGGTGATTCCAATCATAGAAGCTCAAGTTCACAAAAGATAAATCATATTCAACGGTCGCTATGGTAACGCCAGCCTACTTATAATGCAACAGTGAATCGAAAAGTAGGAAAAAAGTATTTAATTTTTTTCTAATGTTATATTCATGTGAATAGCAACATATGATACATTTTTGAAATCAGCAAAAATTTTGTAGCAAGATAAGAGAATTTTCGTTTATAGTTTACATTTGAAAAATCATAAATCCTTCTTCTTTCTCGAAAATAGCTGGTTTGAAAAATTCAATCATATTATATTCGAATTACTTCCCCAAAGGTGCCTTCAGAATGTAAGAACAGATTTCGAATACGAGTTCAAACAAGCGAGTTATTCAGCATTATTGAAAATGACAATTTCTCAATTTTCGTTTATAACTCAAAATCTATGAACGTTAGGCAGGATCTGAATTCAGAATCGGATTATTCAGGAAAAAAGAGCTCGAGAATGTGTTATCAGTTTTCTTCTAGCTGATATAGTTCTCGAGATCCCTACCCTATACACGAAATTTAAATCTAATCACGTTCTTCTCGATATCTTATCACGTAAGTTCTTCTTGATATTCCTCAGTATGAAAACGCACTTTCTCTATGACAAGCGCGTAAAATCGACCTTTTAACATATAAGAAATCGACCAAATCCCGAACAATTATGAGCACTTTTCGGTATGATAAACACATGTGTCCCATCTCGACAAATCTCTTCCCAAAGTATTTCGTTACTGAATGATGAATGAGGGAGGGACAGGGTGTTTTTCATTACGTTTCCTGTTTCCGTGTGTGGTGCCAGTTAGTCTAGCAGATGAAGGCAGCCTCATCGTCATCACGTATTCAATGAAATATCGCTTGTTTTTCTTGGCGGTCCGCTTTGAGTCTAGAATGTCAACAGAGGCATTCTACGGATTAGGAACTCCTCGCTGTAGGGCATGTCCACTAATATCGACGTCATACCTTGCTCCCATTACTATTCCTTTCGGGAATATTGTTATCATAAGATATTATTTTTAGACAGGAAATATCTATTTCAGAGGGAAAGCGGTTTGGATCTAGCAATTATAAATCATAAAGGATGAGACGAGAAGGGAAATATGGTGGAGAGAACGATAAACATAAATAAATATTCAGTGGAAATATCACGGAAAAATCTTTCGACAAGTGGATATTTGCATTCAGGGGGTCTTTGTCGGAATCGTTCTGCTTCTTAGTGGTGGGTTTTCGTGAAAACCGGTGGAATTTCTGAGAAATTGGTTCAATTCAGACTTTCTGAGGGTCGGTATTATAAGATTATTATGATAGATAACCAGCAGCTAACTGGTGGATGAAATACCACTGAGTTATGGTTAGTTATATCTGTTCGCCGAAGTTTCGGACAACAATTGTCTTTTCTGAAGGCTGCAACGATATAAATCATGAAACCGTTTAAAAATTAGGTTGTTTAACGAATAGACCTTGCTTCCTTATATTATTTAACGAATGTTTCCTTGGAAATCAATCTTCTCTGCAGTTTCATCCAAAGTGAGGTTATTTCATCCACCAAATGCTCTGAATAGGTCACGAGCAGTTTTAACAGTTGGGAGAGACTGGAGGACCAACAATAACCTAAAATGCATTGTTTACTATAGGAAAAAGCGACTTCTCTCGTGATTCCGTATTCATTTGGAAATTTTGAATTGATATATTCACTTTTTTTTGAAAAAGATAGCATAATTTTTTGTACTTAATATGAAATTAGCCCCTGATTTCATAAACAGGCAAATAAACAGACCTTTGGTTAGTTCAGTCAATAGTCTTCTTGTGTGTTGTAGTATATTATATAGGCACCTTATTACTTTCATATGAAGGTAAAATATTGCGAAAATATTTTGTGATATCATCGTGCTAATACATTTTTCATTCCAAGACACTGCCAGGTATTCCTGGGTGTTGTTGATAGAAACAGTGTATTGACACAGTGGATGGTTTTTGTTTCTAAAATACGACTCAAGGGTGATCAAATTAGGCTAAAATGCCGATCAGTGATGATTTAGATATTTTCTTTATGAAAACAAACAGGAAAGTTTATCAAAAACTGACAATTTTACGCAAATTCCTTACATGGTAAAGAAAACATTGACAGTAGTAATACTGCACCTTAAGTAAGAATCAGCTAAAAATTTGACTGCAAAAAATACTTGCATGGAAATATCTTATAAATCCTGTCTTGTCCAAGTAAAAAAGAAATGCTTATTAAGAACTTATGAGTTTCAAATATTCCATACCTTGAATCGTTCGGTATGCCCTACCAAAATAACGTACATGATATTACTCGACTAAACATGAAAATCAGCTCAAGATTCGATGTCATTGCATACCTGAATGTCAATGGTATGAATCAATCCTATCTAATTCAAGTGTTATTGATTGTGGAGACTAATCTCCATCCTATGTTCTTTGCAGGGGTAACTGAAAAGTTGCAAAGTAACATTTATTCTGTGAATCTTCGTTTTAGAGCGAAGTTCTTTATTGAGTTAATTCAGAAAATATGATTTTCCCTTTCAGAACCGATAGAATTTTCTTATTTCTCTCTTTTATAATGGGCAAATTGAGTTCCTCTCCACATCCGGTAAGAACCTAACATTCAAATGAAAATACTTCGACAACTCATTGGTAGTTTTCATCGATTTGATGTTGATTATTCGAGCTTGAATACCTGAATTCGCTTAAAAATACTTAGGTTTTAAACTGTATTTCCTGCCTTACTAAACCAAGCAACATGCAACAACAGCATCAACCAACAAGAATTGTATTTATTCGAAAAATTCCATAAGTTTAGTAAAGCTGTTACTGTTACAAGATATCGAGTACTTTGGATATAGTTCCTAGATAACGCAATAGTGAATATTTCAGTCCAAAATGTCCAAATTCATACAAAATCACAAGCCAAATCGCTTTTTCCCATAGTAAACAATGCATTTTAGGTTATTGTTGGTCCTCCAGTCTCTCCCAACTGTCAAAACTGCTCGTGACCTATAAAGAGGAATTCTTAATTCATTCTTATCAAATTGTTCTTTATTCAAGGGCCAAATGTGTTATGAGCAGTTTTGACAGTTGAGATACTGAGGGACCAACATTAACCTGAAATGCATTTTTCACTATGGTTAATGGCGATTTCTCTTGTGTTTTCGTATTCAATTGGAAACTTCGGATCGATCTATTCACTTTTTTCGAAGAGGATAGTATAAATTGGGTGTACTCAATGGGGAATTAGTCTCTGATTCAATAAACGAGCAAATGAACTGACCTTTCGTTAGTTCAGTTTGCCGTCTTTCTGTGTTTTGTAGTTTATTAAATAGGCACCCTGTTACTTACTTACTATTGCGAAAATATTTTATGATATCATCGTGCTAATAGCTTTTTCGTTTCTAGAAACGACCAAGTATTCCTGGCTGTAGTAGACAGGAATAGTGTATTGACACAGTGTATGAATTTCGTTTCTAAAGTACGAGTCAGGGGTGATCAAATTTGGGTAAAATGACGATCAGTGATGACTTAGATGTTTTCTTTGTAAAACAAACAGGAATGCTTCTCAAAAACTGAAGATTCTCCGAAAATTACTTACCTGAATTCAATCCGCTTACCCGAACAGAACTCGACTCAACATGAGAATCAGCTCAAAATTCGATTTCATTGCATACCTGAATGACAATGTTATGAATCAATCCTATCTAATTCAAGTTTTATTGATTGTGGAGTCTAATCTCTATCTTATGTGCTTTACCAAGATAACTGACAAGTTGGAAAGTAGCTTTTATTCTGTTAATTTTCCTGTTTTCAAAAGCAGTTATGGATTGAATGAATTCAGAAAGTATGATTTTCCCTTTTAGAATCAATAGAATTTTCTTATTTCTCTCTTCTTAAATGGATAAATTGACTTCCTCTCCACATCCGGATAGTACCATTTCAAATGAAAATACTTCAACATCTCATTGGTGGTTTTCATCGACTTGGGGTTGATTATTACAGCTTGAATATTCAAATTTAGTTCCAAAAATCTAGAAAAGCACTGATGTGAAGTCACCCGCTTTTACGCTCTTGTTCACATGGCTAAATGGTGACTTGAAAATTTTAGAGAAATTTTAATGAAATATAAAAATTTTCAAAAAAAAATAATTTTTTTTTAAAATTTTTCCATGGATAGTTCTTCTTATTGACACTGTTCATCTTCCAACTAAGTTTCATTTCGATCAGAATATTTTTCGAGTTATTGAAAAATCAAAATGTCAAATGGCTGTAGCACGAAAACCAATCAAACGCGCGTAACATATTTATGATAAATTACGCTGATGACACTAATCTTCTAATGAGAGCTTTGAAGTATCCTGAGATCGACTTTCAGTTAATGCCGACAAAACTAAGGTAACCCTCTTCAAAACTAGTCATGCTGGTTCTGAGACCCCTCAAGAACTTAGATTGGAATCAGAGAACATCTCCTATTCCTCTTCAGTCAAGATTTTAGGAATGATTGTTGATCAATCATTGAACTGGGACAACCATATTACCGAGCTATGTAAAAAACTTACTAATATATGCTACTCTCTTTATGTTCTCAGTAACTACCTAGAAACTGATTCACTAAAGTCAATCTATCAAGCCGTCTTTGAATCAAGAATTAGGTATGGTGCAATGTTTTACGGCAGTTCATCTGGCCTAGAGTATGTAACTAGATTGCAGAAGAGAGCTGTAAGAAGAATTCTAGGCCTAGGAGTGAGGGACTCATGCAGGAACAAATTCAGACAAAATGGTATTCTAACAGCTGCTGCCATACATATACAAGAATGTCTGCTTTTTCTTTTCAAGAATAGAAATCTCTTCACTGAACTTTCTACTGGAGCTTATAACACAAGAGCAACACTACTGATGTACCCTAAACATAGATTGACTCTGACTGAGAAAAACGCCGAGTATTGCAGCATAAGATATTTTAACAAACTTCCAGCTTACATAAGAACTGAATCCAATCTACGGCACTATAAGAAAAAAGTTTTTAAGTTATTATTAGAAATTGAACCTTATTCAGTTAGGGAATTTTTAGAATATCGTGTATGATTTCTTTTGTTGTCTTATTGACACTATTTCTTTTCAAGGTCTTACAATGTATATTTCATGTATGCCTTTATCAGAAATAAAGCTACATTATCATTATCATTATCATTCGGCAAATTTGACCCATCAACGAACTTAACCGAGATAATCAGGATCTTAACCTTACCTGAAAATTTCAAGACTCCAAGTCCTTTCTTTCGAGGGTTACAGCGCACAAGGCCGGAAGGCGAGACGGCCGGACAGACAGAATCAATTTTGACCACGGATTCTTCATCACTGAGTCCAACCTAGTCGTTTGAGACTAACTTCGGCTCAAAATTCGAAAATTACAGACATCGTGACGACATGATAACGCGCTGTTCCCTAGAACAAGCGCGTAAAAACTCAGGTTTTAAATAGCACTTCCTGCCTTACTGAACCCAGAATCATGCAAATGCGGAATCAACTAGCAATAATTGTATATGTTCGAAAACTTCGATATTTTTAGTAAAACTGTCGCTTTAATACGAGATTGAATATTTTCAATATACTTCTTATATGTATAATGCAATAGTGTATATGGGCCGTATTTATAGTTGCTCCTTGAGGCTTCCTTACTGAAGGCCACCTTGAATTCGCTTTTCTATGCAAACAAATACAAGTTTATTTGCATAGAAAAGCAAATTCAAGGCGGCCTTCAGTAAGGAAGCCTCAAGGAGCAACTATAAATCGGCCCTAATTCACTCCAAAATATCCAAAGTAATACAAAATCAAAAGACAAATCGCTTTTTCCATGGTAAACAATGCATTTCAGGTTGGTCCTCCAGTCTCTCTCAACTGTCGCAAAACTGCTCATTACCTATTTGTTTATCTATCTCGTGTGATTTTGAATTAAAGTTATCTTTTGAAGTTATCATTTCTGCTGTTTTATTACACGGCCTGTAGTGGAATAGGTGAATTTGAGATTGGTTCAACAGTTCTATAGGCATATTCATACTTTTAATCAACGTCAATAAAATATTTTATGGCCTCAAAGTCAGAAGATCACATTGTCTAAGTGCGCAAACGTGCGATATCATTTTGCCAAAATGTCTTTTATTTTTGAAATCATTCCGGAATCGATAAGGTAGGAAGTCGGCCTGCCTACGTTTACATTTGAACCGGGGGAGTAGGCGACTTTAAACTTTGAGGTTGCGTTAATGGAACAGTTTTGGAGGTTATATCTATTTAAGATTTCGACGTAATTTTTGCAATTTCTCGAGAATTACTGATGCTATCGCTGATCGGACTCCGTAGTTATAAGTAGAATACCTATTCCCAAAATTGCCTTTGTGTCGCATATGGTTAGACAATTCAAACGATTTTTTTCGGAAACTACTCATTATATTTCTATAAAATTCGCCTAATTCCGTGATGTCAATATTTGTCCACAATTTAATCCAGATCCTTTTTATTAATTTTCGGAAATATTTTTGAAAAATGTCATATTTCCTCAGTAACTGCTATTTTCTCAATAACTCAAAAACTAGATTCTGATTCATTCTGAATGCACGAAAAAATCAAAATATCTCAAATTTTGATAGGTATGTATTATTCCAAACGTATGGTTTCAAGTTGTCACTTTTAAACCAAATAGCAGATTTCAATTCTATCCGATCTGTATTTCTAGAAGTATCGGGCAAACAGAATTTTTTGGTTATTTCTGCCTCGTCTCTACGCAAATTTTACTCATTCGCGAATTCAGTCTTCGCTATTGAGAACCAAATCCTGCTTTATATATTTCGTGACTCTCAGTTACTTTTATCAGAAGTTATTGTGCTTAGAATCGGCCGTGAGGTTTCAACAGAAATCAAGAGATTCTTTCAGCTTGGACTTCCGTTATATTATGAAGATTGGACAGTCTAGGAGAACTAGTATTATGAGATCTTATCAAACCTGTATATAATTCTCTTCAAATATGACGTTGAAGCTTTGGAAGTTTTTCCATACGACCATTGTCCAAAAAAAATTATACTGAAAACTTTCGATTTATTGAAGGTGTATTCATTCAAAAATCAATTCTTCCTCCACCACGCTTGGATTTCACAAAATAAGGCAGATTTCACAAAATTATACGTTAATCAGAAAATTTCCTGACTTCAATGCCATATGATAAGTATATTTTATTGCAATCGATATAATAGGAAAATACAGCCAGAAATGTTGAATTCTTGAATTCTTGTATCTTTCCTAAAAACAAGTTGAAATTTTGCTCATAAAAGTCTGGGAAAACCCCATTATTGCTCAAATATTTGTACTTTTTGGCCGAAAGTAAGTACAAATCTTCTCATCCAATTCTGTAATATTTTCAACCTTAATATCCTATGATCCTTAATCAAAGCTGTTATATTAACGCAGTTATTCTGAGGAATATTGATGAAAAAACCCATATCATATTAAATTCTGTTCGAACGACCATCCGTTAGTATGTCTGTAGGAGCTGTAACTTTCAGAAGAACATATCTAGAGACTTTAGGGTATAGCTTCGGAACCTGAGTATCTTGGTAGAGTTCATTAATCGGCCCAATTAGTCCAGCGATTTCAGAGTTATACCATTTGAAATTTTTAGGTTAAATTCTCAATCTCAAAGGGTACCTACTACGTAATTAGCTGTATAATATTGACACGCAACTTTATGTGCATAATTTTGAGGGGATCGTATCGTTGCTGAATCCACAAAAAGTTTGAGAAATTTAAAAAAAAATTTCTTTTTAAATTTTTTTTTTTCGAAAACTATCCATCCGATTTCTACGAACTCTGTATTATCAGTAATATTTATGACAATGTTTTGAGTTCCTCACTATCTCGGTTATTACGCGAAAAACTAAAGACATACCGCTTTAGCAACAAATTTAATGAAGCATGAAAAACCTAGAAAAGCACTGACGCGAAGTCAGCAGCTTTTGCGGGCATATGCTTTTGGCTTTTGGTGGTATCGTGCACGCAAAAGTTGTTGAATTCAAGTCAGTGCTTTTCTAGGATTTTTTCGATAAACTACTGGATTTTTTTTCGATCTAATCTGTATTTTGGAAAAATATTGGAAAAATAAAATTTTGAATGGAATCATTGGGCAGATTTTACCCATTCACGAATCAAGCCTCAAACCTACTCTAAAAATATCGAGTTTCTATGTCGTTTCTTCCAGAAGTTATTGTGTTTACCCAATGATTCCCTAGATATACCTATACAAAATTTATCTGATTAGATCGGATTGAAATCCATTACTTTATCGAAAAATTACAGTTTGAAGGTTCATACAGAATATCATGAGGATAATTTAATAAGAAGGTCACAGAATATTGAATATTTGAAGAAAAAAAAATTTTAATTTTTTTTTCAAATTGTTCTGATGACACGATCATCACGAAATTTTGCACAAATTTGCCCATCAGCATGTTCATTCAAACTACTTGCCTAGTTTCATAATGATTGAATAAGTATTTTTTCAGTTATTCCGGAAAAACAAAGATATCGAGAAAAATAACACGAAATTTCACATATTTCTTCTCAATATCTTACAAAATTATGGTAGTATCAAAATAAAATTTGGTACACTGCAGTAAAATATGATGTTCAAGGTATAAGCAGAAGGTTTGTCGGGATTTAATGAACAGTTTCTGAAAAAAAAAATTTTTTCGACATTTACTGAAAGTGGGATTCAACGACAATCTGTGAGAAGTTGTGCGTTGGTATACTCCAATTAACTTTCGCGTTTCATTTTACATGAGTAGTTCCTGAAATATCAGGGAATTAATCTCGAAATCTCAAATGACTATAATTCCGGAACCATTTGACCGATTTATCCATTAACGAACTTAACCGCCGCATTTCAATGCGCTACACAATCTGAAAGTTTCAAGTCGCTAGCTCGCTTATTTCGATAGTTATTGTGTCGTCGGCCGGCCGGATGGCCGGCCGGACAGAATCGATTTTGATACTGGATTCGCCATCAGTGAGTAAAACAAGTTGTTTGACACCATTTTCGGGAAAAAATTCGAAAATTACTAACACCTGGACAAAACGATAGCACGCTGTTCCCCAGAACATGCGCGCAGAAAGCTCACGAATTTTCTTTGAGTTAAAAATTCTCTCTCTATAGTTTCCTGAAATCAATCATTAATCTGCCAAAATCTAAACCACAATTTTCAACGAATAATAATGAAATTCACGACCTCCTCGAATGTTCAAGTTGAGCCGAAAAAATAGCTCAATACGCAGAAAATCCTAGAGATATTCGTCAGAAACTGAATTCGCCAAATATTAGACCTGATGAAATGAACAGGAAGTAGGTACATTTCCGTCACTTTGTTCCTCAGTTATAAATTGCATCCGACTGTATACTTCAAAGCGGAGTCGATGAAAATATAATCAAGTCGAAGTTCTATAATTATTTGGAAATTGCTGGACCACTTGAAAAAAGATTTCACATGTGAAAATATTTCTCTACATCCGATTCCTTCGGCAGTATTAGGCACATGTGGAATATATTATGATTTAAATTGTGGGCAGCTTATTCTTTTTGATATACACGGTGTCCAGTAAACCTTGAATAATATATAGGTATATGGAAAAAGTTACGGAACGTATAGTGAAAATCAACTTTTTAGAGTGACGAATTTTCAAAGCCCTTCAGAAGTCAATCAGTAAATGATAAACTTCGACATGAAGTCATGTAATTTCCGAAAAAACGAAAAATAATAAGGAATTTATAAATTCATCAATGAAGAACTCCAACTACTGTTATGCGATGTTGTCAAGCTTGTTTTGATAATGCCCAAAATCGAAGAAGAGTAGGCACCGGACGTCGAAGGGGCACAAATGAAGTTCAAGATCGACGTATAGGACTTATGGCCATTAGAGACCGATTTGCGACAACTCAATATTTGGCTGATGAGTGCTTAGGAGAACAAGGCCATCCTGTAATTGTCCGAACGATTTACTGCCGTATAAGGTCTTTTGGACTGCAGAATTATCGACCCCATGTTATGTTACCTCTCACGGTTGGGCATCGCCGGTAACGATTACAGTGGTGCAGAATTGGACAGCATGTGGAATGGCATCAGGTCGTCTTTTCTGATGAATCTCGATTCTCCTTGAGTGCACATGATGGCCGAAGAATGGTTAGACGACGTCGAGGCGAAAGACACTCATTTTGATGTTGAGTGTCATGTACACTGGACAGTAGGCGTTATGGAATGGGGTGCTATTGCACATGCAAGTAGGTCACCTTTAGTCTTTATTCGAGGTAACATGACAGCGCTTCGATAGCTTCAAGAAATAGTGGAGCCATTTGTTCTCCCTTACCTTAACCGGCTCGAGAATCCAACATTTCAGCAAAATAATGCTGACCTCATGTTGCCAGAGTTAGTTTAAAGTTTTTTGAAGCGACCCATGTTAATCTTTTGCCATGACCGCCCAGATCCCGCGATCTTTCGCCGTTAGAGCATGTTTGGGACATCATGGGTAGAAGGCTTGGAAATTTACCCCAGCCCCCACGGACTTTGGCGGCTCTGAGACATGAAGTACAGGTAGCTTGGGAAAGTATTCCTCAAGAAAAAATAGACCATCTCTTGCATCAATGCCAAGACGTGTTTGGAAGTGTATAGACAACCGCGGTGGACAAACACATTATTAACAAATTTAATAGAAAAGAATTGTAAACCCTTCGTTTTCTCCTACAAATTTTAATCATTTACTCCTTGATATACTATCTATGTTTCACCAAAAAAAATTTTAAATTTAAACAGCTCCTTGTGGGTGTTGCAGTTTCTTTGTCAGTTAGTAGGTATTATTCGATATTTCGAACAATTGCTTTCGGAAAAAAGTTTTTTTACGGTAACTGTTCATCATATTGGGGGAAGAGTTTATTTCACAGCAGTATACCAAAATTTCAGTTTGATACTATTATAATTTTTGGAGATATTGGGAAAACATATGTCAAATTTCGTGGTCTTTTCCTCGTTATCATTCCTTGTTCCAGGAATCAGCAGCCCGCCCGCATGTTCAAATTCGTTGATATATATTTGAAACTCTCAAGAATAAACTGTAACGTTTTGCAAAAGTACAATTTGGAAAGCAATTTTCAAGAATCCATATTTTTCAGATAATTATATATTTTGGTATGAACCGTAAAAAGTACAATTATTATACTGTATTGGCAGCTTTGGTTGAATAATAAAGAACAATATAATATCTAGCTATCTTATCCCAAAATCGAAAACGATATAGAACAAACACAGCTCGTTAGGGTATATGGAACAACATTATTTTCATGAAATTGAAAGTTAATGGGGATAAAGCATAAATTTTACTGGAAACTTGTTATCCGAATGACTAATATTTACGATCTTATGGGATATAGAACAAGATAATTTTTCCAAGGATTTTCATGTAATCATCTCGATTTTGATCAAAAGTGGAGATAGAACAATTCAATATTCAGCGGACGATAAATCGTCACACAAAATAAGCATATATTGATGTCACCAATAAATATAATGGTTGGAAAATAATGTCGAATAGTTGTGAGTTATACACATATAACTTCGTTGAAATTTTATAGGTATTCGAATTCTCATTGGTCTGGTTGTGCGGCTGCAGAATAAATGAACTGTCAATATACCATGAGACACCTAATTCACTTGTCCATTTACTTTACTCCTTTCTATCTAACACAATTTCCAAGACGTGTGGAAACATCGTGAAAAAACAAGATGCTTAAATCTAAACTCGACTGAGAAATATTTCTGTTCAGGTCTGCTCAGTCTGTTGCATGTAATCTTCAGACGTGCAACGTAAACAATATGCACGTAATGACAGATTCATCATTTACATTACAAAAATATATGATCGTGTAATCTGAGAGAATTATTTTTGAGGGCAGAAGATAATTTAGATGCGGCTTGCATGCTGTGGGAAGAAACGTTGTAACATCCAGAAAATTCTGTTTGAATCTTTTCCAGAGTATGCTCCTGGCAGCGAACATATGCGGCTGTAATTTTATTACTTATAGTATAAACATTGGTTAGAATATTTGCTTTTGGTCGGATATGTTCTGGTATCGGACTTCGTGTGAGGTTTCACGCACTCACTCCTTTCAAAACAAATCATAAACTTCAATAAACAAATTAGACAATTCTTATTACGATAGTAAACCCTACCGAAAAGGTATCTAACAAAGAACTTTTCTTTTCAATGAGACTATAGGAGCATGATGGCTACAATGATTGACAGCATTGAAGATAAAGTAACATATTGAAGGTGAAGTTTGGGTATGTATTGCCTTGGCAAAATGTACCAACTTGTTCGCTTATCGATTTTTGGAGGAAGTTGCATTTGTGCTTATGCATTTATTTTTTGCGAAATTATCTATCTGATTTTGGTTTATTATTTGGTAAAATCAAATAATAAACCTTAGTGATCGACCAAAAAGAATTACCACCCCTAAAAATTTCACAGTTTATATTTTCAAGTATGTAGATTTTAATGAACTCATGAAAAAAATCTTTCCGTCCGCCGTCCGTTGTCCAGGGCTTCTCTCTGAAAGTACTGAACCGAAATCTGCGAAATTTAGTAGAAAAATCGTGTGTCACTCGAGATTGATCCTTCAGGCTTTTTAGCAGGGCCGGTGTACTCTTAGGTCTCGAAACTGGAGAAAGAAGGAAAAAAAATTATTTCTCGAAGAATTACCACCGAATTTTCATGAAACTCTCAACGTTGATTACTGTTGCTTAAGTCAACCTAAAAATTTTCACCCGGATAATTTTCTACCATTGGTCCCTGAGTTGTAAAGAAAAACGCTTCAAAGTTTGGTGTGAAAAACCAATGAGTTTTGAATAGTTTTATTTGAGATACCAATGGTATTGGGTAACTTAGAAAATAATAAACCCTTGTGTAAAAAAACACTGCATATTTTACACAAGGGTTTATTATTTTCTTAGTTAAGTAACCCAATCGTTGATATCTTAAACAACTTAGAATATTCGATATTATTGAAAATTTGCAGCGTTTTTCTTTATATTTCAGAAACCACCGGTTGGAAATCATCCGGGTGAAAATTTTTAGGTTTAGTTATGCAACAGTAATTAACGTTCAGAGTTTCATGAAAATTCGGTGGTAAGTTTTCGAGAAATAATTTTTTTTCTCCCCCAACCCCCCATTCAGACCCTTTAGGGTATACTGATCCTGCTGAAAAGCTTGGAGGATCAATCCCGAGTGACACAGGATTTTTCTACCAAGTTTCAAGGATTTTCGTTCAGTACATCCAGAGAAAAGCCACGGACAACGGACGGCGGAGGGATTTTTTTTTATTCGTTCATTCAAATCTACATACTCCAAAACGTAAACTCTGAAATTTTCAGGGGGGGTTAAAATTCATCTGGTATCAATAATTCAAGCTGTTCATTTCCGTCGAGCAGAATTCATCATTACGCTCTACGTACATTGTCTTATAGTTTTGCGAAAAAAGGTAAACTACTTAAATTGTTGATATCCCAAGTTGAGTTTTTATTTTAAATATACCAATTTTTTTTGGATAATAGAAGTTGAATCAATATATGTTGTTTGCGAAGACCAAAACAAATATTTAAGTGGTTCCTTTCTGATTTGCTGATTATTAAATTGTTCTTGCGGAAAAATCAAAACATGCAACAGATGCTGTGATCTATCAAATAGACTCATAATATTATTAGTTATTACAATTATTACAAATTACAAACCAAAACGAATATTATATCTTATACATAGTTATAAATATTTCTGGATATAACCTTCTGTTATCTATTTCTTCAATGTACAGTTGAAAAAATGCGATTTCGGACCGTCTTGAGAAAACGTGAACCCAAAAACAACCGAACCATGTATATTCAACCAATAAAACTATATGATAGAGTGGAATAATACAAAAATCCTGATGAAATAATAAAATATAATATTTAGAGAAAAATTAAATAATCAGATTTTATTTTACTGTACAAGGAAAATTACCCACTGTTCAAAAAGAATAGCTTTTTTTTGATAGAAGAAGAGGCAAAATTTTGAAATTCCAAGAAGAATTGAATCTGCGTTGAATACGAACGTAATGTCAACGTCTTTTTGGATTGTTTCAATTATTTTTGAGGCAAAATTGTTTTCAGAAAATTTCTTCTGACAAATGGAATATGACTAATTTCTACAAACAATTTATTAATATTCACTTCCTTTCATTATTATTTCAAAATATCACTCTGAATCAAAAAGCGTTGTCGACCTTTTTATTCGCCCAGAAGGATCTTCTGAAATCATTACATTGATGTAGGTTCCATAAAGTGTAATTTCAATAATTTTCCCTGATGATTGTTAATCTATCACAGAATAGAAAAATATGTCTATTATCAATACCTCATGCTGGAGAAGAAGAAACACCTAACAAACTGGTAAACATAAGTCCATATGAATACAGGTCGTAGTTTTGTTTCGAAAATCAGTATCGCATTAGTATTCATCCTTTGCTGATTGAGAACATGATTTATTACAGTTTTCACCAACATTCCAGTATGACTTATGCGTGTGGTAACTTAAATGGATAGTGGTGTCCCTATTTTTAGTGTCTGATAAATATAGTTCCTTGAGGTTTCCCATCCCTTCGTCCCAAATACTATATGCTGTATTGTGTGCTGCATAAGAACTTCTTTCTGAGAGTAGGTGTATCATGTGCTGCATATCTAAAAGAAATGCATTTGACAGGGGCGAATAGTTGAAAAATGAAAAATTATTCCTGAATTAAGGAAACTAACTTTTAGTATTGGGATTAACAAAGTTCACATATAAATAAATTGAGATTGAAAGATTAAATTCTTGAAGGTAAAATTAATGTGATCATGTTCTTCATTTGTTAAAAACAAAATAATCCATAGGTACATTTAATATAGTTTATTTTTGAATTCTGATGCAGATGAAAACCTCACCTATCTGTGTTGTGGAGAGAGGTACTGTTTATGTCTAACCAAAACTAAATGCCGGGATACTAGAATATCCATTCAACGGCATATTGGAGCTATTTCAGATTCTGAAATAGAAATAAATACTTCATAGGTGGTTTCAGTTAGTGTCAGGAGAATCTACTAGCCAACAATGCTTTGATAGTATCAGTAAAATGTTTCACATTGAGTGACGCTGTGACCGCAGCCGTTCACCGAATGAAAAATAAACAATTTATCTAAAACAACAAACAAATATGGAAAAGTATTCTCCTGAAAAGTGAACTATTGTTCCATTCTTAAACTGATACAGATGGTTCATCTGGTGGCATGTATGATATTTTTGAATGGGGAAAATAACAAATAGGTGTATACAGGGTGGAAATAAACTTGAGGGTCTAATGAAGAGAGATATGATATCAAGAATTAAACTGTAATTAATTTCTTTCCTCATAGCATCTGCATTTCCCAAAATAATATTCTGCAGGAATTTTTTGATTCTAATTTGAGGTGTGCCATATAACATCTCAACAGCAAAACCTACAGGGTAATATTTGATCTGAAGCAATGTGCGTTCGCCATTAGTAATTTGAATGCAAGAGGATATTTTTATATATGCTGCCATTGAGTATTTAACCAATAGGTTTAATACTAAATGATGCTACTAAATTTTCGAAAACTCACCTCATTTCACTCATAAAGTGAGTTTCTCCGATCCATGTTTATCAGAATTTAATTCTTGATAGCATTGAATGTTCTTTTAGAATGATTGAAGCAATTGTACACATACACTCTGTATACATTATTTCTTTAAATGAATTGGTGCAGTTATAGTAGAATTTATTAGAAAAGGAAGCTGCTATTTATTTTACTGTGATTTTCTATGGCAATGAAATCAACACTGTCACAGCGCTCATCGAGAAAATTGAGATAATGCTAATTACTTCATCAAGATTATGTGGCACACATTTTGTAAAAAATTGTACCTCTACTACCAAACTGCTCATTTAGGGGAGAAAGAGGTCTAATCTGCAACTGCTCTGAATGATTTCGAAAAATATAAGGACAGACTAGCATTCGAAGTGCAGACTTCTCATTTTCATATGATCAAAATATAACTTAGGGTTCACTTTGAATCATTGATTTGTTTTCGTGAACTAAATAGGAACGGAATATCCCCCATTGCTTTGGCGAAGCAAATTATTTCTGCAGAGGAAAAAATAATCATAGGTACTACTAATTACATTTATTGATTATTTCTTCGATTATACATTATGATAAATGTTGAGAATCAGAAAGAGCTTATGATACATGAATGTATTAGATAAATCATTTATTTACACTATTTACAAATATATTTTACATGGTTCTTCTTTTCGAAACCTCCTATTTAAGATGGTGAGAGAATGAGATTCTGGAAGGACAATTAAACATAAAGAAATGTAAAAATTCAAGTGTTAATTGATATACTGTTTCATCAGCCTGATAATGGTAAATTTATAAAATTGTGGGTATTTCATTACTTCTTGAAGAGGTCCACCATTGAGTACATTCTTGATTAATGAAGTCGATGTATCACTGAAATAAAAACAGAATTTAAAAATTGAATGTACATACAGCATAGCCGAAAAGTGAAAATGTCTCAGGTTTATTCAAAAATTCCTCATCTTCACTTATAATCCAATCTATTAATTTATAATATGAAATATTCATTAATAAGCAAACAAAGAACTCGAAAAACGTTAGTGGAGTTCAGTCCACAGACCAACTGGTCTGTGGTTCAGTCATAGTATAAAGTTATAACACAGAATAGAGAAGTATTCATACTTCTGTTCTATGCCTCAGTGCAACCATTGTGTTTTAATACTCAATGGTGCAACCAAACAATGCTTTTCGCCTGGAAACTGACACATAGGCAACCCGACAAACGACCACTGAGTTTAATGCGCTGCCTTCGGAAGGGTAATTACTGAGTATTATTATGATTCATAATTATTATTTTGGAAAATATTAAATGCTTCACATCTTTCCGTTTCATCAAATCTTTTAATTCGCAGTTCCTGGAATCTTTATAATACCCGAACCTCAAAAATTGATAATGCGTTGAGCCTGGAAACTTTTATGTAGGCAACCAAACATACAACCGTTGAGTTTATTGTGTTGACTTTAGTGGAAAAGTTGAATTTATTATGGTTAAAAAATTCCAATAATATTTTTAATTTGTATCCTTCTATTCGTTTTATGCATTTTTGTTTAAATTTTATAACAATCCGAGTTTATCAGGATTTTATTGGCAGACAAGTGCGAAATATAAGTGAAATCAACTTCCGTACTGTTTAATAATACCAATCTGAAGGAGAAAACAGCCATCACGATTTTGTTTCGATGCTAGGATCCTGTCAGAAATAATGAAAAGTGTGTCCATTCAAAAATCTGTCACTATGCAAAATAAGAAGAAAGTAGGTAAACTTCGGTTCGTAGAAGAATTTTTTTACGGTTGGATCCAATTGATTTCTATCAACTCTTTGAGCTTGATGACAGCAACCCATAAAACCTTAAATGTCAAGGGGGGTTGTGTGACTTCATCTTTCGAAGGTATAATTCCATTGACCATACACTTTCTTGCTAGTTAGTACTTCCTAAAAATAACAAAAAATGTTATAGGACAGCAAGAGATGTAATGAAACGTGAAAATGATGAAAAAGCTTCTACAAGTAGGTCTAATAACAGCATTTCCTCGAAAAGCAGCGCATCTCACCGGTGGAAAATATTTTTTTCCACAAAAAATTATTGAAATTGTTTTGCATTGATATTTTTTCCCTTCTCCAGAATGAGCAATTGAAGAATTCTAATATAAAAGATCAAGTGTAAAACATTTTCGAAAAAGTCATCGAATTAACTTCAAAGAATGGTGTCACTGAACCCCTATTTCCACCAATTGGATGGAATGTCCTTCTTTGAACCCAAGTTCACCTTTTTCACGCGCTTTTTCTAGGGAACAGCGCGTTATCATTTCGTCACGATGTCTGTAATTTTCGAATTTCTAGCCAAAAATGGTCTTAAACTATTGCGTTGAACACCCTGAAGAAGAATCCATGGTCAAATTCAACTCTGTAGGTCCGTCCGTATGTGCTCTTACTTTCGAAGGAAAAGACTTAGCGACTTGAAATGGTCATATTAGGTTTAGAGTCCGAATATCTCGGCTAAGTTCGTAAATGGGTGGTATCGGTTAGACAGTTTCGGAATTAGGCCCAATTGAAAATTTCAGGTTAATTCCTTGATATCTCATGAAGTATTGACTCGATCAAATTGAAACTTCGTGGATAGTTTTGAAATACTAACGCGCAACTTAGAGCAAAATCTCGTGGGGATGCAGTTGTTGCAACATTTTGAAGAAATTTCCATTCGCAAATTTTTAAATTTTTATATGAAAAATATTTTTTCTCTGGAAATATTGATTAGATTTCAAAGGAATTTGGCACAAAATTATAATAATAGTCAGTATTTAAAAGCAATGTTTCAAATTTCAATCCGATCCGATATTCACTTTCGGAGATATAAGGAAAAGAATTGTGCCAAATTTCGTTGTTATTTGAAATTTCAACGTTATTTCCGCAATATCTCAAGAAGTACGGATGCAATCAAATTGAAACTTCTTAATCAGGTGGAGATTACCAACAAGCAACTAGGTGCAAAATTTTGTGTTGATCTAATACAAAAAATTTGAACAAGCGCGTAAAAGCTGCTGACCTCACGTCAGTGCTTTTCTAGATTTTTTTTGCATCATCTCTGTTTTGCATGATGGCCGTAATTTTTGGGGTGGTACCTTTTCAAATTGACACACTGTATACGAAGGATCTGAATTGGTTTGAATCTGAGTGAATACCTATAATTTAAAAGCATCAAGTGCTTGTAATTAATAACAATTTCTCATTTGCAAAATAAGCATAGCAGAGAAGAAAAACCAAAAGTTATCGGTTGCGAAAATAAGAAAAAACTCACCATTATCATTCTGTGAATAAATTCCTGGATACTGGTAGCTACTGTAGACATCTTGAATCGTTGGCTGTACCGTTGTGGAATTAGGATTTTCCATATTACTAGTTGGTTCTGTCTTAGGATAGGACATCGGTGGAGTCTCTATATGCGTGGGAATCATATTTGATGAGATGTTCCAATCCCTTTCACACTGTTGTTGATATGTTTCGTAGTTTCGATGTTCGTAATTTGGGTAGTGCGAAAATGGGATTTGTATAGTGGATGATGAATTATATGTACAAGTTGGGTATTCTTGAGGATGCAGTAAAGTCTGTGAGTCGTATTCACTTGTCTGATTCAGCATTTCTGGAAATAAAGATGCAGATATATTAGTTTTTGTTGTTCCTTAGTTGGAAATTTCTTTCAAAACTGATCGAAGATCTATCTCATGAATATTCAATATGTATTTTTTATGTTTTTATCATTTTTAGCATCCGCACACGGTTAATACAGAGTTATATATTTAATGGGGGTTTTTCCTTCAAACCAAAATGCAGTTATTTTCATGAAAAACCTTCAGAACATCATATTTCAAACATATAATTTCAATATCATATTTTTAAAAAAAAGTTTGATCACCTAAAACTGAAAAATAAAAATGGGGATTTGCATTTAAAGGGATTCGTCGTGAGTGCATGATAGGGCAACGTCGAATTCAGCTTTCTTGGAAAGAAAGAAAAGGACGTCAAATGTGTTACTTTGCTCAGGAAAACAGAGATAGCTATACTTCGATCTGGTTAGAGTGAAATACAGCAACCAAGGAATAGAAAAAGAAGAGCACAGACTGTCATACTGTCATATTACTGACAAATCGCAAACGGAAATTGTTTAGTTATATTGACAAACAACACGTGTGTACCACAGAATAAGAATAAATATTTCATTATTCTATAGCAGCTATTCTACTAAACACCGTTGTCACTTCGTGCATGCCTGGCAAATCCCAAACCCCAATTTTGAAACCTGATTTTGAATACTTTCTGAAGGTAATTTGGGAAAATGATGAATCAAACCCATAATATTTATGTTCAAATTTTGCATTTGCGGTAAAAATCCAAATTCAGGAAAAACCCCCATTTGGACGGTGCTGCCTATTTTGGAAACAAATGCAACTACTTTTCGGATCAGGTAACATCTTGAGCAGTGTTTCAGAGCGAACCATACCTCGAATATAAAGGGTTGTTTTTCGGAGTCTTTTGGTTGCCAATGGTTGAAAAAAATTGTGACAATGCGCAATGTTGCCACGTCTTTATATTCAAGAATTTTCGGGAAAATTAAACTCAAATGGAATGAAAAAAGGAAAAATAACCGATATTGCGCATACTCAAAAGAATTAAGTACATACATGAAAAAATTTTCGAAGAGTACTTACTGAAGCCAGCAGAACGGCTCCCCGTTTTCTCCCAATACCATCGAAATTTCACGCATTATAATATTTCTCGCGACTATTGGCAACTTTAAAGCAACTTTAAAGGTTTGATGAAACTTGAATGTGGCTGTGTTGCCGAAACACGATTATACATGGTAGTGTCTGCAGATATTGGTAAAAATGAAAGTGCTACCACAAAGACAGGAAATCGTGTGTTTCAAGTTTACCCTGAACCTATATTTTGAAAAATATTCGGAAAAATTGTACCATTATCCAAATCAAGCCACAAATGTTTTTTTACCTTGTTCATCTGAAAATCCCTTTTGTGTCATACGCATCACTGTATTGTCCCTATTCGTGAACAATCTCGTGTATGTACCTGAAATGAGAAAGTTCGGTTCAAATGTCAGGCATTCATTTTCTAGTTCAGGTCATTTATAGTAGACAGAGAAATTGTAGAGTTTTAGTTTCTTGCAAATATATTTATATATTGAAGCCATATGTAATGAGAATTTTTAGTTATCGTAGACTTTAATGTGCTTTTGAAAGAAATCTTTTTCATAGTAAAAAATCCTTTGTGTCCTTAGAGGAATTATGGTACCTACTATTTACTTACAATTTTTTCATTTTTCAATGACTATTTTGAATTCTAGTTGATAGTTGACTCCGGATTGGAGTTGAACTTCACGCATATTTATTCCTATTCATTTCAATAACAAAAGATTCAACAGTTTCGAAGATGTCATAATAATAAATAAATCATCACTAACTAAACAGTATTGAACTGTATGTGTGCAAAATGGCGAATGCACCGGTACTGATATATCACGTTTGGTGCTTCTACCATCGTCAGAAAATTACAATTAAAACATTCTAGAAACGCACTGACGTAAACTAGGGAATTCTAACAAGCTTCTTCTTATCTTTTATCATTTCAATCTGAAATTTGGCTACTGTTGTTGATTATGGACTACTAGGTGTGCGCAAAACTTCATGAAATCTGATGGAAACTTTTTGACATATTTTGAGCAATTTGTGGCCATTCCTAAATTAAGTCACTTAGCATTTTTGATTTTTGATAAAAAGCGGAAGAAAAGAATCAGGTTGATTTGAATGTTTTTATCAATTTCCTGTCAAGTAAAAGCCTGCATACATTTCCATATAAAAATATGACTTGATAACAGTCTTGATTTCTTAGTTCCCGATAATGCTGTCTTTCTGAACCATCAAATCAATAGGGAAAATCTACCAAATACTCCATTCTCGATTGCTCTACACCAGTTGAATATTTTTGCAGGCGTTATTTGAGAATACTAAAAGTATATGAAAAAAAATTGTAGAAAAACACAGCCACGAAGTCAGCTTTTGCGCATATGTTCAAATTCGTTAGTGAAAGAAATAATTCGGTTTAGTTTTCAATTGTTCCAATACCACGATTATCACAAATTTCTCTATCGATATTTGCGAACTAGTTACCAGGTTTCATCATAACCAGATCAGCACTGTTTGAGTTATTTTGGAAATAGCAACCATACCGAGGAGAAAACCGCGAAATTTTACATATATTTCTCACAATATCTTCGGAAATGAAAATTGGATCATTCTGAAATTTACGCATTTTTTTTATTCTTAATTCGCCGAAAACTATTTTTTATGTATGTCCAGCTAGAATTTCGTTGCTCATTGACCGATGGTTCTTTCTCGAAATGGTTCCATTCCAATATGAATATACAGGATGTTCCAAAAGTGGCGTATAATATGATCGAAGTTTTTTTCATGGAAAATTACCAATTTTTATAGGAAAATTATAAATATCACATTCCTCTACATATAGTGAGGTATAGTCAAAGTGAATTAAGAAACCGATAGTCACAATTCTCTAGGTTATTACCAATATCAATGATCTCTCTTTCTGTGTATCCCGTATAGATCTACAGTGACTCATTTTTAGGAACAGGGTGTCCCAGAAAAGAATTTCTATGAAATCAATGCCTTCAATCAGCAACCATTATATTTGCATTCGAAAGTCGGAAAGAGTTCTTCTACTTATAGCAAGAGATTTTCGGTGAAATGAACTGGCTTTTCTGAAAAAATGATCTAATAATATCGATGTTTTCTCAATGCAGAGGACACATTCTTCTACCTGTAGCAGAATAATCGAAGAAGATACAGGGTGTTCCAAAAAATTGATGGGAACAATCATCCCGATTGTCAACAAATATCGATGTTTTCATTTTCTCTGTATTCCGTTTAGTTCCAGGTTGGCATTTTTAAAAATGAAATATAACGATGTTACAGGTTTTTTTCTGGGTTTTCACAACCAGTATCTAAAACAGAACTATTATAAAAATTGTTTTTTATGGATAACACCCTTGACAAATATTTCTATCCAGCAATCCACAGGGGCGTTTTCCATAAAAAACAATTTTATTCAATTTTTAATAGTTCTGTTTCAGATATTTGTGTGAAAACCCAGAAAAACCCTAAAAATTAAACCTTACATAATTTTTCCCTTATATTTCCAAATGAAATATCGGATCGGATTGATATTTGAAATATTTTCGTTGAATATCGACTTTATCGTCTATGCCAAATTTCATCACAATCTGATCTCTCCGAGGAAATAATTTTTATCGAAAATTTGTTGAATTTCTGAAAACAAAATTTTAAAAAATTTTCCAACAACTAGATCCATACGAAATTTTGCACTGAGTTGCTTGTTGATTTTCTCAAATTAGTTACAAACTTTCAAGCTGATCGCATCAAAAATTCTCGAGATATCGAGGAACTAATTTTAAAATTTTAAAGAAGCATAACTCCGAAACCCTTTGTTCGATATTGCACGTAAAATAATTCAAACGAGATAATTAAGCTCCAAATCTGACCTTCAAATTTAAAGTCGCTAATTGCTTTCCTTCGAAAGTTAGAGCACATGCGGATGGTGGGACGGACGGACAGAATTCAATTTGACCACGGATTGTTCGTCAAAGAGTGTAACCTACTCGTTCCAAGCAAATATTCTAAAATTACAGACATTGTGACTAAATAATAACGCGCTGTTTCCTAGAACAAGAGAGTCAAAACCTTCCAATCAATTCTTATCGTGAGAAAATCGAATCGAAGCTAAATCAGATTCTATCGTATTTCATTGAACTTCGATTCAGAACATCAAGTATTCAGGCCTCTTCAAGCTTGAACACTTGGAGATCGGAATCTGAGGTAATTAGCCACGACGGCGCTAATTGATCGGTAAAATGTGACGTGTCGACAAATTTAACACGGCTCTATTCCGTCCTAACTAAACGATACAAGACAGAAGACGGACCACGCAGCCAGTGATGATAGATGCCGGTTGCCTCCCAGCATTTCAGGAAACCCCGATTTCAAGCAAAGAGTTAGTCTGTTAACAATATTTCAACATGTCTGAATTGCATAAAAAGTAACATAAAATTAACAGAGCTATTTTGTTCGATGCGATAGCTCGGCTTGACAGAGACAGATGTTGAGAGACGTTCGGATATGTGTACCCTGTACATGCAAGCTGATTTTGGCGTTAAATTCAGTTCATGAATTTATCAAAAATTTAATCAATATGACATCATTATTTCGAAATTTGTTGAAAATAGTTTTTCAGAAACCCGAAATGTCAATGGGGGTGTTTCCTGAATTTGGGTTATTACTGCAAATGCAAATTTGAACATAATCATTATGGGTTTGATTCATAATTTTCCCAAATTACCTTCAGAAAGTATTCAAAATCAGGTTTCAAAATTGGGGCTTGGGATTTGTCATGCATGCACGAAGTGACAACGGTGTTTAGTAGAATAGCTTTTTCTGCTATAGAATAATGAAATATTCATTCCTATTCTGAGGTACACATGTGTTATTTGTCAATAGAGAGATATTGCAACTTTTGAATAGCGCAAGCGTTATGTTATTACGGTGCGCTATATATAACGTTTTGGTGGTTAACGTGGATTTAACGGTCGTTCCAGAAGTAGACGTTTTTGTTACCGTTACGTTAGTTATCAGTTTGTTTGGTTAGGTTATGTGAGACGTCAGATTTTTGTGTTACAAACTCCTAAAGTTTAATCATTTGCATTTCTACATTAGTTTTTTTGGTTCTGGATAAAATGAAAAAGGAATCGAAAGCGGTAATTTCAGCTGGTGCTATTACAGAAGAAGTGGAACTAGTTATATATTGAACAATATAATTGGCATGGTTCAAACTATTCCTGATTTCAAACCCCTCATGTTGCTTCCAAAAGTATTTCTTAATTCCTGAAGAAGTAACAAAAACCTATATATGAAAAAAAATTGCTGTGGTAGCACTAAGAAATCTTCATGTCTAATATCAGTTGTGGGTAGAAGGCATTATACAATAGATTTAAAAAATCCGAGAAAGTTTTGTAATTAACACCAAAATACATATTAACAAACAGCTTCTCTATGACAGTGATCGGAGCCGGAAGGACCCGAAACTTAACGAATCCTTCCGATATAGAATAGCGCAACGTAAATTGCGGCTCGCAATTTTCCGTAAATAACGTTAGCCGCTAACGCTATTAACGTCGCGTTATTCTGAAACTGAATCTGCGCATGCTTAGATGTCAAAAATAACGTTTGCGTTAATAACTGATATGTACCGTATATGCCCGATAGTAACCGCTCGGGTTGGCTAGATTTTCAGGTCTGGTTATTGGTTACCAGCTTATTTTCGGGACACGTTTTCTACCATTCATTCACAGTCACTTGTCATTCGTCCACTTCGTCAGTTTTGTTTGTAAGGTTATGACTTGTGTTGTGAGCTTTGAATAAAGAATAACATGCCTCACAATTTTTTTCAAAGTTTCAAACAGCAAACGTTAATATTTACTTCAACCCACAGAATACAATCTTCAACCATAACATAACTATTAGAATCTTGTCTATGATCTTAAGATTACCGCTATAACCGATACAAATCGTCGGTTGTTCTGGTGACAGATTTCAGTTAACCAGCTTTCAGGATCGTTGTCCCGTAAACATGTAATTCTGTAAATCTGACATTTACGGGACAGGATTTCAGTAACCGGGTTAACCATGGTGATTTACGGTACATATGGATAGTCACACAAATTTGACACTGCAATATCTCTCTAATATAACCAAACAATTCCCGTTTGCGATTTGTCAGTAATATGACAGTATGACAGTCTGTGCTCTTCTCTTTCGGTTCTTTGGTCGTTGTCTTCTACTCTAACCAGATCGAAGTATAGTTATCTCTGTTTTCCTAAGCAAAGTAATACATTTGACGTCCTTTTCTTTCCGAGAAAGCTGAATTCGACGTTGCCATATCGTGCACTTATGACAGTGACAACGTTGTTTAGTAGAATAGCTTTTTCTGCTATAGAATAATGAAATATTCATTCATATTCTGTGGTACACATGTGTTATTTGTTAATATAACCAAACAATTCCCGTTTGCGATTTGTCAGTAATATGACAGTATGACAGTCTGTGCTCTTGTCTTTCGGTTCTTTGGTCGTTGTCTTCTACTCTTACCAGATCGAAGTATAGTTATCTCTGTTTTCCTATACAAAGTAACACATCTGACGTCCTTTTCTTTCCGAGAAAGCTGAATTCGACGTTGCCATATCGTGCACTCATGACAAATCCCTTTAATTGCAAATCCCCATTTTTAGTTTTCATTTTTAGGTGATCAAACATTTTTTTAAAAATATAATATTGAAATTATATGTTTGAAATTTGATGTTCGGAAGGTTTTTCATGAAAATTACTACATTTTCGTTTGAAGGAAAAACCCCCATTAAATCATGTTTAGGTCAGATGTTTGTAGGTATATGTTTCTTTGTCAACGATGTTTCCATTCCATTCAGGAGGGGTGGGCAAAATACAAAAACTCAATGTATTAAAGAGTGTATACAATCAGGGCTGGGCAGTATTTCAATTATTTGTAATTGAAATACGTATTTGAAATACAAATACGTATTTTGTATTTGTATTTCAATTACTTCTTGAAAATGTATTTTGTAATTGGTATTTCAAATACCTGACGCTGAAGTATTTTGTATTTTGTATTTCGATACTTTTGTCTTCGAAATAATTTCGAACAAATACATTCAGCGCTGAGCGCTCTACAGAAAATAGTCCCTAAATCTCCCTTCAGATGGCGTCGTTCATCTGCTTCATCTAGTTCTTTTGCTAGCAATCATATTTTCGGCAAATGGAAAGGAAGTAAAGGTCCTGCGCAATGGTCATTTCATCATGGAGTTAGAGTTAGTCAACTTCTAAAAACGATTAGAGCAAAGAGCTTACCATCCTTGAACACTATCACAACATAAAAAACGTGTTCATACAATATAACACAAGTTTCTGCCCATCAGGACCTGTAGAAAGATTGTTTTCTTTAGCAGGTTTTATTCATTCCCCAACAAGAGCCTGTTTGTCTGATACTACATTTAAAAATCTTGTATTTCTGAGAGGAAATACTTTATTAAGCTATAAAATAGCTGAGCTGAATTAGTTGTACTTTTTTCACATTTTACGTAACACCTGAATGTATTTTGTAATTTGTATTTCAAATACAAATAGTTGAAATACTGTATTTTGTATTTTATATTTCAAATACCCGACTCGAAAGTATTTTGTATTTTGTATTTCAAATACCTGCGAGAAAGTATTTTATAATTTGTATTTCAATTAAGCCAAGCATGTATTTTGCCCAGCCCTGTATACAATGAATTCAGATTGAAAAGATTCATATCTATATGGTTTTTTTTCAATTTAGTTAATACTCATTCTTCAATTTTTGCAGTGTCCGACTTTGCATTGGCTCCAGATTATTATAAATATTGCTGCGTACAATAGGTTTCATGCATGAATTTGATTTATCATCAGAATCAAATATTCTATCCGTAAGACCACTGATAAAACTTTAACTGCCGTCAAAGGTTTCAATTTTCTACGAGAAAACGATCTTTTAAATTTGGCTTCATGCAAATATTGACTGTTCGAACGGACGGAACTTCGAGCCTTCCGTGACGTACCTGGGTATATCAACTATCTCTCTCTTCTCTTGTACATTTCTCTCTAGCATGCCAACAGACAGCGTCAGCTCTTTTCGGAAATATTGTGAAATAACGCGCTGTTCACCAGAACAAGCGCGTGAAAATATATTTCGTTGACATTTCCGCAGTATCGTTATTATTTTCAAAATAACTCCAAATATGCTGCTCTGATTTCGATTTTTAGTTGGCAAATGCTTATGTGCAAACTTGTGAACATTTTCGTGATGATCGTGCGTTCTTGAAAAAATCTTAATAAACCTTAATAAGCACTAACGTGAATTCAGCAGCTTTTACGCACATGTTCAAAGGAGATGACCGCTTCGGCAACGAATTTGACTCGTGACTCGTGAGTGCTTCTCTAGGTTTTTTTTTGAGGTATTCCGGAAAAAAGAACGATGACGAGGAATAAATCACGAAATTTGATATATTTTTTTTATATCTGTGCGTACTTATACTCCAAGTAACGGCTAAGTTTCAATCCAATCGTTCCAGTGGTGCCCGAATAATCACGGGAAAAACCTCAAATTTTCAGAAGGCTCAACTCCGAAACCGTTTGGCTGATTTTACCCATTAACGAACTTAACTGTCGCATTTCAAATTGCTACTCACCCTGAAAGTTTCAGGTCAATAGGATTCTCCGTACTCTCGTAATCGTGCATACTGCCACCCGGACAGAATCCATTTTGAAACCGGCTTCATCATTAGTGAGTCCAACCTAGCCGTTTGAGACCATTTTCGGTTTCAAATTCAAAAATTATAGACATTTGGAAAAAACGATAGCACGCTGTACCCCAGAATGTGTGCGCAAAAATTCAAAGATTATTTTCGAACATTTTATATTTTCCATCTTTTAGGTGGTTGGGAAATCTGTTTGAACTTTTAGGCTGTCAATTTTGAATCATGAGCTGGAATTCAATTCGATACGTTAAAAAATTCCACCAATTCGTGAAGTCGGCCTTCGCTATCAAAGTCGAAACCTATTCTACAAATATCGAGACCTGCGCTGTTCCTTTTTGAAGTTATTGAGTTGGCGAATGGCCGGCCGTCAGGCGATTCTGACGAAAGTAGAAATGAAAAAATTTTCTCGTTTGTCTGTTGAAAGAGTCAGATTTGTATTCTGAAACATCACAGTTCGCTTTGTTTATCGTTCACATTATTTCTATATTGTTCATTAGGCAATTTGTTTTCCAAGAAACTGCCCTTGACAAATACTTCTATCTTGCATTACGCAAGGGCGTTTTCCACAAAAAATAATTTTATTTAATTTTTGATAGTTCTGTTTCAGACATTGGGATTGAAAACCCAGAAAAAAACAAAAAAATGATGCAAAATCCTCTCGAAATAAGCTTTAATCGATATTTAAATCTCCGTGCAATCCGTTAAAAAACTGCTGCAAATTTTTCACGAGGGTTCATTACTTTCTCAGTTAAATAACCCAATACCATTGATTTTCTGAATCAAACTTATATATTATTCATAACATTGATTTTTTACAACACAATTTGCAGCCTTTTTCTTTACAACTCAGGGACTATTGGCCGGAAATCATCCGGGTGAAAACTTTTAGGTTGACTTATACAACACTAACCAACATTGAGAGTTTCATGAAAATTCGGTAGTTAGTTTTTGAGAAATATTTTTTTTCCTCCTCCCCTCAGTTTTGAGCTCTTAGGGTACACCGATCCTGCTGAAAAGCTTGGAGGATCAATCTCGAACGACACACGATTTTTCTACTATAAGTTTCACGGATTTCGGTTCAGTTCTTTCAGAGAAAAGCCCCGGACAACGGACGGCGGACGGACGGATTTTTTAAATGGTTCATTCAAATCTACATATGTACTTCAGAATGTAAACTGTGAAATTTTCAGGGGGGCTAATAGCTAAGAACACTTAAGTGTCAGACATCTTGATTTTACCACATTAGATTTTTCCTTGTGAATGGAGCATTGTACCTATATTAAATTTGGATTGGAAGTAAATCCAAGAATGCGATGAACCATAGAACATTTATGGAGCCAAGATACACCTATTTCAGTTTCCAAATTGATTTATGCTCATTTTATCGTCAGGTTCTGTCTGTTCAGCGAAAACGATTTAATTGCCTTTTTATTTCCGTCATATAATTAGTAATGGGAATGGATGAATTGGATTTCCTCAAACACATCGTTTCGTTCTTCGATCATAGACAAGATATTTTCAATTACTCGTCAAGAGAGGGTTGATGATTTTTGCACGCATGTTCTGGGGAACAGCGTACTATCATTCTGCCCGTATGTCTGTTATTTTCGAATTGTGTGCCTAAAATGGTCTCAAACTACTGTCCAGCCGTAGGCACAATAACTTGAGAATGAAAAGAGCTATCTACTCGAAACTAAGAACTGAATCGGCTCAACGGTTTTGGAGTTATATTCCTTTGAAGTTTGGGGTTATTTTCTCAATATCTCAGTAATTACTGAAACCATCAGATTGAAACTGGTTAATGAATTGAAGAATACCAACACGTAACTGATTTCAAAATTTTTCTTGGAACTTTGAGAATCTTCAGAGGGAATATTCTACTATAGTGTACCATATTTGAATTTCGTCCGGTTTCCATTTCACAGTAATCTGAAAAAAACATTGTCGAATGTCGTTGTTTTTCTCGGTATCTTTGAAATTTCCGAAGTAATTTTAAGAATACCGATCCTATCAGGATGAAACTCGGTAAACAGTTGGAGAGTGCTATTCCCCGTTGTCATTATGAACGAGAATTCAATTCAAACGCTAAAAGTAGGTTTTCGATTTCGATTTTTCGAGTTCCTTTAGTGTCTATTCCAAATGATCGACAGCAAGAATATTTTATGAGATTTCAGCGGAAATGAAGCTCTTAAATTTGAGAAAAAACATTTAACCAGTTCCTCATGGAAGGGTAGGAGTCATAAAAGAATTTATTGTTGACGGAAAAGGTTTATTGTTGGATACTACGGAAGGTTAGTTTCAGATTTCAGGGTAACGACAAATTTCAGAACAAATGGTTCATTGGCAATTGAGACGATAGAACGGAATTCAAAGCGAAAAGAGTGTTGAAATTGTTAATCTATCAAATTAATTAATATCATTAGAGCAATCTGAAAATTCTAATTTCATTGCGCCACGTTCTATGGGAACAGCGTGCTGTCGTTTTGTCCAAATGTCTGTAGTTTTAGAATTTTGAGCCGAAAATGGTCTCAAACGACTAGGTTGGACTGAATGTCAATGTAAAAATCGATATTGTCCATCTGACCGGCCGTGGACACGATAACTTTCGAACGGAGTGCGCTAGCGACTTGAAACTTTCAGGGTAGTTCTCGCATGCCGCGGCTAAGTTCGTTAATGTGCCTAATCGACCGAAAGAATTCGGAGTTCATTGAAGTCATTTGAGTCATTTGAAATTGTGAGGTAATTTCCCTGAATTTCCAGGAATAACTGGAGCGTTTGGATTGAAACTTGGCTACTTTCAGCAGGATTTCTTCGAGATATCCAATTAAAAAAAAAATCTTCAAAATCTTTTTAGAAAATATATTTTTTGGAATTTATCCATTGTATTCGAAAAAATTTCGCTCATACTTTCAGCTCTATATTCTACAGAGCAGTTTACCAAACTTGAATTCGATACGGTTATTATTTTCGTAGACATTGGGAAAAAAAATGTAAAATTTCGTGGTTTTTTTCTCGATATTGTTTTTTTTCGGTAGAACTAAAAAAAAAACTGATTCAATTCTGATGAAACTTAGCAGCTAGAGTGAAAATGTTGTAGGACAACTTTGTGCAAATTTCGTGATGATCGTGTCACCAGAACAATTTGAAAAGAAAATTTCGAATTGGGTTTTTTCAAATACACAATATTCTTCGAATTGTCAAATTTGTAAATTGTTGAGTAGGTTCAGGACTTAATTCAAAATTTTATTTTTCCGAAAATATAGATTAGGTCGAATTGAAATCGAGTTCTTTATCGATAAAAGCCTATAAAAGCACTGACGTGAAAACAGCATCTTTTGCGCGCATGTTCATAGAATATCACCTAGAGTGAACATGCGCGCCAAAGTTGCTGACTTCACATCAATGATTTTCTAGGTTTTCAATAAATATATTCATTAGTTTCGGAAAATTACCAATTTTGTGTGACGATATATTTATTTTCTGTTCGGATATTCCCTACAGATAATTGAAAAATATCCTTAAATATTCAGAAAAAAATCAGTATCAATATCTTTAGGGTCTTTCAAACAGGGATTTCCAAATATTTGTAATCTGTATGATGGAAACTGTATGCTGATGATTTCAGATAGGTCGAATTCATAAATATATTGGACTTAATATTCTTAAATTTGAAACTAACAATTCGTCAGAATATCATGTTTGATGAAAATCAAATATATCGGAACAAAAAATCAACATTTAATCTCAGGAAATGAATATACACAATACAATATTTGTCATTTCATGGATAATTGGGGTTTTCAAGAGAAAAATTGAAGCCGAGTTATGTATATATAGAAAATTTTGCTGAAGGTTGAATGAAAAAGTTGATTTTGGTTTATTTTTTGATAAAATCAAATAAGAAAGCTTGATGATCGACTAAAAAAAAAATTCACAGTTAACATTTCGAAGTATGTGTCTGAATGCACTGAACCGAAATCCGTGAAACTTGGTATAAAAAATGTGTGTCGCTCGAGATTGATCCTCCAAGCTTTTCAGCACTATCGGTGTACCCTAAGGGCTCAAAACTTGGGGTAGGAGGGGATTGAATTATAACTCGAAAACTCACCACCGAATTTTCATGAAACCCTCAACGTTGATTACTGTTGCATAACTCAACCTAAAAATTTTCACCCGGATGATTTCCGACTAGTGGTCCCTGAGAAAAACGCTGCAAATTGTGTTGTGAAAAACGATGAGTTATGAATAATATACAGGGTGATTCAGGAGGAGACCGTCAGATTTTGGGATAAGTTTATACTAGTCATGACAGTCTCGAAACAGAATATACAGGGTGATTCGTCCGATTAGACCTATTTTCCTTTTATCTATAACTTTTGTATGCCTCATTCAATTTTAATGAATTTTTCAGCGAAGTACAATATTGATGAGCACATTCATTAATTCCAAAATTTTCTTCAAAATTTGTGGTTACTATTGTGATAACTCCAGATGAATTGTGCAGGTTGAAAACACACCCTGTACATCACGTTTCGAAAACTACGCTATCTGTACACGATTCTACTATAATAAGACATTATTTGAGAGTTTCTAATTTTTTGGCACACTTAATTTTCCGAGAAAATGAAAAAAAAAAGATAATGTCGAAATTTCACTCCAATCGATTCTACTTTTATTGATAACTTTGGTACGGCGCATCCAATTTTGATGAAATTTAGAGTGTAGATCAATCTAAATGATTACATTCAATAATTGCAACAATCGCTCAAAATGCAGGGTTGCAATTGTGATAATTTCAGAATTTCAGATCAATTGTGCAGTTGATGAAAAACACCCTGTACATTGCTTTCCCAAAATTTTTTTATTCGTTTCAGATCCTAACATAACATGTCATT
Organism: Myrrha octodecimguttata; assembly: GCA_958510865.1. Classification (NCBI taxonomy): domain Eukaryota; kingdom Metazoa; phylum Arthropoda; class Insecta; order Coleoptera; family Coccinellidae; genus Myrrha; species Myrrha octodecimguttata. Next base: position 73,717,952 of record OY294056.1, on the reverse strand, counting down.
ATTGAGAGGTTTTTGATTCCTTTGACACACCTCCGGTCTTCCTAGAAAACATTTTTGCAGAAGAGCATAATCGAAATTTGGCTCACAAGCAGTGAGAGTATTCTACACTAGGTAGGAAAGCTGTATTGTCCAAGGATGCAAAGTTTCTTGTCACTCCTAAAATATTCTGTCCAAATTCAAAATGTATTCTAAATCGGTCATTTTCTGTATATAATCACCCCATTCAGAAAATTACTTACTTTAATTTTTTTGCAAACCTCCGGTTTTCAATAAAAAGCTTATTTCTATGAAGCAGTAACGTTATGTGATTTCGTTCAATAATGTCGATTGGAAATTAAAAGAAGGACGCGAATACGTATTCGAAAAATAGGAAACCATTTCAAAAAGTCCACTTGTCATTTGTTTCGTCTGTTTGTTCAATATTTGTTTTCATGTGTGTAGATTTGTTTGGTTTATGTGCATATGAAGTAATATTCTGAATTAAATGATTTCATACAGAATATGAGGAGTTAAATATGAATTTGGAAAGAATATTTTAGAACTTAAGAACTGCTTTGCATCCTTGGAATATACAGCTTTACTACCTAGTGCAAAATATTCACACTGCTTTTGCGCCAAATTTAGATTATGCTCTTCTTCACATTTTTTCTCGGAAAACCGGAGGTGTGCCAAAGGAGTTAAAAACCTCTAAATATATTATTGTAGGATCTGAAACGAATAAGAAAGTTTTGCAAAAGCAATGCACAGGGTGTTTTTTTTTCTCAACTGCACAATTAATCTGATATTCTGAAATTATCACAATTGCAACCCTGTATTTTGAGGAATTGTTGCAATTATTGATTGTACTTATTCAGATGGTCCTACAAAGCAAATTTCGTCAAAGTTGGATGAGCAATACAAAAGTTATTATTAAAAGAAGAATCGATTGGAGCGAAATTTCGACATTGTCTTTTTTTGATAAAAATGTCTCGGAAAACTAGAAGTGTGCCAAAAAAATAGAAACTCTCAAATAATGGACTCATTACAGTAGAATGGTGAACAGATAGTGTAGTTTTGGGAATGCGATGTACAGGGTGTTTTATCAACCTGCACAATTGATCTGGAATCATCAAAATAACAACCGCTTATTTTGAAAAAAAATTTGGAATTAATGAATTTGCTCATCAATATTGTACTTCGCTGAAAATTTCATTAAAATCGAATGAGCCATACCAAAGTTATCAATAAAAGTAAAATCGGTCGAATCGGACAAATCACCCTGTATATTCTCAATACAGACGCCCAACCATAAACCAAACATTGTTTCGAGACTGTCTTGACTAGTGTAAGCTCGGTACGGCACCTGAAAGAAATAGGAGCCACCATAGAGTACAGAGTAGAGATTTACAAATTCTGACGCTTAGAAGGCTTTTCTGTGATTTATCAGCTGTGTTAACCTTCATGTTTATTTTTGTTGTGATTTCTAATCATTGATTTGGCCGATTTTGGAATATTTGAACTTGAACAACTGAGCAAGTGTTTGATTCCCCTTATATTCATTATTTTCTAAAAAGGATCAGATATCAGACGCTTCTTATCGTTATGTTATCTTGAATAACTATGAATTCATGAGAAAAATTAATTTGAAAATCTTTTTCAAATCCATTACAATGATGTACGATTATTATTGTTCCATATAACTTAAATATTGTATTTGTCTTATATGTTTCTGTTCCAACAGGAAAGTAAGAAATAGAAAATTGTTATCAATATTAAAAAAATCTTTCATAAAACTAGTACTGTAAAGGAAAGCTCTTTACCACAATTTCCTTTTCTTCATCATTGAAGTACACATCATTTTAACACTGAAGGGAAAAACATTTTTTGAAGCCACAAAACCAATAATCTTGGTCTTACTCGATGGAAATTCATCTTTGTGATCAAAAGTAAAATAACTCAAATCGAAAGGTTGTACTTCAAATTGTGATACCATGGTACATGTTCAATTTGTATCAATATTTATTACCAAGGTTTAAAGAACTTGTGAGTTTAAACAATGATATCACTTTATAATAACAGAGTTGGTAGATATATCGACTTCGACCAGTAAAAGACGAAAATCTTATAATGCAGTTTATTATTACATCGGAAAGCTTTCCCTTGTCAAAGTCGTGAAGGTAAACTTTTATATATGAAAGTTCTGGTTTACCTGGTTATGCACAAGATTAAATGAAGAAAGATTTGCATTTGAACTATCTTTAGAACCATATTGAATTGTGCTGAACAATCTTGTGTAAACACCAGTAAATGAATTACAAGTTTTCCTCAATATGAATGCTTCATGTACAACTTTTAAACGAAAATTGTAGCAGAAGGGTACAATTTCATACATGAAAGTTAGGCTTTATTGTGTTATGCACAAGTTTGAATAAAGAAAAATTCAAATCTAAATTATTTTCAGTAAAATAATGAATTTGCTAGACAACCTGAAAATACATATATGGGCATTTTGTCCTTCTGTCTAAACGCTTTGAAAGATTTCTTCAATATGAATGTTTCGGTTTCGAGTACAACTTGTAGGCAACAATGGCATAAATGCACCCTCTTATATGTATTCCTTTTAGGAAACAATGAATATAAGAAATCAAAAACTTGTTCAAAATTCCGAAATCATAAACAAAACAAACATGAAGGTTAACAGCTGTTCAAGCACAGAGAAGTCTCATAAACGTCAGAATTTCGGCATTATCATTATTCTATGGTGGCTCCTATTTCTTTCAGGTGCCGTACCGGTGTAAGCTTGTCCTAAAATCTGACGGTCTCCTCCGAAATCACCCTGTATAAGTTTTATTCGAGATATCAATGGTAATTGGTTATTTAACTGAGAAAATAATAATACCTTGTGTACAATTTCATGTTGATTCACTTTTAGCAGCAACACGCACTGTGTACAACATGACAGAATCAATGTCCTTTCATAATTTCTTAGTCATTCAATTTAGACTTTCGATGAATTTGCTATTCAATTTTTCACTTTTCTCCCCGATCTTCTTAAGCTCTTTCAATTAATAATTGAGAATTATATTATCTTTGATTTGGTATTCGCATTGATAATTCAGCCTTCGAATGACTGCGGACGGCTTAATAAATATATTTTATAGACTCATCAACAAAATTTTGATCGTAAGATTCAGATAGGAACAGCTGCTGTACTCTTTCGGCTCCATTTGAAATCGGATACCTTTTTTCATTGGTATAGATAAGAGTAATTTCAGAAAGTTTCCGCATCAATAAGCAAAACGTCTGCACCATTTGTGTAAGAATCATGTGATCATAATTTTTGTCTCTTATCCAAACCGAATGTTTTTATCGAGAATCTTTATTTTTGTGCGCATGTTCTAAGGAAATAGCGGGCTATCGTTTTGTCCAAATATCTGTAATTTTCGATGATTGCACCGAAAATGGTCTCAAACGACTAGGTTGGACTCACTGATGACGAATCCGGTGTCAAAATCGATTCTGAGCGGCCGGCCGTCCGTAGACACGATAACTGTCGAACAAAGCCAGCTAGCGACTTGGAACTTGTAAGGTAGTTCGCGCATCCGAATGCCGAGGTTAAGTTCGTTAGTGGACCAAATCGGCCAAATAGTTCCGGAGTAATTACAATTTGAAATTTTGAGGTTATTTCCCTCATATTTCAGGAAGGACTCGAGCGATTGGATTGAAACTTGGCAGTTAGTTGGAGCATAATGACGCGCAACTTTGAGCAAATTTTCGTCGAAATCGTATGGTCACTCAATTTAAAAAAAGAATTTCGTGGTTTTATTCTCGTTGTTCTTTTCGGTATAACTCAAGAAATACTGATTCAATCGTGATGAAACTTTGCAGCTAGTTCAGAAAAGGACAATATTGTGCGAAATTTCGTGATGATCGTCATTAGAACGATTTGAAAAAAAAATTCAGATTTTTTTTTTCAAATTTTCTGTGATCTTCTCATATTATCCTCAATGATTTCTGTATGAACCTTCAAACTGCCATTTTTCGATAAAGTACTGGATTTCAATTCGATCTAATCTGTAATTTGGAAAATATTAGAAAAATGAAATTTTGAATGGGTATATCTGCGGAATCATTGGGCGATTTTACCCATTCACGAATTCGACCTTCGTAATTAAGGTCCAAGCCTTCTCTACAAATATCAAGTTTCTGAGTTGTTTCTTTCGGAAGTTATTGTGTTTACGGTTGGCCGTTAGGCCGACAGCTAACAGGAGAAAATTATAAAGCAAGTATTGAATAGAAGGAGATTTTTCCCTGCCGGTCTGTATATTCGCTAGAATAATTTTTTATTATTTGCCTTATAACTGAGATCAGACTAAGCCGCAACAAAGCGTGGCAGGACTTAGCTAGTTTGTCATGAATTTCCATTTGAAATATATTTAATTTGTAATTTGCTTTTCTCTCGATTCAAATCAAATGCCTGTCAGTATAGCTAGCGCAACGTAATTGCCAAATATCATTTTTTGAACAATTCAAGTTTCAGAGAAAATAACAGCTCAATGGTGGGTAAATTTTTTCCTTTTACTTTTTATTTTCCATCTACGTTTCGACAGCGGTCGCTGTCTTCTTCAAGATGCTACAATATAAATTGACATTTCTTCTTCTCACAATTTGAAGTGAAATTATTAAAATTGTCAAACTCCACAATGCAATTTTGAAATCAATAATTTACAAAATAAGTGATACTTGACTAAGAGTCCTGCCAATATGCAAAAAAGTCTGAAGTTTTTTCTCGAATATTGGCCAGAAAATGAAGTCAAACGATTGCGTTGAACTCAGTGATGAAGAATGTGAGGTCGAAAGAATTCTGTCCATCCGGCATACAGTTACCGTGATAATTTTCGAATGAAAACACGTGGAGACCTGAAATTTTCAGGGCATAGATTTGGAGCCCGATTGTCTCGATTGAGTTTGTATATATTTTCGCAACAATTTCGCAATTATAGACACATGAAATTTTGTTTCCTCAGTAGCTTAGTAACCTTCGTAATCGACTTCCAAACCTGTTGCACCGATATCGAGTCTCTAAGTTGTTGTTTCAAGAAGGTATTTAGTTTGTGATTGTCAACACAAAATTCACGGAAGAAACTACTTAGACATCCGATATTCGTAAGGTAAGTTTCTAGGTTCATTGAGGAAGTCAGTTTCTGGAATGGGTCAAATCCACCCAATGGTTCCGTAGATCCATCCATGCGAAATTATATTTTCTGAATGTTTCAAGATGAATAGATTCGATCAAATTAACAGTATCTGGTAGTTTTTCGGAGCTTGACAGCGTGAAGGTTCAAGTAAAACTATTGAAACCAAATTAAGCAGCGTTGGGCAAGTTGCATACCTCCGTATGGGTGACCGATCTTGCTACGAATTTAAATATGCGCATAAAAGCTACTAACTTTATGTCAGTGTTTTTCTACAATTTTTTCTTTCAAAAAGAATCGATTCTTATGATAAGTTAAAGGATCATTATGCAATATGAGCATATCTGAACATAAGGTCGGGATTTGAGGGCCAATTTTCTTAAACATTTATTCAATAATTGTCTAGACAAGCCATGGACGACGAATAAAGTTAATTTTCTTCTTTATGTGCGGATTTCAAAGTATAAACACCTGAAATTGTTTAGTGATTTAGTGAAGAATTGTGTTGGAACACTCAGCTGGAGCTTCTTACCCAAGTTCGCGACCAAGAATAGATAAAATTCACCTAAACATTCAGCCATTATAAAACTTATTTTTCCAATATTTTCGTGAAAAATGCATATCCAATCCAGCCGAACACGATTGTTGAATATCGGCTTGAATGGTTAATCCAAAATTTTAGTGGAATTTGAGTTTTCTTCCATATATAAACTTTTCCTAACAAAAACTTCGAAATATTCTGAAAGACTTTTTTACAAAATTTTCTGACTGTGGAGGAGGGAATGTTTGCGCTGGGCTCCATTTGAATTTGCAGTTCAAGACTAATTGAGAAATCAAACTTTCTTATAATTCCAAGAAATAGTTTTCGAATTTTTTCCATTCACGAACTCAACAGAGATATTTTTAAAACACGAATTATTCTTCACCTAACCCAACCTAATCCTTTGATATCAATTTCCACTCAAAAATAAGAGACAATTGAACAAAATGATATCGCTCTGGTTTCCTTGAACATAAGATAATATTAATAAATAGAAAGTCAATCGATATTTGATTTTTCGCTTAAATAATGTATGAGTTTTAATTCTGACATGGGCGCACAAAAATGGTTCTTCACTGCATAAAAAATAACATGAAATCGATGTCTTAAATTCGAATGCTAGAATATTCTTTCAGTGCCGTGAACCTTTTTTGAATATGGAATAAATGATAATTTATGATAATTTCAATTCAATATCATAACAAGCGCTCGAAAACTATATATGGGAATTTTAGGAACAAGTCTTACTTCATACGCACTAAACCAATATCATAGAAACTTCTTCGTAAATTCTTGAATCTTGAAGTCATATTCAACATAATCCACCATCGAAAACAATACAATTTCAGCAATTCAGAAGACTAGGTATAATTCAGAGTAGCCATCTTGACTTGATGTCGTTAATTGGTAACCCTGTTTCAGGTTACCGACGGCCTACTAGCCAGTAGGAGAGAAGAGGCGTGGTCTCTCATGATCACTTTTCCGAGAAATGAGCAAAAAATTCATGTTTATTCTTGAGAAACTATAAAGTTTCCTGGAATTTAGAGATAGAAATGAAAAATGAGCAAAAATTAGAAGGAAAATTATCAAGATGATGATATATCAAATTGCCTCAGCAAAAAAAATTCCAGTTACATTGAAAAAAAGTCTAATCGAAGAACAGGAAAACCTACCTCCAAGTTTGTCACTGTAATAAGGCCCAGGATGACACTGCGGCTTCATAGCCTGGCATTTCCTCCTGAAACCCCTTGGTCTCCTCCTGAAGGACCCTTCTTCGAACATGAACTCACTGGCAGGATCGATAGTCCAATAATGTCCTTTGCCTGGTCTGCCCAAAGCCTTAGGCAGCTTGATAAAACACTCATTCAACGACAGGTTGTGCCTAACCGAATTTTTCCATCCCTGGTACGAACCCCGAAAAAACGAGAACCTCTGCTGTAGAAACGAATATATCTCACTCAGAGTCAGTCTTTTGGTCGGAGAGTGCTGAATAGCCATAACAATCAACGCGATATAAGAATAAGGTGGCTTATCTTGTCTCCTGGTGCCCGACTTTTTATCAGTACCAACGATAGGTTTGCTATCCGATTCCGGAATCGAATTCGTGCTATCAGCTTGCACATGACTCGCGGCAGGGTGAAGATGTATCGATTCTAGATGAGAACTAATAGACTGGTGCACAATTGCGTTCTGCTGATTAGTCGAATGCAGCTCCAAATCTTGATCGTTCATGATTTGAGCATTTATTGCTTTAGGGCGTAACAATTCTTCCTTTGTTATTGAGTCACAAACATTCAACACTAGTTAATCTTGTACACAAATATTGTTATGAAGACTCATATATACAAATTCGTAGTTAAGGTACACAAGTCTCGGATTTTATATACAAGTTTCGATACAGGAAACACTAACAATATGAAACAGATTTTGCTCGCGTTCTAGCAGCTAACTTTAAAACTTGGCCAAGGAACAACGACTTTGCTTTCGATTCGATGATACCGCACTGAACAGAGTGAAATAAAGTGGTAATGTGCCATAAGAGCGAGACGGATTTAGGCAGTTCAGGATGTGCATATGTATGTGTGTTCTGTTTCTACCTCCCTCGTCCAAAACGAAATGGCTTCTATGACACATTGGATCCGCCTTAGTACGCTGCTCTCTTTCAATCAATGCAAGACTTCAAAGATGAAATACTTACATTTCAACACATTCAAGGATGAATGATGATGCTATTCGATTCAGTAAGTACTTTAAGTGAGCAATAATTTTTATTCCAATCGAGGTACACGTCAGGTCATCGAAGGGCACAGTTTTTTATGGCTTTTGGTTCGTCTTGTGAGGCGAAATTCTAAATGCTTGGTTTCTACTTTTTCGGTACTGCTTTTGAAGTTCGAATTTATTTTGCTCTATCTGAACTGAGAAAATGGCAGAAAAAAAAGCACGATACCTACAGGAAGTTAAGTAGGATTTTGTAAATTGCTGCAGTTATTAGCATACGTATTTTCAAAATAGAATCGGTCTGACTATTTCGTCTCCACTTACAAGGAAGAAATAATTATTTATAAGTCGTACATTAATTTGCCGAAATTTAAACCAGTTGGTTTGTACTTTTTTTGCCGAACTGAATTTGAAGTTTTTAAACTGAAAAAAATGGGGGAAAAATTACAGAAAAAGCGAATATAGGATTTTGTTAATTCTTGCAGCTAACTATATTTTCAAAATATTTTCAGTTTTTCGATTCTGCTTCATTTAGATGAAAAAAAATTTTTCCTTGGCACATTATTTTGTATTATTTGGCTTTCCTTGACTGCCATTGAAGTGAGTTTGAAATAATTTGCTTTTATATGGTTTATGGTTACAATGTGTTGTCATTTGTTGGCGTCCTAATTTCTGCTTCTGTATTCTGCAAAAATAAAACCACAAAAGCTAAAATAATTGCTACTTTTGATGCACATATGGACATATTCGATCTTGCGTTCGTTGATTCAGAAAAGGTTACCTGAACGCGGGAAGGATTCCGACATATTCAGAGCCATTATAAAAACTGAAAATTCCTGAGTTGCGAAATGATAAAATTGTTGAAAATATTCATTACGAAAATATTGTGAAAAAGGAAATTTTCAATTCACTATTTCGACCTACTCTACAAATATCGAGTCTCTAAGTCGGTTTTATGGGAAGTTACTTCGTATTGTCGATCAAACGTCTAATGTCAAAATCAATTTTATCTGAGAAAATCATCTTAAACACTAGATATTTGCAGTCTCAGAGCTCATTTTCGGATGCCGGATCCGTGAATGGAAAAAACGTCCAAAGATTTTCATTCGAAACATAATTTCACCAATAAACTTCAGTTCTGTTCGTCGTGTTCCAGCGTTTAACCAGACTTTTTACAGTTAACCCATTTATTAGGTGCGCAACTAAGTTCTCGCTGTTTGTCAGTAGATGGCTCTAGCAGTAAGAGCTAGTCGATTTTGACATATCCAAAACGTCATGAACCAAGCTTAGACATATGGTAAACAAACCGCCGCGACACATAAGTGATTTTGTTTTCGCATTATATACTTCTGGTTAAGTGAAAATGTCGAATTTCGTGCCAAACAATCGTCATTTGCGGGAAGTGTTGATTTTCTTTTTTCATTCGAAAAAAACGGCAGCTCAAGCGCATCGAGAGCTCCAAAAAGTGTACGGAAACGCTGCTCTAAGCGAAACAACATGCCGTGATTGGTTCCGTCGCTTCAAAGACGGTGATTTCGATGTTGAAGACCGTCCACGTGAAGGAAGACCCAAAACCTTCGAAGACGCTGAATTGGAGGCATTGCTCGATGAGGATTCGTGCCAAACTCAAGAAGAGCTTGCTGCAGAATTAGGAGTTACCCGTCAAGCCATTTCCAAGCGATTGCATGCATTGGGGATGATTCAGAAGCAAGGAACTTGGGTTCCTTATGAGTTGAAGCCAAGAGACGTTGAGCGTCGTTTTTTCGCCTGTGAACAACTGCTCCAGCGGCAAGAAAGGAAGGGTTTTCTTCATCGCATCGTGACGGGTGATGAAAAATGGATTCATTACAGCAACCCAAAGAGGAGAAAATCTTGGGGACTACCCGGGCATGCTTCTACGTCGTCGGCTCGGCCGAACATTCACGCTGCGAAGGTTATGCTGTGCATTTGGTGGGACCAGGTCGGTGTTATTTATTATGAGCTGTTGAAACCGAGCGAAACCATCACTGGGGAACGTTATCGAACTCAATTGATGAGATTGAGCCGAGCACTGCGCGAAAAACGGCCACAATACGAGCAAAGGCACGAAAAAGTGATTTTACTGCATGACAACGCTCGGCCTCACGTTGCCAAACCTGTTGAAACCTACTTGGGCACGCTCAAATGGGAAGTTCTACCCCACCCGCCATATTCCCCAGATATTGCGCCGTCCGATTTTTACTTGTTCCGTTCGATGGCACATGGCCTGGCTGATCAACAGTTCCACTCATATGAAGACATCAAAAAATGGCTTGATTCGTGGATAGCCTCAAAAGACGAACACTTCTGGCGTCAAGGTATTCGAGCTCTACCAGAAAGATGGGAAAAAGTTGTGTCTAGCGATGGGCAATACTTTGAATGATTCATTTGTAACCATTTTTTTATAATAAAGTTATATTTTCATCGAAAAAACAGCGAGAACTTAGTTGCGCACCTAATATAATCTTTTTTAATATTGATTTCCATGGAAAATCGATCCTCATTTGATCTTTTGAATTCAGTATAAAACTGAAATTCAAACCTAACAGGAAATTTCGTATTTTTACTCAATATCGTTGTTTTTTCCGGAATAACTCAAAAAAGAATGGTCCAATCATGATAAGACTTGGCAGCTAGTTTGTAAGTGCTGATGAACAACTTTGTGCAGAATTTCGTGATGATCGTGTCATTACAACAATTAAAAAAAAAAAATTCAGTTTTTTCTTCCAATATTCAATATTCTTTGATCTACTGATCATATTATTCTCATGAAATTATGCATGAACCTTCTAACTGTCATTTTTCGATAGAGTACTGGATTTCAATTCGATCTGATCTGTATTTTCAGAAATATTGGGAAAATAAAATTTTGAACAGATATATTCGCGGCATCATTGGGTGGATTTTACCCATTCACGGATTAGGCTTTTCTAGCTAAAGAAAACACAATAACTTCCGGAGGAAACGACTCATAAACTCGGTATTTGTAGAGTAGTTTTTGACCTTAATAACGAAGGTCGAATTCGTTAATGGGTAAAATCCGCCCAATGAATCCTTAGATATAACCATTCAAAATTTTATTTTCCAAATATTACCATTAATACAGATTAGATCGAATTGAAATCCAGTACTTCATCGAAAAAACCTAGAAAGGCACTGGCTTGAAGTCAGCAGCTTTTGCTTGCATATCACCAAAAGTGAACATGCGCGCAAAAGCTGTATCTATACTCTACATGAGGATTATACGAGTTTTTCGAATCATCATGAATTATTGCCAGAGATCAGGAAATCATCCATTTAAACTAATAATAAATTTATTCTACGGAGCTTAGCGGCGGTAGCTCAGTGGTGAGAGCTCATGCCTCATGATCGTAAGGTCTGGGGTTCAAGCCCTTGGTCGGGAAATAACTTTTCCGGCTTTCAGGGGACCGTCCAACCATTCGCTGTTGGGTAAACAATTAACAGTGCTGTTTCTAACGTGGCGCAAGGGATTAGTAACAAAGCCTACACAGAACACACCCGGTATCCTAACTCGCACAAGCTTTAAGCTTCTGAGGGGTTTCGTTGAAGCCTAGTATAGTCGGAAAAATACGAATACAATACAAAATACTTACTGGATTTTTAGAGCATCTTTCAAAATTTTCGAAATGGGTGCAGATACGGCGAAGCCAGAAGAGACAATAAAATTTAGTATGACAGCAAAGCTCTTTTTCATAGTGGCGCACCAGAAATAATTCTAGAGTAACGGTGGACAATAACCCTGAATAAATATCACCCTGTAGATTTGCAATCGAAATTGACGTGTTACATATTGTGAACTCTAGATTGTGATTTCTGTGCCAAATTTAAGTTGAATATCTTATGAAATAAGGGTACTCTGAGACAGAGCTGTCAGAAAAAAGTATCTTAGTTTTTTTTATGGGCGAAAAGTAACAACTATCTTGGATAGTTTTCAAAAGGAACTGTCTCTTGTAACTAAAAGAGAGTTCCTTCAGACGAAGGTGTGTAAAGATATTCCACACTATGTCTTAAATAGACCAGCCCAGCTCTTTTCTAAAAACTGGGTTTCAACTGCTGAAATAGTTGTGCCGTTCGAATTTTTCTGAAAACCCCTTTAACTTTACGGGAAATCATAAGTGAAGAATTTTCTCCTCTAAATAGAGTGGAAAAATGTGTTAGATTTGTGCTGACTTTTGCCGTTAATATTTTTACGAAATTTCGTCGGGTTTCCCGAGAGATCACAAAAGTGAAACTAAAGTTAGCCCAGCACCTCCGTTTTTTCGTAATGAAAAATATATATTTTAAAACTTGGGATATACGTGAAACAATTTGTGCGTTGAATTGTTCGCGAAGTTCCTACTACCTTCTCGAAAAAAAAAAATTGGAAAGAGAGTTAGCCCAGCAACTTCTTTTCTATGTGTCAAAAATTATTTTAGATAGTTGTCCTACATTTATACTGACCTGTACCGGTTAGATTTTCAGAAAGAACTCTCCACTTCTCTTTCGAACGGAGGGAATTAAAAAACAACAGTTTGTTTTGAATGAGTGAATAAACTACTATCTATTACTTTATAATTATTCATTCATTGTTTGTCTGAGGTTGTTGTATTGTAGGGAGGGTTGCTTCTAGGCTTTCTTACGTAAAAAGTCCAATCTCGAATTCTGGCGTCATGAAATTTGAGCATACAAATTCTCCAGTCAAGAAAACAAGAAATACATTCTTCATCTAAAACGTTAAGAAACCTTATTATACAGTGCGCGTCAAAATTATGGAACAAATTCATTTTCTCAGAAGAAAAATATTTGGCAACAAAATCCTGAAACAGGTCAATTTTTGTTTCACTTTTACCAAATTTATATGCATTTTTGAAAGATTTTTGTCGCACCCTGTGTCATCCCCATCAACCCTCTAAATTTTTTTAATAGGGAAAGTAAGTCATGTGGTACTTTTTTGGCAAGGTCTTTGTATCTTCTTTACAGGCGTGTTGAAATTTCCATGAAAAAATTTTTTTTTGAAAAATTAGTTACTTCAAAGAGGTTTTCAGTATGTGCACTTTGTCATGGCTCATTCACTTTGAGACGATGGTACCTGATGAAATTTGTCACCGAATGAAAGTCGACCATTACAGTTTTGTTCATGCACAACTTTCAACGCCCTCACGTGAAACATTTTAGGGTTCGTCGGGGTTGAAAGTAGTGCATGAACAAAACTATGCAACAAAAATCCTTCAAAAATTCATAAAAATTTTGTACAAGTGAAACAAAAATTGACCTGTTTCAGGATTTTGTTACTAAATATTTTTCGTCTGAGAAAATGAATTTGTTCCATAATTTTGACGCGCACTGTATAAGGAAACTTGAAAAGTATCTTATTTTTTTGAAAAGGAACTTTAAGATACGTATCTAAGTTCCTTTTTTTGAAGAGTATCTAGATCCCCTTAGTAACTTCGGATACTCTTTTGAAAAGTAACTTATCTAGTATCTAGATACTATTTCAAAGTATCTCTGACAGCTCTGCTCCGAGAAAAACATTTGAAATAAATTGAAAATTTAACACTATATACCTTGAAAACAAAACGTTTGTGGTCCCATGTTATTGGAATTTTTTCCTGGAAATGATGCAAGGAATTTTCGCTCCTCGTTTTTACCTACAATTTAGAAACACCCCGTAGAAAAAAAATTGACGACAACACTTGTATTATGACATGACACTTATCTCCATCGCATTCGTCTCTGGAAAATAGCAAATTTCAGGAAGCTCTGACCTACGACCTAAGACCAGACTAGGGAAGATAATCATGTATGTTATCTAATCATACACAAATAATACTTCATCATCCCTTTAATGATGGCCATCTGGTAAGTTGCAAGTTGGCTGTAACTTTTTCAGACTCATAGCTTCGTACTCGATTATACGTCTAGTGAAGTGGTCTACTCAATCACTACTTCAGATGATTTAAGTACTTGGATGTTTTGTCACCAACGTCACAATATTTTATGTATGGTCTCCCCCTAGTTAATATTGAATTCCTGTCTTAAGTACTACGCCATAATTCGAAATATTGGAAAATATTCAAGACATGAAAATATCTTTTTGCGCGCATGTTCTAGGGGAACAGCGTGCTATCGTTTTGTCCAAATGTCTGTAATTTTGGATGATTGAGCCGAAAATGGTCTCAATCGACTAGGTTGGACTTACTGATGACGAATCCGGTGTCAAAATTGATTCTGTCCGGCCGGCCGGCCGGCCGTCCGTAGACACGATAACTGTCGACAGAAGCAAGCTAGCTACTTGAAACTTTCAGGATGGGTTGCGCATCAGAATGCCGCGGTTAAGTTCGTTAGTGGGCCAAATCGGTCGAATAGTTTCGGAGTTATAGGCACTTGAAGTTTTGAAGTTATTTATTTTTTATTTCAAAAACTACTCAAGCGATTGGATTCAAACTTGGCAGTTTGGTGGAGTATAACGACGCGCAACTTTGAGCCAAATTTCGTCAAGATCATAATGTCAGTAAATTGAAAACAAAATTTTTTTCGAAATTTTTTTACAAAAAAATTTTTTTTTCGGAAACCATAAATCATATCCAAAAAAAATTATACTCACACTTTGACCTTCTAATTTCACAGCAGTGTACTAAATTTCAGTTCGATACGATCATAAGTTTTGGAGATATCGGGAAAAAATATGTCAAATTTCGAGGTTTTCTTCTCGATATCGTTGATTTTTTCGGTATTACTCGAGAAATACTAATTCAGTCCTGATTAAACTTCACAGCTAGTTTTAAGATGCTGGGAGACAACTTCATACAAAATTTCGTGATAATCGTGTTATTAGAACAATTTGAAAAAAAAAATTTCTATGATTTTCTCATCATATCATCCTCATTAAATTCTGTATGAAACTTCGAACTGTTATTTTCGATGAAGTACTGGATTTCAATTCGATCTGATCTGTATTTTCGGAAATATTGGAAAAATAAAATTTTGATTGGGTATATCTACGGAATCATTGGGTGGATTTTACACATTCAGGAATTCGGCCTTCGTAATTAAGGTACAAACCTTCTCTACAAATATCGAGTTTCTGAGTTGTTTCTTTCGGAAGTTATTGTGTTTACGCAGTCGGCCGTCAGGCTGACCGTAAACACAATAACTTCCGGAAGAAACGACTTAGAAACTCGATATTTGTAGAGTAGGTTTGGGGCTTAATTACGAAGGTCGAATTCGTGAATGGGTAAAATCCGCCCAATGATTCCGTAGATATACCCATTCAAAATTTTATTTTTACAATATGTCCAAAAATACAGATATGATCGAATTAAAATCCAGTAATTTATCAGAAAAAAATTTCAAAAAGCACTGCCGTGAAGGCAGAAGCTTTTGCGCGCACGTTCAAATTCGTTGCTGAAGCGGTCATCTACATTGAACATGCGCGCAAAAGTTGCTGCCTTCACGGCAGTGCTTTTTGAATTTTTTTTTTACTTTGGTTTGATTATACTTGACGCACAGAGGATATCAATATTATCATTATCATTTGAATTATCATAGAAAGTATGGAAACAACCACACAATGTTTATTTTTTTTCTCGACAATGACCATTTGAACTTCTTACTCTGCATGATATTTTTTAATAAGTTTCTACTGGCCAATAGATTGCTGGTTGTAGAATTCTGGAAACACCTGAAAATTTCCATGAACTGATTTTCTATACACTGCATCAACTAAGGAGAAATTTATGTACTTGTTAGAAATTTTATTCATACTGGCATGGATTTCGTTGAAATAATATGGATTATATACAGGGAAGCTCAGATTTCTTGAAAATATTGTCGAATTTCCATTGTCATTGCAATATCCTAATTGTTGTCCACAACTGCTAGAATGTTCATGGTTGACTGGGAAGTTTTCTTGATAACGTCTTGAGGATTCAAACCTTTCCTTATACAGGGTGAGCCTTTAAGTTGTACATTATTTTTACGTGGTTTTATCTCATCAATTAAAACAATTTTTTCACTTACCTTCTTCCCGGTTCGACCTAAGTAAAAAGTTATAAGAATTTAAATATTTCTTAATGTGCTAATACAATCCTGCATTCAGTTCAACACAGAAATTTCTTACTGTAATTTTTATTGCAAAATAACCAATCCATATAAATATGATAGTCTGCCCAGAAGGTTTAAAATTATGGAGGACAAAAGATTCAAAATTGAGGTGAAATCTCTGTAATTAGACAAGTGCTGTTATAGATTCGAAGAATTGTCAGCTGATACAATTAATTGATACTTTGCTTTATTTCTGTTTCCTTTTTTCCTATTATTCATACTCAATTTCAATCAATGAATAATTGCATGAAATAGAAACTGAATAAGAAGCCACTTAGTCTGTTCCAAAGTTTTACGGATCAATTCGTTTTTCTAGGTGATTTCGATGATAATTTTTTACTAACTATAGTAACCAATCAAATTACTTAATTTTAAGTCATGTGTCAAATTTCATCCATGGATTACAGCGACTATTTCCCTCGTCGTAATTACCACCAATCAGAAACGCGCAATTTTGAATAGACGACTTCGGCCCAAGTTGGCAACCCACAATTTTCTTCACAAATTTACTATCACTGGGGAACGGGAATTCCAGGACGAATTCGACATGATAATGTTCGCGTTATTTATAAATATACGTAAAAGATGCCTCGGCTCCTCAAACAAAATAATTCCTTCCAAATATGGGTTTTTGTTAGGCTGAAATTTACGTTGGGATTCCCGATTTCATGTTGATAGTGTCAAGTTTATAAAGGATATGTTCCGCAAATCATCGTGGTTATTTCGGTTGCCGGTTTTCCGTTCTGTAAATATGAAATATTCGGTTGGTTCCTGAAAACAATGGTTAATTACGGAAATTTTTTGATGAAATAGCAATCTTTCTGTCACCACAACATAGACATATTAAGTCTATGCACCAGAACGGCATTAAATGTTTTATGATAACATATCCATAGCATAGAACAATCTTTATTCACCTTGTGATCCATAGACCATACCTAGTAATTTTTCCATTGTTGATTGTTGTCTCTACTATGTTCTTTGGATCATAAAGTGAATAAAGATTGTTCTATGCTATGGATATGTCACCTTAGAACATTGACTGTCGTTTAGGTGACTGAAAGAACGTTTTTTCATCCATCACATTCCGTAATAAACCATTTTCAGGAACCAACCGAATATTTCATATTTACGAAATGGAAAACCGGCAACAGAAATAACCAGGTTGATTTTCAGAACATATCCTATAAAAACTTGACACTATTAACATGAAATCAGGAATCCCAACTTAAATTTCAGCCAATCAGAGATGATCTCAACAAAACCCCATATTTGGAAGGAATTATCTTGTTTGAGTAGCCGAGGCATCTTTTACGGATATTTATAAATAACGCGAACCTTATCATGTCGAATTTGTCCTGAAATTCCCGTTCCCCAGTGATAGAAAATTCGTGAAGAAAATTGTGGGTTGGTAACTTGGGCCGAAGTCGTCTATTACAAATGGTTTCTAGGTGGAAAAACTGTTTGGCAGGAGCTGTCAGCAGTTTATTCGAGTTTATCCGCGGCAAAACTTGACAGTTCTTGTCACCAAAAATTACAATACCTTTGCAGAATAATCTGTAACCCATGATATAGTCTTGTCAAATACCTCGATATTTGTAAAGTAAGTAGGTTTTCGGTAATTATGAAGTTCGAGTTATAAAACTGCTCCTAGTGATTCCGTAGATAACCATTCTAAATTTTTTCATTTCTAGTAAAACAGATCGGATCGAAGTGAAATCTACTACTTGATCAAAAACACTGCAAATTTTACACAAGGGTTTATTATTTTCTTAGTTAAATAACCCAATTTACCATTGATATCTTAAACAACTCAGAACCGAATGCGATGATTCATTTTCGATATTATTGGAAATTTCAGCGTTTTTCTTTATATTTCAGGAACCACTTGTCGGAAATCATCCGGGTGAAATTTTTTAGGTTTGGTTATGCAACAGTAATCAACGTTCAGAGTTTCTGAAAAATTCGGTGGTAAGTTTTCGAGAAATAATAGCTTCTGGTTCATAAAGAATTTGTAAGGGCTATATGAAATGAAAATCCCCCAAATCTTTCCATCAGAAAGTAAAGCTGCGTTTGGCGGGGGAATTTGAACAAGAAACTTAAAGCTATCGACCCTGCGTGAGTGCTTTTGGTTTATTATTCGATAAAATCAAATAATGAACCTTAGTGATCGAACAACCAGAAAAAAATTTTAACCCCCCCAGAAAATTTCACGAAAATTTGAACGAATAAAAAAAATCCGTCCGTCCGCCGTCCGTTGTCCGGGGCTTTTCTCTGGAAGTACTGAACGGAAATCCTTGAAACTTGGTGGAAAAACCGAATGTCACTAGGATTTGATCCTCCAAGCTTTTCAGCAGGATCGGTGTACCTTAAGGGGTCTAAATGGGGTGCTGGGGGGGAAAAAAAAAGTTTTCTCAAAAACTTATCACCCAATTTTCATGAAATTTTAAATGTTGATTACTGTTGCATAACTCAACCTAAAAAATTTTACCCGGATGATTTCCGACTAGTGGTTCCTGAAATATAAAGAAAAAAATGCTGCAAATTTTCAATAATATCGAAAATGAATCATCGCATTCGGTTTTAAGTTGTTTAAGATATCAACGGTACGTTGGGTTATTTAACTAAGAAAATAATAAACCCTTGTGTAAAATTTGCAGTGTTTTTTTATTCGTTCATTCAAATCTACATACTCCAAAACGTAAACTGTGAAATTTTTGGGGGAGGATTAATATTTTTTTTTGTTGGTCGATCACTTAGGTTTATTATTTGATTTTATCAAATATTAAACCAAAAATGATAGCTTGTAGTGCATAAAGAATTTGTAAGGGCCATATGAAATGAAAATCCCCCAAATCTTTCCATCAGAAAGTAAAGCTGCGTTTGGCGGGGGAATTTGAACAAGAAACTTAAAGCTATCGACCCTGCGTGACTGCATTTGGTTTAGTATTTGATAAAATCAAATAATAAACCTTAGTGATCGACCAACCAAAAAAAAATTTTAACCCCCCCTGAAAAGTTCACAGTTTACGTTTTGGAGTATGTAGATTTGAATATACGAATAAAAAAAAATCCGTCCGTCCGCCGTCCGATGTCCGGGGCTTTTCTCTGGAAGTACTGAACGGAAATTCTTGAAACTTGGTGGAAAAATCGAATGTCACTCGGGGTTGATCCTCCAAGCTTTTCAGCAGGATCGGTGTACCCGTAGGGCTCTAAATGGGGGGTTGGTGGGAAAAAAGAATTATTTCTCAAAAACATATCACCCAATGTTCATGAAATTTCAAACGTTGATTACTGTTGCATAACTAAACCTAAAAAATTTTACCCTGATGATTTCCGACAAGTGGTCCCTGAGTTATAAAGAAAAACGCTGCAAATTTCCAATAATGTCGAAAATGACATCATCGCATTCGGTTCTGAGTTGTTTGAGTTATCAATGGTATATTGGGTTATTCTAAGAAAATGATAAACCTTTGTGTAAAATTTGCAGTGTTTTTAGAATATTGCGCCCGTGTTCTGGGGGACAGCGTACTATCATTCCGTTCAAATGTCAGTAATTTTTATTTTTTTCCGAGAATGGTCTATGTTGGACTATGTTGGATAGGTTGGACTTATTGATGACGAATCCGGTGTCAAAATCGATAATGTCCGGCCGTCCGTATGCACGAGAACGGGCGTACGGAGGATCCTATCGACTTGAAACTGTCAGGGTAGGTTGCTCCTCAAAAATCGACGGTCAAGTTCGTTAATGGGCAAAATCGACAGAACGGTATCGGAGTTATATCCATTTGAAATTTTAGGTTTTTTCCTGATTTTTCGAAAACTATCGAAGCGATTGAATAGAAACTTGGTGGTAAGTTGGTGCATAACGACGCGCAACTTTTTGCTGAATTTTGTTGAAATAGTAGGTACCCTCAGTAAATCTGAAAAAAAAACTATCCATCATATCCAAAATGAATCCTGCTCAGATCTCGAGCCTAAAATTTCACAGCCATGTACCAAACTTCAAAATGATATAACTAGTCTAAAAATACTGATGAACAACTTTGTGTAAAATTTCCTGATGATCAAGTTATCAGAACAGTTTGAAAAAATAACATTTTCAAAATTTTATAACATATATTCAATATTCTGCGATCTTATGATCGTTTTATCCTCACGAAACTCAGTATTAACCTTCGAGCTGTCATTTTCAATCCATTACTGAAGTTCATTCGATCTCATCTGTATTTTCGAAGCCATAGTGAAAATTAAATTTTGAATGGATATATCCACAGAATCATTGGGCGGATTTTACCCATTCACGAATTCGAATTTCGTAATTGCGCCCCAAATCTACAGTAAAAATATCGAGTTTCTCAGTTGTTTCCTTCAGAAGTTATTGTGTTTACGATCGGCCGTAAGGCCGACTGTGCCCTGTACAAGTAACTACGTTTACGACATAAGTTCATATGTAGTCTTTTTGCGCGCATGTTCTAGGCTAGCTATCGTTTTGTCCAAATGTCTGTAATATTCGATGATTGAGCCGAAAATGGTTTCAAACGACTAAATTGGACTCACTGATGACGAATCCGGTGTCAAAATCGATTCTGTCCGGCCGGCCGGCCGTGGACACGATAACTGTCGAACGGAGAGAGCTAGCAACTTGAAACTTTCAGAGTAGGTCGTGCATTGGAATGCCGCCGTTGAGTTCGTTAATGGGCCAAATCGGTACAATAGTTTCGGAGTTATAGCTACTTGAAATTTTGAAGTTATTTCTTTTTTATTTCAGAAACTTTTGGAGCGATTGGATTCAAACTTGGAAATTAGGTGGAGTATAACAATGCGCAACTTTGAGCCAAATTTTGTCAGGATCATACTGTCAGTAAATTAAAAAAAATATTTTTTTCAAAGTTTTTTTCCAAAAAATTTTTTATTTCGAAAACCGTTTATCATATCCTGAAGAAAATTCCACTTGGACTTTGAGCTTCATATTTCACAGCAGTGTACCAAATTTCAGTTCGATACGATTATAAGTTTTGGAGTAATCGGGAAAAAATGTGTCAAATTTCAAGGTTTTTTTTTCGATATCGTTGCTTCTCTCGCTATAACTCAAAAAATACTGATTCAAACCTGATAAAACTTCGCAGCTAGTTTGAAGATGCTGAAAGACAACTTTTTTTTTTTCTCTATAAATATCAAGTTTCTTTCGGAAATTATTGTGTTTACGCGGTCGGCCGTTGGGCCGACCGTAAGGACAATAACTTCCGAAGAAACAACTTAGAAACTCGATATTTGTAGATAAGGTTTGGAGCTTGATAACGAAGGCCGAATTCGCGAATGGGTTAAATCCACCCAATGATTCCGCAGATATACCCATTCAAAATTTTATTTTTCAAATATTTCCAAAAATACAGATTAGATCGAATTGAACTCTAGTAATTTATCGAAAAAAAATCTAGAAAAGCACTGCCGTGAAGGCAGCAGCTTTCGTGCGCAAGTTCAAATTCGTTGCCGAAGCGGTAATCTACATTGAACGTGCGCGCAAAAGCTGCTGCCTTCAGGGCAGTGCTTTTCTAGATATTCTTTTCAAAAAAGGGGCTGCAAGAATAGCCCCGTTAAATATTGGAATATCATCGAGGAACACCCTTTTATATCGGAACGAAAAGTAAACATATCGTCGCACAAAATGAATATATTCGCAAACAGACAATCGCAACAAACGGCGCTTCATTATTACCTCAGGTTAACTATTGTGTACTTAGACACTGCACATGACATAATCATTTCTATCGTGCGGTAAGGCCTCAAAAAAATCTCTCTCACTTAGTCACATCTACCCAAGCCAAATCGCGTTCCATTAGGACACAACTTTGACGGATGACATTCCGGTTCCTGTTTCAAAATCTCAAAAAGAAACCGATTTGTTTGAATACAATTCAGATGAACCGTCTCATATTTACGAGTATCACCGAAAAGGAGGAATCCCGATCAAAATATCAATAAACAATTCACCCTAAACGGCCCATCTCTGGATCCTGGCTATTTGTATTTATACGAGGCCGACGAAGCCTACTTGTGGGGCCCGTAAACCCCAATTTTCGATGCGCGTGTGGTCCAAAATTGACGCGCCACATGTGCGGCGGCAGTGTAGTGTTCTACATCAGCATCAGTAAAATGATTGCTGTTCGCACTAACCTTACCGGAAAGACCGAAATTTTGTTTTGAAACATCAATAAATGAAGTGCGAACGAGAACTTCAAAGCTCCTTATACCTTTTCAAACAGAGATTATTTATGTTCCGACCATTGGGAAACAATGAATGATCACTTTATAAAGTGTCACAAAATGGATGAAAAGCTTAATTCGAATAGAAAACACAGTTTTAATTCTTGGATTGACATTTCTTCATTGAATTTAAAAGTTCATAGGCTAACGATATAGGATCACGATCAGGATTGAGCGATCACGATGGCGATCTGTTCTGTCCGGAACATACAAAATCAAGACTTTTTTGTTTGCAAATAGCAATATTGCTGGGAACACGATATATCTTTCATATCAAGATGAGAAATCTTGGTAGTCTGATCTTAGATTCTGAGCAATATGATCTGCCACTTTAAAAAATCTAGAAAAGCACTGCCGTGAAGGTGGCAGCTCTTGCGCGCATGTTCAATGTAGATGACCCCTTCAGCAACGAATTTGACCATGCACGCAAAAGCTGCTGCCTTCACAGCAGTGCTTTTCTAGATTTTTTTTTGATAAATTACTGGATTTGAATTCGATCTAATCTGTATTTTTGGAAATTTAGGAAAAATTAAATTTTTAATGGGTATATCTACGGAATCATTGGGCGGATTTTACCCATTCAGGAATTCGGCCTTCGTTATGAAGGTCCAAACCTTCTCTACAAATATCGAGTTTCTAAGTTGGTTCTTTCGGAAGTAATTGTGTTTACGCAGTCGGTCGTTAGGGGTAAAATCCGCCCAATGATTCCGTAGATATACCCATTAAAAATTTTATTTTTCCAATATTTCCAAAACTACAGATCAGATCGAATTGAAATCCAGTAGTTCATCGGAAATTACAGTTCGAAGGTTCATATAGAATTTAAATGAGGATGATATGATAAGAAAATCACAGAAATTTTTTTTTCAAATTGTTCTAATGGCACGATCGTCACGAAATTCTGCATAAAGTTGTCTTTCAGCATCTTCAAACTAGCTGCGAAGTTTTATCAGGATTGAATCAGTATTTCTCGAGTTATACCGAAAAAAACAACGATATCGAGAAGAAAACCTCGAAATTTGACATATTTTTTTCCGATATCTCTAAAACTTATGATCGTATCGAACTGAAATTAGGTAGACTGCTGTGAAATATAAAGCTCAAAGTGCGAGTTCAATTCTGTTGGATATCATAAAAGGTTTCCGAAAAAAAAATTTTTGGGAAAAAATTTTCAAACAAATTTTTTTTTGAATTTACTGACAGTATGATCCTGACAAAATTTGGTTCAAAGTTGCGCGTCGTTATACTTCACCTAATTGCCAGGTTTGAATCCAATCGCTCAAGTAGTTTCTGAAATAAATAACTTCAAAATTTCAAGTGGCTATAACTCCTAAACTATTCGACCGATTTGGCCCATTAACGAACTCAACCACGGCATTCCAATGCGCGACCAACCCTGAAAGTTTCAAGTTGCTAGCTCACTTCGTTCGACAGTTAGCGTGTCCACGGCCGGCCGGCCGGCCAGCTGGACAGAATCTATTTTGACACCGGATTCGTCATCAGTGAATCCAATCTAGGCGTTTGAGACCATTTTCGGCTCAATCATCGAAAATTACAGACATTTGGACAAATTGATAGCACGCTGTTTCCCTAGAAAATGCGCGCAAAAAGAATCATTCTATCAATATTGCTATCTTGTCAACCTCAAAATAGTACTTGCTATACTTTATAACAAGATAAGTTAGAAAGGGATTATTGCAGAGATCTATTTTTCAGTATTATTTCTATCGAGAATTCTAAAATATTGAGAATAGAGAAGTATGCGCTAATGGAAATGTGATCAAGGTTCTATAGAATATTTTATTTCGAGGAAAATTCTCAGCCTAAAATACCGGCATAGAAGACAGCAACTGAGATGATTTTTTTAATCATCTCAACAACCGCAATCCTTTCGAGTAGCTTACAAAAAGGTTCATCGAATTTTGAATTTTTAACGCCTGAATAAAATTGCTGCATTTGATTTTTGGTAACCAATATTCTATTGGTATCCAGGAAATTGTATATTGGCATTGAATACCTATTAATACTCAATGTTATTGGTCAATTTGACTCTGTTGGTTCTTCTGTTTCATATAATTTTTGAATAAGGCAATGTTAACATGAAGAACGAAAACCGTAGATAAAGGTTATGTATGCGAAATCATGAAAAACTCACGAAATGTTTATGAAGTAGGGTTATTTGGTTTTTCCTTGTAGATTTAAAGTCACAAAAAAAATTAAATTAATTAATATAGGTGAGAAAACCTACTCTACAAATATATACCCTAAGTCGATTCTTCCTTAAGTTAATGTATTTACTGTCGGCCTATCCACTGATAGTGAACAAAATAACCTCCGGAAGAATCTATTCAGTAGCTGGGTAATTGTAGAGTAACGAAGGCCGAATTGGCGAATTAGTAAAAACTATCGAATGATTCCGCAGATATACCCTTTCAAAATTTCAGTTTCCCTATATTTCCAAAAACATAGATCGAATCACCCTTCAATGAAAGTTTGAGCCAAATAGGGTTTACAGAACAATGTGCAAAAAAAAATTTAAGAGTCCTCCTGCATTTCGTTTAATGAAGAGAGTTATTTGGCTCATTGTTGTGTAGACCCTACTACAGAACAATGAGCAAAATAACTATCTCCATTTAACAAAATGCAGGAGGACTCTTAAATTTTTTTTGCACATTGTTCTGTAGACCCTATTTGACTGAAACTTCAAGGTGGCATTTTTCATTGAAGGGTGATTCGATATATGTTTTTGGAAATATCGGGAAACAGAAATTTTGAAAGGGTATTTCTGCGGAATCATTCGATAGTTTTTACTGATTCGCCAATCCGGCCTTCGTAATTGAACTCGAAACTTTATAATTATCAAATTATCATAACCGTATCATCTTGAAAATATGAGTTTTATGAATCCAATATACTAAAGAAGAAAACCTCAATTTAAAAAAATAACTAATTTTCTGGTCCTGATGAAGGAATGAATACGTCCAATAGGTCGAGAGAAAAGACCAAAACTATTTGTTTTGACTGCAACCCAAATAACACCCAAATCTAAATTTAACGCATCCACCAATTAAAAATTTGAATTACATACTTATTCGTCCTTGTCATCCTTGCTATTTCCAGTTGGATTCTCAATTCCTGTTGAGAAGTTAATGTTAAATTTTTTAGTAGAGAAGCTCTTCATTGGAGCAATATCAATTCAATTATTCGAAAAAAAAAACTATTTTGGTGGATGCACTAGGTACCACACTCCTTCAATAACGTGTCCACTAGGATCATTCAATTTTCAATTGTTTTGTTTTCTGCACGAATAATGAAAATACATTTCCAGAGGAAAGAGTTAACCTTTTTCAATTTCCACTGATAATGAACCCTTATTATATGGTATTTTGCACAAAGCCGATTCATTACAACCAGTCGATGAAATGGAAAAATGATGATAAAAGAGGATTTGCTAGTATAAGAATTATCTAATTTCACTTTTCGAAATATATAATTTTCCTCGTCATTTTCGGAATATCGAAAATTTTCGAAGTGTAAATTGGCTGAATTGAAATTTTTCAAGTTTTGAAAAAGCTTCGAAAAGTTGCCAACTCCGTTCAACATTAGGGAGGGGGGAGGTGAATCGTCTCCCCGTTAGGTCCATCGGAGCTCAAACAATGTTTAAACTCATTGTACTCTGATTTCATTGATAGTCATCCTGATTTCAATTTCTCAATGGAATAGTCGGAACTGGATTAAAACAATCTTCAACAAATACATTCATATTTTATTCAAAATGCAATACAAAGAGAATCAATTCAAACATATTTATTAGAATATATTTATAATATAAAACGATTCCAGTATCTATTATGTACAGTATTTGTACTATTGAGCAAAACACTAATATTGCATGCGTGTTGTTAAAAATTATCTGTATTGTATATTTTGTTGAGCATTTATTAGTAACTGTTATTGAGTAATGGCATGGATGAGGTTATCTGTTGCGTACTTGTGGAGCTTCCCGTCAGATTCTGAGGAAATTCATATAAATCTTAGAATAAAATAATAAAATTTCCATAACTTCAATAGAGATCACACTAAAATGAAAAACGGTGTAAAAACAATTATTGAAAGAATGAATGAAATTTTGTGCCTTCAGACAATGTTGAAACATATTACATCGTTCCCATGTCAGAATTAATTTCGTTGATCTCAATTACTGATTTTCGATAACTACATGTTATCTGATTTCCAGCATCTATCAATAACATTCTCTCGTAGACAAAAACAGCAAAAATTTCCAAACGAAAACAAAATATAAATATCCAATAAATAAAATACGAAACAAAAATTGAATTTAACACCAGATCGAGTTAAACACCACAAGCACATGAAATATATCAACTATTGTTCTGTGAAATAAAACTGAAATGATTCTCTTATAAGGTATTCTGGACGAAAATTGTTTCGATTTACAAACATTTATAACTACAAGTATATATATCTTCAATAATAGATGTGGATTGTCTTCAAACAAAACTATTATTTACAAATATTCGTATAACATGAGAAAATTGAAACAGTCGTGAATGAAGGGTCCATCATTCTTTTCTACAACGAAATTGATAAATTTCAGTTGAGATACTAGTGAAGATCAACAGAAGAGAAGAAAATTCAAGTATCAGTATGTGAATAGTTTAGAATAGCTCGCATTGCAACCTATCAATTGTGAATCGGAAAATCATTAGTTAAATGTAGGTAGGATACTTACAGAAGAAATAGATTATTTGTCTGTTACATAGGTACACCATGCTTCGATGAAAAAATATTATCTATAAGAGTGCCATAAAATGTTGAATGGATTTCTGAAAATTTTCGTGGATTCACAGGAATTATATATCTGCTTTTTATGATATGTTCTATATAACCTTCAGAAAGTTTCACATTTTTCACTTGAGTTTGTTAAATATTATTGGGAAGTTGTATAAGTAAGTATAAATTATATTCATTTCTCACTTCATATTCGAAATGACAACAATGAAAATAGCTTCAGCATTAATTCGATCGTACTAACACAGTAATTAATTTTGAAAAACACATACATTATTTCACTAGGCTAATGAATAAAATGATCTGAAATGCTTTATACTTGGCAATAAACAATCACCAAAGATTCATTTCATATTCAGATATACATCAAATATATCGAATAATGAACTAGGAACAAATAATATAAGGAAATAAATATTTTCCATAATGGGAGATCAGAATTTACTCTAATTAATAAAATTTTAGTAATCAGTCGATGAAATTATAAAATACCCTGAAGAATCGTATACAAAAACAATATTCCTAGTTATAGAGTAGTGAACACAGCCTTTCAATGTATGTTTCAGATCTATGCATGAATGTAGGTACCTACAATATCGAAATTAACATGAAAACTCGAAAAACTTTGGAGATGAAAAATTGTCTCATCCTTCTTTCACTCAAATTTATAAAGTAAGTGCATGAAAAGCGTGTTTTCATAGGTGCGGTTTTTTCCAGCAAGATGGAGATTTCATCAAAACAGCTCATTCTACTGAAATCATTTTGATGTGAAAAATGCAAAATAAAAGGTTTTCTTTCATATGACATATTAATGAATAAAACATAAACTTCAACAATTAAAAGTGCTGCTTCCATAAATTTCATGGAAGAATGTTTTATTTTCTCAGGATTATTTTGATGAATTCTTCACAACTTCGAAAAACTACACTTCAATCTGAAGAATGTTTAAAACTTTATTTATTTTCGATATTCCTCTTATTCTATACAATAAAATCTATTTACACGCATCCTATACAACTGCGAAAATTTTTTCGAATACATCTTTTTTCAGTTTTTAGTCTCTCTCCTATTTTATCTGACTTTTATAACAAACAGATGAGTTTTCCGTTCACGAAGTTGTTTCATGTTTCTAGTGAAAATGTTCACTGATCTATAAAATTCTCTCTCTTTTCAGGTTATTGTTTTATCGATGTTATTTCAGATTAAGTTTATTGGATCAAATTAGATTCTCTGAGAGAAGATATTCAATAAGGGAACGAAGAGAGTGTTAATTATGTATATATAAATATAATTTTAAATAATAGTCACGGATCTATAAAATCCCTCATATTTCATTTCATTGTAAGTCAATATTATTCGACTTTGTGTCGATCTCATCGAAAAAGAATATTTTTAAAGGAGATATTATGTATGAAAACGAAGAGAGCTCAAACACTATTTATATTTATGTTATTTCGAAGAATCCTAACTTCAAACAACAAACACCGAACACGTTATGTTAAGTATTATATCAGTCTTGACTACTAGGATGTAAAACGTATAAAATAAACCAATTAAGAATAACATATACTTTCATTCTGTATCAGTGAGCACCGTCTATATCACAAACATGTTGAGAACTTAGTTGGGAATCTGAATTCAAACTGGACAGAGAATTCTTGCAATTTTTTGCATGATAGGCAAGTGTAAAATATCCTTCATCTAAAATGTTGGTATTTACATACATGGCCTAAATGATGGTACTAGCAATCGTTCATAAAAAGCATAATTTACAAAATCTATATTTCTAAATACTAAAGGTTGTATTTAGGATGCAAATATGCTCTTTGGGTATACATTCTCGGAAATAAGTTTCAGCACCAAGACAAAATAAATGTTGTCGCGTTCATTCAACCTTTCTAATGCAAGATTAACAACGAAAAATCACGAAAAATAAGCAGAAAATCTACCTTTATCTACCTATCATAGCGAGCTTCTTCAGTGAGTATTACCAGGTTCAACTGATTATCTATACGAAAATCGAACCAAATTACATTGTATATTTGAATAAAATAATTTTCTTGCTCGCATAAAAGGAACACATCATCTTCAAATTCTCTTCACTAAGAAAACTTATTGAACGTATGAACAAATGAAATATCAATTCGTTCGATTAAAATCTGCACTATATAATAAAAAAATAAGAATTATATAAATTTAGTTGGTTAAAATAGAGATATGTTTTATGAGCATTATTTGTGAAGCGTTAATAACTTATATATCCATTCAAACCAGTTTATCAATATTTTTATAGTTGGAAAAAGTCTTAGCAGCATTTCAACACACAATAGAACTTAACAACAGTTACTCAGACACATAATCCTTAGGGCCTCTGACGCATGGTTTCGGAACAATGTTCTTTATCTAGAGCAATAATTTAAGTGATTCAGAAACCCTTCAATAATATCGAAATATTTGTTTCGAAAATAAATCTCTAGTTAAGTGGACTGTCTTCATTCCAGAAATTCTCACCCATTAACAAACAATAATTCATCGGTTGATTATTGTACAGTGTCTAATTGATAGGTTGCAATACCAGCTGAAAACTCGAAATTTCAAGATCGTTCAATGCATAATATAAATGATGTTTCGTTTTAAAATGTCGATTATAAATGAGATACTTAATTATTCTACAAGACTAAAAATCACAAACAACTAAGATCTAATTCGAAAACATCCACACCTTATCACTTTTGGTGCCTCTTTCTCACAATAGTCCATACACTTTTGGAAGGCAAAGATGAAGAGGACTTGAATAGGTCCAAAACATTCATATCAGTAAATTCTCAAACTTGGGTGAATTTCCAACTCACAAACAATGAAATATTAAAAAAAATCAGCAACAACTGCAAAAAATTTGCTGACAAACATAACCACGTAGTTGTTGATCACAGATAAACAAACAATTTAATGCTAACTAAAGCTTTTTAAGCATGACCAGTGGCGTAGCTTGAATGCTCAGATCTGAGAGTCAATGAGCTCGAGTTTTCATGAGAATGTTGAGAATTATCCAGTAGTAGCAATCAGTGATATTTTCGAGTGGGTTTAATTACTATTATTCTTGCCCTTAACATAGAAGAAATATTGACTCTGCTGGAATTGACTACGCTACTGTGCATGCATATTTGAAATTTTCGATTTGTATGGCAGCTTCCATTTAAAATGTATTCATCTTAAAGAGTTTTCTCTTGATTTCTATATCTAATATTCATAATGATCATTCTCTTTACATTGTCGGTTCCATCTTATTTATATGAATACTCTCGACGTCGATTAGTTAAAATCACAATTGAAAATAGAATATAGTTAAAATATACCATATATGTTGTCACATAAAATCTATAGCGGTTCAAAATGTGCGGTTTCTGAGACATATCTACCATTGGAACTTATATAAAATCAGATATTTGGTATGATACCTTTAAAACCTTTCAGTTGTCATTCAGGTATTGATCAGCGGATATTATTGACCTTGCTAGAGCTTGAATTCAATAAAAATTTGAGGAAACGCTATATGAAATTAGGAACTGGTGTATCAAAAGTTTTCTGTGCGAATAGATGCAGATTTTTCAGGAAAATATCTTAGGGAGTTTGACAGGTGAAGGCTTTATGTCAGTTATTGAGCTGCCAATACCACAATGTTCCCTAGCAGATCATAGAAAATTGACAGCTAAAGTACTGTGCTAGCTACTGCTGTTTTCCAATAGACGCCTACGGCCCAAGTTTCCAACACACAATTTTCTTCACAAATTTAATATCACTGGGGAAGGGGAATTTCAGGACAAATTCGACATGATAAAGGTCACGTTATTTATATCCATAAAAGATGCCTCGGCTCCTCAAACAAGATGATTCCTTCCAAATAAAGAGTTTTGTTAAGATCATTTCTGATTGGCTGAAATTTAAGTTCGGATTCCTGATATCATATAAATAGTGTCAAATTTATATGGGATACGTCCCTCAAATCAACTTGGTTATTTGGGTTGCCGGTTTTCCATTCCGTAAATATGAAATATTCGGTTGGTTCTTGAAAAAAAGGTTGATAACGGAATTTGATTGATGAAAAAACGTTCTTTATGTCACCAGAACGAAAGTCAATTGTTGCGTTCCGATATTCCCAATTAGTACTGGCCAGTATCAGTAATTTCGAAACGCTTCGTACTGATAAGAAGAATTACCAAAGCAGTGCCAGTAAAATCGACTGTCAAAATTTACTGACAAGTACTGGCCAGGAATATCGGAACTCAACTATTGTTTAATGGTTTAATCATCCATAGCATAGAACCATGATGTAAAAAAACATCATGCATAGAAAAATCTTTATTTACTTTATGATCAATAGATCATAGAAGAGACAACGATCAACAATGAAAAAACTGCTGGGTATGGTCTATATGGATCATAAGGTAAATAAAGATTGTTCTATGCTATGGATATGTTACCATAAAACATTGATTGTCGTTCTGGTGCATAGACTTAATATGTTCCGTAATTAACCTTTTTTTCAGGAACCAACCGAATATTTCATATTTACAGAACGGAAAACCGGCAACCGAAATAACCAAGTTGATTTGCGGAACATATCCTTTATAAACTTCACACTGTTAACATGAAATCAGGAATACCAACTTAAATTTCAGCCAATCAGAGATGATCTTAACAAAACCATATATTTGGAAGGAATCATCTTGTTTGAGGAGCCAAGGCATCTTTCACGGATATAATATATTTATAAATAACGCGAACCTTATCATATCGAATTTGTCCTGAAATTCCCGTTCCCCAGTAGTAGTAAATTTGTGAAGAAAATTGTAGGTTGGCAACTTGGGCCGAATTCGTCTATTGGTAAACTATGCAGAACCAGAAGTATGACAAGAAAAAAAATCGCATTTTATCTTTTGTTACTTGAACACGTCGGAAGATCGTAAGAATTAAGGCATGGATGAATCTATATAGGTGAAAGGTCAGGATCCTGGTGCGAACCCATGATGAAGATATAGATATAAGTCTTATATGAGTCACTTGACGGAAATTTTCAACTCCAACATAAATCAAAGTGAAGTAATAACATAAAATCTGGCGATTTAGCATTCTTTCAATTCTTTGGAATGATCAGCCATGAAAATTATCATAGGGGTTAATTAAAATCACTAAAGTGATTCAGTGAATGAAGAAAACTGGAACTAGACAGGAATATTTTGTTATTCTGAATGATTTCTCTTTCTATAGTTCACAGTAAATTCCACGTTCTTTGATACTTTTGATGTATCGTTTGATCCACTGTGTCAATACCTGCAGACAACAACGCTTCAAGCGTGCATTAGGGACACATTCTCTCAATCGAACATACCATACCCAATTCAAAATAGACGAAGTCAATTTCAAGAAAATATCACCATATTTCGATACGTTACTTCGAACTCTTAGCGCCCTCTAAAACAAGGTGATCACAGCGTGGAGTGTCGACTGATTCCGTGTCAATGTCCAGTCTTTTCTCGCGATTTCATCGCCTCTATCAGTTTTTCTCGATCGCTAGTATTGCACGTGTCTAAGAGATTTCTTGTTACTCATAGAATCATAGCGATGCTGGCAAAGATTACCCTATACAAGGTCCTAGTTGCCAGCCGGCTGCTAGTCACTGAACAGGCAAATTGTTAGGTGGCTTAAACTCTGGAGGGGCTGACTGAAATTGAGAGATGGTTGTAGCAGGGTTGAAGCTAGATGTGTAACATTGTGGAAAGTATAGCTCAGGTTTGACAACAGCAGATGATATGAGTCCTCTTGGAACCATACCGTTGCTGCTGTGTTTCCTCTCGGCACTAGTCGAATCTCTCCTGGTTTTAGCCGAATGGGGATTCATATGGTTGTCGATGTGCTTTTTCACCTCTGGTTCAGTAGCAAACCTTCTTCTGCAATTAGGCATTGGGCAGCAGAACGGTCTATCCCCTTGGTGGGTTCTTGTGTGCTGATCCAAGATAGCCTTTTGCCGGAAGTCTTTACCGCACTGTCCACACTTGTAAGGCTTCTCACCTGTGTGTATTCGAAGGTGCTGGTTTAAGATAGTTCGTTGCCTGAAATTTCTTCCACAATACACACACCCATACGGTTTTTCATTGGTGTGTATCCTTAAGTGTTGCGTTAAGTGCGACTGTTGTCTAAACCTCTTTCCACATTCAGGGCAAGGGTATGGACGTGATTCTATATGTATACAACCGTGTTGCAGCAAGGTGGACTTCTGTTTGAACTCTTTTTGGCATATGGGACAACGGACGTAAAGGGGCATACCCGCAGACCTACCGTGCTGTATGATTTCGGGCATACCTTTGTTACCTTGTGCGTGTTTGATGTATTGTAAGGATGCGAAATTGTTGCTGGCTGAGAAGATCGGATGGTTAGTTCCCTTGGTATCTTTGAAATAGGCAGGATATTGTAAATTCGACGGTAGATTGCTGGGGGAGAAGCAGTTCGTCCTGTCGTTCTGCACGTCACCGTCTCCGTAAGTGGACGTTACTTCTTCTTTGCCCTCCTCTGGGAAGGGGACGTCTTGGGGCCATAGTGTTGGGTTGATGCCGTTCTTGAAGACCAAATGGGGACTGACATCTGTGGAAAGATTTTTGTTGTAGTTTGAAATTTGACGAACTTAATTAGCGATCTTGATTCATTGGAAATGGATTTTTTCAAATTAAGTTAACTCGCTATCGTTTCGCATGATTGAGAGAAATTTAACATTTTAGAAAATCACTATCAGAAAGGGTGAATAGAATTCAGATTTTTTTTTAATTTCAATTTTGAATTGAGATCCCTACATATGAAAATGAAATTAGTTACTCTATGCCCGATATTAAATAGAGATCTGATAAATGCTATATAAGTGCGTATAGTTGGCTGGACCATGATGTATTTTCAATTTAAACTCAACCGATTAATATGTCTACTAACTTCAGAACACACAATTACGATAGGAATCAGTTTATGAGGGTTATCATTTCTCCCGAAGTTTGTGATTTTCGAAAGGGAAGACTTATTTTCAGGCTAGATGTGAAGACTGAATACGTCTGTTGAGCTTGTTGAAGGACAGAAATCGCCCAACATTTTCGGAGTTACTAATTTTGAAATTAGAAGTATATTTCCTTTATCATAACGAAGTCAGAGTCAGAGACTGGATATGTTTGTAAAGTCAATTTGGATCTTCATTCTGAAGGTGGAACTCGTGGATGGGTGAAATCCGTCCAAAGATTCCGTATATACGTGAATCCACTCGAATTATTTGAAATCTATAGAATTTAATATGAGTGGACCTCATGCTAATTTTCTTTGAGATGATGTGTCTGGAAAATCTGAAAATAATATAGATTTATGAGGAAGTCATGCTACTTTGGCCAAGGTTGATAAGTGCCTGGGCGATCACTATAGCAATGAATTTGAACAAGCGCGTAAAATCTCCCTACTACATGGCATTCCTTCCCTAGATATTCTATGGAATCGATCAACTCATCACTTCTGAAAAAATCGATTTTGAAATTCGTCCTTGCTGGAGTTGATTTGAAGCTTCATTTCAAGGATAAACCTTTTGAATGCATTAAATACACCCAATAATTATCCCGAAATATTGCACAGAATTGTCCACTTGAATACAAAATCAAGTTACTAGGTTTAATCATGGAAAGACAACGATACGGAGATTAAAACCGAAATTTGACCTATTTTTCCCAATATGTCCACAATTGAAATCGGACCCAATTCCTGTGAAATATTGACTTCAAGATCTGTGCAAAATTTGATGGCAATCTGATAAAAAGTATCCAGGAAATTCAGGGAATTCTCGATTTTTTTCAGTAACCATACGATTCCAACGAAATTTTACGAGCAGATGTAGGTCGGTATTCCTTTAG
The DNA here is from genome assembly GCA_958510865.1 of Myrrha octodecimguttata. Taxonomy (NCBI): domain Eukaryota; kingdom Metazoa; phylum Arthropoda; class Insecta; order Coleoptera; family Coccinellidae; genus Myrrha; species Myrrha octodecimguttata. The sequence continues at coordinate 73,682,889 of OY294056.1, read as the reverse complement.
TCGCTAGCTCTTTCTACTCTCAAGTAATCGTGGCATAGGACTGACGGCCAGCCAAACGGACAGAATCGATTTTGACATTCAATTCGGGAAGAAAATCGAAAATAACAGACATTTGGACAAAACGATAGCAGGCTGTTCCCAAGAACATTCGCGCAAAATAGAAATATAAATTGTTTGGAGCTTTCAGTGTGACGGGAAAAACAATAAATTATCGACCTTTTTCATGAATATTCGAACCCTTTTTCAGGATTAAATTACCATATTTACCCAAAAACTCAGATATCCGATTTTCAAATACCGACATTCAAATTAACCTGTTAGAGAACATCAATTAAAGAAATCTTTTTTTTATAAGGTTCATTACCGTACCGGACGGAAGCTGCTTCTCTTGTCTGGACGGCCGGATTGTGAGTTTATAAAAATAACAGCAAGAATGTAATTTCCGCTGGAATAATTCTTTTAGTACAGCATATGTCATAGCAACTCGCTTTGCTTTATTTAGAAACACGAGATTCCTCTCGTTTGCGCTTGATTAATCTCGAAACACCTAGACATTGTCCTTTGATTCTTTCAAATGGCTTTCTTTTTATTCCTTTTTGAGTTATTCAGAATGAAATCGACGTGTCCGAGAGTTTTTCCAACACGCCCTCATTTATTCGATATCGAATTTATTCCATTTGGCTGTTACACTCTGTATAGCCATAGGCTTATGAAAAGGATATGTGTACTTTTCATTCAGTCATAGCGACAGAGTCATTATTTCTTGAAATATTTCAAGTTTAATTTGAATCTGCACAATTATTCCAATTGGAGTTCGAATTCTAATGATCCAAAACTGCAAAATAATTAAAACACATGAACATCAAAATGAATATGATTCGAAGGAAAATCAAAATTTTTCATCCACAAAAAAATACGGAAAGAGAACATTAGTTATCAACGTTTGTATCACTTATATTAAATTTAACGCAACTGGATCTCCAAGATTTGGAGATATTCGGAAGATAAATTTTTTTGAAGCCGAATTTTATTCGATCAAGGTTTATATCTATAATTATTCATAGAAGTTTATTGATCGAAACTTCCTTGAAGATTCCTTAAATCAGGAATAACTTTATTCAAACATCAATAAAATAATGATCATACATCTCATGAAGTCGAATTTAAAAGATAACTTGATAAACAGGAATGCCTCAGACTCGCTCATTAGAAAATTGAATCTACACCGAAATAAAAAATTGTGGGAAATAGTGAATGCTCATTAATATTCATATCAATCCGAACAGTTTAATTATTACGGTTCGACATCCTCTGTGAATGTCAACTCGCACCAACCAGAAGTACCTCAGTTGATTATTACGAGGGAATTTGAAATGTTTTAATGTCATCATTACGAAGATGTGAGACGATTAAGGACTTAATTGAATGTTAAAGACGTTCAAGTATCGGAAGAACATATATCCGCTAATAAAACATGAATGAACTACCTATTTATCGTTGAAAATCATCTGCATAGTAAAAGATTGCAATTAAAAGGGGTTAATCAAGAAACCGACGAATAATGATCTCATTTGTTCAAAAAACAAAAATGGGCCCATCTGTTCCTCTGCATAAAAAAATCGAAAAGAGTCAGAGGCTTTAGAGCGCTGGTTCAAATACGAAGCCAGAGTGCGGTCACCCATTCATGCATTCACCTTCTCATAAAGAAGTTTGTGTGCTATTGAAATCGTCATGAATTTTGCATGAACCTTCAAGCCATTCAAAACAGAGTACCAGATATCAGTAATATTCAGAAATATTGGAAAAATGAAATTGGTTCCACCTATAAAATCATCGGGTTTTGATATATTCATCAATTTAACCTTCATAATATCCAATCTCTTCTGAATTAAGTTGTTTTTGTGCAAAAAGATATTAGTTGTACAACTTTGCTTCCACCGTTTTCATATCGGGTGCGGTAGTAGTGTGAAGTTGTTAAAATAAATTGACTACAGAGGTCAATCATTCACTTTTGACATTGGCTAACATAACCCGTCAATAATATAGGCCGACTTCGGAGTTTATCATAATATTTTTATTTGTTTATAATGTCAAGTTACACGCCGAAATATCGAAGTGTTACTTTTTAGTTTTGATTCAAGAGAATCTGCTGATGAGGCATTTCGAATGCTTGCAAAGACTTGGTGATGGTGTAATGAGTGAAAGAACGTGTCGCGAGTGGTTTCAACGTTTCAAGAACGGTGATTTTACTGTTGAAGACCTGCACTGTGGAAGAGCAAAAGCTTTGGAAGTTCAGAGCTGGAAGAATTACTGAATGAAGACTTGTGCTAAACTCAACTGGAATACGCAGTATCCTTAGGACAATATTTTGAAACATAAATATTTATCTATTTTCTTTCGAATAGCCTTGAAATAAAAAAAATAATGGCGAGGCAAAGTAGTACACCTAATAATATGTTCCGAAAGAAAAATCAGTTAATAGAGAGATATTGCAGTGTCAAATTTGTGTGACTTTATTACAGCAAACGTTATTTTTGACATCTTAGCATGCGCAGATTCAGTTTCAGAATAACACGACGTTAATAACATTAGCGTTTAACGTTATTTATGAGAAAATCTAGAAAAGCACTTACGTGAAGTTCCCAGCTTTTACGCGCTTGTTCAATTGCGAAATGGTGACTTTGAAATTTCAGTGAAATTTTAGTGAAATATAAAAATTTTCAAAAAAAAAAAATTGTTTTTCGAATTTCATCTTTCAACCAAGTTTCATTTCGATCAGATAGATATTTTTCGAGTTATTGAGAAATCAAAATTTCAAATGGCTGTAGCTCAAAAACCATTTGGCAGATATGGCCCATTAACGAACTTAACCGAGATATTCAGGATCTTTACCTAACCTGAAAATTTCAAGACTCTAGGTCCTTTCTTTCGAGAGTTACAGCGCACACGGATGGCCGGCCGGACGAACGTAATCAATTTTGACCACGGATTCTTCATCAGTGAGTCCAACCTTGTCGTTAGAGACCAATTTCGACTCAAAATTCGAAAATTACAGACATCGTGACGAAATGATAACGCGCTGTTTCCTAGAACAAGCGCGTAAAAATCGCGAGCCGCAATTTACGCTACGCTATTCTATATCGGAAGGATTCGTTAAGCTTCGGGTCCTTCCGGCTCCGATCACTGTTATAGAAAAGCTGTTTGTCAATATGATTTTCGGTGTTAATTACACAACTTCCTGGTATTCAAATTTCTTAGAGCTACTACAGCAAATTTTTTTCATATATAGGTATTTGTTACTTTTTCACGAATTAAGAAATACTCTTGGAAGCAACATAAGGGGTTTGAAATTAGGAATAGTTTGAACCATGCCAGTTATATTGTGCAATATAACTGTACCACTTCTTCTGCAAAAGCACCAGCTGAAATTACCGCTTCCGATTCCTTTTTCATTTTGTCCAAAATCAAAAAAATTATACAGAAATGCAAATGAATCAACTTTAAGAATTAAAACGTGAGTTTGTAACACATAAATCTGACGTCTCACATAACCTAACCAAACAAAAAGCAATTTCAAGCGATGAACCAAAAGCTCCGGTTATAGTTACGGTTATCCACATTGATAGATAATCCTTTGCCTATATGTCAATGTGGATAACCGTAACTATAACCGGAGTTTTTGGTCTATCGCTTGAAATCGATTAAACTGATATATTTTGTCTATGCTGATAACTAGACATCGGACTATTTGGATTTGCATATTTGCATATGCGCATATAATTCGATATTCTAGACATTATAGGATATTTTGGTACTTTTTTGTCGAAAGTGCATATTTCAATAGTGGGACGTACTCCTGGTGCATATATCAACCGGAAAACGTTGAAGGGGTGCGGAGCTATAGATAGATTGGAAACCAGAAATCTTCTTTTGTTCAAATCCACGGAAAGTTAAGAAAAAATTATCGAACAGAAAGATGTCCTTACTAATTAACTGTCAGAAATGATCCATGACAAATTTAAAAAACACGAAGCTCGCAGCAATTAAGAAGATAGGAGTATATGTCAACGCCACAAGGAAAACCTTGCCTACAAAGATATCTTCAGAAATGGTGCAAAATTCTAGTTCCGTCTCTTTACGTTTATGGTTATAGAGGAATCGGCCTATAAGTTGATATTAACAGACAGACGTAACAAGTTTTCTTTAGTATACCTAAAAAACCTAGAAAAGCACTGACGTGATATCAGCAGCTTCTATGCGCTTGTTCACATTGCGAAATGGCGACTTGGAAATTTCAGTGAAAATTAAATAAAATATGAAAATTTAAAGAAAAATTAATTCAAATTTTTCCAAGGATAATTCTCCTCATTGGCACTATCAATGTTCCAAGTTTCATTTCAACCAGATGAATATTTTTCGAGTTATTGAAAAATCAAAATTTCAAATGGCTGTAACACAAAAATCATTTGGCAGATTTGGCCCATTAACGAACTCAACCGAGATATTTAGGATCAAAATCATCCATCCAATTCGACCACGGATTATTCATCTGTGTCCAACCTAGTAGTTTGAGACCGATTTCAGCTCAAAACTCGAAAATAACATCATATGAAAGTAAAGGTCCTTAAACTTCACAAAATGATTAAAAATCTTCACCCTGGAGAAATCTATGACAGTCGAAAATTACAGACATTGAGACGTAACGATAACGCGCTGTGCCATAGAACAAGCTCGTAAAAAATGTCCAATTTTGTATAGTCACAGAATTATAATTGATTGATGACTGAAAATTAATTGGAGACATAATGGAAATTGATATTTTTATAGTGCATATTAAACCCTTTTTAGTGCATATTTTGCCAGTTTGTTAATGCATATAATCCCATCAACTGATAACTAACGCAACGGTAACAAAAACGTGTAGCAATACGTCTACTTTTGGAACGACCGTTAAAACCAAAACGTAATATTTAGTGTTACCGTAATAACATAACGATTGCGCTATTCAAAAGTGGCAATATCTCTCTTTTGATACCATGATACTTCGGAGCGAGTACAAGTGCAAAAACATCAGAAACATCAAATATTAGTAAGCTTTTTATCCACAAGCATATTTCTTCGCAAACCACCCTTGACTATAAAAAAAACGATGATGATCGAACAATCCTTCTTGAAAAACATTTTAAGCAGTTTTGACTTTTTTAGAAATGTTTAAGGCTTATGCAAAATTTTTTTGGAGGACTTCATCACTGGTACAACTATTGTTCATCAGAGTAACGTGGTGAAAACCAATTTTGGGCTGCTTCACGTCGAATTGGAAATATTGTTATTTTTCTTGAATTCATATTGATATTGCTGATGTTTGAGTTTTTTGGTGGCGACATTAAATCAGTTTAAGGCCTGTTATAATGTTTTTTCGTGACAAGAATAGTACCAGGATTCTCTGTCTATTTACTTTATATATATAAGAGAAAAGTATCCAGTCTTTTCCATTTTCACTAAGAGAAATCATTAACGGAGCTGATCCAAAGGAATCATTGCCAAGAATCAAAATACAAAGTGTATGAGCTTCGAAATGATTCAATCGAATATTCTTGTTTTCAAAGAGTTCCCAGGGGGAGTGTATCGAATGGGGGTTTTTCCTTTAGACGAAAATGCAGTAGTTTTCATGAAAAACCTTTACAACATCACATTTCCAACTTATAATTTCAATATTATATTTTTAAAAAATTTTTTCCTAAAACGTCGAATTCAGCTTTCTCTGAAAGGAAAGGACGCCAAATGTGTTACTTTACCTAGGAAAACAGAGATAGCTATACTTCGATCTGGTTAGAGTAGAAGACAACGACCAAGAAATAGAAAAAGAAGAGCACAGAGTGTCATATTACTGACAAATCGCAAACGGAAATTGTTTGGTTATATTGACAAAGAACACGTGTATACCACAGAATTGGAATAAATATTTCATTATTCTATAGCAGAAAAAGCTTTTCTACTAAACACCGTTGTCACTTCGTGCATGCCTGCCAAATCCCAAACCCCAATTTTGAAATCTAATTTTGAATACTTTCTGAAGGTAATTTGGGAAAATGATGAATCAAATCCATAATAATTATGTTCAAATTTGCATTTGCAGTAATAACCCAAATTCAGGAAAAACCCCTATTAATAGATACTTTATTGGAGCACAAAAAAGGCATTATTGAAAACTGAGCTTTTGCATAATAGCAATCCAGAGTTCATTTTGCGTATTATCTGGAAGCATGCTGGAAACTTTATGGAACGTTTAATTATGAAACAGCTTCTGAAATAAAGCTAGATATATCATTCCGAAAAAGATGGTAGAATGCTACAAAATGGCTAAAAAATATCCTTGTATAGAAGAGTGGTCGCGATATTTATTAATGGTAAAAGAAGAAATGAGAAGAAAGAGATGCATTGACGTAAGACCAGAAGATTTGATTTGAATTAGAACAAAACTAGTGGAAAATGACTCCATATGGATGCTTATATTATGGCTCCTCAATTCAAATACCATAGGTTACCAGAAAACAACATTATGGAGATATGAAAGACGTTGAGTATACCAAGCTGGATTTTCTCTACATTATGTCAAATTTTGAAGAAGAAATATCAACAAGTGCACTAAGAAAGGACAGCAATATATCTCTCTTGATAAGGATATATCAATAGCTATACAGTATGTCATTTTGAAAATTACCACCACTTAAACCTTAGCTCTCGCGTAAAATCGGAAAAAATGCAAAAAGATGTATACCTCGTTCTTGAAGGGGCCCTTTTTATTGTTGGTTCCATGCAATTTTTAGCAACCATGTGAGCAAGATAGCAGCAACCCCTAAAATCTTAATTGGGGAGGGCAGTTGAGTGGCACTAGTTCCAAATTTAGTTGAATTTTCTTCACAAGAATTCTAAATACTTGGTCTTTTAACCTTGACTTGATTTCGATCGAAAAAAAGTCGAATAGTTACGACACCAAGAGTTGGAATGCATCATTAAAATGATGAATAATGTTTCACTAGGTTGAATGACAGCGTTTTCCAGAACATCAGCACGTGCGAGAGAAAACCAAAAATTCCAGATGCTATGATAAACATTTCTTCTACAAGATTATTGAATGTGCTGTATTCTCCAGTTGTTTTCTTTACTTCCTAAGAATAATAAATTGAGAAAGTACTAACGAAAATGGTCAACTGTAAAGCTTTTATGAAAAGGCAATCGAAATACTTTCGAAGCAGGGTGCCACTAAGGCCCCCCTTCCAACTTAAGATTTCAGGAGTTGCTGCCATGATGCCCACAGAGTTCACGCAGATTGATTGGAACCAACCGTAGAAAATGTCAGCCTACAGGCCAAAGTTTACCTCAATTTTGCATTGGGATCAAGCTATCAACGGCGGTCCCTTTTCAAATTTTCGATGAACATCAATCTGAAGGTGACGATGCTCTTGATATAGTAGAAAAGAAATATCAATTTTGGAGTAGATATCAAATACTTTTTAAACTTCCATATATGTTTGTTGAATTGAAATTGGAAGATTCATAAAGCTTCCAGACTGGATGAATCATCAGAAACTGTTTCTAGAAATACTGCAGATGGTATAATCAGCGTTTTGGTACTATTTTTGCCAGAAAATCATTCTATTTCTGCTATATTGCTTGGCCTTAGGGCACCGTTCAAAATGGGCCGATATGCGAGTCAACACATCAAAAAAGAGGATGAATAAAGGAGTGCAGGTGGCCAACTCTAACCGCCCGTGCGGCACAACATATCTATCATCACAGGGCTGCGAGAGTGACCTCCTTGAGGAGGGGCGCTCGCCTTGGTGTGTGCGGACGTGCTGATTGAGGATAGCCTTCTGCCGGAAGTGTTTCCCGCACTCCGGGCACTCATATGGCTTCTCACCGGAATGGATGCGCAGGTGCTGGTTCAGGATAGCCCTTTGCCGGAACGTTCTTTCGCAGTACACGCACGCGTACGGCTTCTCGTTCGCGTGTATCCTCAGATGCTGAGTCAAGTGACTTTGTTGTCGAAACCGCTTCCCACACTCAGGACAACCGTAAGGCCTACTATCGGTGTGTATACGTTCGTGCTGCAGCAACGTCGATTTCTGCTTGAAGTCTTTGCCGCAAGTTAAACATTTGAACAACCTCAGTTCCGCACTCATGTTCTTCTGAGGCTTCAGGTTGTGCTGTTGGTCTCCAACGTCTGGCAACGGAACAGACCTCAGATCCGGCATGTTCTGACTAAATTGATCTAGGTGATTGTTACCATCGCCACAGATGTTGCTTAACATAACTCCTGGTTGTTTCAGATAATGCAAGGCGGAAAAACTGCCAGCTCCTAGCATGTGAGCTGGTACAGGAGGTGGAGCAGCAGGTGGTGGTGGTCTCGTATACTGTTGGTAAGGCTGTGGCGTTTGATGATGGAGATCAGTTGGAAAGCATTGGGAGGCTGGTCTGGAATCCATCGCCAGGTTTGTCTGTTCGGCTGTGATTTCATCTTCTCTAGGTTCGGCCTGGGTTGCTGAGTAGGGTGAGGGGGCAGGTGAAGGTAAACTTTGGTCTCGTGTAGGAATTGCTTCAGCTTCTGCGCCCAAGGGTACCGGGGGACCGCAGATTTGTTGTGTGTTCTCGGGTACTGGAGTATTCTGTTGTTGGGGTTGTGGTTGTGCTGTTGGGTATGGTTCTTGAATACTCCACTGTCCTTGTGTGCGGTCCATTCCATCTTTGTATAATACGTAGGGTGCTGCTGTATCTGTAATGAAATAAACATTGTTAACGGTCTTGATTTAGCAAATATTGCATGTTTTTGAGTTTTCGTTCGAAATTATTCCGAGTGGAATGTTTTTTTAATGATATATGTATGAAGGATCCTGAACATCCATTTTCAGTATATGGGCATTTCAGAAAAAGTGTTTTGTTCGTCTGAAATGTTTAGCATTAAAGAATTTTGAATCAATCCCATTTTGTTAACATGAAGTAAAAAAACCAGCTGAAGTAGCAATTTTACGGCAATTTCTGAAAGGCACAGTATTCAGTGATCGATGATACTTTTGTTTGAGAGTTCATGATATATATCGTTAGTGGTCATAGCATAATCTTTCACCAATTTCAGTAGCCTATTTTATTACTCTGTAAACATACAAACACAGCTATAAAATTCCGAAAAAAAAGTGCAGCAAAAAAAATTCGAAATATAGACATTTGAAAAAGAGCGCCTTTTAATTAAAAACGAGTACAACTTTTGCGATATAGACAATAATGTGAAATACCGACCCCACCAGTGTTCGAGATGCCATTTTCAAGCGTACAGATTTTTTCCTAGTACGTAATTTTTTCATTTCTTTATTTTGAATTCACTATATGATAGGATTATCTCCACGAACCATTCCTTTGTTTGAAATCACACCTCATCGTGTTGTCGGATAAACCACACAAACCAGGTCTCTCCTAGTTGTGCTGTACAAACTGAAAATGGCAGATTCAGCTGCATGAAACGACAAAATGGAAAACTTCATTCACCTTCTCAACTAAAGTTTTAGATGCTCAAGGTTGAGGCTCCTGAGATAGCGCTCATGGAATCCAAAAGGTTTCAAGTATTTAGAATCCTTTGCGCATTTCGACGGAAGAGTCGTACTGATAATAATTGCCTAGACTGAAACTTCACTGAACAGATTTCTTGGGCAATGCTCGAATATTATATTCTCTAGTATTTTTTCATCGAAACAAGTTTCTCAATTTGAATGGCAACATGAGTTGAATAATTCCGGTGATTTGCTTGCATTATTTCATGACACATTGTACCTGTAATATATTCACAGACTGGAATGCTCGTGTGAAACTTTCTGAACCTCATGTCATCGAATTTTTGGAAAAAATCTTCTGTGAAATTCATTTCATATTCAAAAACATGAAGGGAAAAGAAGTAGAATTCAAGAATAAGATAAACTGTTGAATGATCGTGTTGTAGTTCAGAAATATGTGAAAATGCAGTCAGATATAAAGCTCGTTTAAATGATATTGAATCTCTGAGTCCCTATTCTTGAATCGGAGATGGGAGAAAATAGGCGTGTCGATGCTATTGTCAAGGAAACGCGGTGCATTTTTGATGGAATGATAGAGAACGTTCATACCATCACATTCAAGAATATGGTGCCTTGAGTGTATGCCATAGATCAGTGTTTCTCAATTTTTTGCGTGATGCGACCCAATGAACCAAATAAAATTAAACAAAGAAATCGCTCAAATTTGGCAAACGATTTAATTCTATGTACAGCAAATAAGGATCCATGATGGGAGAAATTGATTAATCAAAAACAAGCACAACTTTCGAATTAACATGAGTTTTATGATGTTAATTTTTTTTGTATTAACATATTAACATACAAACTCTTATGAGTATATCCTTCATAATTTTCTTACTAAATAAATCTCTTTTCTCTTACTAAATAAATCCACCTTTATAGTTTTTTTACTAAAGTTCTCTCTACCTCTGGAGACCCCCCCACGGAATTTTTGCGACCCCCAGGGGGTCGCGAGCCCCGCGAGGTTGAAAAACACTGTCATATGTAGATCATAGAATCATACAAAAACGTGAAAAAAATAAACTATTTCATAATAAGACCTACACTACACATGAACATATTGACTGATACGATTTGGAAATTAAGTCATCAAGGAGAGAATAGTATGATTCTGAAGAGCAGTATCATAGGTATCTATGAAGTTTTGATGGAAATTATTTTGCTCGCTAATCAGGTCGATTCTGTTTGCAAATAGCAATTTTGCTAGGAAAAAGATATTGCTATCATAACAAGATTGGAATTATTGGTATTCTGATCAACGATTTTGAGCAATATGGTCTGTCACTTTAACAAGAATCTTGCTATCAACATTGCTATTTAGCAACCTCAAAATAGTACTTGCTATGCTTCATAACAAGAAAGTTTAGAAAAGGAATCTCTCAGAGATACATTTGTTTCAGTATTATTTCTTCCAAGAATTCGAAAATATTGAATAGGGAAGAATGTGCTAACAGAAATGTGTTCAAGGTTTTCTAGAATATTTAATTTAAAGGATTCTTAGATTAAAACACCGGCATAGTAAGCAACAGCTGACCTGATTATTTTAATGATCTCAACAATAGCCATCCCTTTGAATTTCCAACAGAAAAGTTCATCGAATTTCGAATTATTATCGCCTGCATTTGATTTCTGAAAACCAAAATTCTATCGGTATCCAGGAAATAGGTCAATTTGACTTTAATTGGTTTTTCTGTTTCATAACATTTTCGAATAAGTCGATGTTTACATGAATAAAAAAAAGTATATGCTAATGGAAATGTGTTCAAGGTTCTCTAGAAAATTATTTAATTTCAAGGAAAATTGTCAGACTAAGATACAGGCATAGGCAACAGCTGAGATGATTATTCTAATCTTTGAAGTGCCAACGAAAAAATTTATCGAATTTCGAATTATTAACGCCTGAATAAAATTGCTGCATTCGATTTTTGATAACCAATATTTTATTGGTATCCAGGAAATTGGTTATTGGTCAATTTGACTCGTTTCGTGTCCTAACATTTTTTATGTTGATGTTTACACGAATAAAGAAAGCCGTAGATAGAGGTTATGTATGTGAAACCATAAAGAAAACTCACGAATTAGGGTTATTTTCACCTTCCTTGTAGTTCTAAAATCACAAAATACAGTGTTGTCAGCTCTAAAATCACCAATTATGGAAGTCTATGATAGCAATATTGTTATGACAAAATTCATAACAAACATTGCTATAACACTCGAAACAGAATACGTAACATCATGGCCATATTGCTATAAATTAGAAAGATAGCAATATGACTAGAATAGCAAGGTTCATAGCAATACGCAAACAGAATCGACCTGAATGAGAAACAGCAAGGGGTGGCGCTCTTCATGCTAACTTGTCAGATCCTTCCGAATCGGCATTGAAATCAGCTTCTCCCTAGTGGACCGAATTAGTTAACAACTTGAAATTTTTACCTAAAATAAACTGTAGAAGCACTTCGCGACAAATGCTATTTTTAGTCGAAAATGTGAGTTATCTCTCCTTTCGATGTATTTGAACTCTTCACGTATCCCCGGTCTGTTGAGACGAATGTGTGGACACCAGTCTCATGTTCAGTGAACTGAAAGTCCACAACTGATCGACATCGTTGCATGTTTTGCTCACTGAGCATTTTTATGTCAATCTTTTTATTATTTCTATGATTATTTTTTCGATTTCAATAGACGACTTCGGCCCAAGTTGCCAACCCACAATTCTCTTCACAAATTTACTATCACTAGGGAACGGGAAAGATGCTTCGGCTCTTCAAATAAGATAATTCCTTGCAAATATGGAGTTTTTGTTAAGATCATATCTGATTGGTTTAGAAGATACAAGAGAAAATTGCTGGAAATTTTTCATAAACAGGGTGAGGGGCTTGCTGAAATGCGTTCTCTGTTTTTCCCCAGTTGGTGCCACACTCCGTGTTCGAGCAAGAAAAAAATGTAAATGCTCATCTCAAAAGAATATATTTATATATCTGATTGGCTGGAAGGAGGTTTGGATTCCTGATTTCATGTTCATAGTGTCGAATTTATTTAGGATATGTACCGCAAATCAACTTGGTTATTTCGGGTACCGGTTTTTTCCATTCCGTAAATATGAAATATTCGGTTGGTTCTTGGAAAAAATGTAAATTACGGAAGTTGATTGATGAAAAAAAGTTCTTTCTGTCACCAGAACGACTGTCAATGTTCTATAGTAACATATCCATAGCATGGAAAAATCTTTATTTACTTTATGACCCATAGAACATAGAAGAGACGAAATCAGCAATGGAAAAATTACTTGGTATGGTCTATGGATCATAAGATAAAAAGATTGTTCTTTGCTATGGATATGTTACCATAAAACATTGATTGTAGTTCTGGTGCATAGACTTAATATGTCTATGTTCTGGTGAAAGAAAGATTGCTTTTTCATCAATCAAATTCCGTAATTAACCTTTTTTTTCAGAAACCAACCGAATACTTCATATTTACAGAACGTAAAACCGGTAACCGAAATATCCAAGTTGATTTGCGGAACCTATCCTATATAAATTTGACACTATTAACATGAAATCAGGAATCCCAACTTAAATTTCAGCCAATCAGAGATGATCTTAACAAAACCCTATATTTGGAAGGAATTGTCTTGTTTGAAGAGCCGAGGCATCTTTTACGGATATTTATAAATAACGCGACCATATCATGTCGAATTTGTCCTGAAATTTCCGTTCCCCAGGGATAGTAAATTTGTGAAGAAAATTGGGGTTGGCAACTTGGGCCGAAGTCGTCTATTATATTTTTCGAAACATTCTGAAGATACACCTATACTCAATTCACTTACACAAAGTCAGTCGGTAGGCCCTGGAAGTTTGACACATTGTACCCTGTAGAACTCTGTAGAATTGGAAAATGTAAGGTTATAGAGATTTTTCTGTCAAATAACTACGCAGAGTTGTAAGGTCGTTGTTATAACCTATAAGTCTAAACTGAACCAGTCATGTATAAAAATATGTGAGAATTGAGAACATTTAGACGGATTATTTCGGCTTAGCTCAGTTCTAGTCACGAAAACTTGAACTATTTCAAACCTTACTGACTAACTCTATGAAACTAAATAGAGTAAAACCTACACCGTTGAACATCTGACGACGATCACGTGATATTCGTCGGCCAATAATGAAGAATCTCCGATTACCCAATACCAGAATCTCCCTCGCACAAAAGGTAGCTTTAAAAAATTCATTATCGAGCAAAGAAAAAGCAAAAGGTTACAAAAGCGTTGCGCACGTTCAAAAAAAGATTGGTTCCGCCCGGGATCGAACCGGGGACCTTCTGCGTGTGAAGCAGACGTGATAACCACTACACTACGGAACCTCTTAGGAAATGTGGAATTATTCTACGTATTGTTGTTAATGTGAATCCTGAATTGCTTCAAACCGAGTAGAAATATAAGAATTACACCTTTTGAAAAAGGCATTTGAACAAAATACAAAACACGCTTACAGAGGATTAATACCCATATTTGATCTCGAAATAGCAGTCTTATATTTTGAAAGAAAAAATGCATAACAGGTGATGAAATATTGAAGAAATCGGCTTTTTGGGTATTCCAGCAGAAGAAACTCCTTGAAATACAAATAAAAGAGTGATACTTCATTCACGTTTGAAGTTGTAGCATTACCCATGATGTAAAAAACCTGGTGTGCTCATCTGAAAAATGAGTGACGTCAGTAAGATTAAAATACGAAGAGTTGTATATTCTGTGCGTTGAATTTGCATGTTAATTCAAAGCACAGAATATACAACTCTTTGTATTTTCTGCTAGCTGACGTTACTCATTTTTCAGATGAGCACACCTTGTTTTTTACATCATGGCATTACCCATGGTGTGCTCATCTGTGATCGATTTACCAATGGTGGCGTCACTTTTTTCATTCAAATTCAAAGCACAGAATATAAATTTCTCTATATTTAATCTTGCTGACGTCACTCCTTTTTCAGATGAGCCCACCATGTTTTTTACATGATGGTATTACATATAATGTTAATACAGATATATAGTATTCCCTATTGAGAATGATGGAACTCATCTCGAAATTGATTGTATACAAATGAGAATTAATTATATTTTAAGTAGGTACAAAAAATTCAGGACATAATTTAGCACACTAATTTTTTTTTACTGATGGGCTAAAACTTTGATGATGAACTCAGGTACTGAACTGATCGCTATGCCGATAGGTAAACCAGCTCATCCACCATTTTTTTAGTCTCCATAATTTCTATTCTTCTCTTATTCTTTCTTCAAGTGCAGTCGAATTCTTCTTCTGGATGATCCAGCACAACGTACGGACGAACGAGACCGACGAGGTTGAAAAAATGTTTTTTTGGCACGGATAATGCGTAATTCACTCCACTAACTCGCCAAAAAATTTCGTTTTTTTGTGTTCATTTTGCGATTAGAATTTCGGCAATTCATTTGAGTGAGTGTTTTGTTACTATCAAAAAATAGCTGGTATTTCTATAATTCATCCCTTTATATGTGAGTTCAATTCAATATTTCCCCTCAGGCTTGATATCCCTATTCCTATTCTCAGCAGTCTAACGGAAAGATATGCAGTTCAAACGAGTCTACTTTTGAAGGGTATTGACGAAATCATTAAAATCAAAATTTCTCTGTTATACCTCTACATATTATCTATCGATATACCTTTGATTTAAAATATTTAATTTTTGAAGTTATGAAGATATGTGTTTTTTACCACATTTCATTTGTCAAGGAAAGAAGAAAATGTAGAACTTGTGGCGGTATTTTTGCGCGCATGTTCTAGGGGAACAGCGTGCTATCGTTTTGATCAAATGTCTGTAATTTTGGATGATTGAGCCGAAAATGGTCTCAATCGACTAGGTTGGACTCACTGATGACGAATCCGGTGTCAAAATCGATTCTGTCCGGCCGGCCGGACACGATAACTGTCGAACGAAGTGAGCTAGCGACTTGAAACTTTCAGGGTAGGTCGCGCATTGGAATGCCGCGGTTAAGTTCGTTAATGGGCCAAATCGATCGAATAGTTTCGGAGTTATAGGCATTTGAAGTTTTGAAGTTATTTATTTTTTATTTCAGAAACTACCTGAGCGATTGGATTCAAACTTGGCAGTTAGGTGAAGTACAACGACGCGCAACTTTGAGCTAAAGTTCGTCAGGATTATATTATCGGTAATTTTAAAAAAAAATTTTTTTCGAAATTTTTTTCCAAAAAAATTTTTTTTTCGGAAACCATTCATCATATCCAAGAAAAATTATACTCACGCTTTGACCATCTAATTTCACAGCAATGTACCAAATTTCAGTTCGATACGATCATAAGTTTTGGAGATATCGGGAAAAAATATGTCAAATTTCGAGGTTTTCTTCTCGATATCGTTGATTTTTTCGGTATAACTCGAGAAATACAGATTCAGTCCTGATTAAACTTCACAGCTAGTTTTAAGACGCTGAAAGACAACTTTATGCAAAATTTCGTGATAATCGTGTTATTAGAACAATTTGAAAAAAAAAATTTCTATGATTTTCTCATCATATCATCCTCATTAAATTCTGTATGAAACTTCGAACTGTTATTTTCGATGAAGTACTGGATTTCAATTCGATCTGATCTCTATTTTTGGAAATATTGGAAAAATAAAATTTTGATTGGGTATATCTACGGAATCATTGGGTGGATTTTACCCATTCACGAATTCAGCCTTCGTAATTAAGGTCCAAACCTTCTCTACAAATATCGAGTTTCTAAGTTGTTTCTTTCGGAAGTTATTGTGTTTACGCAGTCGGCCGTTAGGCTGACCGTTTTCTATGCACATTTTAAGAAGCTTCCCCATGGGTCTATATCTGCTGAATTCCGTTGTAGTGAAGAGTACGTGAAAACACGTGGTAAGATTTTGACATATAATTTAGAATAAAATGCTACTTATGATCCCAAATCGCATTTTATGATGTTACCGTTTTCTCAAGTTTTCAATTCAATCATTGTAGTCCAGTTGATGTGATAATTTGTCATTGAAGACGTTGTACGTTGAAGACAATATGAGATATCGATATCGAAAGATATTATGTATGTAAATGCAGAGAAATCTGTATTTTTCAATGATTTTAACGGACAGAAATAAGACCGACTAGTTGAAATAATCATTGAATAACTGTTTGGTCAAAGAAGAAAACATTGATGTCCATTTTCCCACATGATCCGACTTGACCAGTTATTCATCCATTCGTTAATTCACTAGTACTTGGATCAATTATTCCATAATATTCAACATTCCATAACCTTCACAACTAGTTTTTGCATGTTCTAATATTTCTGATTGCAAGACCCTAGGCAGTTCAATCATTACGGTTAATCATGTCATGTTGGCAATTGATGTAGCGGATGAAGGATTTTTTAGTTTCTGGAAATGAGGGTGTTAGTTTATAAGTGCGAATGATTTTAATTATACATGTGTAGAATATATTGTGCGGACATATTCTGGTTCACAAAGTGGTTCGAATGATATCAAAAATTCTAGACGTGAAGTATGCAGCTTTCACGCGCAATTTTGAATTTATTTTCCAAATTGTTTCTAATGAGCATGTGCCAACGAGTTTTCAAGGTTCCTTGTGTTCGGGTCAGTATTTCTTGAGCTTTTCCCGAAATAACAAGGATACCGAGAAAAAAAAAATTTTACCTACATATGTTTATCCTAATATCTCTTGAAATGAGAATCAGATCCAACTAAAATTCGCTGCACTGTCATGAAATATTGACTCAAATGTCCAAGCAAAATGTCATTGGAATCTGAGGAATGTTTTCCGTAAAATCACTTTTTTCGAAAAAAGTTCAAGAAATTTAGGAAAAACTTTCTCTCGTCATGCAGTATCTGGATATAAAGTAAATTTCGAGAGCGAAAAGCTCACTTTTTGCGAGGGCCTTAAACAAAACTTTTTTAATGATTTGTAATAACTGTGAAAATTGGTATACAACTCAAAATTCAACGTGGAGTACGAATATACCAAAATATACATCACTTCACATAGTAAAATCTGAAGATTTAACCAACATGTAGTATCAATGTCCAAAATTTCAATCAGATATCCTAAAGAATGCAAATCTATTATGGGGGTGAAACAGATTCGTGTGAGACCCTGTATATTAATAGGGATAAAGTAGCTTCACATTCTTCGCAAATATACATTGAGTCATATTTCGAAAATATAATAGTTTTGATAATTTTTCACGCAGGTTCATTCATTATTTTATTTTTATTTCTTGGAAAGTCCATCAGACTCTCAAAACAATTGAAAAGCTACTGGGTATATGTTCGTCTTATTTCGAATACTTGAAACTCCGAAATATTTTAGAAAAGCCATCCAGTGCGTGATCAACCTGAATTTATTGGCGTGAATATATATTCTGTAGAAACTTTTCAATGAATACTACAGCATACTACAACAGAGAACTGTTTCTGAAAAACTATCTTATCATAAATGAATGGCAATTCCACATAAAAAAAAACATCGCATGGCCGGGAATAAAATGCCTGTTTAAAATATGGATTTTAATCCTACGTGTCGAAACTCGAAAAAATCAAAAACTAAACATCTGTATTTCTTTGTTGGACTTGGATAACCTGCCTCAGCAATCACTCAATGGCATATTTGGCACAGTGTGCAGAATGGCGAATGCGCTGGTTCCAATTTCTCGGTGAATATTGAAAACCATTGAATTTCTACTCATATATTTTACCCAAGCACACTTACTTGGAATGTTTGTATTATTATTCATGAACATGCGGTATATCAATAATCTAAATACTTTCCCTAAGGTCAGTAAAATAGACTTTCGGTGTGAATTTTACATTTAATTCGATTATTAACGTGCCACAGTAGTAATTGTATTTTTTTTTCTTACAGAGAAACTGATGTATTGATTATCATTTGTATCACCCCTAAGAATTAGAAGTTTGTCTTTTATACAGGGTGTTCCTGAGTGACATGTACGAACGAAGATATAATACTCTGCTGAACATGGTCAATGTTTTTTCTCATCGTTTTGCATTCTACCATTTCTTGAGCTGAAATTCAACGGATACGACATATTTCAAGGTGAAATGTGTGCCAAAAAAGTGTGTACCAAAAAAGATGACAGGATTATATTTTGAGTATTTTCGGAGAAATAATGATACCGCGCTAAAACCCTTGAAGTCTGACCTATTTTTCCCAATATCTCTAAAAATTATAATCAAACTAAAATTTGGTATCACTTCGATGAACTATCATATGAAATATCAAGTTCATGGTTTGAGCAACCTTTTTTCAAATATGGTGAATAACTTCCGAAAAAAAGTTAGTCGAAAACAAATTCTGAATAAATTTCTATTCTCATTAACTGACAGTACAATCTCAACAAAATTCCGTGAAAAGTTGCGCGTCATTATGTTTCAATTAACTGCGGAGTTTCAATCTTATCACCCAAGTAGTTCCTGAAATATCAAGGAAATAACCTAAAACCTAAAAATGGCTACCGTGAGGTCGATTTCGCCCATTAACGAACCTACTGAAGACTGCCGTGAAGGCAGCAGCTTATGCGCGCATGTTCAATGTAGATGACCGTTTCGGACACGAATTTGAACATGCGCGCAAAAGTTGCTTCCTTCACGGCAGTGCTTTGCTAGATTTTTTTTCCGATGAATTACTGTATTTCAATTTAATCGAATCTGTATTTTTGGAAATATTGGAAGAATAAAATTATCTACGGAATCATTGGGCGGATTTCACTCATTCAAGAGTTCGACCTTCGTAATTAAGCCCCAAACCTACTCTAAAATTAGGCCGACCCTGAACACAATAAATTCCGGAAGGTACGACTAAGAAACTCGATATTTGTAGTGATGGTTCGGACCTTAATCACGAAGGCCGAATTCGTGAATGGGTAAAATCCGCCCAATGATTCCGCAGATATACCCATTCAAACTCTCAATTTTCCAATATTTCCAAAAATACAGATTATATCGAATTGAAATCCAGTACTTTATCGAAAAATGACAGTTTGAAGGTTTATATAGAATTTAATGAGGATAATATGATGAAAAGATCACAGAATATTGAATATTTGAAAAAAAAATCACGAAATTTTGTTTCAAATCGTTCTAATGACACGATCATCACGAAATTTTGCACAATTTAATCCTTCAGCATCTTTGAACAAGCTGCGAAGTTGAATCAGTATTTCTTGAGTTATACCGAAAAAAACAACGACATCGAGAAGAAAACCACGAAATTTTACATATTTTTTTCCAAAATCTCCAAAACTAATAGCCGTATCGAACTGAAATTTGGTACACAGCTGTGAAATATAGAGGTTAAGGTATAACTGAAATTGTTATCGAATATTAACAATGGTTCCAGAAAAAAAAATTTTTTTGGAATAATTTGAAAAAAAAAAAGAAATTTTGTGAGTCGTTATGCTCCAACTAACTGACAGGTTTCAATTTAGTCGCTCCAGTAAGTTTCTGAAATATGAAGAAAATAACCTCAAAATTTCAAATTGCTATAACTCCAAAACTATTCGGCCGATTTGGCCCTTTAACGAACTTAACCGCGGTATTCGGATGTGCGAACTACCTTTCAAGTTTCAAGTCGCTAACTGGCTCCGTTAGACAGTTATCGTGTCCACGGCCGGCCGGACAGAATCGATTTTGACACCGGATTCGTCATCAGTGAGTCCAACCAAGAAGTTTAAGACCATTTTCGGCTCAAACATCGAAAATTACAGACATTTGGACAAAATGATAGCACGCTGTTCCCCTAGAACATGCGCGCAAAAAGATAGCACGCTCTTTCCTAGAATATAAGCGCAAAAATTGGTAAATTCTCCGAAAATTTTTCTGGATGGAATCCATAAATTATATTTAATTTTCTTCAAGAATGTGTCTTGCGAGAGTCCATTAATTAACCTCATTTAAGGAACCAAATTCATTCTCGACTTTTTCATCAACGAATATCTACGAAATAATGAGCAATTCACTCGGAGATGCTCCCGAATCACTCCATAAAATCTTCAATACATGCCGATACATCATGACCAGACCGTATTCCAGTAGTATCGAAGGTATCGGTTTTTGCCCGCAGCTTTCTAGTTCACTGAATAATTCTCTTGTCCTTCATAAAACCGGATTGAAGGTTGAATGGAACAGAGTATTCTATCGACCCCTCGCGCCTATGCATTTCACTCTGAACCCCCCAATAATTGATCCAATTTCAGATTTTTAACATCGCGGATTACGCGGCTAATTCCGCTGGAAAAAGTGGCTCTAATGGCAGAAGAACGAGAAAGAATTGACCCCCCTCCCCAACTCCATTTTGAAATTCCGACGGGGGTGGGGTTATTCTGCATATGGCAACACCGCAGCACCTATTCCTAAGTCCAAGGACTTATGGTTGGCAGAATTTCGTATCGTGAGCGTCCTGAATTGGCACTCAATGTCTGGGGTGATATTTACAGTCCATTTGAGAGATGCATTGCTCTGAGGAATTCATGGAGACGTTCCTATGCATCTGGTTGGGCTATTTTTTTACAGTTTTCATGATCTAGGATTTTATTTTTGACACTTGAAAAATCGGATTAAGACCTGATAGTTTCTTGTTTTTTTACAGGCTGAAGCGCAATTTATTACAAAATTTTGTTGGTATGGGATTAGTAAATTTATTGAATATTTCTCAGGGAATTATTCTTGAAAAAAATATTTTTTCGAAAACTTTCCACCAGATTCCGCAGAAATCTTGCACAGACCTCAAACTCTCCATTTCTCAACAGTTTATCAAATTACAGATCAACCCGGATTCAGCTCTCGGAGATATCAGGAAAATATGTGTCAAATGTTTTCCGGGGCATCGTTATTGTTTTTTCCAGAAGAACTCAAAAAATACTGATTTAATCCTGATAAAGCTTGAAAGCTAGTTGAAAAATGCTGATGTTCAACTTTCTGCGAAATTTCGTGGCTATAGTGTTGTCAGAACATTTGGAAAAAAATTTTTTCTAGGAATATCCAATAGGAAAAGATTACCGCTTTGGCAACGAATTGGAACATGCGCACAAATGCTGCTGACTGCATGCCAGTGCTTTTCCAGAATTTTGTTAACGTTATTGGTTCATGGAGTTCAAGAAATTTGGATCCAACAGGATTTTGTCTGAAGAAGGAGTTATTTGTTATTTTGTTCAATTTGTTTCATTTATTCTTCATTGAACAAGCAAATTTTATTATTTTCGTGGAATTCAAGAAGAACTCGTTATTTCAGTGGAAAATATTTGCACTGTTGTGACTCATGGTAACATTTTTATGTTTATTTTAATTTTTTGTTTTTCACTTCGAAGCTCACCATCGAAATCCATTTTTTACCTTCTCCCAAGGGTTCATCTAGTCTAGAATGAGTCGAAGACAACTACTGGCTAACCAAATTTTTTTTTTGTAAATTATAATTTTTTCACAATAAACCTGACTAATAGTATTATTCTTTTTCAGAATTCCATCGAAGTGGAACGGCTCACCTATTTTGAAAACTAAAACTAAGTACCTACTTGCAAAAGTGAAAAAACCATAATTTAATCTTTAACTGAGGAAACATGAATTCACAGTATCAATTTATGATTGGCTTATACATTTTACTGAAACCAAGCGTTAACAATCAGCATTCAACAACTATACGTATTAAGGAGGCATTTATAAACATCATTTCATTTGTACTGTGTTCTGCTCGACTAAGTCCTGTCATTATAATCATATCCTGAGGTAGGATTTTGAAGGAACATGTCACAGATTCCTATTTTCGATTATTTCACGCTCTTCTTGAATCGGTTAATGTCAATGTCATGAAATGATATGCCATGTGCACATGCGCCCATGATGTAAAAACGTAGTGTGCTCATCTTCAAAAAAAGTGACGCTAGCAAGATTAAAATACAAGGAATCTATATTCTATGCTCTGAATTTGCATGCAGTTTCATACGTCATTATTTGTAAACACAATCACAGAAAAGCAGATGAGCACACCATGTTTTACTTACATCATGCATGCGCCGAATTCAAAATTGTCAATGAAAAGTTGGCAAACTCTATAGTTCTCAATTTTTTATTTGAATGACAGATATATGAACTCCCTAAGAAATTTTTTTATAATCAACTTTCTAAACTCTTAGTTGTTGATTCAATTCTTAGTTTAGTTGAGTTTATGAATCCACCATTACCTCAAATCTTCGAATGTGGCAATATTCCTAACTATGTCAAATTGATTGAGTGAAGAATACTCACAGTTGAAATTTGTAACCTTCATGTAAGCTATTAAGAATTGAATCACCCGATTCATTCGAATTTGAAAAAATCATCCTTCACAAAAAAAAATAGAATGATTTACGCTACGACATACCTTTCATTGAAAGTTTGAGTACGCGACTTTGAGTTAAACGAAAAATTTTCCGGAATTTTCTAGCAGATTTCTGTATAATATTTGGATATCAAATCTATTTGGTCTGAATTCTCAGAAAAATAGAGCAGTGGACATTTCAATGGTTTCCATAGTTGAATAGTGGGAAGCAAATAACAAATTATTCCTAATATTGCATATAATTCATTTTGTGTATTTCGCTAAATCATTTCCCCAAATGAATACTTTCTGAAATCTAACAATGAAAATATTTTGAAACTTTCCCACGGAAATCTTCACAACAGGACCTTCCAAGTTTTGAGGAAAATCAATTTAATTTCAGGTTCGAAATTGGTGATTGAGTTTCAACCGGACATTCCTGAATAAATTCACATCAAGCAGGAAATATAGGTATCTTTTGTTGAGTCCAATCTCACTACTGCGAAGTTTTCAGGTCACTTGAGAGATATTCGAAGCTGAAGTATACTAAGGATTTGAAGAAGATATTTTCAAAAAAGAGTGAATGAACTGTTAAAATTTTTAAACATTTGATTCCTTTTGAGTGCTTTTTGTTGGTAA
This sequence comes from Myrrha octodecimguttata, assembly GCA_958510865.1. NCBI lineage: Eukaryota > Metazoa > Arthropoda > Insecta > Coleoptera > Coccinellidae > Myrrha > Myrrha octodecimguttata. Next base: position 73,659,264 of record OY294056.1, on the reverse strand, counting down.
AAGTTTGTAATTAATCATGACCAGAATTAGAATTAGAAGAATATTCATGTATTATCTGCACATTCGGATGTTGAACTCGTTTGACCAAACCATAATCAGTTATTCATCACATTATTCATCTTAATTATAATCACAAGCATAGCATAGTCATGAGGTGGTGATGCTTATCTCTTATGCTTATGACTCTGATGCAAAAATGCTCCATTGGAATACTCAGATTTGAGGTTGTTATAAGGCTTAGGACTAAGGCTATGCTTGTGACAGACTGAGACTTTGACTATGATGCATAAATAGGGCTTAATTTTATTAATATACAGGGTGTTTTAGAATTGATGCGAAAGATTTCAAAGGGTGATTCTTTGGTAGAAATTTAGGGGGGTCTTTCATATAACTTTTTGTTCTACACCCTTTCCCCCCAAGTTACAGCCCTTTGAATTCAGGTAAAAAAATGTTTTTATTTAATATATCCACTTTGGAAAGATTTGGAAGAATGAAAATTGGCAGATAACTGATGCTAATAAAATGAAAGTTTTTGAGTGTTCTTGTCACCCTGAAATGTAATCACAAGGGGCTGAAAAAACAACCCGTATAATACTTTGCATCAGAACTTTTTAATGCGCCTATATTTTGCTATTTAAAAAATTGTTTTGAAAAGAAAGAAACAATCTGCAATTTTCATGTCTCGACTTTTTATCATAAAGGTGTCAGTTTGATCACAATAAAATAAAATACTGCTCAGACTCTTTTCTCATAAATTCAGAGTTTATCATTTATTAAAAAAAAAAGTGAGCTTTCATCAAATGAAGTCATATGACAAATAGTTTGATTGTCTTGTTTTTCTCTCATATCTAAATAAAAACAACTTTTTACCTAACTTTAAAGGGCTGTAACTTGGACGGGAAAGGGAGTAGAACAAAAAGTTATATGAAAGACCCCCCTTAATCACCCATTGAATTCATTCGCATCAATTCAGAAACACCCTGTATAGTAATATGATACGTTTTATATCTACATAATCTCATCAAAATTGTTACTTTTCTTTCAATGCTTTCTTTTCAGGATGGATTCAATATCATTCAACAAACTTCTTTGGCATTTCTAATCCTATGTTCAAGAGCCCATTTATTGTAAACTATTACGAGTATTCTTATATCTTTTCACATTCTCCTCAACTCAATCCTATCCAAAAAAATTCAAATCCACGAATATATATCAAATATCTATCAGTAAACAAATTTGCACACACTGTACATTCTTCATTTTTCAAAAAAGACTAAATATAAATCATAGGACATTGTGGTGCATAACCAGAATGCTTGTAGTTAATGAGTAGACTGAATAATCAATTCTATTTGCTCAGAAGATTCGGATAGACACTCTATTTTCGTATGGAGTTTCAATGATTCCTTATATGGTCCGAAAATCTTTTGTAGGGCTGTAATTTCCTCAAATGATGTTATTCAATATATTCCCAAATCCAGTCTACTCATTTCGAGGTCAAATCTCCATAAGAGAACGGTGGATTTGATGGAATCGAAATTGGTAGAATGCATATATGTATGCATATTTCGTATTAACATAATTTCAGCGCCAAAATTTTGTTACGGAATTTGTGACCAAGGGATATGGAACTTCACGATTTTATAATCTGGTGCAATATACTTAGGATCAACCAATGCATAACTACAATCATAAGCAAAAGATGAAATTTAACCTGGGGTGGTATGTATGCATCATCTTCAAAGTATGAACAGATAATCACCACGTTATGACTGTAACCATGATTATGCTTATGATGCATACATTGAAGCAAAACGTGTTGGAATTCAATGAAATATTTCAAGAATTAGTTCTGTATCATTCCCATTTGGAGCAGCCTAAATGCATTGTTCGACATGATAAATTAAAATAAATGAAATCCAACGACATGATCCAGATATTCGGAGAATAACACTTCACATTTAGAGTCGCGAAATCTTATAAATAATTCGGAATGCCCTGCATCCCACCAAATTCAAATGGCTGCATTTCATTGTTGCGAATACCAATTATTTGCAGGATCCAGAATTTCTTCAGCAACTGAGTTGAACAAACGAATAACATCCGTCAGATTCACAACGATCGATTTATGGCGCTGGTCAGTAGGTTGCCGAAAAACATAAGAGCCAAAATATCAAAACCCTAACCTCGGCAAAGGAAAACGCAAGACGCTCTGTATTCCCGAGTGCGTCGACTGTACACCGATTGTGCGTAAGAGAGCGTCGCGGCGTCCCGCTCTTACCTTGAGAGATGCAGTACATAATTTGGCGAGGCACCTTGAGGCCGGCGGCCAGACAAGCGGCGAAGGAAGCAGAGAAGTTGATGGCCATGGCGACGACGTCCAGACATCAATTACTCACTGGACAATAATAACACTTTAATATGCACATGGCACTGTTTACATCGCGCGTTGCACTAATGCACTCGTATTCAGCATCTTCGAGCGGCCGTGGACACTACGACGATTTCGTGGTGCATACAATTTCGCCTAAGAGGTACCAAAGTGGCGGGGATGCCAGCCAGAGCAGCGACGGCAGCCGACGACCTCATGGTGCTGTGATCTTGCGAGATGAGTTAGCGCTGTTGCCGCCGCATTCGTTCGTCTGGTGCACTCGCCCCCGCCCCCCTCCGCCGCGCGGTGCACGTGCATCGCGCCGGCTTGCTGCACCCGAATCAATATCACACATTATCACAAAAAACTGACCCGACTTGAAGCGGGCTTTGCACCTTGCAACCGGGACGCCATAGACAGTCTACGGCGACGCTCTTTTCTTCCACTTCTGCGGGCGTCGAAATCGAATGACTCATTTCAATTATCTTTTTTTATTCCTGGAAGGTTTGATCGGTAACGGCAACTTTTTAGGTGGATGTTTTTATTTCATATTTTTTTATTATGCAAAATTTTCATTTGCATAATTTTAATTTTAAATTATTATTGTCTTCCTTGAATGAGTGGGGAAATCTGTAGACATCTAGTAGAGTATCACCCTCGACATGAGAGGTCTTCTTAATAAACTGAGTTTTTGAAAATTAGCAGTTTCTGCTAGTCATCTTAGCATGAAGAGTTAGCAGATTTAAATTTTTCATACGGAATAGTGTTTTCTTGCAGTTCTGATGGCGTCGCAATGGTGGCATCCAAAACTGGATGACTCTTACTTCACAAATAATGGCAAAATTTCGGATGTTCATTTTCTTTCATATTTTTAATTATTCAGGATTTTAATTTGCATAATTTCACATATCGCCTTCTACGAATGAGTAGGGAAACCTATGTATCCCTAGACCTAGAGAATTATTCTCCAGATGAAGATTCTTTTCAGTATTCTGATTGAAGGAAATTTTCGTAATGAAATTAATTCAATCTCTTTATTTTACAACTCACCACTAGATGTTCCACATGATTCTCTGAAATTCGAAGTAGATTCTCATCCATATTTCTTGACCTCATTCAACTAGACGCGGACTTAGCACCTTCAATTACGAAATTGGAAGACTCATTTAAACATCTTTTTTTGGCATTCGTACATTTTTGATTCGAGTAACTGCAACTTTTTGAGTGTCGTTATTCTCTCATATTTTTTATTATGCATTTATCATTCTTGGGATAAGGATCCTATTTAATATTCTGATTTGAGGGAAATTTCCTTATGAAAATTTCCAATTGATTCAGAGTTAGTGTTATACAACTATCTTAAAAACAACCTGATAGGTTTCAATTTCAATTTGCTGAAGTTTTAAGAAATTAAAAAAACTGACCCGATTTGAAGCAGGCTTTGCACCTTTTAACCGGGAAGCAAGAGACAGTCTACGGCAACGCTCTTTTCTTCCCTTTTTGCTGGCGTCAAAATCGTGGCTCACGAGATTGAATGCCTCATTTTAATTATCTTTTTTATACCTGGAAGATTTGATCTGAAACTTCAACTTCTTAGACAGATGTTTTTCTTTCATATTTTTTCCACTATGCAGAATTTTATATGCATAATTTTCATGTTATAGCATTATCCTGAAATGGAAAGGGGAAATATGTAAACATATAATAGAAATTCATTTTTGAGATGAAGATTCTTCCCAATAAACTGGGTGTGGAGGATAATTTCCACCCTAAAATCAGCAACTCCATCTAGAGGACATTTTTTAGAGCAAGTCATCATATTTCAATTTGCCATACGTTTGGCTCCTTTCTTGCGGTTCTGAGCGCATGTATATCGCAATCCGAAGATGGAAAACTCATTCCTAGACACATAATATCAAAACTTCAGATTTTTTCTTTCATATTTTTTCATTACGTATAATTTTAATTTGCATATTTTCACATTATGAATGCCTTCTGTGAACGAGGAGGGGAAATTTGACATTACCGTGCAGATTAAGATTCTTCTTTTTATTCGGACTTTGGGAAATCAAAATTTTTCATTGAAATCTTCGAAACAATTTTGTCACCATATTTTTATCTAAGTAGTTTTTCTTTCATAGTTCTTGAGATGATCCGACTTGCAGCGAAATTGGATAACTCATTTGGAATCTTTTTTAAATGTTTGTGTTACATTGTAGATTACAGCAACTGCAAATTTCCGAGTTTCGTTTTTCTTTCATGTTTTCAATTGTGGAAGGTTTTATATTTATAATTTTTACATTATTCCCGTCTTTATTGTATGAGTAGGAGAATGATTTAACAATCATTCTCATGATAAAGAAATTTAAAAAGATTGAAATTTCAAATCGCAATCTCCAGAATCATTTCACCTGTTGGCTCCTTGCGATTCAATATCGCACATAATCGCGAAAAACTGACCCGATTTGAAGAGGGCTTCGCACCTTGCGACCGGTACGCCATAGACAGTCTAAAGCGACGTTCTTCTTCCACTTCTGCGAGCTTCGAAATCACGTCTTACCAAACAGAATGACTCATTTGAATTCTCTTGTTTTAAACCTGAGCGATGTGTTGATTTGATTTGTAACGGCAACTTTTCGGATGGATGCTTTTTCTTCATATTTTTTTATTATACAATATGCATAATTTTCATATGCAAGTATTTAAAAGTTACATTATTATTGCATTCTTCAAAAGGGTAGGAATTTTTTATTCATCTAGTACAGAATCATTCACGAGCTGAAAATTCTTTTCGATAAATTCATTTTGTCATGAAAATTAGCAATTTCAACTAAGTCATCATTTCAGAAAAAGTTAAGGGATTTCGGATAATTACATCCGAGATTGAATAACAAATACCGTCAAAATTTCAGATTCATATTTCATATTTTTTTATAGTGCAGGATTTTAATTTGCACAATTAAACATTATTATCGCCTTTTACGAATGATCTGGGGAACCTTGATCATTATTCTTGAGATACGGATTCTCTCCAGTATTCTTATTATTTAAAAAAAAAATTCCTCATCTAAAAGAGAATCATTAGGAATTTCAACGGGAGTAATCATTTTGGAATAAGTTACCGGATTTCAATTCGGCACATGCTATCTTCTTGCAGTTCTGAGGGCATAGCAATCGTGAAATCCGAGATTAGATGCGGGAAATAATGACATCATTTCAGATGTCCACTTTTGTTTCATATTTTTGCGTTAGTGAGGGTTTAAATTTGCATAATTTCACATTATTATTGCTTTCCACGAATGAGTAGGGAAACCTGAATATATCTCGATTTAGATAGTTATTCCTCAGATGAAGATTATTTTCAGTATGTATTCTGCTTCAGAGAAATTTTCCTCATGAAACTCATTCATACTCTGTATATTACAGCTCACTAAAAGATTTCCCATCGAAATGTTTAAATGGTTAGGAATCCAAATTTCTCATTGCAATTTTTGAAACCATTATGTCGTTTTCACCTACTCCGAAAAAATTTGATCTGAGATCTGATTAGTTTTTTATATTTCCTGACCTGATACGATTCCACTTTTACTTCAAGAAATTGAATGGCGAAACCTTTTTTAGACCGTTCGTACATTGTTGATTTCAGTAACATATCAACTTTTCGAATGTTGTTTTTCTCACATATTTTTGATAAGATTTTGATAGGCATCATATTTGTATCATATTTTTTTACTATGCACAATTTTTGCATCAATATTGCTCTACTTGAATGAGCAGTATAAACTGTATTCATCTAGAGCAGCGATCTCGAAATATAGATTCTTTTTGAATGAAAGTTTTCAATTTAGTTAAAGTTGGTGGTGTACCATCAACTGACTAACTTGCTAAATTTCAATTCGAATTTTCTGAAATGTCAAGAAATCAAAATTTTATTTAGGGTTTTCCAGAACCATTATGCAGATTTGCCACTGTCCCATCAATAAAGTACAGTAGCACAAGGAACTGACCCTAATGGTAGTAGATACTCATACTACATAATTCGCGAAATATTGATTACAGGCGGTATGTTCCATGCCATTTCAGAGTACATCCAATGAAACATCAATCGCTACTTTCTCACTCCTGATAACTTTTACCTTGCAGGAAGTGTTTGTTTACTAAACGAGCAAAGAGCAAGTGCTTTACTGGAGATGGCGCCGTAATATCGATTTGCCTAAACATTCCAAGGATTTACAAGAGATTGTACATTATTCTATCCCAAAAACTTTTCAGATTGATCATTTTCGCAATTCTGGGTCTGCGTATGAATTATTACTAATCAGATGCATTTTTAGGCTTTGCATTTTCTACAATCACAACCTTCCTTGCTTATCATGGGTATGCAAGATTTAAGAATAAATATGAGATTTTGACAATGCATGAACCAAAGCGGTTCGATAGGTCTAATGGCGGATTTAGCTTACTTTTAAGGGGGGAGTGGAGTTTGGCGGGTTGTAATCTAATCCAAATTTTTTTCGCGGGGGTAATCTGCATATAATTCATGTATTTATTGGTTGTTGTTGCGTAAAATGAATATATATTTCGTTCAATTCCATGAGTTCTGCTGGGGGGTATTTACCCCCTTTACCACCTCCCTAGATACGCCCTTGAATTGGTCAGGAAATTTCGGCAAATGAAACGGCACATTCGCCATTTTGCAACGAGTATTTCAGAATCGCTTACATCTACAAAAATTGGGTAAAGCACATAGCCTTCACATTAAATAGTCCAATTCTTCATAACTGGAATGGATTCGTTACAGTAAGTTTTAGAATTATTTGATCGTGTAAATATCAACTTTAAAGTGCAGCAGCACTTTAGGTGATCTGCCCAAAGATTCAATATGGAATTTGATTATCAGTTTCTGTGAACTTTTTATCTTGAAAGTCCATGCAATATGCCAAAAACTCTCATAATTATCCGTTTGATTCTCTGCTTGATTTTTCTGCTACATAATCTCAAAATTGTGTTGCATTGAATTTTTGCTTACGGAGATTATTGATGAATGAATAATGCCTATTCGTTTATTTATTCATAATTATTCTCAATACAAATAAAATCTCAAAAAGCACTGCCGTGAAGGCAGCAACTTTTGCGCGCATGTTCAATGTAGATGACCACTTCAGCAACGAATTTGAACATGCACGCAAAACCTGCTGCCTTCACGGCAGTGCTTTTTGAGATTTTTTTTTGATAAATTACTGGATTTCAATTCGATCAAATCTGTATTTTTGGAAATATTGGAAAAATTAAATTTTGAATGGGTATATCTACGGAATCATTGGGCGGAGTTTACCCATTCACGAATTCGATCTTCGTAATTAAGCCCAAAACCTACTCTACAAATATCGAGTTTCTAAGTCGTTTCTTCCGGAAGTTATTGTGTTTACGGTCAGCCTAACGGCCGACTGCGTAAACACAATAACTTCCGAAAGAAACAACTTAGAAACTCGATATTTGTAGAGAAGGTTTGGACCTTAATTACGAAGGCCGAATTCGTGAATGGGTAAAATCCACCCAATGATTCCGTAGATATACCCAATCGAAATTTTATTTTTTCAATATTTCCAAAAACACAGATCAGATCGAATTGGAATCCAGTACTTCATCGAAAAATAAGAGTTCGAAGTTTCATACAGAATTTTATGAGGATGATATGATAAGAAAATCATAGAAATTTTTTTTTTCAAATTGTTCTATTGACACGATTATCACGAAATTTCGCATAAGGTTGTCTTTCAGCATCTCAGAACTAGCTGTGAAGATTTATCGGGACTGAATCAGTATTCCTCGAGTTATACCTAAATAAACAACGATATCCACAAGAAAACCTCGAAATTGGACATATTTTTTCCCGATATCTCCAAAACTTATGATCGTATCGAACTGAAATTTAGTACACTGCTGTGAAATTAGAAGGTCAAAGAGTGAGTGGAATTTTTTTTTGGATATGATGGATGGTTTCCGAAAAAAAACTATTCGACCGATTTGGTCCATTAACGAACTTAACCGCGGCATTCTGATCCGCGACCTACCCTGAAAGTTTCAAGTTGCTAGCTTGCTTCTGTCGACAGTTAGCGTGTCTACGGCCGGACGGACGGCCGGCCGACCGGACAGAATCGATTTTGACAACGGATTCGTCATCAGTGAGTCCAACCTAGTCGATTGAGACCATTTTCGGCTCAATCATCCAAAATTACAGACATTTGGACAAAACGATAGCACGCTGTTCCCCTAGAACATGCGCGCAAAAAAAGCATGGATCGATTTCTTGGCTTATAATTCGACAATAAGAGGTCAAATTGGTCTTTCGTTCTGACCCGAATGTTTTCAATGACTTTTCAGGTAAGAATACTACCGTTCTGGAATATAAAATCTTTCTTTTGTAAAATAGTAAATGATTTAGATTCCCAACGATTAGGGATGTGAACTATTCTTGTAATTCCAAAAGCCTTTTTATGTACACAGTGATTTATATTCGAACATATGAATCCGTAGTTTGTTGTACAGGAAGTTTCATTTTTAATTCACACAGCTATGTGCTGAGGAACTAGACATTGAATATGAAGGAGAACGACGTGCAGCTGTACCAAATTAGTTCGGGGATGTCACTAGTGAGGAATACTCCTTGTAGTTAGAGTGACATAAAATTGAAATCACAGAGATACATGGTATTCTATGTCATTAGATGCATGTATTTTCATATTTTTTTGAAGGCGAATAGATGATTTTCAAATGCTGTTTGTTTTTTTTTGACTTGCGTTTTTTATACTTCCAAACACTTTCAATCAAATATTTGCCTGAATCTTAAAAGTCAATAATTCTTGAACGCATGTTTCGAGGAACGGCGTTCTATTATTTTATACAAATGTCTGTAATTTACGAATTTTGAAACGGAAATGTATTTCACGTTGCGACGGTCTCGCAGTTATAGTTATTCGAAATTTTGAAGTTATTTTCCAAATATTTCAGGAACCACTTGAGTCAATAGATGGAAACTTGGCAGTTAGTTGGAACATAAAGATGCGAAACTTTTGGTGAAATATTTTTGGGATCGTTAATGCATTAAAAAAAAATTCCTCATTTTTTCGAATTTTTTTTCTCGGGAACTACTAATTAGTTTAGGAAATCATTGTGCACAGTCCTGAACTTACACCTCACGACAGTGTAACAAATTTCAGTTCGATCCGATTATAATTTTCCGAGATATTGAGAAAAACATATGTCAAATCTAGTGATTTTTTCTTCGGAATCGTTATTTGGAAAATAACTTGAAAAATACTCAACTGATCATGATGAAACTTGGCAACTAGTTTTATGAGGCTGACGCACAACTTCGTGCAAAATTGTATGATGATCGTTGATTTAGAACAATTTTAAAAAATTCACTGAAATGAAGCGAAGGTTTAAATTCGTTGGCAAAGCGGTCATCTTTTCACTTGTTGAACCCGACAAACGAACTTTTACTTCCCTATTCAAATATTTGTTCTATTCATATTATCCTCACGAAATAATGCAGGAACCTTCAAGCTGACATTTTTATATCAATCACTGGATTTCAATTTTATCCAATCTGTATTTTCGGAAATATTGGGAAAACAAAATTTTGAGAGGGTATATCTGGGAAATCATTTTGCGGATTTCACCCATTCACGAATTCGACCTTCGTAATCAAGCCCCAAACCTACCTTACGAAAATCGAGTTTCCAAGTAGGTTCTTCCGGAAATTATTGTGTTTACGGTCGGCCTATCGATATCCTAACCTGTTTGAGCGAATTCTATAAAAACTGAAGCAAATATAGGGGTGCCGACTTATACAAGCTTTGGATTTCGCGGAAAGGTGCCAAGAATTTGAAAACAGAACTTTTTCCTAATAATATTTAGAGATAATCTTTCATAATTTGTGAAAAAAAAATTCCCAATATTTCCAAAAATACAGATTAGATCGACTTTAAATCCAGAGCTTTATCGAATCATGACAGTTCGAAGCTTCAAACAGCATTTAATGAGGATAAAATGAGGAGAAGATCACAAAATATTGAATATTTGAAAAAAAAAATTGAAACTTGTTTTTCAAATTGTTCCAATGACACACACTATCATCATGAAATCTTCTACAAAACTGTCCTTCAGCATCTTCCAACTTCTCCTAACACCTGCGAAGTCTGATCATGATTGAATCAGTATTTCTTGAGTTATACCGTAAAAACAACGATATCGAGAAGAAATCCACGAAATTTTACATATTTTTTTCAATATCTCCGAAACCAATAGCCGTACCGAATTGAAATTTGTTACTCTGCCGTGAAATATGAAGCTCACGGTATGAGCAAAATTGTTTTCGAATATGATTGATATTTTATGAAAAAAAAATTTTTCGAAGGAAGTTTTGAAAAATTTTTTTTCGAAATTAAGTGACCATACGGTCCCAAAAAAACTTCGCTCAAAGTTGCGCGGCGTTATGCTCCAACTAACTGCCAAGCTTCAATCCAACCGCTCCAGTAGTTCCTGAAATATCAGGCAAATATATTCAAAATTTCAAATGGCTATAACTCTGAAACAGTTTGGCCGATTTGGCCCATTAACGAACTTAACCGCGACATTTCGATGAGTGAACTACCCTTCAAGACGCTATCTTGCTCCGTTCGACAGTTATCGTGTCCAGAGCCGGCCGACAGAATCGATTTTGACACCGGATTCGTCATCAGTGAGTCCAACCTAGTCGTTTGAGTCCATTTTCGGCTCAAAATTCGAAAATTACAGACAATTGGACAAAACGATAGCACGCTGTCCCCCTAGAACATATGCGCAAAAAATTTGGCTCTACAGGGATGCATAGAATACAAGGTGCGGACACTTTTTGACATATTTTGGGTCCGAAATGAGGTCCAAATGTTGTCAAAATATGGCTTTGTTGTCCTACTTCAGTTTTCGCCGATAGATGCCGACATGGGAAAATCTGCCATATAAAATCTGAAATATCGGAAGTTACCGACATGCCATATAATAACTGGTCAAATCAGGGTTTTTTGTTTGATTTTCCGAGTTGGACCATACATGAATTTCCAAAAATAAATTCATTTTGATGAATTCAAGTTATAACTATTAATTTCATTCAGTCAGAATGGTGAAAATATGTATATGTGTAAATATATACGAGTCTGAAACTTGATATTGTTGAATACCTATATTGTATATACCTATTAATTACAAGACGTATTTATTATTTCAATCTTTAGTAATTGCAGAAGAAGTCTTCCAGAGTTGCGTATTCAAAAAGACCTGAAGGAAATATTTGGAACTACGAGGAGTTTGTCGGGTTTGAAATTCTTCTGATAAATCAGTATGAATATGAACATTTCCTCTAAATATATTCACAAGTATGTTACAAATTCATTACTTTTGAATTGATTTTTTTTTTAGGTATGTACATGCAAATTATAAAAGCCATATTTTTCATTAAAGGAATTCAAACTATCCAATGAATCCATGTGTAATATCAATCTCCCGTTCCGTTTTTACTGTTGTTTTGGCTTCGAAGCTACTTCTTGAATCCATAAAAGTCATTTAACAATAAACATCATACTCCTCCTTGTTCTTTGTAAATATTTCATATTATTAATGAGTATATTTGTACCACATTAGTTATACACTTCTTAAATATTAGTAAGAATCCATCATTCAAAATATCCAATTCATATTTTGGGACATAGTTTCATCAGATCTTATGGATTATAGCTCAATTCATCTTTATTCAGCGGAATTATTGGAGGTTTTTCCTTCAAACGAAAATGCAGTGATTTTCACGAAAAACCTTTAGAATTTCACATTTCAAACATATAATTTCAATATTATATTTTTAAAAAAATGTTTGATCACCTAAAACTGAAAAATAAAAATGGGGATTTGCATTTAAATGGATTCGTCTTGAGTGTACGATATGGCAACGTCGAATTCAGCTTTCTCGGAAAGAAAAGGACGTCAAATGTGTTACTTTGCTTAGGAAAACAGAGATAGCTATACTTTGATCTGGTAAGAGTAGAAGACAACGACCAAGAAATAGAAAAAGAAGAGCACATACTGTCATATTACTGACAAATCGCAAACGGATATTGTTTGGTTATATTGACAAAGTACACGTCTGTACCACAGAATAGGAATGAATATTTCATTATTCTATAGCAGAAAAAGCTATTCTACTAAACACCGTTGTCACTTCGTGCATGCCTGGCAAATCCCAAACCCCAATTTTGAAATCTGTTTTTGAATAATTTCTGAAGGTAATTTGGGAAAATGATGAATCAAACCCATAATGATTATGTTCAAATTTGCATTGGCAGTAATAACCCAAATTCAGGAAAAACCCCCATTCTAGGACCTCGTTTTGGACCCAAAAATTTTAGTGGGTAATAGAAGGCAAGTGTCGACACCTGATATATTCTATGCATCTTGGCCTCTACTAATAGACGACTTCGGCCCAAGTTGCCAACCCACAATTTTCTTCACGAATTTACTATCACTGGGGAACGGGAATTTCAGGACAAATTCGACATGATAGGGTTCGCCTTATTTATAAATATCCGTAAAAGATGCCTCGGCTCGTCTAACAAGATAATTCCTTCCAAATATAGGGATTTGTTAAGATCACCTCTGATTGGCTGAAATTTTAAATTGAAAGTTAGGATTCCTAATTTCATATTAACAGTATCAAATTTATGAAGGATATGTTCCGCAAATCAACTTGATTATTTCGGTTACCAGTTTTCCATTCCGTAAATATGAAATATTCGGTTGTTTCCTGAGAAAAAGGTTAATTACGGAATTTGATTGATGAAAAAACGTTCTTTCTCTCACTAGAACGATAGTCAATGTTCTATGGTAACATATCCATAGCATAGAACAATCTTTATTTACTTTATGATCCATAGAACATAGAACAGAAGAGACAACAATCAACAATGGAAAAATTACTTGGTATGGTCTATGGTCCATTAGATAAATAAAGATTCTTCTATGCTATGGATATGTCACCATAAAACATTGATTGTCGTTCTGGTGCATAGACTTAATATGTCTATGTTCTGGTGACAGAAAGATTGCTTTTTCATCAATCAAATACAATAATCAACCTTTTTTCTCAGGAACCAACCGAATATTTCATATTTACAGAACGGAAACCGGCAATCGAAATAATCAAGTTGATTTGCGGAACATATCCTTTATAAACTTGGCACTATTAACATGAAATCAGGAATCCCAACTTAAATTTCAGCCCAACAAAAACCTACATTTGGAAAGAATTATCTTATTTGAAGAGCCGAGGCATCTTTTACGGATATTTATGAATAACGCGAACCTTATCATGTCGAATTTGTCCTGAAATTCCAGTTCCCCAGTAATAGTAAATTTGTGAAGAAAATTGTGGGTTGGCAACTTGGGCCGAAGTCGTCTATTGCAAGCAGCGTCATTCCACTATTTCATCACTTACAAGTTGATCAACATGTGAAATAATAGCCAGCTTCCACCTACACCCTGAGGACTTCGAACGGTTTTTCGATTTTTGAATTTCGCCAACTAATCATTACATCGCGGGGCTCAGCAAGTTTGCGTGGACCTTGATTGACGTGAATTGCTTCCTTTTATTATATTTGATCGATTTTTAGAAGATAAATACACGATCGAGCGGATGCGAACTGGTTTGAAGTTGCAGGTGAATTGCACGGTTTAGTTAATGGTGGATCTAACACTGCTTGCATTAATTTCCTCGTAGAACTAGATCTGATTCATCTGGTAGTCTTCTTGAGGCTGTTTCTTGATTGGAATTTTGAAAACAACTTTTTTCAAATATATTGATGGTATAATCTCAACAAAAAAGTTGGGCATTGCTAAACCCCAACTAACTGCCAAGTTTCGATCCTTTCGTTCCAGTTGTTCCCGAATTATCGCCAAAATAACGTCATAACTTTAAGAGGCTCTATCTCCGTAACCGTTTGGCTGATTTTGCCCATTAACGAACTCAACCGTCGCATTTTGAAATGCAACCCTCCCTGAAAGTTTCAGGTCGACAGAATTCTACGTACGACCGTAATCGTGCCTACGGACGGCCGGCCGGACAGAATCGTTTTTGACACCGGATTTGTCATCGGTGAGTCCAACCTTATCGTTTAAGACCATTTTCGGCTCAAAATTCGAAAATTACAGACAATTGGACAAAACGATAGCACGCTGTTCCCCAGAACATGCGCGCAGAAATTAAATAAACAGTGTTTTTACGCGCTTGTTCTGGGGAACATCGCGTTATCACTCCGTCACGATGTCTGTAATTTTCGAATTTTGAGCCGAAATTGGTCTCAAACAACTAGGTTGGACGCACTGATGAAGAATCCATGGTAAAAATTGATTAAGTACGTCCGACCGGCCGTGTGCGCTGTAGCTGTCAAAAGGAAAGACCTAGAGTCCTGAAATTTTCAGGTTAGGTTAAGATCCTGAATATCTCGGTTAAGTTCGTTGATAGGCCAAATCTGCCGAATGGTTTTTGTGCTACAGCCATTTGAAATTTTGATTTTTCAATAAATCGAAAAATATTTTTCTGATCGAAATGAAACTTGGTTGGAAGATGAACAATGTCAATGAGAAGAATTATCCATGGAAAATTCTGAAAAAAAGTTTTATTTTTTTTTGAAAATTTTTATATTTCATTAAAATTTCACCATTTCGCAATGTGAACAAGCGCGTAAAAGCTGCTGACTTCACGTCAGTGCTTTTCTAGATTTTTTATGGAAAACGCCCTTGCGCATTGCAGGCAGTTTCTAGGAAAATAGGTCGCGTAATAATGAACAATGCCGGAACAATACAAACGGCCGACCGTAAACACAATAACTTCGGGAAGAAACTTTGGACCTTAATTACGAAGGCCGAATTCGTGAATGGGTAAAATCAACCCAATGATTCCGCAGATATACCCAATCAAAATTTTATTTTCCCAATATTTCTAAAAATACAGATGAGATCGAATTGAAATCCAGTACTTTATCGAAAAATGACAGTTTGAAGGTTCATACAGAATTTAATGAGGCTATTATGATGAGGAGATCACAGAATATTGAATATTTGAAATAGAATTTTTTTTCTAATTTTTCCAATGACAGCTGCGAAGTTTCATCACGATTGAATCAGTATTTTTTGGGTTATACCGAAAAAAAACAACGACATCGAGAAGAAAATCACGAAATTCTACATATTTTTTTCCAATATCTCCAAAACTGATGACCGTATCGCATTGAAATTTGGCACACTGCTGTGAAATATATGAAGCTCAAGGTTTGGCTGAAGATGTTCTCGTATATGAACAATAGTTTCAGGAGAAACAAGTTTTGAAATTTTTTTTTTTTATTTGGTGACCAAACGATTTCAACGAAACTGATCAAAGTTGCGCGTCGTTATGCTCCAACTAACTGCCAAGATTCAATCCAACCGCTCCAGTAGTTTCTGAAATATGAGGGAAATAAGCTCATATAACTCCGAAACTATTCGACCCATTAACAAACTTAACCATGGCATTCCGATGCGCGAAATACCCTGCAACTTTCGAGTCGCTAGCTGGCTGCATTCGACAGTTATCGTGTCCACGTCCGGCCGGACAGAATCGATTTTGACACCGGATTCGTCATCAGTGAGTCCAACGTATTCGTTTGGGACCATTTTCGGCTCAATCATCGAAAATTACAAACATTTGGACAAAACGATAGCACGCTGTTCTTCTAGAACATGCGCGCAAAAACATAACAATATGATGATTCGTGGTACATGCAAGAGACCTATTACTTATCTCTTTCGCTTGAAAAATAATCAATTCCAGGTCCAACCTTCTCATTCCAAAAATTCGCAAAATCTCGCCAAAACCTCCGCCAGTACCACAGCACCGACTCCAAAATGGTACCAGCTCGAATTAACGGTCAGAAGAGCGAGGCCGGTCGATCGTAAATCGTCACCGCGACCTTCTCAAGGGTTTCGAGTTCTCCGTGGTCTTGCATCGCTCCCGCCGCCTCCTCGTCCCTCGCCCCACCAGTGCAGACATCCCCCCGCCGGGATACCTAAATCAGAGAGCCGCGCGAACTGATGTTGTTGGCCCGCCGCAATGTCATCCGTCAGACATCGGATCTCGCGATCCGGACGCCGGAGTCTGGCCGGCCCGAAAATAATAGCCGGCCGGTGCGTGTAATGCTGCCTCTGCTCCTGCCGGTCTCTGGTCCACGGTCCGGCCGAACAGAGGTTGCGATTTCGTTCTCCTACTCCTTCGGTGCGTGGTTGCATGCTGCACCGATGAGCCCGGACGCGTATTTATGTTTTATCTACCTAGAAAAAATTATGAAAAATTTAGAAGAGCACTGCCGTGAAGGCAGCAGCTTTTGAGCGCATGTTCAAAGTAGCTGACCACTTCGGCAACGGATTTGAACATGCGCGCAAAAGCTGCTGCTTTCACGATAGTGATTTTCTAGATTTTTTCGATAAATTACTGGATTTCAATAGACGACTTCGGCCCAAGTTGCCAACCCACAATTTACTCAGCAAGTTTACTTTTACTGGGGAACGGGAATTTCAGGACAAATTCGACATGATAAGGTTCGCATTATTCATAAATAACCGTAAAACATGCCTCGGCTCTTCAAACCAGATAATTCCTTCCAAATATAGGTTTTTGTTAAGATCGTCCCCGATTGGCTGAAATTTAAGCTGGGATTCCTGATTTCATGCAAACAGTGTCAATTTTCATATGATACGTTCCGAAAATCAACTCTGTTGTTTCGGTTGCCGATTTTCTGCTCCGTAAATATGAAATATTCGGATGGTTTCTGGAACAAGCGCGTGAAAAAGGTTATTTACGGAATCTGGTTGATGAAAATGCGGTCGATTTACTGTCACCAGAACGATTTTCTATGGTAAATATCCATAGCATAGAACAATCTATATTTACTTTAGGTTCCGAGTTCAGAACTGTCCGTCCCGAACAGATCTGAACTCGGAACCAAAACAAACCTAAAGTAAACATAGATTGTTCTATGCTATGGATATTTACCATAGAAAATCGTTCTGGTGACAGTAAATCCACCGCATTTTTATCAACCAGATTCCGTAAATAACCTTTTTCACGCGCCTGTTCCAGGAACTATCCGAATATTTCATATTTACGGAGCGGAAAATCGGCAACCGAAACAACAGAGTTGATTTTCGGAACGTATCCTAGGAAAATTGACACTGTTTGCATGAAATCAGGAATCCCAACTTAAATTTCAGCCAATCGGGGACGATCTTAACAAAAACCTATATTTGGAAGGAATTATCTGGTTTGAAGAGCCGAGGCATGGTTTACGGTTATTTATAAATAAGGCGAACCTTATCATGTCGAATTTGTCCTGAAATTCCCGTTCCCCAGTGAAAGTAAACTTGCTAAGTAAATTGTGGGTTGGCCACTTGGGCCGAAGTCGTCTATTGGATTCGATCTGTATTTTTGGAAATATTGGAAAAATAAAATTTTGAATGGGTATACCTACGAAATCACTGGGCGGATTTTACCCATTCACGTATTCGACCTTCGTAATTAAGCCCAAAACCTACTCTACAAATATCGAGTTTCTAAGTCATTTCTTAGAACTTGGGAACTCGATAAAGAGAAGGTTTTGACCTTAATTACGAAGGCCGAATTCGTGAAAGGGTAAAATGATTCCGTAAATATACCCGTTCAAAATTTCATTTTTCCAATATTTCCAAAAATACTGATTAGATCGAATTGAAATCCAGTACTTTAAATGACAGTTTGAAGGTTCATACAGAATTTAATGGGGATATTATGATGAGAAGATCACAGTATATTAAATATTTGAAAAAAAAAGTCTGATATTTTTTATATATAATATAATATTCGAAAAATTACAGTTCGAAGGTTCATACAGAATTTAATGAGGATGATATGATAATGACAGATCATCACGAAATTTTGAACAATGTTGTCCCTCAACATCTTCGAACTAGCTGCGAAGTTTTATCACGATTGAATAAGTATTTCTTGAGTTATACCGAAAAAAACAACGATATCGAGAAGAAAACTACGAAATTCTACATATTTTTTCCCAATATCTCCAAAACTGATAGCTGTATCGAATTGAAATTTGGTACAATGCTGTGAAATATGAAGTTCAAAGTACAACTGAAATTTTTCTTGAATATGAACAATAGTTTTTTTTTAATTGAGTAACCATACGATTTCAACGAAATTCTGCTCAAAGTTGCGCGTTGTTATGCTCCAACTAACTGTCAAGTCTCAATCCAATCGCTTCAGTAGTTTCTGACATCTGAGGAAATTATCCTCAAAATTTCAAATGGTTATAACTCCGAAACTATTCGGCCTATTAGCGAACTTAACCTTCGTAATTTAATCCCCGTAATTGTGGTGAGGGCCGGCCGGACAGAATCGATTTTGACACTGGATTCGTCATCAGTGAGTCCAACCTAGTCGTTTAAGACCTTTTCGGTTCAATCATCGAAAATTGCATACATTTGGACAAAACGATAGCACGCTGTTCCCCTAGAACATGCGCGCAAAAATGCACAGACGTCAGATTAGGAGCTTGTACGTCCTTGTTGAAATTTTTGAATTTTTACTCGCTTGTTCTAGGGAACAGCGCGTTATCATTTCGTCACGATGTCTGTAATTCTCGACTTTGGAGGCGAAAATGGTCTTAAACGATTGGGTTGAACTCCCTGAAGAAGAATCCGTGGTCAAATTCAATTCTGTCCGTCCGGCCGTCCGATGTACTCAATCTTTCGAAGAAGAAGACTAAGCAACTTTAAATCGTCAGATAAGGTTTGGAGTCCAAATATCTCTGTTAAGTTCGTTAATAGATGGAATCGGTTGGATAGTTTCGGAGTTAGGCCCATTTGAAATTTTGAGGTTAATTCCTCGATATCTCATGAAGTATTGAATCGATCGAATTGAAACTTCGTGGACAGTTTTGGAATATCAACGCGCCACTTGGAGCAAAATTTTATGTGGGTCCAGTTGTTAGAAAATTTAAAAAAAATTGTATTTGAAAATTTAAAAAAAATTTTTTTCTCTGAAAATATTTATTTGATTTCAATGGAATTTGGCACAAATCTTAGAGTCAGTATTCAACAACAATGTTCCAAATTTCAATTCTATCCGATATCTTACTCTTTTCCAGACCACCGAAGAGGTAGAGTAAAATGTGCGTTTTTTTGGGGTGGTTTCCCCTAAATTTTCAGAAAATTCGGTTGATCGGGGGTTTCCCAGAATTTTGGCTTGCTTAGTATATCAATCATCAAAATGCGAATATCCTTTACTGAATTAAAACGATATCCAATATTTTTTTACAGAGACTTTGAAATAAGGGTGAATATAAAAAATAATGGACATGGATGATAAAATATGACGCTATAAATACCAAAACGCTAACATTCAAACTGAAGGATAAATATAAAAAAAATCAAGAGCATACCGAAAAACTCATCAAATATTTTTTTTCATGGAATTGGGTTTTTGTGTTGTTAAAATCCAATGATTTATGAATAATATATAAGTTTTATTTAATATATGAATAAGCTCCATGATGAAATTTCATCTTAAATCCAGTAATCCGCAGGCTGATTTCTATGAATAATAATTTTTATCCGATTTTTAGTAGTATATATATTTAATTTGAACTAACGATTATGAAATTGTTAAGAATATCGATGGGGCATTTGCACATTGTGTTTATAAAATTAACCGACTATTCCACTGAATTCCAATCTTAGAACCGAATGCGATGATTCATTAATGAAAATTTGCGACGTTTTTCTTTATATAACTCAGGGACCACTGGTCGGAAATCCTTCGGGTGAAGATTAATAGGTTGAGTTATTAAACAGTAATCAACGTTGAGAGTTTCATGAAAATTCGGTGTTAAGTTTTCGAGAAATATTTTTTTTTCCTCTTACCCCCATTTAGACCCCTTAGGGTACACCGATCTTGCTGAAAAGCTTGGAGGATCAATACCGAGCGACACACGATTTTTCTACCAAGTTTCACGGATTTCGGTCCAGTACTTTCAGCAAAAAGCCCCGGTTTACGGACGGACGGATTTTTTTATAAGTTCATTCAAATCTACATACTTCAAAATGTAAACTGTGAAATTTTCAGGGGGGGTATTTTTTTTTGGTCGATCACTGAGGTTATTATATGATTTTATCAAATAATACACCAAAAAATATACTTATTCGTATATAAATTCAAATGTGGATCTTGAAACGGAATATCGCCTCCTGATTCCTGCTATACGTATTTGCAATTTAATTCTCCTACTCCTTTCTGAATCGGGTCGTTTTCGAAGACGGTGTAGTCGTATGCACCATCCTCTTCACAGGATTGACGAACAAAGAACTCTTGCTTTCCCATACGTTACTAATTTTAATCGTTGGGTGCATCGTTCGCAATGGACTTAAATTTCAGACATTCCAAAACAGTATTATTATGTTCTACTAATATTTTCGGAATATTTTTTATTGGATTGCTCAACACTGTTGGTTACATAACCAACTGAACTGAGAGTTCCATCTAACTCGTTCTTGTTTTTGTCTTTTCGAAGTTTTTTTGGTTTATATATTTTTTTCAGTTGTCCAGAAATTGAGCTTTGTTCCAGATGATATTGTAATGAAACTAATTGTGAAGTTTAGGTTGGGGGTTTACAATAAAATTCATTTCATACATAAACGCTTCGCAGGATTTCTCGAGAAAAACTTCGATTATTTCAGAAACAAAAGGAAATTTCCATATTATAGGACAAAAATGGTATGAAAATAATCGAGAATTATATCCCTTTGGGAAAATCATTCAATCTATGAACATTTTATACAGGGCGTCCCGTGAGTAAGCAGCCAAACTTCAGGAGCTCGCACCAAAGGTCAAAATATATGGTGAACATGTTCTGTTTCACTCTGATTATCATTTATTTATGATTTATGAAATTTTTTAATATCTCAGGGATGAAATAATACTTGGTATGAATCGTTATCCTTGAAACTTTTATTCTTGTAGAACATCCATTTTGAAATGCCGGCCATTTTAAGATTTTACAGCTTGGAATGGAAATTCGGAAATTTTTGAACAAGAATTTTGTGAAGAATTCAAATGATGAATGAATTCTGTAAACTATCTGTACCTAACAAAATTACAACGAAATTTCATGATTATATTTCACTTCTGAGATATTGGACTTACGAGAAATTCTGTATATTCCGACTTCCATAAAATATATAGGAAAATTTTTGGAAAATCGTTTTTCCTGAAACTTCAACCTCACTTCAACAGCTCAGAGACTTATAATTATATGGATAGTATAGGCTTTCTCTAATTATTTTGTATGTTCTTTACACGCCACCATTTCTGTGTCATGCCAATTACGAAATTTGATTTCTTCAGTATTTGAATGAAATGCAGTTCGGATTAAGCTGAACCTGTTTATTTTGAATGTTTATACTGATAAAATTGGTGTTTTTGATTAGAAACAAAACCCAATATCTATAAAACGATTCAATACAGTAGAGCATGCTGAAAATCTTGATGCATTTTTATGGTAAAAAAAGCTATGAAGAAAATATTTTTCTGCTACCTCAACAGCACAAGAATTAGATTAGTTTTCACGCAACAATGTACACAGGGTGTTATTACCATCAAAAGGAAACAGAGATCTTCTCTGGTAGAAAAATAAAGATTTTCCTGGGAATTATTCTTATATAAATCATCATATCATTTCTTTCCTTTACACGGCAATCCCATTTCCTTGAAATCAATAAGGGCAGATGGGTAGTAGGATATGTTGTCAAAAATATCGCTTTCTTCTGAATATGACAGTTCTGTTTGAGGTTTGGTCATTCTTTTATGTTATTTTCAAAAGAGCAAAAGATATAATATGATTACCAATTTTAAAGGAGAAAAATTTGATCAAAGAAACCAGGTGGATGTCCTGAATATTGTGATCTGACAAATGTTGAAATTGAACCACACCAACTTCCATACAGTGGTATACATTATTTTCGAACTTCGGCTGAATTCGTCGAGAATTCGCCGGAGCAATTCTGTGGCATGAATTTTCAATTTTAAGTGGCCTCCCCAAGACGAAGTCTAAGGTCTAGAGGAGACAAATCTGTAGATGTGACTGGTCATCCAATGGACTCCTCCGACCAATCCATTGGTTGGGGAAGTTCATATCTAAAAATTGCCTGACAGCTGCGGCATAATGAATGGAAGCTCCATGTTGCTGGAAAAACAGTCAAAGCGCTTGATAGCGATTATCATTCTCATCGATATTTTCAAGTTGAGGGTAAACC
The DNA here is from genome assembly GCA_958510865.1 of Myrrha octodecimguttata. Taxonomy (NCBI): domain Eukaryota; kingdom Metazoa; phylum Arthropoda; class Insecta; order Coleoptera; family Coccinellidae; genus Myrrha; species Myrrha octodecimguttata. The sequence continues at coordinate 73,636,472 of OY294056.1, read as the reverse complement.
AATTCCTCGGTACAGAATATTTCGGGAGGGCTGAGCTAGATTAATTCTTCTCTTTTCATTCATAAAAATTACTTTTCCATTCAAAATTTCAAAGAAAATGTTCCAGGGGAACAGCGTGCTATCGTTTTGTCCAAATGTCTGTAATTTTGGATGATTGAGCCGAAAATGGTCTCAATCGACTAGGTTGGACTCACTGATGACGAATCCGGTGTCAAAATCGATTCTGTCCGGCCGGCCGGCCGTAGGCACGATAACTGTCGACAAAAGCAAGCTAGCAACTTGAAACTTTCAGGAAAGGTTGCGCACCAGAATTTCGCGATTATGTTCGTTAATGGGCCAAATCGGTCGAATAGTTTCGGAGATATAGGCACTTGAAGTTTTGAAGTTATTTATTTTTTATTTCAGAAACTACTTGAGCGATTGGATTCAAACTTGGCAGTTAGGTGGAGTATAACAACGCGCAACTTTGAGCCAAATTTCACCAGGATCATATGGTCAGTAAATAAAAAAAAAATTTTTTTTCGGAAAACATTCATCATATCAAAAAAAAATCCACTCACACTTTGAGCTTCATATTTCACAGCAGTGTACCAAATTTCAGTTCGATACGAGCATAAGTTTTGGAGATATCGGGAAAAAATATGTCAAATTTCGAGGTTTTCTTCTCGATATCGTTGATTCTTTCGGTATAACTCGAGAAATACTGATTCAGTCCTGATAAAACTTCACAGCTAGTTTTGAGATGCTGAAAGACAACTTTATGCGAAATTTCGTGATAATCGTGTCATTAGAACAATTTGAAAAAAAAATTTCTATGATTTTCTCATCATATTATCCTCATTAAATTCTGTATGAAACTCCGAACTGTTATTTTTCGATGAAGTACTGGATTTCAATTCGATCTGATCTGTATTTTTGGAAATATTGGAAAAATAAAATTTTGATTGGGTATATCTACGGAATCATTGGGTGGATTTTACCCATTTACGAATTCGGCCTTCGTAATTAAAGTCCATACCTTCTCTACAAATATCGAGTTTCTAAGTTGTTTCTTTCGGAAGTTATTGTGTTTACGCAGTCGGCCGTTAGGCTGACCCTAAACCGAATAACTTCCGGAAGAAACGATTTAGAAACTCGATATTTGTAGAGTAGGTTTGGGGCTTAATTACGAAGGTCGAATTCGTGAATGGGTAAAATCCGCCCAATGATTCCGTAGATATACCCATTCAAAATTTTATTTTTCCAATATTTTCAAAAATACAGATTTGATCGAATTGAAATCCAGTAATTTATCATAAAAAAATTTCAAAAAGCACTGCCGTGAAGGCAGCAGCTTTTGCGTGCATGTTCAAATTCGTTGCTGAAGCGGTCATCTACATTGAACATGCGCGCAAAAGTTGCTGCCTTCACGGCAGTGCTTTTTGAAATTTTTTCTTTAAAGTTTCATTAGTTGTCCCTTTCAAATACAAATTGTTACAACAGATGATAGAAACACCTAAATGAAAACATTTTGGAAGGACTCCCTTCTCACATACAAAAGTTCCTTCATAAATCAAAATTGTTCATAGTATAGTCATAAAACAAGTCAACGCTAAACAAAAAATATTTAATAGGTTGAGATTTCGATTCCCTAAATGTCAATCGAAATAAACAAAAATCTTTTTATGTACCTTTTCCACCGTTAACTCAGCAGAATGAACACAGGCAATCTGAGAGGGGTTTCCCGTGGTCTGAAATGTTGTAGAATTCATTAAAACCGGTTCAATTGCCGAACAGAATGGAGTTCTTGTTGGAACACTGACGTTTTATCGCGAATGATTGAGTTCCAAGACGTTATTGAGGATATTTGAACGGTGTGGCCAAATAAAACAACACTTTTATTTGGGATTGCCACCAGCAATCTTTTTATAATTCATGTCTTATTGTATAATTTTATTTAGGTAACCGTTCTCATCAATATCCACTAACTTGTAATTATTCAATGATTGAACATAGCTTCCATTAACCTTATTTTGGGAGAATTTTGCATCATTTTTTAGGTTTTTTCTGGATTTTCACTCTCAATATCCGAAACAGAACTATTGAAAAATAAATAAAATTGCTTTTTTTATGGAGGACGCCCTTGTGGATTTCAGGATTGAACTATTTGTCAAGGACAGTTTCTTGGAAAACAGATTGCCTAATGAACAATACAGGAATAATATAAACGATAAACAAAGCGAACTGTGACGTTTCAGAGTACAAATCTGACTCTTTCATCAAACAAAATAGAACATTTTTAGAATTTTTTTTTTGATTTTTCTTTTTGAGACTTTTGTCAAATTGACATTTTATGAAATCACAGCAACACAGATTCACTCGGTTTGACCATTGGGAATCACATGATACAAAATTACTGATGTCAGAATCAGATAATGTGAGAAGAAAAATTGAAGAGCCCTTTTGCATTTCGTGAAATGGATAGTAATTTTGCTCATTTTTCAGATAGAAATGAACCCTGTTTTGCTGAACTTACTTTAAAAAAAGGTAGAATTGAAACAAACTTCCAAACCAAGTGAATCTGATGTGTTGCTGTGATTTCATAAAAATGTCAATTTAACAAAAATCTCAGAACGAAAAATCGAAAGAAAATAATTCTAATAATTTTCTCCTTTGTCTGATAAGATTTTTACTCTGAAACGTCACTGTTGGATTTGTTTATCGTTTATAGAATTCCTATGTTTTTCATTAAGCAATCTGTTTCCCAAGAAACTGACCTTGAAAAATAGTTTAATCCGTAAGGGCGTTTTCCATGAACAAAAATTATTTAATTTTTAATAGTTCTGGTTCAGATATTGGAAGTGAAAACCCAGAAAAAACCTTAGAATTTCTAAGGTTTTTTCATAGCAAGAGGATCCCAATTTTATATCTCACAAAATATGAGATGTTATAGAAAAGTATGACTCAATATATATTTGTATACAGGTTGTTCCCAAATCCAAAGTAAAAACGCAATAGAGTGTGCTTACTTGGATGATATATGAAGAATGAAAGTGATTAAAAATGTTTTTTTCGAAAATTTTCCACACTTTTGTGGAGACTATTCATCAGATTTCAATATGTTGCGGTCAAATTTTTTCAGTAGTCTTACGGATAGAACGTTTTACTCCAATAATAAATCGGTGGTAAGTTTCTGAGAAATAATTTTTTTTCCCTCCAACCCCCAATTTTAAGCCCTTAGGGTACACCAATCCTGCTGGAAAGCTTGGAGGATCAATCCCGAGCGACACATGATTTTTCTACCAAGTTTCACGGATTTCGGTTCAGTACTTTCCGAGAAAAGCTCTGGACAACGGACGGCGGACGGACGGATTTTTTTTTATTCGTTCATTCAAATCTACATACTCCAAAACGTGAACTGTTAAATTTTCAGGGGGGGTTAAAATTTTTTTTTTGTTGGTCGATCACTAAGGTTTATTATTTGATTTCATCAAAAAATAAACCAAAAAGGGACCTCTATTGTTCCCTAGAACGAGCGCGCAGAATACATATATGAGAAGCATTTAAGTTTCTCTCAATGTTTTTAAATTTTTGTATCTGTAATTGCGATTTCAATTATTCCGTCAGAAAAACCATACAGATTTTTCCGGTTCTTAAACCTTATCTGAAAATTTCTTCCGTGTTAACGTACAATCTGATAGAACTGAAAATTTATCAGTGAATCCAATGTACCTTATCGTGAAATGGTTGGCAATCGGTAGTGTCCGATAGGAATGTAAATTTAATCCTATATGTTGTTGAAAAGTTAAGGAAAAGAGCTGCACTTGAGAACTATTATTGTATATTGTTGCTTGAATGCTTTTGAGCGATGCGTTCTTCAAAAGGCGAATCATAAATTAAAAGCGCACAAATTGGTGAATGCGCCGATATAACAAAATCATACGGTATCGGTAATGATTTAAAATAAGGTCGCATCCAAGGAGATTTTCACGATTGAGTTGAGAACCTTCAAGCCAATGATCTAGGTTAGGTTACCCAATTGCAGCTCTATTGGATATAAGTATTTTTGAGAATATCGAGGAAATTCAATTCTGAGAGGAATGATTAGGTGGATTTCACCCATTCACGAACCCCCAATCCAGAATCCGAATATACTACACGTGATTACCTGACAATTAAGCTAACTTTACTCCCATGCAAATGTTGTTAGTTCACGAGATACAGGGTTTCAAAGTTTTCTTCATCAAAAATATAATTTATCAATATTGAGAAAAAACACATTGCAAAATAATCAAATAGGCCACGAATAATAATATCTAGCAGGTGCCTACTTGTTTTAAAGGAAACAAAAGGCAAAGGGTATATATCGAAGAATAGACGTATGTTTTTGTGCTTTTCTCAAGAAGTGATGCTGTTACAACTGTAACAACTTAAGGCCTTGAACAATGGTACAGTATACGTTGACCTGAAATCTTACGAACTAAATCTTGCAGTCATGAATTTTCCCTGCGTAGTTTTAATTCTGCAAATAAAAACCATTCATTAATATTGTCATATCCCGGACAACCTAGTGTTCTTAAAATGCTTGCCTCGCAATATTTCAATAAATGCAGTGGAACTTTTATTTCAAACATCTCGAAAAAGATTGTGAATTATGATGTCGAGCAAAAATACACTTTATGTAAAAAAAATCTGTTCATTAAGTTCTTTAATTAGTATCATTCAATTCATATAAGAAAAATTCGACGTGTATTGTTAATGTAGTTGGTTATTCATCCCCTTCTAACCCTTTATATGAGCTATTAAATGGGTTGCATATTCCGGTTCCTTACCTGAAAAAACCCTGAATGACAATTTTCATGTGGCCACTGCCAAAATTATTATAATCTACCAAATTTTTTTACAGAGACTTTCACATCCTCTGCATCTCCTGAACTATTGTTTGAGGCATTATTTTCATTAACCATTGCGAATATAGTATCCACAGTAGCTGGATTTTCTTTCGAAGTCTCTTTGCTCAGTTTTCGAAAAACTTCAAAACCAAAACAACGCTGTACTAAATCGGATACCAATATATTTAACACCAAATACATTGTATCTCCAAAAATGAGGGCTAACCTGCTACACATTGAAAAACTGCCAAATCTTAGAGCTAATTGGCCCCACCCTACGGTTCCATAAAATTCACTATCAACTGAAGTAGGATCTCGTACAAATCGAGCCAATTATTTCCTTTTGGGTTCAATCGAAAAATGCGTTTTAATGAAAGTAACGTTTATATATCCGTAACAGAAAGTTTTACGGACCACTTAACAATATCTGTGGACGTGTTAGGGTTATGGATGAGATCATAGTCAGCTACCATGAATCACGTACGTGGGTGGTAGATCGAAAATTTTACGTGTGTAAACGCTTCGATTTGCGTGAGAAAAATAAAAATCTACTTCCACTAAAGGACCGTTTGAAATCATTAAAATTTAGTTGATAGGTAATACTTAATACCGTAAAATCAGGTGACTTGAGACTTCTCGATATTTCAAGCGCGTGACAACATATGATAATTTGTTTGGTTTAAATGATGCTTTTATTAGCACGTAGTTAGGGCTTGTCTATGAATAGCGATTCGGTGGATTGAACCAGATAATGGTTTTAGGTGTGAACGTGAAATCTACTATGGGGACCCTAGATAGAAAGCTTCTGTGGAATGAGCATGTTCAAATTACTGCCAGTAAAGCGATAAGGGCTTTAATGGTGCGCAGAAGACTATCCGGCAAAACTTGTGGCTGTAACCCTAAAATACTGCGATGGATGTACATCATGGTTGTAAGACCGATAACAACATACAGGGCAGTAGTCTGATTTGCTAAAGCACGGCAGATAAGTACGAGGAAAATACTCGACAAGGTACAAAGGCTTGCCTGTCCTGTGTTTGCATCACTAGGGCTATGAGAACGTGCCCGACTAGAGCACTTGAGGTCATCATAGATCTCAGTCCTCTACATCTAGTGATCAATAGGGTAGCCCATGAAGCTATTCTTAGAATCTCGGGGGAAGGTACAGGTAATGAAAGAATTAAAATTCAGAGAGCCTTGTCCTCTCTGAACAAGTACATCTCATCAGCGAACCTACCTAGTGATGTTATGATTAAAAAAGTAAGCATCGAGAAGAACTTTGACTCAATGCTATGTAAAAGGGAAGAATGGGAAAAGGAATACACTAGCCAAAACTTCAAAGCAAATACCGTTAAATGGTATACAGATGGTTCTAAAACCACGATGGGGGCCGGCGCTGGAGTATACGGGCCTAGAACCAGGTGTACACTATCGCTAGGCTCCTACTCGAGTGTTTTTCAGGCAGAAATACTTGCAATCGAAAGATGCATAGACATAAACCTGGAAAGAAACTATCAAGGGTGTGACATAGTGATCCGTTCTGATAGTCAGGCTGCTATCAAAGCACTGAACTCCTATGTCATTGACTCAAAGCTGATATGGGAGTGCCGAAGGAAACTCAATGAAGTAGGCAAGAATAACAAGGTCTCCTTAGTCTGGGTTCCTGCGCACTCAGGAATCAAAGGAAACGAGGAGGCTAACACTCTAGCCAGGAAGGGAGCACTAACGCTACCTACTAGCCCAGAACCTTTCTGTGGTTTAGGCAAATGTACCTATAAGAAAGAGTTTTTGGAGAAGGCAGAAAATGAAAGAGGGGCACTCTGGAGGAATTCTCCAGGAATGGAACACACTAAAAAGTTCCTTTGGAACTTTGAAATTACTAGATCCAAAAATCATTTGGATCTCAGTAAGAATAGGCTACGCCTCCTCACTGGCTTCCTCACAGAACACAGTCTCCTGAGGAAGCACATGATGAGAATGGGCTTATCAGAAACTGACGAGTGCAGATTCTGTGGGGAAGAGGAGGAAACTCTTATTCACCTGATCACAGAATGCCTCGCCATTGTGAGCCTGCGCAAAAAATATCTTGGACAGGAGCATTATAGGAGGAGTGAGAACTTAGCCTCCTTGAAGCCCTCACAGATATTATAATTCATCAGAGCTCTAGAGCTGGAAGGCGAGCTGTAGGTTGCGAAAACAGCTCCGACAAGGGGGCACAATAGACCTTAAGGTCGCAGTGGAATGCCAATGCCATTACCCACTATAACTATAACTATGGGGGCTCTGGCAATATCGTTGAAAAACTTAAAAGTAGAAAGTGCAAATACAATTCACACTTGTATTATTTTAGTTGTATTCAAATTGTTTCAGTTTACAATGTTTTATTTTTTCTTGGGGTTTATAGGAATTTTTTTAAATTTTTATAACTTTGAAAGAATTATTATGTATTGTTGATCATCGTACGGAGAGATCTCTATTTTCTTGAATGAATTCTATTTTTGAAAAATTAATTTTGTATTCAGGTCGAAAATGTCCTCCAAAAAATGGCAACAGCCGCCTCTCTCGGTCAGGTATGTCTCAAGACGATATTAGAGAAGCCCGAAAAGTGCTCATAATCGGAATAACCAGCAAGTCTCAAGTCACCCGCGGGGGCTAAACATTAACATCTTTGTGGAGCCACTGAGAGAATTGTCTATCTATTGTAGCTTTCTATTTGACGATTTGGGGAGCTCGGAGCTGCCCCCGCGCATGAAAATTGTTAAAAAATTTCAAGCGCGGGGGCAGCTCCGAGCTCCCCGAATCGTCAAAAAGAAAGCTACATATGTAAATTTTTCTATAGGGCAAGACTCAAAATTGCGCGCAAGCATTAATAAATATATCCTCAACCGTTCGTGACAGACGCGCCTTAAAAAATGTCAACATATATTTAGAAGTAATTTTAATATTTTTTAATTTATTCCAATGAAACTATCAAGACGAAAATTTACACAAAGCATTACTCAACCAAATACAAAGTTTCATCATGATCGGAGCAGTATTTTTTGAGTTATTCCAGAAAAATCAACGATGCCTGAGAAAATTTACATATTTTTCTTCGTATATCTCCAGATATTAAAATCGCATCAAACCGAAATTTGATACACTGTTGTGAAAAATTGTCTTCGATGTAGGTGAATCTTATAACAGTTTCGGAAAAAACAAACAAACTTTCCAATCGCGATCGCATAAGTAGTTTCAGCAATTTTGAAGAAATAAACTCAAAAAATCAAATGATTATGACTCCAAAACCGTTCGGCAGGTTTATCCCATTAGCGAACTTGGCAGGTGCCTTCTGATGATTTCAAGTAATCGTAGCAACGGACGGCCGGCCAGACAGACTGGATTTTAACATCGCATTTTTTATCAGTGAGCCCGACCTAGACCAATTTTGAAATATGAATAGAACATGCGCGCAAAAATGTACTATATAAATTATAAGTATATGCTTCGCCAAGTTTAATAATGAGTGCATGAAATCTAATTGGCCAATAAGTACTATACTATACGCATTTTCGATAAATCAAAATGAAATCCTGACAGAAAAATCTATAAACAGCTGTATTTAAGTTTCTCGTAAAGATAGTTGCCATTGTTCTAGGACATTATCAAGACTTTCGATGGTTTGAGTGAGTTTCCGCATTTTGTTCAAGGTGGAAAACTAAATGAAATCACTGGTTCAACTTTTGAATATTAGGTGCGGACTTTGGTTATACAGAGAAAGTTGAGAGATATCTACTAACAATAGTTTATTCCAAACTCAACTCGAATTGGAATTGGGAGTTCCACCGGGCATTATTGCTGGACTTCTTTATTATCTACATCAATGACTTCTTGGAGGATCTACAGAAAAAAAAACAAATGAAGGAATAAAATCAATTATGCCCATGACCTTGTAGTGAATTGAGACCTAAATCAAGGCAGTTGGTTGGAAATATATTCCAGCATGATGAATTATAGTTTGAACAGAATATCCTTACATTGAATAAAATCGAAACAAGTATCGTTTCATTTCATCTCACAAATTCCGGAATAGTACCACAAGAACGTCCAAGAGTATTTTGTAATAAAATGGAAGCGATTAAAATAAAAATCTAGAGCAAACTAGTGTCCAACAATCGTTGAGGAATTTATGTATCTTTGTGTTTCTCTGGTTTCAGAACGACTTCAAGAGAATCATTCGATAAATTTTAGACTTCAATAATGATACAACACAAAATAGAAACTGAGTTTCAACACTTGCGGAAGTTTCCGAGGTTAATAAATTTGAGTAAAGTATTACGAAGTTGAATTCAATGACTTTATTCACCCAGTATTTCTATGGTAAGCAAAAGCTGAAATTTTATTAGCTGCATGGATTTAATGGGTTTGTTTCAAAACACACGCACCTCAATTGTTTCTGAAATGTAGTATAGAATATAGATTTTATTGGTTTCATGGCCATACTTTACATTCAATACACTTACCTGAGTAAAATAGCGACTGAAACGCAGAATACTACTACAAACCCTGAAAAAAACGGATATCAATGGATAACTAAATGAATTTAACTGAATCTATCGAATCACTCAATAATTTGAGTGTGAAATTTTGGATATATGTATCAAATACTAATTGATTGGGTGATTGAGCAGAGCTTGCCATGGAAGTTGGGAAAGTTTTGATTCATCTATTAGTAAATGAAAATATCAAACTAACCAATGGTCTATGACACGTGTTTCTCTGAAATTCCCGAGTATTTTTAAAAAATTTCAAAAAGCACTGCCGTGAACGCAGCAACTTTTGCGCGCATGTTCAATGTAGATGACCGCTTCAGCAACGAATTTGAACATGCACGCAAAAGCTGCTGCCTTCACGGCAGTGCTTTTTGAAATTTTCTACTGATAAATTACTGGATTTCAATTCGATCAAATCTGTATTTTTGGAAATATTGGAAAAATAAAATTTTGAATGGGTATATCTACGGAATCATTGGGCGGATTTTACTCATTCACGAATTCGACCTTCGTAATTAAGCCCCAAACCTACTCTACAAATATCGAGTTTCTAAGTCGTTTCTTCCGGAAGTTATTGCGTTTACGGTCAGCCTAACGGCCGACTGCGTAAACACAATAACTTCCGAAAGAAACAACTAAGAAACTAAATACTTGAAGAGAAGGTTTGGACCTTAATTACGAAGGCCGAATTCGTGAATGGGTAAAATCCAGCCAATAATTCCGTAGATATAGCCAATCAAAATTTTATTTTTCCAATATTTCCAAAAATACAGATCAGATCGAATTGAAATCCAGTAGTTCATCGAAAAATAACAGTTCTAAGTTCCATACAGAATTTAATGAGGATGATATGATAAGAAAATCATAGAAATTTTTTTTTTCAAATTGTTCTAATGACACGATTATCACGAAATTTCGCACAAAGTTGTTTTTTGGCATCTCAGAACTACCTGTGAAGTTTTATCAGGATTGAATCAGTATTTCTCGAGTTATACCGAAAAAATCAACGATATCGAGAAGAAAACCTCGAAATTTGAAAAATTTTTTCCCGATATCTCCAAAATTTATAATCGTATCGAAGCGATTAAAATAAAAATCTAGAGCAAACTAGTGTCCAACAATCGTTGAGGAATTTATGTATCTTTGTGTTTCTCTGGTTTCAGAACGACTTCAAGAGAATCATTCGATAAATTTTAGACTTCAATAATGATACAACACAAAATAGAAACTGAGTTTCAACACTTGCGGAAGTTTCCGAGGTTAATAAATTTGAGTAAAGTATTACGAAGTTGAATTCAATGACTTTATTCACCCAGTATTTCTATGGTAAGCAAAAGCTGAAATTTTATTAGCTGCATGGATTTAATGGGTTTGTTTCAAAACACACGCACCTCAATTGTTTCTGAAATGTAGTATAGAATATAGATTTTATTGGTTTCATGGCCATACTTTACATTCAATACACTTACCTGAGTAAAATAGCGACTGAAACGCAGAATACTACTACAAACCCTGAAAAAAACGGATATCAATGGATAACTAAATGAATTTAACTGAATCTATCGAATCACTCAATAATTTGAGTGTGAAATTTTGGATATATGTATCAAATACTAATTGATTGGGTGATTGAGCAGAGCTTGCCATGGAAGTTGGGAAAGTTTTGATTCATCTATTAGTAAATGAAAATATCAAACTAACCAATGGTCTATGACACGTGTTTCTCTGAAATTCCCGAGTATTTTTAAAAAATTTCAAAAAGCACTGCCGTGAACGCAGCAACTTTTGCGCGCATGTTCAATGTAGATGACCGCTTCAGCAACGAATTTGAACATGCACGCAAAAGCTGCTGCCTTCACGGCAGTGCTTTTTGAAATTTTCTACTGATAAATTACTGGATTTCAATTCGATCAAATCTGTATTTTTGGAAATATTGGAAAAATAAAATTTTGAATGGGTATATCTACGGAATCATTGGGCGGATTTTACTCATTCACGAATTCGACCTTCGTAATTAAGCCCCAAACCTACTCTACAAATATCGAGTTTCTAAGTCGTTTCTTCCGGAAGTTATTGCGTTTACGGTCAGCCTAACGGCCGACTGCGTAAACACAATAACTTCCGAAAGAAACAACTAAGAAACTAAATACTTGAAGAGAAGGTTTGGACCTTAATTACGAAGGCCGAATTCGTGAATGGGTAAAATCCAGCCAATAATTCCGTAGATATAGCCAATCAAAATTTTATTTTTCCAATATTTCCAAAAATACAGATCAGATCGAATTGAAATCCAGTAGTTCATCGAAAAATAACAGTTCTAAGTTCCATACAGAATTTAATGAGGATGATATGATAAGAAAATCATAGAAATTTTTTTTTTCAAATTGTTCTAATGACACGATTATCACGAAATTTCGCACAAAGTTGTTTTTTGGCATCTCAGAACTACCTGTGAAGTTTTATCAGGATTGAATCAGTATTTCTCGAGTTATACCGAAAAAATCAACGATATCGAGAAGAAAACCTCGAAATTTGAAAAATTTTTTCCCGATATCTCCAAAATTTATAATCGTATCGAACTGAAATTTGGTACACTGCTGTGAAATATGAAGCTCAAAGTGTGAGTGGAATTTTTTTTGTATATGATGAATGGTTTCCGAAAAAAAAAATTTTTTGGAAAAAAATTTCGAAAAAAAAATTTTTTTTTTTATTTACTGACATTATGATCCTGACAAAATTTGGCTCAAAGTTGCGCGTCGTTATACCCCACCCAACTGCCAAGTTTGAATCCAATCGCTCAAGTAGTTTCCGAAATAAAAAATAAAGAACTTCAAAATTTCAAGTGCCTATAACTCCGAAACTATTCGACCGATTTGGCCCATTAACGAACTTAACCGCGGCATTCTGATGCGCAACCTATCCCGAAAGTTTCAAGTTGCTAGGTCACTTCTGTCGACAGTTAGCGTGTCTACGGCCGGACAGAATCGATTTTGACACCGGATTCGTCATCAGTGAGTCCAACCTAGTCGATTGAGACCATTTTCGGCTCAATCATCCAAAATTAGAGACATTTGGACAAAACGATAGCACGCTGTTCCCCTAGAACATGCGCGCAAAGACTCGACAATTAAGAAATTGGCCCGGAATTCCTAACCATTCTGCAACACCAGAGAAGTTGGTCTTTTACACTAATGATCATTCCAACAACATTTCCTAGCATTATTTCATCCATTTGAACATAAGATCCATCTGAAAAGTATAGAGCATTGTGAAAATGTTTCAAGGGCACAGTTGCAGTTGGTTAGAAGTCTGCTTTCAATGATATTAAAAATCCGTAGGTTTTGTGAGATAACTACGATTCTGGCTCTTTTCAGAGATACAGCATGAACACAATGAACAGAGTTCACAGTAACGAATGGAGCATGATACTTAAATAGTCTCTAAATCAAGACTGAGTATTTCTGCATTGTGGAAAAACCGAGGAGGGGGGAAATCTAATTTATAAGAACTCAAACATTCTGAATATACACAGGCCACCCAAGCTATATGAAGGTTCATGCCAACCCCCGTATCCTGTATGATGAAAAACTAAAGCCGAAAATTATGGTTAATCTTTTTTTTGGCATGTATTCCAGATCAATATTATAACATTTTGGTAAACCCGCAAGATTTCCCGTCGCGAAGCAATAAGTAAGATATTCACATCATTGTAAGCAGTGTGAGTTCCTGAACAAAAAATATGAAGGCCAACATAGGCGGTCTCTCTTTGTTTGGAAGATATGGGCCCCCAAAGTTCCAAATTGTTGCATTTTCAGATCCTTTTTTCCGCCATAAAAAGGATCTCTCACTTCTCAAATCTATTTCATAAATCATCTTTGAACCTTCAACCAACGAATAGTGACACTTTCTTTTAAGAATATTCATTATTTAAAGGAAGAAAAGTGAAAAAATTAGACAACCACTTAACCTATATTTCTACGAAATACTTCTCAATCTTAAAGCGGGGCTTGGCAACAGCGTCTTTTCATCGCTGGCCAACGTATTATGACCGAAGAGTAGTTGCTGGCGGGATATATGAAATGATGGGCAGTTGAAGGATATGATTGTAAGGAAAATGCTTCTGTCACTGAAGAAGAGGTGGTTATTCTAACATCAAAACAAAATCATGGAGAATATTTGTTTAAGGTTTCACTCTCAATGTTTTCGTTTGAACTTTCTTTCCCCTACAAAATAGGGAGGTTGTTATCTACTTCGTTTTTTGTTGTCTTCGAGATGGTCCCAGTTTAGAATGAGATTCAGGGTATTCCAATAAAATGGGTTATATAATAACCTCGATTTCATTGGAAATCTGGGAAGGGCGCGACCTATCACATATGAAAAAAATTTACGTTGAAATATATATCAGGGTGAATTCTCATTCTATTTCTATGTGTTTCAACCTTGTGGATTTCATTAGAAACGAATTCTCCTATTGGAAGATTTAGAGTATAACAGTAAACAGTAAGAACTAAGAACATACTTCATTTTTCTCGACAGCAATAATCTCATTCACGAATACGCACGATGGCACGATTCCGACCGATGAAATTCGCGCCATTGCCAAACTTCACTTTTAGACTGAGTCGAAATCAGAAGGAATAGAGGTTAAGTGGTTATCCGGTAATTTCATGGTTTTTTCTTTAAATATTGATTATTCTTGAAAAAAAGTGTTGCTTATTGTTGGTTGAAAGTTCAAAGCTGGTTTGTGAACTATACAGATGAAGTGAGAGATCGTTTTTATGGTGGAAAAAGAGACCTGAAAACGACTCATTTTGGAAATTTGGGGGCCCATATCTTCCAAATTAAGGGAGATTCGATTTCACATTTTTTATTCAGAAAAACACACTGCGTACAATGATGTAAATATCTTTTTAATATCTCCGCGACGGGAAATCTTGCGGGTTTACCAAAATTTTGATAATGCATATCATGATTTCAAGAAAAAATTGGAGAACTGTTTGGAATCATTTAAAAAACTGTGAATTCTTCGGTATGTAACCAAGTCTTCAAATTTTTTGAATCATTTTCAAACAGTTTTGCCCTCATTAAGGAGAATCGTTCAAAAAGATTTCTGCAACAAAAATGTGATGAACCTTATAATGAGATATGAATTTTAGAATGAGTCTAGCGATATTTCCATGCTTGAATATAACTTGGAAGTTAAGAAGATAAAGAAATGCTACTGGCATCAAGCAGAGCATCGCCCTATCTCAGTCTTATCAACATGAATCTCAAACCGGACAAGTGAATTGAATTAAAGGAAAACTATGTAGAGCAATGAAGGTAAGTTATAACTTGTTGGAATTCAACCAAAAACTCAATTTATGAGAACGCAGAAGTTTACCTTGAGAAATTTTATTTCTTAATGAATATTTATGCTTATTTTCTTCTTTCTTTCATTAGTAACCGACTAGATTCAAGACTTATTTGTTCCATCAAAGTGATCCAAAAGTGCTCATACAGAATGAACAACTTTATATTTTTATTATTACCATGAAAAATTATTATTTCAATCTTTTCAGTTTTCCTCACAACTGAAATGTCATCTCCTACCTAATCTGATTCTTTCCAACCTGAAAAAAATTCAACAAATTCATAATGTTCCTTGTCAACAAACATTGCAGAAATATTTACTTACCTCTTCAATTATTTTTTTTTCATTTCCGATGAACTCTTCAATTTCAAATCTCAATGCTCGAAATTCCGAGGTTTCTCAACAATTATCTGAGTCTCCAGTTATTTCAATCAACATGGAAAATGCACCAATTGAAACTCATTCTGAAAAGAAATCAAATGTTTCTGTAATGCTATTTATTCTTCAGGAAAAGCCAACCTGTAAGTGTAACGCGATTTGTCTGATTTTTTTTTTAATTCTAGAAAATTCCCAAAACCAAAACATGTGATAGAAAATTACGAATGATTGATAATAAGATTAATTTCAGATTATAAATGAACGAAAATTTTAATTGAAGAGGAGCCAATTTTTATATATTTTTTCAAAAATTAAATATCTCATATTCCTTTCAAATATTGATTTGTACATAATATACGAATATCATTCAGTTTTCCTCTAGTTGGCTTCCAAATACAACTCTAAAGTGAACATTAAAAATATTTTCAGTCCCTATCAATCCCTGCTCGGTGTGATATTCAAGTAAATCAATAGACCTTCATTCATAAATAATTAAGTTTCCAATTATTTCAACAACACTAAAATTGCGGTTTTGGATATATTTTTATTTTTCTCTAAGATTCTTTATACAAATATAATTGAATTGCCCCATTCACTACAAGAACTCAAATTCAAATAAATGAGAAAATCTTATCGAATTTATAATTTACAGAATTAAACTTTTATTATTTGGAGTCTTCTCATGGGTTTACCTCTCCAAACCTGATTTCAAATCTTGTCCTGGATAAACGGATGTGTAAGAGCATTATTAAGACTTATTCTTTTCATTGGGTCGATAGCCAAAGCCTTTTCCAGAAGATCCTTAAGCTGAGTTACTTTTCGTAGCTGGTCGGCTGGTAAAATTTGGCTCCCTACTAGCTCAGATTGTAGGTCCCTTGTTACTTTGTTTACCGACAAAACTACTACTTTCTCCTGTGAAGAAAGAAGAGAATGATCAGTTGAATTTGAGGAATGAAAAGTTATTTTATTCAACACTAACTGAAATCCCAAGATATGCTGGGAGATTGATACAAAAGTTTGGTCAATCTGAATATTTTCAACTAGTTTGCAAAGTGATATTTAGGATCAATAGACGACTTCGGCCCAAGTTGCCAACCCACAATTTACTTAGCAAGTTTACATTCACTGGGAAACGGGAATTTCAAGACAAATTCGACATGATAAGGTTCGCGTTATTTATAAATACCCGTAAAACATGCCTCGGCTCTTCAAACCAGATAATTCCTTTCAAATATAGGTTTTTGTTAAGATCGTCCCCGATTGGCTGAAATTTCAGTTGGGATTCCTGATTTCATGCAAACAGTGTCAATTTTCATAGGATACGTTCCGAAAATCAACTCTGTAGTTTCGGTTGCCGATTTTCCGCTCCGTAAATATGAAATATTCGGATGGTTCCTGGAACAAGCGCGTGAAAAAGGTTATTTACGGAATCTGGTTGATGAAAATGCGGTCGATTTACTGTCACCAGAACGATTTTCTATGGTAAATATCCATAGCATAGAACAATCTATGTTTACTTTCGGTTTGTTTTTGTTCCGAGTTCAGATCTGTTCGGGACAGTTCGAGCATAGACCAATAGTCTGTGGTTCTGAACTCGGAACCAAAACAAACCTAAAGTAAACATAGATTGTTCTATGCTATGGATATTTACCATAGAAAATCGTTCTGGTGACAGTAAATCGACCGCATTTTCATCAACCAGATTCCGTAAATAACCTTTTTCACGCGCTTGTTCCAGGAACCATCCGAATATTTCATATTTACGGAGCGGAAAATCGGCAACCGAAACAACAGAGTTGATTTTCGGAACGTATCCTATGAAAATTGACACTGTTTGCATGAAATCAGGAATCCCAACTGAAATTTCAGCCAATCGGGGACGATCTTAACAAAAACCTATATTTGGAAGGAATTATCTGGTTTGAAGAGCCGGGTATTTTTAAATAACGCGAACCTTATCATGTCGAATTTGTCTTGAAATTCCCGTTCCCCAGTAAAAGTAAACTTGCTAAGTAAATTGTGGGTTGGCAACTTGGGCCGAAATCGTCTATTCCCAAAGAACAAATTAATGAATGTAGAAAATCACGAGCATCCTGTAAGAAAATATTCAATTCCTCAAAAATCAAATCAACTTACCCGCTCAGTGACCTTATCGATTTCATGGTACAGAAAATTACAGTTCGAATCGAAATGTTGATCTTTGAAGGCCCCCTTTCTTATAACTTTGTTGGGGAACTTTCCTTTAACATCCATGAAGAATTTCAACATCTGATTGTTGGATTTTCCAGAAAATAATATTTTTCCTGTGTAGAGTTCATAAATAGTACAAGCAGCAGACCACATATCCAAAGCATAATCGTAGGGTATTCCTAATATTATCTCAGGGGCTCTATAAAATCTCGACACAAGATAAGGTGTGATGTCATTATCATTTATATAGGAAGCGGAGCCAAAATCGCACAATTTCAAAACTAACTTGCTGTCATTTACCAGTATATTGTCAGGTTTTATATCTGAAATGAAAATAATTGTGATATAATTCAATTGACATACAGGGTCTTTCAGAATAAGATGCTGATCCATAGGGATTAGTCTCACTACTTTCATTGAATCAGGATTCAATAAAAAGTTGAAAACGGGGGCTGTATTTGTGGATCTTTCAGCAGCTTACGATACGGTGTGGAAAGATGGTTTAATATTCAAACTCCATAAATTTCTGAAATGTGGAAAAGTAATTCAATTGATCGAAAATATGTTATCTGACAGAAGACTCCGTGTTTTTGTTGATGATGTTAGTAGTAGGTTCAAAACTTTGAATAATGGACTCCCACAAGGATCAGTTTTAGCTCCCCTTCTATTTAATTTATATTTATGTGATATTCCAGCAACTTCTTCAGAGAAATTCATATATGCGGATGATATTGCTCTGGCTTTTCCTCACTCTGATTTCAAAGTCATTGAAAACACTCTAAATACTGATTTAGAAATTTTGAAGAATTATTTTGTTGAGTGGCGTTTATGTCCAAATTCTAATAAAACAGAAGTTTCTTGTTTTCATTTGAATAATCAACAGAAGTTTAAAACTTTGAATGTTACTTTCAATAATGCCGTTCTGAAACATAATTTCACTCCTAAATATCTTGGAGTGAAATTAGATACTTCTTTAAATTTCAAGGCCCATTTGGAAAACTTACGTATGAAGTTGAAATCTAGGAATAATATTCTTCAAAAACTAGCTGGTTCTTCGGTTTGGTTTAATAGCGCTCATGTTAGTAAAATAGATGTACAGCTTAATGTTGCTATGAGAATCATTAGTGGGACCATAAGATCTACACCTTTACAGTGGTTACCAGTTCTCTCAAATATTGTACCGCCCCATATTCGTAGACAGGTTGCAGTGATAAAGTCTTGGGATAAATATCGTTCCTTTCCGAATTTATTCCCAATCATGTCTTATATTCCGGATTCTAAAATTGCTAGATTGAAATCTCGTAAACCTTTATGAATCAACGATTTTCTTTACACCAATAAAAGTGACAAAGAAGTTTGGCGTTCGGAATGGAATTCATGTAATGTTTTTAACAAAGGATTGATCAGCGATCCTTCAGAAAAAGTTCATGGTTTCAATCTTCCCAGGAAAATTTGGTGCATTTTGAATCGACTTAGAACCGGTCATGGTCGCTGTAATAGTTTCCTCTTCAAATGGAATTCGGTCGAAAGTCCAAGGTGCGAGTGCGGAGAAGAAGAGGAAACAATAGAACATTTAGTAAATACTTGTCCAATATATAAATTTGACGATGGTTTCGAGGCAATTCATTCGGTGTCTGATTCTTTTTTGAGATGGATTGCGAACTTCAAATTAATTTAATGAGTACTAAATCATTTACTAGTTCATATTAGTTTTTTCGTCTCCTTTTTTGTTTTCAGGTACGTTTCCAAGATTTCAACCTGCATCGCATAGGAAGGAGGAAACTTTGTCGATGAAAAAGAAGCCCTTCAATAAAAAACAACAATTTCATTACACTTATACGGGGAGACAGAGTTTTTCCTGAGGTTTTTATCTGTGCTCTTGTATCATACGTAAAAATGTATGGTACCCCGTTGACATTTCCTCTGCTAATACTGTTATGACACAAATTGTTTGATATAAAAAAAAATGTAATGCTCATCTCAAAAGAATATATATATATATTAATACTGTACCAATATTGCTATGCCACTAGCACGCAAAATTATTGTTTTCAAAAGTTTTTCAATGACCTACTCCTCGGACGAATTCACCAATTATTCAAGATGAAAGTAAATGAATGATGTAGGCATATGAGACCTACCTGCATGGAGGATACCCGTTTTCTTCAATAATTTCAAGGCCAACAACAACTGCTGAGTATAGCTTCGCACTGCTTTCACATGTAATCCAACATCCTTCCCGTATTTCTTGAGTACTTCTCTTAGATTCATCGCCAATGGTTCAAAAACCATACATAAATGTTGTTTATGGAAAAAGTGCCTAATCAATCTCAAACAATGTAGTTTATCTTCAGGATCAGCATCATTTAACTTTTTCAGTATTTCTAGTTCCTTCAAACCTGTCTTGTGCCTGCAAAATTGGATATTTTTGTTGAGTCGATCATTCCTTTCAAGATAAGGTTAGGTTTGGAAATGAAGGATAATTGGTTTCGTGCGTCGTTTGACATTTGTCATACGTTGGAGGTAAAACAAACTCACTTTCCCGCTTTGTTTATGTTATGAAATACAGCATTTTCAACAATTTCAGGATAATTTCACAAGTTAAAATGGTTTATATTCATAGAATTGGCGAATTACTAGGCCCGTGAGGCCAAGTTATTGTGTCATTGTGAAATGCAACATAAATACACCGAGAGACCAAGGAATACATTCGCTTTGTTCACATTGGGGAAGAGCGATTATTTGGAGAATTTAGTGATTTTATTGATTTTACAAGTGAAATTTT
The DNA here is from genome assembly GCA_958510865.1 of Myrrha octodecimguttata. Lineage (NCBI taxonomy): Eukaryota > Metazoa > Arthropoda > Insecta > Coleoptera > Coccinellidae > Myrrha > Myrrha octodecimguttata. The sequence goes on along the minus strand of OY294056.1, from coordinate 73,616,363 downwards.
GTGATTATGGATCTGATTAACTGATATTCAATCTCAGATGATAATCGTTCAAAACGATATAAATGAAAATTGCAGTATTTATCCTAGTCTTCTAAAACCTAGAGTATCCACATCAGAGATAGCATTTATTATAGGTATAACTATTGAAAATGAAACAGTAAAATGTTTAGCTCATTAATTCCTGAAAATAAACAGCAGAATGAAATCCAACAAATGTATGGAATGGAAAAAACATGGGTTCCAGAGAACTTCTCAGTACTATTTTGAATAACGTTCTATGTTGCAAATTATCAAATTACTACAATATTGGTCTACAGTTGCTATGTCAGTGCTATCATAATCTTTAATTATATATTTATTATACTAAATATATGTTACAAATAAAATAATTCATATGAAATTTTTTCCTTGAACACCGATTTCGATTCATCCTCAAAAAATTCTTCACTATCCATATAAAATACTTTTTTATCATGCAGATGCAACCTTAGGGCTTCCATAATCTTCAATAATTGACAATAAGGTCAATAAGAAACATATTACAAACAAATAGATGTAGAAGTTCCATCCTTGAGTAGTCAAGCCACATCAAAACGTTTTCGGTTGAGAACAGAGAAAGTTATCTGGTTCATCATTATTATAAAATGCATGCAATATTTTGACAAATCTATCACATAATGAATTGCCTTGATTGGCTTCATATAACATATAGAGATGTGAGTGGTAACCAATCAGGATGGGTTTGTCATTCATAACGCCAGCTATTGTAGTTTCGAGAAGATATAATTCTTGAAATGTGTATAACAAACACGAAATATTCTTATCATACTTATCTCATCATGAGTCAACTTATTAAACAGAACAAATTAAATAGAAAGTCTAATATAATTTCTTAACTAATGTGGGAATGCCTCCAACAAACTCTACCATAGTTTGTTACTTTGTCAGAACAGTTTTTTCAATTTATGGCGTGAATATAGGATGTTTGCCATCTCTGGAATAGTTCACATAGTATTCTATTTCTTCGAATACCAGATAAAACTTAGGGGAATGGGTCAAAAATGCAAATATTCAAATATAAAGTCTACACTACAATATATCTGAAAAATTGGATTCCTTCGTCTCTCGGTGTATTTATGTTGTATTTAACAACAAAACAATAACTAGGCCTAGTTATTCACCAATTCTATTAATATAAATCATTTTAACTTGTGAATTTATCCTGAAATTGTTGAAAATGCTGTACTTCATAACATAAACAAAGCGGGTAAGTGAGGTTGTTTTACCTCCAACGTATGGCAAATGTCAAACGACGCACGAAACCAATCCAGAAACAATAACATATAAACAAGCAATGGAATAAATATTGGTTATTAGAGTAACAACTGAACTGATGTTAGCTTGATCGAATTAATGTATATTTTTCCTAATGTTAGTAGAAACAGAGGCATTTAAAATTCTTATTTTTGAAGAAATAAAAAGTCTCAAATATTCATGTCATTTTACTCACATAATTTCATTATTCCTTATTATTTTCACTGCAACGTCCTGATTACTCCTAGCTTGATCTCTAGCTCTGATAACATTACTGAATACACCCTGCCCGGTATAGCCATAAACCATGTAACGGCTATCTAAGATTTCACCTATCCTTACTCTATAATATCCTTCCGCATCATCCCAGTTATCGGTTAATGCAGGGTTTTCTGCACCAGAACCCTTTGCTATTATAGTACTAGGAGACTGAAAAGATACAAAAGTTAATGGCAGGATGAGAAAATGTATAATTTAGATCAAAATCAGAACAGAGCATTGCATTCTGAACGTGAGAATAAGAACTACAGGTGGAAATAGATGACTTCAAATTTGGAATCTCAAACCCTAACATTGAGTAACAAGGTATTTAAGTGTATTCCGACAGCTTATTTTTTCAGAATTAAGAAAGTGGGGAATTCGATAGATCTGTCTCTTCACTTAGTAATTTTACTGCCAGGGTATTTAGGTACTTGTACTTTTCTTACGGTTCTGAAATGTCCAATTTTTGTTTTTTCGGTACCAAAAGTAGAAGATAACCCCAATTTTGCATACCATATCTTCAAAACAAACCATACCTTCCAAGACCTGAATAATCTCAAAATTCTATATCTGGTATCGAAAAGCAAAAAATTGGACATTACCGAAAGGTTGAGTATCCACAAGAGCCTTGATATCCTCACCCTAAAACTTCTTCACAAACAGACAAACCTATGGAATTCCACACTTTTCAAAATTCTGAAGAAATAAGCCTGCAGAACACACTTAAATATATGTTACACAACTCGAAATACACCATTTTGAAAATGAATAGTACTAAGAAACTTGAGCCACTGATGGCCCTATAAAAAAAACATATCCGATAAATATAATTACTTACAGAATTGGCTTTATAGCTATCTTGTTCAGCAAACATATCCCACTCATTTTGCTTTACACTTTTAACCTCTTTCTTTTCTGTGGTTTTAACTACCATATTCGGCAACAAAGGTGGTGTAAGAGATTCCTCGCTGTGCACATTCACTTCTTTTGTTTCATCTGATTTAGGACTATCTTCTTCTAAATCTTTTTCTCCAGTCTGACCAGAATTAGAATTTTCTTTGAACTGATGATTTGGAGATGCTGGTTCAGATAAGTTTGTATTGGAGTCTTCGTTTATTTGATTGTTGCCTTCAAGTCTCTAGAATTTGAGATTTCATCAATGTCAAAACAGGCGCAAGAAATTATACATGAAGAGCGATAATACCATAGCACTTACCTTTAGAAGCTCCTCTCTTTGTTTTCTTCTCTTTTCAATAATTTGTTCCTCATCTTCTTCATCCTCGTTGAAATCAAGATTGATATCCGAATCGCTACTTTCACTTTGTTGTTTCTTCATTCCCTCACTTAAAGAATCTTTGAACTTGTCTTGTTTTTCTGATCTTTGAGAACGATGATGATGCCTCTCATATCTATCTCTAGATTTATCATATCCCTCTCTAGATTTATCATAGCCATTTTTAGAGTATGAATTATTACCTCTTGATCTTTCCCGAGAATATCTAATGTCATCTAGTCTCCTATTCCTTAGTCGTTGGTCTTCATGTCTATGACGATCATGGTCATGAGCATGATATCTTTCTCGAGAATGTCTATCAGACGATCTTCTGGACTCCATAACTTTCCTTGGTCTTTCTTCACTTCTTCTATCCCTGTACTTATCTATATCTATATTCCTGCCCTCCCTACTGGGTTTTTCCCTGTAATTCCTATGCTTATTGGCTCTCTCTCTACTATTTGAACGCTCTTTCCTTTTCTTATCAGGCTGTAGTTTAGGAACTTTTGTCCTCCTATTTTCTTTACTACTTGAAATATCCCTTTTCCTGTTTGCAAAGTTTGAGGGAGCCTCGCTGCTTGAATCGTCTAAAAGAATGACTTCATCAATAACAATTTTACTATCTTTTTTACCACCGGCAGGAGCGCCATGATTTTCAAGTTCAGCTCTTGCAATTTCCAGTTGAAGTAATTCTTTCTGCTTCATCAATTCCTCCAAATCCATATCAGCTTCAATTACATCCACATTTATAGCATCACTATCGCAATCTACCTCTGGGATGCCCTCACTTTCGGACGATATTATTTCAAGTGAATGTGTACCTACCAATCCCTTGGATAAATCCTTCACAACATCAGCAGGATCTAATTCTTTCTTTGAGTTAATTTCGATTACGGGAGAATCCTCATCAATTTTCTCATCTTGAGACTTCTTCGGAGAAAGTTCTGGAGTATACCTTTCATTCCCAGGACTTTTGTCACTCTTTGATTTGGAATCACTATGCTTACTCTTATGCTTTTTGTGTTTCTTATGCTTCTTATTGGCGTCATTTTTCTCAGAACTGTGTTTTTTATGTTTATGTTTATGCTCTTTCTTGTGTTTTTTCTTAGCTGGTTCATCCATGTCTAACATAACTAGATCACTATCTTCATCAATATAAATCTATCATAAGTCAACAAAATGCACTACTTAGGAGATTTCATTGAAAACATTCATTTACTTTGTAATTACATATATTTCTAGCATATAAGTATATCCAAATGTAATTGTCAAATTATCAAACGTTTTCCTGATATAACCTCCATAGAAGTTTCAGAACATCGAACATTGAATATTACTCTCATAGAATAACAATACTTCTGCTATTCCTCTTCTTCATCATAAACGTTCTCATCAAAGTAGTGGACATTTGAGATTCGGGAATGAGGAAAAAAAGACATTTTGACATTCAATTAAATGAATTTTTCGCGAAATAACTGTAGCATGTTACTTCATGAAGGTTTCGACTTACACATCTTCGATTTTTGACGGAAAAAAATTCCCAGGACTGAATGATACCTTAACTCATTAACTTAATGGTATTTGTTCCAATAACAGCAATATTTTAAAAACAAAATTTCGGGTCACAGGATCCGGATGATAATTGATGTGAAAATGCGCTCGTCATTTTTGAACTTATACAAATGGAACGTAGATCCAAGGTGTTTCAAGAAGGATTAAATAATAGTTTTAAACCTTATCGTTCTCATGAAATCAGAAAAATGTTCCTTTCTATTTATGGTTTTATAAATAAGAATAAACTCGAATTTCCACATATGTCATTGTATATCGACAATTGTTTCACCACACTGTGACTTCCTTCGAATAATATTTTGAACTATTTCCAACTAAAAATGAAGACAATAGTTTTGGAGCCAACAAAAGTTGCCCTCCAATGATTGCCCTATGGTTCGAATTGGCCAAACTAAGTTTTTCAAGAAGAGACTACGAGAACGTCGAGAAGACCAGAAAAGCTAAACAACGGACACCTCATAGTCCACATATACTCCATTCAGTATTATACACTATCCCGGTTGGCCATGATTTAGGTCTATCAAGTTTTTTTACAACTGACATGTTGGCACTCGTGAAATATCGGCAATGTCAAAATAATTCTCAGTGACGTTGCCAAATGCCAAAGCCAATTTCTACTCTCAAGCTCAACTTGATGACGTTTGGAAACTAAAAATGCCGAAGGTAGTTTTGAAGAAGCTGAGACAAAGTATCAGGATTAAGTGCTATGTAGAATTGAAATATGCTTTTTCTGATAGCAACCCTGATAATTTGGAATCGATAATATTTCACAAGCTATTGAACATTTTCGACGTATGTGATTGAAAACCCAGTGTATCGTTCACATACATTTCAAAGAAATTTATTGTAAATTGGGTTAGTTCTTTTAAGGTGACACAGGTTTTGTAGGACTACTACATTTTCATACTGGAGTATTTCAAGTTGTGCAACATGGTATTCAAATATCTTCTGTAGAAGTATTTCTTGAGAATTTCGAAAAGTAGGAAATGCCATAGGTTTGTCTGTTCGTTTAGAAGTTTTACAGCAGGTTTATTCGAGTACTTTTTTTTTCGAATGGACTATCACAAAGTAACGGACTACTCTATCCATTATTTTCCAGTAAAATTTCAACACTCGATTCTTGATTTCCGTACAAGAATATAATATAACTGAATCTTCCAACTATGTTTATTTATTTCCAGTGTTAACAGAGAAAAAAGTTTCTTCAACATTCGCCAGGACTTTGGTACGAAGGCGTAGAAGGGCCACTCTTTGTCGACAAAAATTTTTCCACCTAATTCCGACTTTAATCTCGGAATTATACTAATTCCGACTTTAATCTCGGAATTATACTAATTCCGACTTTGAACTCGGAATTATAGACTAATTCCGACTTCAAACTCGGAATTATACATAATTCCGACTTCGAACTCGGAATTATACTAATTCCGACTTCAAACTCGGAATTAGTATAATTCCGAGTTCAAAGTCGGAATTATGTATAATTCCGAGTTTGAAGTCGGAATTAGTCTATAATTCCGAGTTCAAAGTCGGAATTAGTATAATTCCGAGATTGAAGTCGGAATTAGGTGGAAAAATTTTTGTCGACAAAGAGTGGCCCTTCTACGCCTTCGTACTTTGGAATTATTGAATTCACATAATATTTTCTCAAATTCATTATTTTCTCAAAGTAAATTCACATCTTGATAAATATGTAATTTCAACGACCTCTATGTAGAGAGGACAACGTTGCGTAGTTATCTGACAGGAAAATGACTAAAACCATTGAGTTTTCAAATACTTTAAATAAATTAAACTTTAAATAAAATATTTGAAAACTCAATGCTAAAACCTAACATTTTCAAAATATATATACCTACACGGTGAAATATGTCAGAATGTCATGGCCAACCAGGATATTTTATGAAAGTGAAGAAGAACTAAAAAATTTTACAAACTGAAAATAAAATTTTCAGGCTAACACTACTAAATAACTACGAAAAATGCAATTAAACGAGTGAACAGATATTAACAGGTCTACCTTGTTGAACATCTGTAGACAATTTGGAAATTCCAGGAACATCCATGTAATTCTGAAGAAGTAACAGTGTGGTGAAATAATTGTAGATATACACTATACGTGGAAATTGAAATTTATTATTCATGTAAAATTAATTTACACCATATAAAGACCGAATCAATCCAATACCTGTTCGTGGTGTTTTGATAATCTGTCATAATTTCAGAGATAGGTATGGCACATAGAATTTTTTTTAGTTTTTCTACTTCCTATAACACTGAAGGTGCCCCCTCATGTTAATCATATCGAATTTCTCCATTGAATAAAAACTTAGTACTGTACAAATGATTTTTCGGAAACTTATGAGAACCTTTGAACAGATGAATCAATTTCGACCACAAATTCTCCATCATGATCATGAATGGACTTAATTGTCTGAGTTAATTTTAAGCTAATAACTAACAAAAAGGACATAAAACATCACACTCGAATAAACCAAAGACGTCGTCTTCAATACCACAACTAGATGCGAAATCCGCCCAAAATTAGCTTTAATCCATATAAATTGACTATGTTCATTACTCTCAAATAGAAAGACAGCTGTGTATGAACTTACAAAAAATCTAGAAAAGCACTGCCGTGAAGGCAGCAGCTTTTGCGCGCATGTTCATTGTAGATGACCACTTCAGCAACGAATTTGAACATGCACGCAAAAGCTGCCGCCTTCATGGCACTGTTCTTAAATTTTTTTTTTTTTGATAAATTACTGAATTTCAATTCGATCTAATCTGTATTTTTGGAAATATTGGAAAAAGAAAATTTTGAATGGTATATCTACGGAATCATTGGGCGGATTTTATGCATTCACGAATTCGACCTTCGTAATTAAGCCCCAAAGCTACTCTACAAATATCGAGTTTCTAAGTCGTTTCTTCCGGAAGTTATTGTGTTTACGGTCGGACTAACGGCCGACTGCGTAAACACGATAACTTCCGAAAGAAACAACTTAGAATCTCGATATTTGTAGAGAAGATTTGGACCGTAATTACAAAGGCCGAATTCGTGAATGAAATCCACCCGATGATTCCGCAGATATAACCATTCAAAATATTATTTTCCCAATATTTCCAAAAATACAGATCAGATCGAATTGAAATCCAGTACTTAATCGAAAAATTACAGTTCGAAGGTTCATACGGAATTTAATGAGGATGATAAGAAAATCACAGACATTTTTTTTTTCAAATTGTTCTAATGACACGATATTCACGAAATTTTGCATAAAGGTGTCTTTCAGCATCTTCAAACTAGCTGAGAAGTTTTATCAGGATTGAATCAGTATTTCTCGAGTTATACTGAAAAAAACAAAGATACCGAGAAGAAAAGCTCGAAATTTAACATATTTTTTCCCGATATCTCCAAAACTTATGATCGTATCGAACTGAAATTTGGTACACTGCTGTGAAATATGAAGCTCAAAGTGTGAGTGGATTTTTTTTCGGTATGATTAATGGTTTCCGGAATAAAAAAATTTTCGTAAAAAAATTTCGAAACATTTTTTTTTTAAATTTATTGACGATATGATCCTGACAAAATTTTGCTCAGAGTTGCGCGTCGTTATACTCCACCTAACTGCCAAGTTTGAATCCAATCGCTCGAGTAGTTTCTGAAATAAAAAATAAATAACTTCAAAATTTCAAGTGGCTATAACTCCGAAACTATCTGACCGATTTGGCCCATTAACGAACTTACGCATTCCAATGCGCGACCTACCCTGAAAGTTTCAACTTGCTAGCTCACTTCGTTCGACAGTTATCGTGTCCTCGGCCGGACGGACGGCCGGACAGAATCGATTTTGACACCAGATTCGTCATCAGTGAGTCCAACCTAATCGATTGAGACCATTTTCGGCTCAATCATCCAAAATTACAGACATTTGGACAAAACGATAGCACGCTGTTCCCCTAGAACATGCGCGCAAAGAGATCCTGAATTTCTGGATCACTTTGTGTCTTTATGTGAGAAGCATGCCTAATAAAGAATTTATGAAATATTGGTGAGATATTTAACAGACACTGAATGAAATTTTGCATTCAGCACTGAACTTTTCAACTGATGGATAAATAAGAAAATTCTGGATGCAGAGTTCTGTTTTATAGCGACTAAGTAGATGAATTATTCGGCAAGGTGAAAAGTATTATAGTTTGCACTTTGAGCACTTTAATCTTTTATGATATTACATTGATTATTCATGCATAACTTCAGTCGTTCATTCCTATTTGGAATGATAAAATAGAAGTTTATTTCACGGATCTGCAATTCGTTTTAATACATTTCGAATTAAAAGATCTCCATTGACTGCGGCATTGAGTATTAACTATTAAACTCAATGACTGAGGTTAGAAATTCAATAATCTTTGTGTGGGTGAGCAACTGAAGGGTGGAGCTACCAGAGAAAGTAGAATATATGTACCCAGAGGTTCGCTTCTGAGAAAAAATCTAGAAAAGCACTGACGTGAAGTCAGGAGCTTTTATGCTTTATGCCTAGCTGCGCGTTGGTTATCTTCACCTGGTAATGATGTTTCAATCTGATTGCATTTGTACTGCTTGACACATTGCAGAAATAACGTTAGAATTCCAAATAACAACGAAATTTGCAAATTTTTTTTCCTTATATCTCCGAAAGTAAATAACGGATCGAATGGAATTTTGGATGGATGGATCCACACGAAATTCTGCACTGAGTTGCGCGTTGGAATTCCAAAACTGCTTACAAAGTTTCAATCTGATCGATCCAGTACTTCATGAGATATCGAGGAATTAATCTGAACATTTCAAATGACAATTTCGAGTAGCTAGGTACTTTCTTTCGAAAGTTATACAAAGCATATACGGACAGACGTCTACAGGATGTTCATCCCAATCTTTTAAGAGCATTTTCGACTCAAAATTCGAAAATTACAGACATTGTGACTAAACGATAACGAGCTGCTGCCTGGAACAAGCGCGCGTAAAAATTTTGAGAAAGAAGTGACCTGAGGTCAGGAGCTTTAGCGCGCAGGTGAACTTGGCATTGTTTTTTTCAATATTTCCGAAATTGAATATTGGATTAGCACTTCTTGAGACATTGGAAAATTTCCCCAAAATTTCAAATGGATAATATAACCTTCATTTGCTCTCTTTTTTGAAGGGTCTTTTTCGACCAAGTCCAGTTCTCCAAAGTCCAAGCAATGATTTTTTAGATCCCCAGATGAAAGAAGTTCTCTTTACTTATTCTCAACCTTTCACTCGAAATGTAATAAATATCGGGAATAAACTGAAAAACCCTATATCTCGAAAACGACCCAACAAACACAAAATACAGCAACTGTGCAGTTACTGCATTACAAGTGCCACCGGAATGCAGTACATAAAATGTTGTATTGAAACTGAACAATCTCTGCATTGGTGATACTACTTTCCTAAAAATGCAGTCTTTTAAATACAGCTGCTGTACAGCTTTTGTACAACAAAATCGAAATGCTGTATGAGACAACGCTGTCTCTGTCTTTGATGCTATACCACAAACCTACTATGCCGGTTGAGCCGTTGTCAATCGTCGTCGTCGGCCATGCTGTTTTGTAACGGAAATTTGTTCTTTGTGTCGTTTTTGATTCAAGCTATTTGAACTGACTGTTTGTTTCAAGTTGACTGTGTTGCAATAAGTGCGGAAAACAAGTGCATCGACTTGATAAATTCCCGAAAAAACGAAATAAGGCAAATTAGGTGTGTGGCTAAGTCAGTTTAGATGATGCCGTTTCTTTGGGAACTGGAATGAATAGACAATAGTAGAAAACACCTGGGTCTCTACCTGAACTGGATAGGGCCAACTAAGAAACAGAATTTCGAAGTACTATATATATATATATTCTTTTGAGAACGAGCATTACAATTCTAAGATATATCACAGTGTTAGCAGAGGAAATGTAAACGGGGTACCATACATATTTGCGTATGATACAAGAGCACAGATAAAAACCTCAGGAAAAATTCTGTCTCCCCGCATAAGTGTAGTAATTTGTTTATAGAAGATGGATGGCATCTTTTTCATTTGAAAATAATTTTTTCGTCATCTTGAATTCATTTCGACAAAATATCTTGACATAATATCTGAAACAGAAAGAGGGACAGAAAACCAGAAGGAAGCAGTTAATAATATTACCTACATTTGCTCATGACCGAGAGGGTCTTTCGACCAGGTTCAGTCCTCCAAGCGATGATTTTCGAAGTACTAACATCAATGAAGGAATTTTAGGTATTTTATTCACACAAGGTAAAACTTTTTTTGTTTATTTACTCATTTTTCTCCACTTTAAGTTGCTGTACGCAAGAACAAAGAGAGCAAAAATGATTCACCAACCGATATTGAAACAACCATCACGGTATGATTGAGGAATATGTACTCATTTTAGAGGAATTAGAAAGGTACGAGAGAGAGTCACCCAATAATATATTATATTTATAATGTTTGATATCGCCGGTATTTCTGTAAATTCTAGTTTTTTCTATTAAAGTCATGTTCCTAGTGCAATATTTCCTTTATTTAGTTGAATTTGCTATGAATCACATTCCGTAATATGCTCAACATGAACTAGGTTAACCCTACTCCTAAGACAGCCAGTTTGTTTCAGGAATCAGGCTCACCTCCGAAAAACCTATATTTCTCAAGTAATCGCATTGAAATTCGTAACATGCATACTACAGATTGTCTTTCATCGACTGAGGGTAAATAGAAAATTTTATTTTTTTTCGCTTCAACCGGAAATGGCCGAACGATTTTTTCAGAGAATGTTGTGTATATTTTTATATATTTGAATTCCATGCTGAATTTTTGGTGAAATGTCGTGAAAAATTAAATAATTTGAATATTTTTTGTGAAGCAATCAATATTTAGATACAGAAAAAATTGCAGAATTTTTACTACCGTAAAGCATAGATGTCGAATATTCAAAAATATATACATCACATCATATAAGAAAATCAAAATTATTCGGCAATTTCGGAATAAACTGGAAGTCGGAGACCCTCTTTTTTCACATCTGTCGATGGTAAATAATTAAGTATCAATGTGCAAAGTTTCAATTCAATCTCTTAAAAAATAATTATTTTTTCGGCAGTGAGTCTTATTCCTGTGAGTCTCGTTATACAACCGAGCTTCTGCTGCATTGTTGCTGCTTAGAAACTTAATATCGAAGTAGCACAGTTGGTGCATTATTACTACGTACAAACTGCATTACAACGAGGCATAGCTCCCCCACAACTGCTGTATAGTGGCTGTACTTCGAACGCAGTTTGAGCTGTACAGTTTCGATGCAATTCCGCGGGACATGTACGGTCCGTTTCGATACAGTTACTGCAACACTATCGCTGCTATCAAGTGCAGCAACGCTGTACAGTTTTTGTACTCTTGCTGCGTTTTAGTTTTTGCTGGGGAAGCGGTTTCGGTTATCTTGTGAACTTTTAGAACTGAAATTCCCAGAAGGTTCACCTCCTGAAATTTGTCAACCTACTCAATAAACACCCTGTATCGCATTGAAATTTCCAACGAAAAGCTTCAGATTATTTGAGTAAAAGTGAGAAATTTCCGAAAAGTTGCGAGTCCTTATACTCTGTCTAATTGGCAAGTTTCAATTTAATTCAGTAGTTCCCGAAATATCAGGGAAATATCCTCAAAACTTCAAATGGCTTTAACTCCGAAACCGTTTGGCCGGTTTTGCCCGTTAACAGACTTAACCTTCGCATTTTGAAATGCAACCACACCCTGAAATTTTCACGTCGATAGAATCCTCCGTACGTCTGCAATCATGTGCATACGGCCGGCAGGACAGAATCGATTTTGACACCGGATTCGTCATCATTGAGTCCAACCTAGACGAGACCATTTTCGGCTCGAAGTTTCACAATTTGAGACATTTCGACAGAACACGATAGCACGCTGATCGCCTAGAACATGCGCGCAAAAAATATCTAAATTTATTTTATTTCAGCATTACCGATTGGCGCATAATTATGCGATTTTGCGCATAAATCTTAACCCTACAATATAATTGGCGCATTTCGCATTGGAGCGCCTATTTTTGCATAATTTGCTGTCAACTCACAGGACTCAGAAGGTGGAATGAAAAAACATTCTCTTTCTGACAAAACCAATGCCTTTTTAACATCAAAATGATGAAAGAAATTTTCTAGACACATCAACTGTAAAAGCATAGAATAACAAAATCCTGTAAAAGCATTGTTACCAACCACAAAAGGAAGTTGTTGACAATGGAGGTTGCATGAATTTTAAACAATGGATATGATGGAGTTTTGATTAGTTGTTTTCGATATGTATATTTGAAAAACGATTAAATTATTCAAGCTCTTATTTTTTAATGAATTCCGTATGAACGCGCACGTAAGCGTCAAAGAATGAATTCAACGTATGTGCATACAGACAGGGCTGGGCAAAATACATGCTTGGCTTAATTTAAATACAAATTATAAAATACTTTCTCGCAGGTATTTCAAATACAAAATACAAAATACTTTCAAGTCGGGTATTTGAAATATAAAATACAAAATACAGTATTTTGACTATTTGTATTTGAAATACAAAATACAAATTACAAAATACATTTAGGTGTTACGTAAAATGTGAAAAGAGGACAACTAATTCAGCTCAGCCATTTTATCGCTAAATGGAGAATTTCCTTTCAGAAACACAAGATTTTTGAATGTAGTATCAATCAAACAGCCTCTTGTTGGGGAATGAATAAAACCTGCTAAAGAAAACAATCTTTCTACAGGTCCTGATGAGCACAAACTTTTGTTATATTATATATGACCACATGTTTATAAATGGATAATGTTCAAGGATGGTAAGCTCTCTGCTCTTATCGTTTTTGGAAATTGACTAACTCTAACTCCATGTTGAAATGACCATTGCGCAGGACCTTTTCTTCCTTTCCATTTGCCGAAAACATTATTGCTAGCAAAAAAACTAAATGAAGCAGATGAACGTTGCGCCATCTGAAGGAAGATTCAGGGACTATTGTCTGTAGAGCGCTCAGCGCTAAATGTATTTGTTCGAAAGTATTTCGAAGACAAAAGTATCGAAATACAAAATACTTCAGCGTCGGGTATTTGAAATACCAATTACAAAATACATTTTCAAGAAGTAATTGAAATACAAATACAAAATACGTATTTATATTTCAAATACGTATTTCAATTAGAAGTAATTGAAATACTGCCTAGCCCTGCATACAAATTGTAAGTTCGAAGGACCACAGACTTTACAAAATCGCATAATTTTGGATGAAATCGGATAATTTCGCATAGAAGGAGCATAAAGGTTGATTCTCACTATACGTTCCGTAACCTTCCAGTATCCTTCCCGTAAAATATTATGACGTGTAAATGAATTGATGTATGCACACTATACGTTCCTTAATTATGACATTTTTGCCTACTAAATTTTGACTTAAATCATACGGAAGGTTACGGAACGTATAGTGAGAATCAACCTTTATTTGACATTTCCGTTTGGCAAACACTGTTTTAAGTCGTAAGTAATATCAAAAGGGCATTTGATTTTTCCGAAAAAAATCGAAAAAACACGTTGCTAACTGATATTTTAAGAAGAAGCATAAGTGCTGGAGGGAGTGCTGGAGGCAACAAAAATCCGAGTCGAAGACGAGGATTTTTGCACCTGCACGAATGCTTTTTGTTGAAAAATGTTACTTTGCAATGTGTTTTTTCGATTTTTTACACAGGAAAAATTAGATGCCCGAATGGTATTTGACAAGAATATTTCATGAGTAACAGATTGTTATAATTACGTTTGTTTTCAAAGGTATCGTAATTTTTGGTGACAACAACTCTAAAGTTTTGCCGCGGGTAAAATCGAATAAACTGCTGACAGCTCCTGCCAAACAGTTTTTCCACCTAGAAACCATTTGTAATTCAAAATTGCGCGTTTCTGATTGGTGGAAATTAGGACGAGGAAAATAGTCGATAAAATCGGATAATTTCGCATGGAAGGAGCATAATTTGACATTTCCGATCGGCAAGCACTGTTTTATTTTCAAAGGAACTCTCACAAAGTACCGGACTACTCTATCCAATACTCTGTATAGCGTTGAAATTTCGAACCGAAAAGCTTTATTAATTTGTGTAAGAGGCAATTATTAACTCGAAACCCAAATTGATGTTATAAAACCACGTATAAATATTCTCGGGATAAATGACACCCAATTTGCTCCAGGCTTTATGGGGTTAAGTTGGGACCTATATAAAGCAACGTCTGACAGAATGTGGTGCGCCAGCTCCGAGGTAGGATTATATCAAAGAGATAACAAAATCAGGGAAATTCCAGAACGTATTCGTTGAACTACAAGAGAGACAAATAGATTGTGCCCTGATTTCGAGGATACAGCGTGTGATTTGAATATAAATCGTTTAATATTACCTAATTATTTGGGCTTTATTTCGAGATGTCGTATTGGAGGGATATCCGTGGCTGTCAATTAGCTGAAGTGAGGATGAATAATTGTTCATTGGTTTCAAAGGAACAGGATGATTTTGACGCTTGGCGAATTATTCGCTAAAAGGTTTGAGTGTACCCTTAGTGGGAATAGGTTTCTTGCATGTATGTTTTGTGCAATTATCTGTAATTTTCGAATTTTTTACCGAAAATGTTCTCAAACGATTACCTGGCCGTCAGTAGTCACGATTACGGGCGTAAGGAGGATCGTGTCATCTTAGAACTTTTAAGGGTAGATTCCATTTCGAAATCTGACGGCTCGTTTCGTTGATGGGCAAAACGTTTTCGGAGTTATAGCCATTTGAAATTTTGGGGTTATTTCCCTGATATATCGAGAACTATGAGAACGTTCGAATTGAAACTTAACAGTTAGTTGAAGCATAACAACGCGCAACACCTTATTAATTTTTGTTGGGATCGTACCCCTAGTAAATTTCAAAGAAATCATTTAATTTTTTTGGACAATTTTCTTTCCGAAAAATATTCATCATTTTCGGAAAAAATTCGCTCATACTTTGGGCACCTCATTTCACAGCAGTGGATCAAATTTCAATTTGATACGGTTATTATTTTCTGAGATATTGGGAGAATTTTTTTCTGGTTTTTTTCTTCGGTATCGTTGTTTTCCAGAATAACTCAGAATATACAGATTCGATAGTGATGAAACTTAGTAACTAGTTTGAAGATGCAAATGATCAATTTCGTGCGAAATTTACTGCTGACCGTGTCATGAGAACAATAAAACAAAAATTCAATTTTTTGCGCGCATGTTCTAGGGGAACAGCGTGCTATCGTTTTGTCCAAATGTCTGTAATTTTGGATGATTGAGCCGAAAATGGTCTCAATCGACTAGGTTGGACTCACTGATGACGAATCCGTTGTCAAAATCGATTCTGTCCGGCCGAGGACACGATAACTATCGACAGAAGCAAGCTAGCAACTTGAAACTTTCAGGGTAGGTCGCGCATCAGAATGCCGCGGCTGAGTTCGTTAATGGGCCGAATCGGTCGAATAGTTTCAGAGTTATAGCCGCTTGAAATTTTGAAGGTATTTATTTTTATTTCGAAAACAACTCAGGCGATTGGATTCGAACTTGGCAGTTAGGTGGAGTACAACGACGCGCAACTTTGAACCAAATTTCGTCAGGATCATATTGTCAGTAAATTTAAAAAAAAATTTTTTTCGAAATTTTTTTCCAAAAATTTTTTTTTAAGAAACCATTCATCAGATCCAAAAAAACATTCCACTCAAACTTTGGCCTTCTAATAGTGTACTAAATTTCAGTTCGATACGATCATAAGTTTTGGAGATATCGGGAAAAAATATGTCAAATTTCGAGGTTTTATTCTCGATATCGTTGATTTTTTTCGGTAAAACTCGAGAAATACTGATTCAGTCCTGATAAAACTTCACAGCTAGTTTTGAGATGCTGAAAGACAACTTTATGCGAAATTTCGTGATAATCGTGTCATTAGAACAATTTGAAAAAAAAAATTCTATGATTTTCTTATCATATCATCCTCATTAAATTCTGTATTAAACTTCGAACTGTTATTTTTCGATGAAGTACTGGATTTCAATTCGATCTGATCTGTATTTTTGGAAATATTGGAAATATAAAATTTTGATTGGGTATATCTACGGAATCATTGGGTGGATTTTACTCATTCACGAATTCAGCCTTTGTAACTAAGGTCCAAACCTTCTCTACAAATATCTAGTTTCTAAGTTGTTTCTTTACGAAGTTATTGTGTTTACGCAGTCGGCCGTTAGGCTGACCTTAAACACAATAACTTCCGGAAGAAACGACTTAGAAACTCGATATTTGTAGAGTAGGTTTGGGGCTTAATTACGAAGGTCGAATTCGTGAATGGGTAAAATCCGCCCAATGATTCCGTAGGTTTACTAATTCAAAATTTTATTTCTCCAATATTTCCATATATACAGATTCGATCGAATTGAAATCCAGTATGCGCGCAAAAGTTGCTGCCTTCACGGCAGTGCTTTTTGAAATTTTTTTTTTGTTGCTTTGAAGTGGTTCCTCCGGACTACATGCATTTTGGTGTGAAATCTTCTGTTACCATGGCAAGTATTCTACAGTAATCAATTTGATCTTACTTAGAACGGTCATCTGATTAGAGATTCGCTGATTCATAAAACTATCAGAAGAAAGCATGAATAATGCAGATAAAGTTACGAATCCTCAATCATTTCAGAATAGTTGAATATTCCTTATTGTTTCTCCATAAACGAACTGTTTTCGAGATGTCTAACGTTGGATGTTAAAAAATCTGATTGAAATACGAGAAATTTCCCTATTTTCGTGGATCCGTCCCTGAGCTAGTAACCACCGTGAATTAAGCTCCGCCTACGTTTACCCGGAACACAGAATACACAGAAATATTTATCTATTTCGCATAGACCAAACAGTAGGTCTACGCTATTTCGTACCGGACCACAGACATGGTTCATTTCTATGGACCAGACTTTCCATAGAATTCTCGAGTTCATTCAATTCATTTATAAATTCGATGAAAATTAGGAAAAATATGGAATTTTCAATATAAGAATGGGCAATAATGAAATTGCGTAGAATCTCATGGTGAAAATAACTGGATGTTGCACGAATATGAAGTGTTCCAACGGTCAAGTGTAGTGAAATAATTTTGCCACAAAAATACAGCAAAAGTATCAAATCCTAAGAATTAAGAGAGTAAATGAGTTTTCTCAATCATGTTTTTTTGAATTTCAGGCGATGGATTGATTTCTCTGCAATACAAATCACCGTAAGAGATATCTGTGTTGAACTTGTAAACAAAGTGCAGGAGTGTATTAGTACCTTTCGAAATATTTAAATGCTTATAACTTTTTCCTGGAGCCGAATCTGGAAAATGGAAAAGTGTTTTATTTGATGAGAGTAATGTAAGGTTAAAATTAATGTACAACTTGAAGACTCCCTGTAAATATGGTAGGAGTATGTTAAATTCCTCATGGGACACCCAGTACGAACCTATTTCGAGTTGGAAATTCTGTTCCTTGACAACGGTCAGGTATCCTTCCACTCATTTTTAATTCAATGGGGTCAAGTCCTTTTCAATCCTACCTTCCAAACCCTCATTGTTGTTTCAGCATAATCCCCCATCACTCCAAGAGATACTGCCTCGGCCCTTTCCTGAAAATTCAACCTATATATGTGTGAGGTGGTTGAGAGTAGAAAACAACCTAGTGAATTAGGTATGCGAGTCTCAATGAGAATTTCAATTTTGAATTAAACATACATAGTTACATACGCATAACCTGAAATTTCCTCGGATTAAACTCATACCATATTCTTAACATGTTTTTTTAATATTTAATTTCATTTTAAATTTTAAGAGCTAGCATCCTTGATATCTCGGCCCCCATGCGAAATCAGAAACAGAGTTAGACCCTCGTTCGTAGGATTTTATCCGGTTGGTTCTAATCAATTTGTATGAACTCTGAAGCGTGATGACAGCAACCTCTTAAATCTTTGAAGGCAAGGTGGGGGTTGATTTTGAGTGGCACCATGTGTTGAATGTAATTCGATGAACTATTTTTCGAAAATGCCTTACACTTGACTTTTTTTGTCAGTACTTCTTCAATATATTATTCTCGTGGAGTGAAGAAAATAACTGGAGAATACAAAAACAAATTCAGTAATAATGATGTTCTCCTCACGTTGAATTTGCCGATACTCTAGGAAATGCTGTTATTACACCTATATATACAAAAACAAGAAAAGCACTGACGTGAAGTCAGCAACTTTCGCGCGCATAGTCAAAGGATATCATCAAAAGTGAACATGCGCGAAAAAGCTGCTGACTTCACGTCAGTGATTCTCTAGGTTTTTTCGATGAAGTAGTGGATTTCAATTCGATCTAATTTCTATTTCTGGAAATATTGGGAATATAAAGTTTTGAATGGGTATATCTAAGGAATAAATCTACTCTAGAAATATCGAGTTTCTAAGTCGTTTCTTCCGGAAGTTATTGTGCCTAACTGCCGACGGTAAACACAATAACTACCGAAAGAAAGAACTAAGGAACTCGATATTTGTAGAGTAGGTTTATACTGAAGCTTTTGAAGGTTTGCGAGGTGGCTTCAACCTCTTTGGGACAGTGTCACGTTTCGTCCCGGCTTAGTTTGGGGGAACTCGTCAGGGCATGCACCAAACTAAGCCGTTTACATGCCTACGTGAGTGGACACCCGTTGTGAGGAACACAAGGGAGTGTACCAGACCGATGGGGATGAGCGTATATCCGAGATCTTGAGAGAGTCTAAACGGGACAGCGTGCGCGCTAGCGCCCCCTGTACGCTGACCGATGATGTTGGCCAAGCGTTACAGGCAGATAACGCAGGAAACTTAAGACGCAAGATGGTACTGCGCGCGCGACTTAAGTAAGAGCTGAGAGAGGGCGCTCGCTACAGGACTCCCCTTCCAGTGAAAACGATACCAGAAAGATGTATCTGGAGGAGTGTGACCGAGACCGAAAAGGTGTTCTCCTCTAAAACGCGGCTGTGAGCGAGCCGTTGTGCCATTGCTGCGCTGTTGAGCACGAGTCTACGGCGTTGGATGCACGGTTGACCAAACCGTTTTGTGATGAGCCGTGTAGACTGTGTGCTAGATGGTGCTAGAGCGCTCTGCCTCGTCGTTCGAGGAGTGTGACCGATTTAGAGGAGGTCAGCTTTTGACGGAATGTAGTCGTGGCCGTATTGACCAGAAGATTTCCCACAAGTGCGGCCGTGATGCGGAGCAGTTGTGTGCTTTTGAAATGTGAGAAACCCGGATTGAGAAACGCTGCGCCACTTGTGAGTTCCTATACCACTCGATGTCGTGCAGTGAGCTGGGTGCATTAGTGAGCACATCTTTGAGCAGCGTGTTGCAGCACGAGAGCGAAGTGGCGATGTGGAACCTCCTCGGGATGGTTGCCGAACCATCGCCGAGAGAGGAACGGCTAGGATCACACAGTGACAAGCGAGGTTCCCACTGGAAGTGATCGCGGAGGGACAGAAACTGTGACACCGTCGTTGAAATGGATCACGTCGGGGTCACCACTGAAGCTTTTGAAGGTTTGCGAGGTGGCTTCAATCTCTTTGGGACAGTGTCACGTTTCGTCCCGGCTTAGTTTGGGGGAACTAGTCAGGGCATGCACCAAACTAAGCCGTTTACATGCCTACGTGAGTGGACACCCCTTGTGAGGACCACAAGAGAGTGTACCAGACCGTTGGGGATGAGCGTATATCCGAGATCTTGAGAGGATCCAACCGGGACAGCGTGCGCGCTAGCGCCCCCTGTACGTTGACCGATGATGTGGCCAAGTGTTACAAGCAGGTAACGTAGGGTACTTAAGCCGCAAGAGATGGTACTGCGCGCGCGACTCAAGAAAGAGCTGAAAGAGGGCGCTCGCTACAATACCTTGATTACGAGGGCCGAATTCGTGAATGGTTAAAAACCACCCAATGGTTCCGCAATTCCGAATTTTATTTTCCTCATATTTCCAAAAATACAGGTTAGATCGAATCGAAGTCCAATACTTTATCGAAAAATGACAGTCCGAAGGATTTATACAGAATATTTCAAGAGGATAATGTTATCAGAAGATCACAGAATATTGAAGATATTAACAAATCAAATTTTGAATTCTTTTTTCACAATGTTCTAATGACACGATCATCACGAAATTCTGCACAAAGTTGTCAGTCAGCATTTTCGAACTAGCTGTCAAGTTTTATCATGATTGAATCAGTAATTTTTGAGTTATTCCATAAAAAACAACGATATTCAGAAAAAATTCACGAAATTCGACTTTTTTTTTCGAAATATCTCCAAAACTTATTTTTGTATCTAACTGCAATTTGGTACACTATTGCTAAATATAAAGGCCTGAGCAACATTTTTCTCGAAAAAAAATTCATCTCTTGCTATTGCTTTTCCCTCTTTTTCATTTTTCGGAAGTATTATCAAAAAAGGTGAAGTCTATGGAATTTTTGAAAGGCAAGGTGTTACTCAACATCCCTTTCCATTTAAAGGTTTAGGGGTACTGTAATCACGTTCACATCAGGCTTGATACAAATTGGTTGGAACCAACGGGATAAAATGTCCCCCTAAGAACCAAAGTTCGACACTTTTTGCATTTTTTATGATATGTACCTTTTGTAATTAACCCACTGTATAGTGTATAGTTCAAGACTCACGCAATTATGAACATAATGAGAGGAAAATTAGAAATATCCGCAATGAGAACAATGTAGACATCGACGATTAAATGGATCTTTCGAATTATCAAGCTGCTGCATTTCTAGGTTTATTCCGGGACAGTTTTTGGTTCCTAAACAAGATACGTATGTTGAAATTAACACTGAAATTTCAGATTCAGAAAGTTGGTTTGAGTTTCAGATTTTTATTTATCATCATTAGAAAGTTGTTGACAAAGTACAATGAACCACTATTCTTCAGAAAATGATATGAGCCAATTGTTTTCATTTTAGGTTGAGAAGTAATTGGATCATATAATTGATATATGAATTATATTATATTTCCTTTGTCAGGCAACCACAACAGCTGACCTTGGTGAGTTAATTTACTTCGAGGTAATATTCATATACTTTCAGAAGGCTATTTCATGATATATTATTCAAATTGAATGACTGTTTGTTAACTGATTTTTCCGGAAAATTCTCTATTCTAGAATAACACGTAACGTAATGAAGAGTTTCGAAACTTGGAAAAAATCATCGTTCGCTTTGAAAATACGATTTCACATCCTTACTTTCGAAATTTTCATTAAAGATGTGTCAACAAGAAGGATAGTTTCTGAGTCCATCCCTGAAAATATCGATGTAGTTTATGAAATGATTTCAATAAACCATCGAATTGGTCTAGAACGAATACCCGAGGTAGTTTATATTTCATATGAACGCGTCCATTGATATAGTTCATATCAAATTGAGAAAAATTTCTGACAAATGGATCCACAGATTTGAGAATATTTCGTGTGAGGGGTAGAAAAGCATTTCGTTCGATCTGTCCAGAGTCAAAAACGCTGCAAATTTTCCACAAAGGCTTATGTGCAAACTCTTCAGCGATATATATCACACTTTCATCGTTTTTCTGAAGAAAATTCTGAAATGCGAGCAGCCGTATCAAGCTTCATGCATTTCGCAATATTCAATCAGAAAACTGCGATGTTGGTGAGCATTCTCTTGAACTGTTCAATTTCATTTCTTATTTCAATTCCTACTTTGAAAAATTGAAGTTTTCCAAAATTGAATCATAGAACTGAAACAGGTAGATCATCGGCTCCTACCTTAGTATAAGGCTCCTACCCTTAGTATTAGATTCTCGACAATTGAGGAGTTTTCCGGTTTGTTATTGATTTTTTGGCATATATCCTAATTTGTTTTATCATATACATGCTCATTATCTTTTATGTTCACCATTATTTCAAACTCTCTGTACGAAAAATATTGGTTTCCGATTGAAACCAGTAACGGTTATCCGCATGTTGTACTATACGCAAACCAAAATTGAAAGAAACCTCCGATCTCCGATCAATCGAATTTTTTGGAAATCTTCATTATTTTGAATTACGCTACTTAATTTGCGTTCGGCGTGTAAAAGTGGTATTAATTCGGTTATACAAAAGTATTTATTGAGATTTCAATGTTTCAACTGAATTTTTTCATGGAATTAGTTTTTTTTGTGCTGTGAAAAACCAATGATTTATGAATAATATATATAAGTTTTATTTAAGATATGAATGAGCTTTATGAAGAAATTTAATCTTGAATCCCGTAATTTGTAGGGTGATTTCTATAAATAATAATTTTATTCGTCTATTAGTTGTTATGTTTCAGGTATTGGGAGAGAAAACCCAAAAATATGTAATTTGAACTACTTACAATTATGAAACGAATGTTCTAGGGAACAGCGCGTTATCATTTCGTCACGATGTCTGTAATTTCCGAATTTTGAGCCGAAAATGGTCCTAAAAGGATTGGGTTGAACTTCATGAAGAAGAAGACTTAGCGAATTGAAATTGTCAGATAAGGTTTGGAGTCCAAATATCTTGGTTAAGTTCCTTAATGGGTGGAATCGGCTGGATAGTTTCGGAAACTAGGCCCATTTGAAATTTTGAGGTTAATTCCTTGATATCTCATGAAGTATTGACTCGATCAAATTGAAACTTCGTGGATAGTTTTGGATGATGAAACATTTTTTTTCTCTGAAAATATTCACTAGATTTCAATGGAATTTGGCACAAACCTTAGAGTCAGTATTAAACAACAATGTTCCGAATTCCAATTCGATCCGATTATAACTTTCGGAGATTCTTATAAGGAAAAAAACGTGCCAAATTTCGTTATTATTTGGAATTTTAACTAACCATTTGAGTTCACTGTGGATAGAATACTGATAACAAAACAGTGTGTAACTATTCTCTAATCCACTAACACTTTCTGCGTCTGAAACACGTTTAAGAAACCAAGTTTCCTTTGTCAAAGACTAGAGTTAGAAGTGTACATGTTGAACGAGTGAGGGGATGGTATACAGGACCAATGGGAAAGGGTTGTTAAAGGCCGTTAAGGTAGCGCTGGGCTATCAAGCGTGAGTAAATATTTGGGTTAATGGGTTACTAATGGGGGTGAAATCATTGTTAAGCCATCTGTCTTATCTCTTGAACATCTGTATACCTTCAAGAGTATTCAAGTAAAATTTGCCCGAGCGTTTCAAGAGCTTTACGGATATTTCTGAAATAAAATTTATTATTAATTATTATTAATATTTTATTATTTCCGCAATATCTCAAGAAGTACGAATGCAATCAGATTGAAACTCTGTGATCAGGTGGAAGTTCCCAACACGCAACTAGGTGCACATTTTCATGTTGATCTAATAGTTAGAAATTGAACAAGCGCATAAAAGTGCTTCTCTAGATTTTTTATTCAACGTTTAATAGTTTTTCAGATATTGGGAGTGAAAACCCAGAAAAAAACTTGAACAAAGGTTCAAAATATCCCAAACGTTATCAATGGGATTCAGTTCAGGAGTTCAGCTACTGGACAACGCCATAATAAGTTTGTGCTGCAAGCAAAGCCAAAGTCATATAAGTTACTTTTTTTCGTCTTTTTGCAGAGGTTCAGAAGAACTGCTTCAATTTTGCCTGTTTCACGTTACAGTTGGCATGAAACAGTTACCCAGATAAGGAATATGAAAGTGTTCACGCATAGATAAGTAGGCTGTATGGTTCCTTCAACGAAAACATTATGCTTGGCTGATTTCGCCGCGTTCTGCGCCTTATGGCGAAGTAGTATCGTTATTACAAGTTACAAGCTGTGTCTGAAAGCGCTTCCCGCTCAGTAGGTTTTCCACTACTGCCAGTCAGATCACCGACGCAGCTAAGCCAACGTTAAAAGTTTTAAATAGTCAATAGATTTTTCCGCGATTTCGCCGTTATTATTAGTAGGAATTCGGTTACATTATGATCAAGCATGACCGCATTTCTATATTATTATTTTTCGTTTTGTTCTTCGTCGCATCAGGTATGTTCCTATTTTTTGTGCGCTTTTTTTCATTACACGCTTTTTTTAGATAGTCGATTCTTTGTGATTGCGGAAATAGTATAGCAACGCGGCTGGTGGTTCTAGGTATATTTTTAACTTGAGTGTAAACAAATGTTTCATTAATAACATAACAGAACCAGCGTAATATTGACTTCGTTAAGGCGAAGTGGGTTCATTTTGATTTAGAATTTCCTTTTGGGTTCGGTGACTGAATGGTTATAGATTGTATGACCTCATCTTCCTTTATAACGATTTTATTTTTGACTTCGAACGTCGTGTGATCCAAATTTCTTATAAATAGGATTCTTTGCCTTCAAATGATCGAGAATGGTTTGGACACTTTCAAATTGTTATCTGGGGACCACAATCAAATGTTCAGCTGGATATACGATATGTAGTATACACTGTATCAATTTAAAAACATACCACCCTTAATAACTCAGACCTCATGCAAAATTATGAAGATTTGGAAAAGCACTTCGTGAAGGCAGCAGCTTTTGCGCGCATGTTCAAATTCGTTGCTGAAGCGGTCATCTACATTGAACATGCGCGCAAAAGCTGCTGCCTACTTTTCTAGATTTCTTTCCGATAAATTACTGGATTTTAATTCGATATAATTTGCATTTTTGGAAATATTGAAAAAATGAAATTTGAATGGGTATATCTACGGAATCAATGGGCGGATTTTACCCATTCACGAATTTGACCTTCTTACGAATTGAAATCCAGTACTTAAAATGACAGTTTGAAGGTTCATACAGAATTTAATGAGGATAATATGATGAGAAGATCACAGAATATTGAATATTTGAAAAAATAAATTTGAAATTATTTTTCAAATTGTTCTAATGACACAATGTTGTCTTTCAAGATCTTCGAACTAGCTGCGAAGTTTCATCACGATTGAAACAGTATTTTTTGAGTTACACAGAAAAAAATAACTATATCGAGAAGAAAACCACGAAATTCTACATATTTTTTCCCAATATCTCCGAAACTAATAGCCGTATCGAATTGAAATTTGGTACACTGCTGTGAAATATGGAGTTCAAGGTATAACTGAACTTTTTCCAGAATACGAACAATAGTTTCGAAAAAAATAAAAAAAAAAAAATTTGAAATTTTTTTTTTTATTGAGTAACCATACGCTTTCAACGAAATTTTGCTCAAAGTTGCGCGTAGTTATTCTCCAACTATCTGTCAAGTTTCGATCCAATCGCTCTAGCAGTTTTTGAAATATGAGGAAACTAACCTCAAAATTTCAAATGGCTATAACTCCGAAACTATTTGGCCGATTCGGCCCATTAACGAACTTCACCTTTGTATTTTGAAATGAAACCCTTCCTGAAACTTCCAAGTTGATAAATTTTTCCGTACGCCCGTTATCGTGGTGACGGCCGGCCGGATAGAATCGATTTTGACACCGGATTCGTCATCAGTGAGTCCAACCTAGTCGCTTGAGACCATTTTTGACTCGATCATCGAAAATTACAGACATTTGTACAAAACAATAGCACGCTGTTTCCCTAGAACATGCGCGCAAAAAATGCAAAAAAGAGGTAGAGTAAAGTTTATATGAACGAGTCGAATTTTTTGAACTATTCACGGAAAAATAGTATGTTAACCTCGTAGGAAAAGCCACATTCCTGGGCACAATAGTTTTGTACTGGGTAGTTCTCTTGAAAGAGGATTAAATAATAAGGTTGAAAAACTATATTGACAAAGTTGAAGGAAGTATGAAAAAATTCCAGCTATGTCAGGGAGCGTTCAATAACAAGGACACCCACAACAAAATATTATTTCTGCTACAACAATATGTTTAACATTTAAGTTTATAAAGCACATTGGAAAAAATTTTGAGAAGCACCCAATTCCCGCAGTGAACATCCTGTATAAAAAACTAATATTATCGAAGAATTAAAATATTTTGAATGGAATTAATCATCAATTCCTTGATTTCTTAGTATCGCGATAAAAACGATATTCTTGACTGCATATATATCGATAATAACGCATGAATACAACATTCTTCACGGAATTCATATTGATGGTATGAATATCCATTCAAATAATTCAATGTTGAAGATAGTTGTATGACTTCTCCTCAACTCTCCTACCGAATAGATTTTAATATAAAAGGGATCAAAGCAAAAAATTGAATAGATAATTCAAATTTGAAGAGAAATCACATTTGAATATAACCACAAAACTGATTTCAATACATCATTATGTCATAGTCTAATCATTGTATTTTATAAAATGGTTTAATTATAATCTTTTATAGTAAACGTCTGTCCCTCGACGAAGGAAAAATTGTCGTTCTGGTGACAGAAAAATCACTTTTTCATCGATCAAATGTGTTTTCGAAAACAAAATAGTGTGAAATGATAAGTGATGATGAAATTTCAATTTCTGAGACTCCTCCATAGTTGGATGAGGCAGTGAATACAGCTTCATTTGAATTGTTATATAAATTGATTCCTAAGAAATCTAGGAAAGCACTGCCGTGAAGGCAGCAGCTTTTGCGTTCATGTTCAATGTAGATGACCGCCTCGACAACGAATTTGAACATGCGTCCAAAAACTGCTGCCTTCACGGCAGTACTTTTTTAGATTTTTTTTCGATAAGCTATCCTCATTTAATTCTGTATGAACCTTCGAACTATTATTATTCGATAAAGTACTGGATTTCAATTCTATCTAATCTATATTTTTGGAAATATTGGCAAAATAAAATTTTGAATGGCTATATCTTCGGAATCTTTAGGTGGATTTTACCCATTCACGAATTCGGCCTTCGTTATTAAGGTCCAAACCTTCTCTACAAATATCGAGTTTCTAAGTCGATTCTTCCGGAAGTTATTGTGTTTACGGTCGGCCCTGAACACAATAACAGAATTTAATGAGTATAATATAACAAGATCGCAGAATATTTTGAAAGAAAAAATTTTAATTTTTTTTCAAATTGTTCGAATAACACGATCATCACGATATTCCGTACAAAGTTGTGTTTCAGCATCTTCAAACCAGGCGCAAAGTTTCATCGTGATTATATCAGTATTATTTGAGTTATGCCGAAAAAAACAACGATATCGGGAAGAAAACTACGAAATTTCATATATTTTTTCCCAAGATTTCCAAAACTAATAATCATATCGGATTGAAATTTGACACACTGCTGTGGAATATGGAGTTTAGAGTTCACGCTGAATTTTTTTTCGAATGTTTTTCGAAAAAAATTTCAAAAAAAATTTTTTTCAAAATCTACGGATAGTATGATCTCAACAAAATTTCGCGGGAAGTTGCGCGTTGCTATACTCCAACTAACTGTCAAGTTTCAATCCAATCGTTTCAGTAGTTTTTGAATTATCGCCAAAATAAAGTCACAACTTCAAAGGGCTCCAACTCCGAAACCGTTTGGCCGATTTCGCCCATCAACGAAATTAACCCTCGCATTTTGAAATGCAACCTTCCCTGATAGTTTCAGGTCGATAGGATTCTCCGTACGACCGTAATCGTGTCTACGGATGGCCGGCCGGACATAATCGATTTGACACCGGATTCGTCATCAGTGAGTCCAACCTGGTCGTTTGAGACCATTTTCGGCTCAATCATCGACAATTACAGACATTTGAAGAAAACGATAACACGCTGTTCCCCAGAACATGCGCGCAAAAACAACGTGTTTTCAATAATTTATGTAGAACATTAACAACCGTAAGGAAATGAATATTTCTAACCTAACCTAACCTAACAGTTGGGAAGTTTTGATTTTTCTTCTTGTCTGGAATGTCAAGATTTCCTGGTGTTCTGCGTAAAAATATATTACTGAGAAGATTGATTTTTATGTATTTCTAGTGTTCAGCTTGCTTCAAATCAAAGAACTCAAAGTGCCGAGCTCAGTGAAAAGTGGTGAAATCGACGAAATTATCCTAGACTGTGATTATGCAGCAGAAAACGTGAAAGGAATAGAAGTGAAGTGGTTCTACAATGGAGACAAGGATCAGATATACCAATGGATTCCTGGGAGCAACAAACCTGGGTTTCCTATGGGATCACTTAAGAATTTCATCCAGCCATTCCAGGCCACCAATGTGAACGCAACCATGTACAGGGCGTTGAAGTTGGTAAACGTAACACATAAACTGACGGGAAGTTACACATGTAAAGTGTCGGGGTATACCGAGGAAGCTGTCGAAACGAAAAATTTGACTATTTTTGGTGAGTATTTCTGTTTACTACTAACAATTTCTCGTAAGTAATATCATAAGGGCATCTAATTTTACTGAAAAAAATCGAGAAAACACGTTGCTAAGTAATATTTTAACAAGAAACCTGAGTGCTGGTGGCAACAAAAATCCGAGTCGAAAACGAGGATTTTTGCACCTGCAAGAATGCGTTTTGTTAAGAAATATTACATTGCAATGGGTTTTTTCGATTTTTTCACAGGAAAAATTAGATGCCCGAATGGTATTTGACAAGACTATGTCATGAGTAACAGATTATTCTGCATGTATTGTGTTTAGGTATCGATTTGAAAATTGAAAAATATGTACCTAATTTATTTCATCAAAAATACTACAAATTTAATTATTTATGGTACAGTTAAAATATAAATTGTAATTTTGGTACACGGTAGGGGTATTGTAATTTTTGGTGACAACAACTGTCAAGTTTTGCCGCGGGTAAACTCGAATAAACTGCTGACAGCTCCTGCCAAACAGTTTTTCCACCTAGAAACCATCTGTAATTTAAAATTGCGCGTTTCTGATTGGTGGAATTTACGACGAGGGAAATAGTCATTTCAATATACTCAAAGTGAGGTTAATTGAATAAATCTTAAACAAAATGGAAAGCAAATTACAAGATGAATATACAGTGTGATTCACTTTGAGCAGCGATAGTTGATTGATGAAACAAGTACCCTCGAACCCCTATATTCCAATATGTCTTGTTTCGAAATTTGGAATTTCAAAAGCCTACTACGATTTAAAATAAATAACCAAAAATGACGACAAACCACATTGCCCATGAATGGTTGTGAGACAAATTTCCGTGCCTATGGCTAATTTCGAAATGTAGAAAACTAACAAATTATAAGACATCTCAATTAGTTATACAAAGTGTTGTACAAGCTCTATGACAAACTTTAGCGGATGAAAGCTCTGCTTATTCAAAATTTGCATGTGGTAAATAGATATAGAAAATATATTTGTGAAAATTTTCTAGTGATATGAATCTTATGAAATTTCTCATACATCTTCACGTTATATATATATATTCTTTTGAGATGAGCATTTACATTTTTTTATATCAAACAATTTGTGTCATAACAGTATTAGCTGAGGAAATGTCAACGGGGTACCATACATTTTTACGTATGATACAAGAGCACAGATAAAAACCTCAGGAAAAACTCTGTCTCCCCGTATTAGTGTAATGAAATTGTTGTTTTTTATTGAAGGGCTTCTTTTTCATTGACAAAATTTCCTCCTTCCTATGCGATGCAGGTTGAAATCTTGGAAACATACCTGAAAACAAAAAAGGAGACGAAAGAACTAATATGAACTAGTAAATGATTTAGTACTCATTAAATTAATTTGAAGTTCGCAATCCATCTCAAAAAAGAATCAGACACCGAATGAATTGCCTCGAAACCATCGTCAAATTTATATATTGGACAAGTATTTACTAAATGTTCTATTGTTTCCTCTTCTTCTCCGCACTCGCACCTTGGACTTTCGACCGAATTCCATTTGAAGAGGAAACTATTACAGCGACCATGACCGGTTCTAAGTCGATTCAAAATGCACCAAATTTTTCTAGGAAGATTGAAACCATGAACTTTTTCTGAAGGATCGCTGATCAAACCTTTGTTAAAAACATTACACGAATTCCATTCCGAACGCCAAATTTCTTTGTCACTTTTATTGGTGTAAAGAAAATCGTTGATCCATAAAGGTTTACGAGATTTCAATCTAGCAATTTTAGAATCCGGAATATAAGACATGATTGGGAATAAATTCGGAAAGGAACGATATTTATCCCAAGACTTTATCACTGCAACCTGTCTACGAAATATGGGGCGGTACAATATTTGAGAGAACTGGTAACCACTGTAAAGGAGTAGATCTTATGGTCCCACTAATAATTCTCATAGCAACATTAAGCTGTACATCTATTTTACTCACATGAGCGCTATTAAACCAAACCGAACAACAATATTCAGCAGCAGAAAAAACCAAAGCTAAAGCTGCGGTACGAAGAGTTGTAGGGTCAGCCCCCCATGAAGAACCAGCTAGTTTTTGAAGAATATTATTCCTAGATTTCAACTTCATGCGTAAGTTTTCCAAATGGGCCTTGAAATTTAAAGAGGTATCCAATTTCACTCCAAGATATTTAGGAGTGAAATTATGTTTCAGAACGGCATTATTGAAAGTAACATTCAAAGTTTTAAACTTCTGTTGATTATTCAAATGAAAACAAGAAACTTCTGTTTTATTAGAATTTGGACATAAACGCCACTCAACAAAATAATTCTTCAAAATTTCTAAATCAGTATTTAGAGTGTTTTCAATGACTTTTTTTTTTTCACGTTGGTACCTCACAACTGCCAACCAAGTTTAAATTCAATTAAATCGGTATTTTTAGAGTTGAGCGGTTTTTGCCCATGAGGGAACCTGATCCAATATTTAGGCTCCAAACGTAACCTGGAAATTTCGTGACTCTAGGTATGATCCCTCAAAAGTTTGAGTCGAATGACCGACCGGACAGGATGAGCAAGGATTGTTCGCAACTACTGCTAAGCGATACGCCCTCTGGCGATAGAAATTCGAACACTTCCAAGCTAGTAGTTTTTCGACGTGCCTGTTATTCTAACGCAATTTGCTTACTTTTGAAGTTCATTTTCGAGCTTTTGTGTTGTTTTCCGAGTTGAAATTTTGGTATACCGAAAGTGTTTGTAATATTCATCATTCGATTCCTTTCTTTCCGATTAAAATTTTCGATTGTATTAATTCGAAATGGCATCCTCCCGAAATGACTATTGTTGTGTGCCTCAAATCAATGTTATTTATGGTCAAAGAAGAAAGGATCAGCTAATGCCTCTAGTTTTCATTTATTCCAAATCCAAATGAAAGTAAAGTTAATTTGGATACAGCATTTGGCAGGAAACTCAATGGTAGAAGAAAGGCCTTGCTTTAGAAATTGAAGATTGGAAAACAGGTCACGATCGTGACCTGATACATGAAAGTATGTTCACTGCATTTCTCTGAAGATGTTTATTTTCATAAAGGTAAATTACCTACAATGTATTCATTTCAAAACAACTTCATGTCATGATGATTTCAGGTGTAAATTAAAATAAGAGAATTTTGAAAAAGAATGCTGCAGAGAAACAACCGAGCACTTCTGCAGCTACCTAACTCACATACTACACAAAATCATATTCCGAAAGAGTGAAGAAGTTATTTATATAAATACATTAATATTTTTCATTTCTATATAGGTAGGTTGAACCAGCTGTGACATTTTTCATTTTGTATGCGTATCTCGAGCTGCTGTAATATGAAAATAAAATCAATTATATGTCTATCTGTTTCCTTTTCTTTCAAAATACGATGCAAAAGAACTAAATCAGAAAATCTGCTTTCATTTTATTGATTCACTCGTTAGTAAACAAAGAGAGAGTCATATCATTTGGACTGATTCTAGATTTACCACATAATATAGCCTCCATTCAGCACTTCTTCACATAAATAAGAGTCCTTAAATTACTTATTGAGGTGCCTATTTTTCCAGAAATTCAAGTAAACTTAGATATTGCTTAATTTTGATCCACCAAGCAACATACATTAAAATAACACCGAAATTACACTCCAGGAACGATTTAAAGTACGATTTTATATCGTAATCCAAACGAAAAGTTCCTACTCAAGAAATCTTACACAAAATTATAATGATTTCTTTAAATATTCGTTCTCCACCACATTTCTAAGGTTTGTTTACATAAAACTACTAGCTTGGACAGGGTCCAAATTTATCCGTTAGGACGCTGGCATCTTCGCAGAAGTTCCCAATTATCCAGTCCAACCAGAACCTGTTTTACTTTTTGGGTCCAGAATGAGAAAATTACAGACATCATGGCAGAATGATGATAACTCAATCTTCAGCAGAACAAGCAGAATAAGCAAAGCTATCTTCTGGCAAAGTCATATAGCTCTTGAAAGACCCCGTATAAGTAAGGGTGGGTACCTCACATTAGTAAAATTTCAATTGACCTACTTCATTTTAGTCCGATCGAACCACAACAAATGAAGTAGGTCAATTGAGGAATGAAATTTTACTTATGTGAGATACCCACCCCTAGTTATACGAGATCTTTCGACAGCTCTATGACGAACGTATATGTCATATACGTACGTATAAATTATAAATATAAATCATCGTGCAGAGAGACAGAGGTCCTTCAGGCTTTCTGATATAAAACAATAAAACAGATTGACGTATCTTTGGAAATCGCTCACGGGATAAGCGTGTACACTGGGCCTGACATGATTGTGGAACATTCATTGTACACGTATCAAAGAGGAGTACAAAGCGTAAATTAATGAGATGTGTTATCAGCTGTTGCTGGCTTCTAACTGTGATTTGTTTTGACTTCTCAATTGAATTGATTCAATGTTCCAAGCTGCTTCTAGCTTAGGGTTGTATTGCCGGTTGGATTGTGGGGGATCAAAATTTGGAAGGAAGCACGTTTCACGGTAGAAATATGTGTACTCTATTCACTTGTATAAGCTATCCCGGGTGGCCATGATTTAGGTCTATCAAGTTTTTCTACTTGAACCTGACGCAGGTTGGCACTCGTGAAATATCGGCAATGTCGAAATAATTCCCAGAGACGTTGCCAAATGCCAATGCCAATTTCTACTTTCAATCTCAACATAACCATCACGCCTGGAAACTAAAATGCCGAAGATAGTTTGGAAGAAGCAGAGACAAAGTATCAGGAAGTGCTATGTAGAATTGAAATCTGCTTTTTCTGATAGTTACCCTGATAATTTGGAATCAAGAATTTATCACAAGCTATCCAATATTTTCGACGTATGTGAGTGAAAACCCAGTGTATGGTTCATATGGATTCCCAAGAACTTTGTAAATTGATTTAGTTCATTTTCATACTGGAGTATATCAAGTTGCGCAAGAAGGTATTTAAATGTCTCCTGTAGACTTATTTCTTCAGAATTTCGAGATGTAGGGAATTCCATAGGTTTGCCGGTTCCTTTAGAAGTTTTACTGCAGGGTTATAAGAGTAATTATATTTTTTTCGAATGATCTATCACAAAGAAACGGACTACTCTATCCATTATTTCTCAGTAAAATTTCAACACTCGATTCTTGATTTCCGTACAAGAAAATTACATGAATAAATCTTTCCACCATGTTTATATACGTGAAATATTTTCAGTATTAACCATATACCTAATATAACATAGACGGAGCTTTACGTCACTTTCAGACTGAATCGATTGAAACATACATGCAAGAGAGGAGCAATATGCGTTTTCTAGGGATAAAAAGGATGGAG
This sequence comes from Myrrha octodecimguttata, assembly GCA_958510865.1. Lineage (NCBI taxonomy): Eukaryota > Metazoa > Arthropoda > Insecta > Coleoptera > Coccinellidae > Myrrha > Myrrha octodecimguttata. The sequence continues at coordinate 73,582,208 of OY294056.1, read as the reverse complement.
CTAGAAGAGGCTTGGAATCTTAAAAAATACAAAAGGGAGAGTAGATACCATTTCGAAGGATTCAAAAGAGGATGGAGCTAGAATATAGATTCTCGGATTCCAAACTTCTTCTAGCTCCATTTCTCTCTCTTATGTACGTTACAATCCTTTCTTTCTAAAGCTACGTCCATGTTATTTTAGATCTATGGTATTTAAAGAGAAAAAAGTGTCTTCAACATTCGCCACGTCTTTGGAATTATTGAATTCACATAATATTTTCTCAAACTCAGCATTTTCCCAAAGTAAATTCACATTTCGAAAAATACGAAATTTCTACTACCTTTATGTAGAGAGGACAACGTTGTGTTATCTGACAGGAAAATGACTATAACCTAACATTTTCAAAATATACACGGTGAAATGTGTCAGAATGTCATGGCCAACCGGGATAGTTTATAAAAGTGAATGGAGTTTACGTCATCATTTGTACGTACGATCACAGATGAGCAGATAAGCACACCATGGTTCACTTAGATCATGGTATGGACCTTCAAGCTGTAATTTTCCCATCGAGTACTGGATTTCTATTCGATTTTTCTGTATCTTTGGATATACATGTGAAATAAAGTTCTGAGCGGGTATATCTGCGGAATCATTATTCAGGGTTTGCACCTACTCTTCAAATATCGAGTTTCCGAGTTGTTTTTTTTGGAAGTTATTCTGTTTACGATCGATCGAGAGGATGACCGAAAAAATGGTCGGTGATATTTTTTAATTTTTCATTTCTCATGTGATTAATTTTGAACTATCTATTTCAGTGCCTCCGACAGACGGTTTAAATTTGACAGTTAGTCCAGATGAGCTTACTGCAGTATGTTCTGTAAGTGGGGTATATCCAGAACCAATCTTCACCTTAGATATTCAAAAAGGGTGAGTTGATTAAAACCCACGTATTGTCATTTTTGTTCTAAATGAGATTGTTGGTCCTCCAGTCTCTCTCAACTGTCAAAGCTGCTCGTGACCTAAGGAGTATATTCTACTGGCACAGAATAGAGAAGTATGTACTTCTCTATTCTGTGCTACTGATGAGATATCAAACTTGCTCGAATATCCAATCGATTTCCAATAAAATGTAATTACACTTATCGATATTTTTGGAATTTGTTTGAAATATTTTTAAATTCGCCCCTTCCTTCGAAAACCACCATCTCAAATTTGATTCATCGAAACAAACTGGTATAGTTCTCCAATTATGAATGATAAACTCAGGAACATGAACTTCAGAGACACTGATGAATGGCACAATTGATCTAATTGGTTTGTGGCTTATGTAAATTAATGATCGAAAGCTGGCAGATTAATTCAATTATTGATTTCTGTAGTTAGTACGAGATCCTTTCGCATCGTCAATATAAGGACTCATTTGTGCTAATACTGAGTAAATACATATAAACTATTCTGTTATGTATATGCTATCAAATGTTTATCCTCAATATGATGGGGATGTTCTGAATCATGAAACCAATATAGAGATATCCTGCATGCTTTTCTAGAGGAACAGCATGCTATTATTCTTTCCAAATGTCTGAAATTTTCGAATTTTGAACCGAAAATGGTCTCAAACGACTAGGTTGGACTCATTGATGACGAATCTGGTGTCGAAATCGATTCTTTCTGGCAGTCCGCCGTACGCACGATTACGGGCGTACGGAGAATCCTATCGACTTGAAACTTTTAAGGTAGATTGTATTTTAAAATGCGACGGTTAAGTTCGTTAAAGAACAAAAATCGGCTTAATGGTTTCGATGTTATGCCATTTGAAATTTCGAGGTTTTTTGATGATATTGTATGAACTACTGGCGCGTTTGACAGTTAGTTGGCGCATAACGACACGCAATATCTCGCAAAATTTTTTCTGATAGTGCTTTCGTGAAATCAAAAAATCCATTCTTCGAAATTTTGGATTTTTTTTTCAAAGCTGTTCATCATATTCGAAACAAAAATTCGCTCACACCTTGAGCTTTATATTTCCTAACAGTGTACCAAATTTCAATGCGATACGGTTATTATTTTCGGAGATATTGGGAAAAAATCGTATGTTTTTTTTCCCGTTATCGTTGTTTCTTTCGGAATATCTTAAAAAAATAATGATTCAATCATGATAAAACTTGACAGCAAGTCTGAAAATACTGATGGACAACTTTGTACAAAATTTCGTGGAGATCGTGTCATCAGAACAATCTGGAAAAAAAATTTCAATTTTTTTTTCAAATATTTAATATTCTTTGATCTTCTGATCATATTATCCTCTTGAAATTCTGTATGAAACTTCCAACTCAAATTTTTCCATAAAGTACTAGATTTCAACTCGATCTAATCTGTATTTTTGGAAATATGTATCGGAAAAATAAAATTTTGAATGGATATTGCTGACAGTAAACACAATAACTTCCGGAAGGAACTACTTAGAAACTCGTTATTTGTAAAGTAGAATTGGGGCCCAGTTACAAAGGTTGAATTCGTGAATGGGTAAAATCCGGCCAATGATTTCGCAGATATACCCATTCATAATTTCATCTTCCCAATATTTCCAAAAATAAATAAATTGATCGAATTGAAATCCAGTACTTTATCGAAAAAAACCTAGAAAAGCACCGACGTGAAGTCAGCAGCTTTTGCGTGCATGTTCAAAGGATATCACCAAAAGTTAATATGCGCGCAAAAGCTGCTGACTTCACGTCGGAGCTTTCTAGGTTTTAATTTTTAGAAATGAAAATACTGAAAAAATTCAACCGCAGTCGAAAATTCCAATTTTCAAAGAGGAAACAATCATTCAAATTAGGTACCTGAATTTAGTTGTTCAAAAACTCGGATTTTGGCAGCATTCCATGTCAGGCACACTCTCTCTCTCTTTCTTTTCGTGTACCTTTCAATCCATCAAGCAAATCGGCAGCATCAGCTGTTATTCGAGGGTAGAATCGTGTTATGACGAGTGACGTATGACGCGATCTACCAATCAGAAGCGTTTCACGATATTTGGATTTGCGTCTTGATTTTTCCAGTTGTAACAATGTAAATATTCAAAATTCACATACTGTGGATGTGTCTGGTAGCATAATGCTGACTTGCATCGAAATAGATTGAGAAAAACACAAAAATTTGATATTTCCTGTTACATTGCAAAATTATCGAGAAACGCACTCTTGTGAAGTCAGGAGATTTTACGAGGTTTTTCAGATTCTTAAACTGATAGCCCATCAGTGATGATTCGTAAAATCCACCTAGTAGGGATGGAGAATTAAAAAATTCCGAAAAATATGCCCACGAATGTGCGCTATGTAGCTGCTGACTTCATTACGCCAGTTTTTTCCTTCAATTTTTGCGTTCATGTTCTAGGGGAACAGCGTGCTTTCGTTTTGTTCAAATGTCTGTAATTTTCGAATTTTTTCAAGCTAGTGACTTGAAACTTAGGTCGCTCTTCAGAATGCCGCAGTGAAGTTCGGCAATGGACCAAATCGGCCGAATGATATCGGAGTTATGGCCATTTGAAGTTTAGAGATTATTTCCTCAATATCTCAGAAACTGCTGAAGTGATCGGATTGAAAAACTGTGTTAACACGCAACGTTGGGATCGTATGGTTGATCGATTTTGAAAAAATTATTTTTTTGAGAAATATTCTTTTTAAGAAACTATTTGTCGGATAGGAGAAAAATTCTGTACAGGCTTTGAGACCTGTATTTTCAAAATTTCAATTCGATCCTATCATAATTTTGGGAGATACTGGTAAAAAACTAGGAAATCACTGACGTGAAGTCAGCAGCTTTTGCGCGCATGTTCAAATTCGTTGCCAAAGCGGTTATATTTTCACGTGGTTTTCTACGTTTCATATCATCAGATAATTGATAATCTGAAGTTCCATGAAGCAACATACATATATTACATTGAACTTGAAAACAACAATCATGATAACATTTATTTCTTATTGTAGAAATAGCACAGAAGATGCTGTCAACATCAGTTCAAAAGGAGGGATTGACCGAGAAAATGGCCTTTACAATGAAGTCATCACTCTTTTCTTCACTAATGAGAGCATGATTTCAACTTCTGAATTTATCTGTTCGATGAAAATCCCAGGAACCGAATATGAGATAAGAGAAACAAGGCTGTTCTCGAAAGGTAAAAACCTTGAATCTATACCTTTTTTAAATAGATGCATAGAATACATGGCGCGGACACCCTTCAAGATATTTATTGGACCAAATATTGCCATAATACAGTGCTATTGTTCTAATATAACTATTTGAGTTCACTGTGGATAGAATACTGATAACAAAACAGTGTGTAAGACATATCGTTACTAAATACATTGCAAGCGCACCTGTTGCATTAGTGAGAGGATGGTATACAGGACCAATGGAAAAGGGTTGTTAAGGTCAATAGTGTAGCGCTGGGCTATCAAGGGTGAGTCAGGTAAATATTTGGAATAATGTGTTAGTAATGGGGGTGAGATCATTGTTTAGCAATCTATCTTTTCTCCTGATCATATGTGTACCTTCCAGAGTGTTTAGGTAAATTTTGCCCGAGCTTTTTAATAGCTTTACGGATTTTTCTGAAATAAAATGACCGGACAAACAGCGAGGAACATCAACACGAGATTCAAGGAACACATGAGCCATATCCGTAACAACCATCCTGACGAATCGGCGGTCGCGAATCACGTTTTAACAACTGGTCATTTAATTTCAGAAAAATCCGTAAAGCTCTTAAAAACCTCGAGCAACATTTACCTAAATACTCTTGAGGGTATACATATGTTCAAGAGAAAAGACAGCTTGCTAAACAATGATCTCACCCCCATTAGTAACCCATTATTCCAAATATTTACTTGACTCACCCTTGATAGCCCAGCCCTACACTAATGACCTTAACAACCTTAACCCTTTCTTATTGGTCCTGCATACCATCCTCTCACTAGTGCAACAGGTGCGCTTGCAATGAAGTTAGTAACGATATGTCTTTGACAAAGGAAACTTGGTTTCCGAAACGTGCGGTAGACGCAGAAAGTTTAAGTGGATTAGAGAGTAGCTACACACTGTTTTGCTATTGTACTAGTTCAGTTCTCGTCGAAAGTCGGCATTAGGAAAACTGTCATATAAAATAAAGTAATGTCAATACTAGTGAAATCAGAGCTGTTTTTCTGATATTTCGAGTTGAGCCATTCAAAATTCTCAAGAATTACCGGAAAAAATTTGTTTTGACGAATTCAACTCATGATGAGTTATTTCTTTCATCGTCATGCACGTGCACGATCGTGTCTGAATTTTTGTAAATATTGGTATGATGGAATTTCAAATACCCTTATCTGCATTCTGAATATAACCTTCGTATTTGAGCTCTAAACATACCCTGGAAAGTTTGGAAGATGAATGCATTTGAAATTTCGCCATCCCAATTCTTACAAAAATACATTATCGGATCCAAATTCAGCACATACGCGATGGAGATGAGCTCTCATTCGAGCATAAAACTCCAGGTTTATGTGTCAAAACCACTGACAAAACCATAATACTATCTGATTATACAGGGTGAGTCTCTAAGTACATTAATTTCAATCATAGATTCCTTTCATCAAATAAAACACTTTATTGCGAGCATGTTCGAGGGTGCTATCGTTTTGTCCAAATGTCTGTAATTTTCGATGATTGAGCCGAAAATGGTCTCAAACGACTAGATTGGAATCACTGATGACGAATCCGGTGTCAAAATCGATTCTGTCCGGCCGGCCGTGGACACTATAACTGTCGAAGGAAGTGAGCTATCATCTTGAAACTTTCAGGGTAGGGCGCGCATTGGAATGTCGCGGTTAATTCCGTTAATGGGCCAAATCGGTCGAATAGTTTCGGAGTTATGGCCACTTGAAATTTTAAAGGTATTTATTTTTTATTTCAGAAACTGCTTGAGCGATTGAATTCAAGCTTGGCAATTAGGTGGAGTATGACGACGCGCAAGTTCGAGCCAAATTGTGTCAGTATATTTCAAAAAATTTTTTTTAAAAATTTTTCAGAAAAAAATTTTTTTTTCGGAAACCGATTATTATATCCAGGAGAAAATTCCACTCTGACTTCGAGCTTCATATTTCACAGCAGTGTACCAAATTTCAGTTCGATACTATTATAAGTTTTGGAGATATCGGGAAAATTTCGAAGTTTTTTCTCGATATCGTTGCTTTTTTCGGTATAACTCGAGAACTGATTCAATCCTGAAACTTCGCAGCTATTTTGAAGATGCTGAAAGACAACCTCATTCAAAATTTCGTGATGATCGTGTCATTGAAACAATTGGAAAAAAAATTCTGTGATTTTCTTATCATATCATCCTCATTGAATTCTGTATGAACCTTCGAACTGTAATTTTTCGATGAAGAACTGGATTTCAATTCGATCTGATCTGTATTTTTGGAAATATTGGGAAAATAAAATTTTGAATGGGTGTATCTGCGGAATCACTGGGTGGATTTTACCCATTCACGAATTCGGCCTTCGTAATTAAGGTCCAAAGCTTCTGTACAAATATCGAGTTTCTAAGTTGTTTCTTTCGGAAGTTATCGTGTTCACGCAGTTGGCCGTTAGACCGACCGTAAACACAATAACTTCCAGAAGAAACAACTTAGAAACTCGATATTTGTAGAGAAGGTTTGGGGCTTTATTACAAAGGTCGAATTCATGAATGGGTGAAATCCGCCTAATGATTTCGTAGATATACCCATTCAAAATTTTATTTTTCCAATATTTTCAAAAATACAGATTAGATCGAATTGAAATCCAGTGAAGGCAGCAGCTTTCGCGCGCAAGTTCAAATTCGTTGCCGAAGCGGTCATCTACATTGAACATGCGCGCAAAAGCTGCTGCCTTCACGGCAGTGCTTTTCTAGATTTTTCATTTGTCATTTTTCCAGATTCGGCTAAGGTAAAAAGATATAAGCATTTAAATATTTCTCAGTGTGCTGATACATTCCTGCGCTTTGTTTGTAAGTTCGCCACAGATATCTCTTACGGTAATCTCTTTTGGAGAATAACCAATCCAAGGTTAGAAATTCAGAGTAACAAGACTGAGAAAAGTTATTAACTCACTTAATTCATATGATTTGGAGCTTTTTGCGATATTACCACAACGAAAACAATTCACTACACTGCACTTGAAACACTGATCTTCAACTTATGTTCATGCAATATCCAATTTCATTCAACTATAAGATTATACACAATTCCATCCTGGTCCATTCTGATATTGAAAACTCCATAAATCCACTTTTTTCACGAAATTTATAAATGAATTATATGAAATCAATCAATAAACCTGAAAACATTATCTAGAATGTCTAGTCCATAGAGAGGGACTATGTCTGTGGTCCTGAAACATCCTGAAACAGGTCAATTTTTGTTTCACTTTTACCAAATTTATATGCATTTTTGAAGGTTTATTGTTGCACCCTGTGTCATCCCCATCAACCCTTCAAATTTTTTGAATAGGAAAAGTAGGTCATGAGGTACTGTTTTGGCAAGGTCTTTGTATCTTCTTCACAGGCATACAGAAATTTTCAAGAAAAAAAAATTATTTTTTGAAAAAATAGTTAGTTCAAAGCGATTTTCAGTATGTGCACTTTGTCATGGCTCATTTACAACACATTCACCGAATGGAAGTCGACCATTACAGTTTTGTTCATGCACAACTTTCAATCCCTTTCAACCCCTTCTCGTGAAAAATTAGAATGGGTGAAACACTGCGCTCCAGTTATTATCTTAAGTAGGTATGTTATTAGTACGTTTCTACTTCAATGCCGAAATAAATTTTCAATGTCACTCACATTTTTTTCTACATTAAAAGGTTCGTAGGGGTTGATAGTTGTGCATGAACAAAACTGTAAGGGCCGACTTTCATTCGTTGACAAATTTCGTAAATGAGCCATGACAAAGTGCACATACTGAAAACCTCTATGAACTAACTAATTTTTCAATCGAAAAATTTAGAGGGTTTGATGGGGATGGCACAGGGTGCCACAAAAATCCTTCAAAAATGCATATAAATTTGGTAAAAGTGAAACAAAATTGGCCTGTTTCAGGATTTTGCTGTCAAATATTTTTCTTCTGAGAAAATGAATCTGTTCCATAATTTTGACGCGCACTGTATATATGCTGCAGTTTACAACCTCCGTCATGACTTGTAAACACTCCGTTCATGTGGTTTCCTTTAAGATGGATGTTGTTAACTGCAATATCGTATATGCAGCTATCTGAAACGACAATAGGATGAACGTCATGCACATCGATAACAGTATTCTGCACTCGAAGGTAAGGATTCGCAAGATACTTCTGGGAGATGGCGCGCTGTATGTTATCATACTGCATTCTTCCATCTGATAGGTGATAAGTATCTAGATTCTTATTTTGCGGTTCACCAAGGTGAGGTGGCCTGAAGATCAGTAAAAACTTTGAAACGTCTGTAACCATTCTCCTTGAGGTGTGAATCCTTTGGTTGATTGGATGATGAGCTCTGATAAAGGTCGAAAATTTGTTGGATCATCGACAGATTGAGTGTGGTTATGTCATTTTATTATAACTGGAGCTTTTACTGCTCCATGAACCAATTCGTATCTTTATTAGCGGAAATGTTGAATATCAATGCCGTAGAGACAAAATCTGATTCACACACTTTGACAGAGCCAAGAAAAATCTCGAAAAATGTATGATTTTGAAATGCATAATTTCCGTGGACTGGACACCTCCTTCCATTTAATCTTCCCCCAGATCTTCAAAAATTGGAACCGTCGGTACAATTCCATTGCTACTCACTCTCCGCGAAGTAATGCACGAAGCAAATAATACCCTACAATGCCTCTTTACATCTTAAACGAAAAAACAAAACCCTGCTAGCTTTTTTATATCTAATATATCTAAATATCCAGTCGAAAATTTCGAAAATAAGACTTAAGAATGTAACCGTGCCACAGTTCAGAATGTAAATAACTCCTCCTCATCAATCTCCCCCAAGTGCTAACCAAATTCACGCAGTCGTGACTTCCTCGAATGCGGTTTTTCTTCGTCCGAACACAGATCATAATGAATTCATGGTTGATTATGTGTAGGCGGTGAGCAAGACGTGGAGTTGGCAAGAGATTGACATGCCGTCTGGAGCGTACTAGTTGAATTAGACCATCCTTGCTCACTTGGCCGCTTCACCATACACGTCTGCATTCATTTACATTCGTTTGTTTCTCCTTGACTTCTGCGCCTCTATTCTCCACCCTCTTTTGTAACACTTCAGATGAACTAGCTGGGGAAATTCGAGGACTGATTCTCGACATCCATGTAAAAATCTTGCTTTCCCCGAGGGTGAAGAAGAAATTGGGTCAACCCATTAGCATCGAAGGATATGGAAATATTGAAATAAAAGGTTTTCCAACAAGAGGTGTTATTTTGAACCGCCCGCTATTTCGGTAGATGTCACTTTTGAAGCTGTCATTTTTTGACATTTGACAAGAAGAAACTACGCCATTAATAAAAATGGAACGATACACGCTTCAACAACGCATTGAAATTATTAAAATTCACTATAAAAATGGTGATAATTTGGCAGAGACGATTCGTAAAACTCGAACATTTTTGGGTCGTCGTGAAGCACCTTGTCGGGCTTGTTTGCCCTTTATAATTTGACAATGACATGTATGCATGAATCCTATAATTTTCAAGAATAAATAGCCTTTCGTTATAAATGTCAAAAATAAATCAAGATTTCAAATCTGATGATTAAATACCACTACTGAATTGGCAGGACTGAAATGAGTATTGGTGTATGATATTATAACAGGAATAAAATCTCTGAAAATTCATATTCAAATTTATTGCCAAGGCTAGTTCTAGTAGTGACTATACAGGGTGAGTCTTTGAGTTGTACATTAAGCTTAACATTAAATTCCTCTCATCAAATGCAAAACTTTTTTCATTCATGATTTTTCCAGATTCGGCTCCAGCAAAAAGATACAGGCTGCTTAAATTTCCAAAAAAAACAGTTTTTTTTTGTAGCTTCGATAAAATTTTATGAATTTTGGTGTGAAGTTTTTTTTAACTATGACACATATTCTTCAATAATCATCTTCATCCCACTTCAAACAGTTTCCGAGTTACAGACTCGACGATTCATTGAACTATACAAAATTAGCATGAAGAATGTGGTTAAGTTCATAGAATCTTCATTCATCTTAAAATACTCGATTATTCGTCATAATTTTGCCTAAAACGCGCACCGTTTAGCAAATATTCAAAGTTGAATATTATAAAATCGAAAACAAAGCGAAAAATTGCCTTAAACTAATGGATCCGCCTTTGGTCTGGTAAAGGAAGTGAATTAAGCTGCGTTCACGTTTATCCGGACCATACAATACACAGAAATATTCATCTATTTCGCATAGAACTAATATTAGGTATATGCTATGCTACGTGACTAGTGTGCATAAAACTGGCTCCTGCACATATAAAATCTTCCACGAAAATATTTTTTTTTGTCAAAGGACAAATTTTCGAAGTTGAACAATATGAGCAACGTACAACATCAACAATATCTGTATTGACATTACAGAAAAGCTAGCTTGAAGAAACGTCACTCCTTATCTGATCTCATGTTTTCAAAAACAATCGGTAAACCACTAACTACCTTGTAATTTCCAAGACTTCTCAGTGATGAGATCCTCCCAATATAGTACATAAAATGGCAGATATTCCGTATGTCTTTGCAATTCGGGAAGAACTCCTGGATAAGTTTCAATACCTTCTGCATTCTTTCCAGTAGCTCTAGGACTTCATTAATGTTCAGCACCAAGCCTATTTCTGTTCGACCAATGTAGATCTGCTAATGATTGGCCAAATAATTGGCTCCTGCAAAGCGTTAGCACAAAAATTTCAAAAAGCACTGCCGTGAAGGCAGCAACTTTTGCGCGCATGTTCAATGTAGATGACCGCTTCAGCAACGAATTTGAACATGCACGCAAAAGCTGCTGCCTTCACGGCAGTGCTTTTTGAAATTTTTACTGATAAATTACTGGATTTCAATTCGATCAAATCTGTATTTTTGGGAATATTGGAAAAATAAAATTTTGATTGGGTATATCTACGGCATCATTGGTCGGATTTTACCCATTCACGAATTCGACCTTCGTAATTAAGCCCCAAACCTACTCTACAAATATCGAGTTTTTAAGTCTCTTCTTCCGGAAGTTATGTGTTTACGGTCAGCCTAACGGCCGACTGCGTAAACGCAATAACTTCCGAAAGAAACAATTTAGAAACTCGATATTTGTAGAGAAGGTTTGGACCTTAATTACGAAGGCCGAATTCGTGAATGGGTAAAATCCACCCAATGATTCCGTAGATATACCCAATCAAAATTTTATTTTTCCAATATGCCCAAAAATACAGATCAGATCGAATTGAAATCCAGTACTTCATCGAAAAATAACAGTTCGAAGTTTCATACAGAATTTAATGAGGATGATATGATAAGAAAATCTTAGAAATTTTTTTTTTCAAATTGTTCTTATGACACGATGAAAAAATCAGCGATATTGAGAAGAAAACCTCGAAATTTGACATATTTTTTTCCCGATATCTCCAAAAGTTATGATCGTATCGAAGTGGAATCTGGTACACTGCTGTAAAATATGAAGCTCAAAGTGTGAGTGGAATTTTTTTTGGTATGATGAATGGTTTCCGAAAAAAAAATTTTTTTGCAAAAAAATTTTGAAAAACATTTTTTTTTGATTTACTGACGATATGATCCTGACGAAATTCTGCTCAAAGTTGCGCGTCGTTATACTCCACCTAACTGCCAAGTTTGAATCCAATCGCTCAAATAGTTTCTGAAATAAAAAATAAATAACTTCAAAATTTCTAGTGCCTATAACTCGGAAACTGTCCAACCAATTTGGCCAGTTAACGAATTCAACCGCGGCATTTTGATGCGCAACCTATCCTGAAAGTTTCAAGTTGCTAGCTTGCTTCTGTCGACAGTTATTGTGTCTACGGCCGGCCGAACAGAATCGGTTTGACACCGGATTCGTCATCAGTGAGTCCAACCTAGTCGATTGAGACCATTTTCGGCCCAATCATCCAAAATTACAGACATTTGGACAAAACGATAGCACGCTGTTCCCCTAGAACATGCGCGCAAAAAGGATGCACTCTGCTAGGAAGCACGAAACTGTATTCCCCAAATATATGAAACTAATAGGAAAATCACTTATTTCTTTATAGCACATATTTTCGAAGTTGAATGATATTAGTGGGTAAGATACAAAATTAACAATCTCTTAATTGACAGTACAGGAAAGCTAGCTTGAAGGAGCCTCATTTCTCATCTGATCTCATTCATCCAAAAAGTTGATAAACCAGTATCTACCTTGCATTCTTCTAAGACTCTTTACTGATCAGATCTTCTCAATATACTCCTTGAAATGTCCAATCTTCAGTATGTCTTTCCAATTTGAGAAGAACTTCTGGATTAGTTTTACTGTCATCTGCATTCGTTTCAGCATCACTAGGAGTTCATTAATGCTCAGGACCAGAACAAACCCGAACCTCAGAGCTCGTTGCCTAATTCTGAAAGAAAGAAAGGAAATAGAAACCTAATTTGAGTCCCTTCCAGATGAGCAAGTTACATTGTCAAAACAGTACTCACATTAAATGAATTCACCCCTCTTGTGACCGTGCATTCTCGAAGGAGCAAACTGAGAAAAATTTGTTATTCATGAGATGTCCTTCATTGAGAATCTCAGGAAGACTGAAGATTCCTTTCGGCATATTAGCTTCGATCCATATCCTCAGTGGCTCCCATGATATTGAAAGCACGCGAATAACTGGAATAAGTCCCGATGGGAATTCTTATTTTTCTGAGACGGTTGTTAATTTGACTGCGATATCGACTCGAGTTACTTTTTTCACTATGGATTTTGTAGCATTGTCTGGAAATGGTGCGATTTCATTGCAGTTCTGTCTATATGAGCTCTATGGGAGTTTCTAGGCCGTTTGTTACATCGTTATGACGCTGTGTTCGTGAAATTTCTGCAAAAAGTTGATGACTGCCTGTAGGGAAGAGAGAATATGATCGGGAATTGGAGACACATGTTTTACAGAGCATTTTCGAGAAAGTTTGAGAAATGCTGACTTGTTGAAGTTACTATTCTTTCATACTTCTTCAGTATAACAATTAAATACAGATTTTTCTTTATTACCTTTACATAATATCTTTCGATATTGATTTGATATCTTACGACATACTTTTCTGTCTTCGACGTACTACGTCTTCAATGACAAGATTATTATATCAACTGGCATATAACGATCAAAGTAAAAAACTTGAGAAAAGGGTAAAAAAATGAAATACAACCTAAAAACAATACTAGACACAGTGTTTCATCTTCTATCTTTCGATTCAGAATCATCAGTGGCATTTATTCTATATTATATATAAAAAACTCACCACGTGTTTCTTACGTACACTTCACTTCAACGGAAATAAGCAGATTTAAGTCCATACGCATGCGTGTTGAAATTGTGCATAGAAACAATAATGCTACAGATTTTACTTACACCTTTTTCTTTCCTTGACAAATGAAATGCGGTAAACAACATTTTCCAAAATCTTCATAACCTCAAAAATTAAATGACAGTTGATATTGACCCTTGAAAACTATAAGTTTTCATTCAAATATTAAATTCTTCTTCAGTATGTCTACGTTCCCTGGATCAACTCTTAAAACTTGAAGATTTCAGTAATTTTTGAATTGTGAGATCCAAAAACTTTCCTGTCATTTTTACGAGCTTGTTTTAGCGAACAGCGCATCATCATTTTGTCACGATGTCTGTAATTTTCTAATTTTGAGCTGAAAATAGTCTTAAACGATTGGGTTGAACTCCTTGAAGAAGAATCCGTGGTCAAATTCATTTCTGTCCGTCCGTATGTGCTCTAACTTTCGAAGAAAAAGACTTAGCAACTCGAAATTGTCAGATTAGGGTTGGATACCAAATATCTCGGTTGAGGTTGTTAATGGGTGGAATGGGTTAGATAGTTAGACCCCATTTAAAATTCTCAAGTTAATTCCTCAATATCTCATGAAGTATTGACTCGATCGGAGCTTAACTTCGTGGACAGTTTTGAAATACCAACGCGCAACTTAGAACAAAATTTCATGTGAATCCATCATCAGAAAATCAAAAAAAAATTTACTCGAAAATTTTCAAAATTTCTGATGAAAATTTTTTTCTCTGAAAATATTGATTAGATTTTCATATAATTTGGCACAAACATTTGGGTCAATATTAAACAACAATTTTTCAAATTTCAATTCGATCCGATATTTACTTTCGGAGATATATGGAAAAAAAATGTGCCAAAATTCGTTGTTATTTGGAATTTTAACGTTATTCCCGCAATATCTCAAGAAGTTCAGATTCAATCAGATTGAAACTCTGTAATCAGGTGGAGATTACAAACACGTAAATCGGTGCAAAATTTCGTGTTGATCTTATTGTTAAAATTTGAACATGCGCGTAAAAGCTCCTGACCCCATGTCAGTGCTTTTCTATAGATTTTTTTACTAACGGCTTAGTTTAACTTCGGTCTGCTCAGTATTTTCCGGAATATTTTTAAAAATATACATGGCTCTACAGAGTGTCGCTGAAAATATGGGGACAAATGGTGTGATTGGTTTTAAAAGCCTTAGTCAGTATCTCAAGAATACAGTGTGGTGAAAGTATATGATCATCCTTAATCTAATAAGTCATACCTATTGAACCTTGATTTGAGCTTCATTGAACTTCAGGCCTTGAAATACGCTTTACGGAGTTTAGTTTAGTTTTGGAGTGAATGCGATATCTGAAACAAAGGATATAGAACTTTTTATCAGGAATAATTCTTGAAAAAAAAATTGACCTATAAAGAATATTGAAACCTTTTTTCCATATTTGAGATTTTTGGTCGAATTGACAATTTCGCGAATCACAGAAACGCAAATTTACAGCATATAGAAATCCCTAAATTTTAGCTATTTCTCAAAAAACTTAGCCAAACAGGACATATTCCTATCCAAGCGTATGCAAATCATTCAATTCTGTCATTCATTCATTCAATAAAGATTAAAACAGTATACAAACAGGGAAAACCCAGTTAGGTATTCACAGGTGGACAATATATACCAAACAAAGCCAGATTGAAATGAACACCAATTATATAGAGAAAAATGAGTTGGGTATCATGAAAACAGCAGACATTGGTGAACGATAATGAAAGGATTGGTAAAGTTTTGAAGTGTTCAATTCGTAACGTATCTTATTCATTAAACAGGAATTTACTTGAAATTACAATGGTGACTTCTGTTCTTCAATTAAAACTACTCAAGATTAGCCTCTAAAACTAATAAAATAATTCATATTTTGAATATTTTCCAGATAACTTCAGCATAAGACCACATCTGAATGTACTACTACTGCAGCTATTTATTGTCATAATGTTCCTCAAATAGAAGTACCAATTAAGTGGAAAGCCTTCTTCAATCTTCAATTAATTGTACTATCTGCTGTTAACAAAAGTTGAATTTATTTATTTTGAACAAAAAGGATATTTTTATATTATCTAGTCTGCATACCAAATATCGCTATTTAGGATTATGAGAGATATTAGTCATTGCCATCGAAATGTGAGAATGTTGTGATATGTTATGCCCTAAAGATACTTATCTATACTAAAGAATTTATGAATAAATGTGTTATAAAAATTATCTCGTTTTTTTTCTCGAAAAATTGTTGGAAATATCGAAGGATTATTTGTTAACTGAGTACATGTCAGTAAAATAAGTGATCTGATTTTTCAGCAATCATGCTGGTGCCTTTTTGGCGGATGCGCTCTGCAGGGATTTCAAGAATGTTATGAATTTCAAGTATTTGAACGAAGTGTGAATAAATTATTATTCATGGAAAACGCCCTCTCAGATTGCAGGATTAAAGCTATGCGTCAAGGTCAGTTTCTAAAAAAAATTGTTGCCTAATGAACAACATCGGAATAATCTACAACCAATAACGAAGTTAACGTTCCAGAGTCTATATCTGACTCTTCATCAGATAATAATGAGAAAATTTGCAGAAAAATTTTTCGACTTTTGTCAAATTGACATCTCCTCTTTATTGTCTGATGAAGAACCCAGATGAAGACTCTGAAACGTTACAGTTCACCACCAGTTTGCATAATTTCGTTCGATATAGTTCATAAGGCCACCATGCCTCCAATTTCTCTAGAAACTGCCTTTGAAAAATCGTTTTAATCCAACTTGAAAGGGCCTAAAGGCCGGACAGTAAGCACAATAACTTCCGAAAGAAACAACTTAGAAACTCCATACTTGTAGAGAAGGTTTGGACCTTAATTACGAAGGCCGAATTCGTGAATGGGTAAAATCCACCCAATGATTCCGCAGATATACCCATCCAAAATTCATTTTCCCAATATTTCCAAAAATACAGATTAGATCGAATTGAACTTCAGTACTTTCTCGAAAAATGACAGTTTGAAGGTTTATACAGAATTTAATGAGGAGAATATGATGAGAGGATCACAGAATATTGAATATTTGAAAAAAAATTTGAAATTTTTTTTTCGAATTGTTCTTATTACACGATCATCACGAAATTTTGCACAGTATTATCCTTCAGCATCTCTAAACCAGCTGCAAAGTTTCATCACGATTGAATCAGTATTTCTTGAGTTATACCGAAAAAACACCGATATCGAGAAGACCACGAAATTCTTCATATTTTTTTCCAATATCTCCGAAACTAATAGCTCTATCGAACTAAAACTTGGGACACTGCTGTGAAATATGGAGCTCAAGGTATGACTGAAATTGTTCTCGAATATGAATAATGGTTTCAGGAAAAAAAAACTTTTTCGGAAAAATGTTGAAAAAAATTTTTTTTCAATTCAGTGACCATAACATTTCAACGAAATTTTGCGCGTCGTTATTCTCCAACAGACTGCCAAGTTTCAATCCACTCGCTCCAGTAGTTTCTGAAACATGAGGGAAATAACCTCAAAATTTCAAATGACTATAACTCCGAAACTATTCGACCGATTTTTTCCACTAACGGATTTAACCACGGCATTCCGATGTGCGAACAACCACACAAGTTTCAAGTCGCTAGCTGCCTCCGTTCGACAGTTATCGTGTCGTCGGCCGGCCGACCGTACAGAATCGATTTTGACACCGGATTCGTCAGCAGTGAGTTCAACCTAGTCGTTTGAGACCATTTTCGGCTCAATCATCGAAAATAACAGTCATTTGGACAGAACGATAGCACGGTGTTCCTCTTGAACATGCACGCAAAAAGTCCCTATAGGTCATGTCTTTCGAAAAATGATGAATAGAATTAAATGTCAAATCTTTCGAGTCCATTTTCTGCCCAACGAAAATTGCATATATTCAAACATCCTAGAACAAACGTG
Source organism: Myrrha octodecimguttata (assembly GCA_958510865.1). NCBI lineage: Eukaryota > Metazoa > Arthropoda > Insecta > Coleoptera > Coccinellidae > Myrrha > Myrrha octodecimguttata. The sequence goes on along the minus strand of OY294056.1, from coordinate 73,564,691 downwards.
CTAATATACATATTGTTCATTGCAGTCTCTTTCTGAAAGGGCTATCGTGAACAATTTCGAATTATTTAACCTTGAAGAATGGGGAAATGGATTACTCGGTGTTATCTTGCAGGGTTCCAGAGGTTCAGTATTATTTATGTACAATAATTAGCCAGAACCTATCCCTCAGCCAACCCAAAATTTGACAGGCGGTCTTATGAATCACATAAATAATAAGTCATTTGTTTTCTTCATGAGATGGTCTGATTCCCTGGAACCCATTCTTTATTCAATGAATATTCTGGGATTCTGCACCAATTTACATAGCGGCTTTTACCTTCGCATGATGGATGGCGGAAACCCCTTCAAGCCCTTACCTATTTCTTTTTCATGATGTTCCGGAGCATATTCAAGCAGAGTGCCTATAAATTCTGGTGATAAATGTTCCCCGATTGGACAAAATACGTCCATAGAACATCCCTATGACGGATGTCGAGGGACAGAGTTTCTGTGCGAAGATGAAAAGCTCTGAAATCGGTTGACTGTTCGGATATACGTACAGGGTGAGACAAATTGGAAACTTTTGATAGAGAAGTCCTATTTCTGTACTAGACAGACGAAAACTGATTTCGGTGCACAATAGATCTCTTGGTCAAGGTGTCAGCAAGGTTAAGAACTATAGCCTTATCGCCCCTCCTCTAATCTAATATCTTATCTAATCTAGCCTATCATCTTACAAAGGTACCCGGTGTTTTTCCAAAATGTGCATCTTAGAAATGCCGCAACTTTTCTTCTGTTGAAAATTCTCTATTTCTGTAGAAACATTTTCGTTGCAACCTTTCATGAAGAAGTTAATGAAGTTAACTGAATTTTCTGCAAACTGATATTCAATGAGATACCGCTATGGAAATAATTTTTTCAAATGGGACACCCCATATATCGTCCGGGTCCCACACCGTCGCCTTTTATCCAAGCTACAACAACTGGGCACAGGGGGGGAGTTGGATTGGGGCTTTCCTGTCAAATAGAACGTTTCAAGTGATAGTGGCAGACGTCCATTGATCTACGGATAATCTCGTTACCAGTGGCGTCCCGCAAGGATCTGTCCTGGGCCCCATTCTCTTCTTGCTGTATACGTCTGATCAGCCCCGACTATTGAAATCTCCATGCGCACTTTTTGCAGATGATACGAAAATATATAACCAATCATCGAATGCATTGACCCTGCAGGAAGATTTGAGGGCTGTGGAGGAGTGGTGTCAAAAATCGTTGTTGCCACTCAACGTCAGCAAATGTCACGTTTTGCACTTGGGCAGAAACAATCCTAAGTCTCAATATGAAGTCGATGGTCACCGCTTGACTCCCGTTGAGCATTACAACGATCTGGGCATCACAGTGTCCCATGATGACAGATGACAGATGGCCAACATGATTCAGAGATCGTTTAGGGGCTGCAGCTTGGCAACTTGTCGGGCACTTTATTGTAGCTATGTGCTTCCTTTGATGGAGTATGCTGGACCTGTGTGGTACCCTTCTCTCAGGAGTGACCAACTTCTCCTCGAGTCTGTACAGCGTTGGAATACAAGGATCCCCTTTGGGATAATGAGACCAGACTACCAAGCTCGTTTGAGAATGCTTAATCTGCAAACCTTTGAGGATCGACGGGATAGATGTGATCTTATTGTGACATTTCGGGCTCTGGGTGGGTTCTTTGGTGTAAGTTTAGATCATCTATACATGAGAAGCAGCACACAACTCCGTGGCCATGCCTTCAAACTGGAAAAAAAAATTTTAGGACCACACAGCGACAAACGTTTCTTTCCAACAGTTTTCGAGGGATGGAATGGGCTGCCGCATTGTGTTGTTGGTGCAAATTCGGTGAATTCCTTCAAGAACCCACTCGACAAGTTCATTCGAGACCAGACCAATTATTGAGTGACTGTGAATATGTGCGTTTTCTCTATCATTTCTTTTGTAGTTTATGAATTCCAATTAATTTTGTAAATTTGAGTTTATGGGTGAATACCCCTACTCTTTATGTTTATTAATAATAATAATAATAATATATGTTTACAAAAAGCTACAGTAATAATACTTATATGACCACAAGGACGACTATCTGTCGATGAATCAACGATTATTCCACCATGATCAGAGCTAATTATCCGATCAACTAGAACAACTACACCGAAGAAGTGGCGAACCAGGGAGAATGGTTACAGCTGTTACAGTTTTACGGATCTTCAGACCAACTTACCCTGATAAAACCGCAGAATAAGACTCTAGATACTTGCCACCTGTTAAGATTCGCAAGATATTCCTGGAAGATGGCGCGCTGCATGTAGTTATACTGCAGTGTTCCATCCGACAACTGATAAGTATCTTGTCTTACTCTGTGGTTTTACCAGGGTAAGTTAGTCTGAAGATCAGTTAGAACTGTGAAACTGTTACAGCTGTTTCTTCCTGGTACGCCGCTTCTTCGTTGTTGTTTTGGTTGATTGGCTCTGACCAAGTTGGAATATTTGTTGATTTATCGACGGATATTCGTCCTTATGGTTATATTAATGTGACAGTTAAATATTATTCACAATCTCATGACCCATGATTAAATTTGGCAGTGAAATGTTTCAGTTCTTCTACCTAATCAGAAGTTCCTAATCAAATTGCAGATTTCGTTTACGAAAAAATTCGAATACCTTTATACTCATTTCTCTGTGCGAAAAAGCACCAAACGAATTATCCATTTTGTAGTTTTTCTATATATTCATCACAATTTCAACCAATGTCGATTCGAGCTTAGCGAAGTCCTGCTGAAAATCCCTTGCCAACGAACTTCGGTTGATCAATGTCACTGAGTAATTCCAATTCAACTTTTCTCATTTTCACCATTCCGTCAGAAGTTAATCCAAGAGCTATACATCGGTAATTTAAAAGATTCAGCTCATAATTTAGATTGCAAACCAACCGGAAATTTATATTGGACAACACGGTAGCTAGGACTAGTTCCAGTACAAGATCCATCTAGTCGGTGCGGCAAAAGAAAAACGAACAAATAGAATTTCCATCTCCCCATTTCCAATGAGAAGTTTCATGGCTTGATTACTCATTTACATTTCTGAATTTAAATGATGATTTTCTGTTTCAACTTGAGAATTGCGTAAATATTCGAGGTTAATTCCTTGGATCTCATATTCTAGCTTTTTGTTTCTTTTTGTATACGTGATGGGTTGAGGATAATTGTTATTCGTGTAAAATGAATATTAGATGACAATAAAATCGAAAAGCTCAATGAATACTAACAATTAAATGGAAATAACGAGATGAATTTGCGGGGCATATAATTAAATACTCCCCCAATGAGATTCCTTCATTAAGGGAATATAAACTAATATTTTTTCTTTGGTATTTAGATCTCCCAATAACAAAAATTAATAAGAAATATCACTTCTCAATTCATTGTAAACCTTTCCATGAAGATGTTATAATACCGAAAAATTCACCTTACCTCATACAACACAAGTTAGCAGCATTTTATTGTATGACACAAGGATTATTAACAATTTCTTCACCTCGAGAAAGTTTATCAGGAATACGAACTAAAAAAACAACTTCCATTCTCCGTCAATAATAGACGAAATGATTCCTGAAAAACAATATAAAAGTGCTCTTTCTGAAAAGTACATTAAACATTCAACCCAGTCAGCTATTTTGGTGAAACAATAATGAAAAATTCTAAAGAGGAATCATCATCAAGATATCATCAGGTAAGATTTTGAAGAACTCTAAAACCAAAATAGATGAAACTAAATTATCAGGTGTTTAACTATTATCATGTGGTACCCCTAATACTTATATCGGAAACACTGGTTCTTCCAACAGCAAGAACAATCTTTTCTCAATAACAAGCTAGATTTTACGTATGCAGAACTCTTGACAACGGAAATGCAAGATTTTGACGAGCACTTTACATAGAAAATGAAAGCTGGGAGCTGAACTTATTAGAAAGTCTAAAAATCAATCCATTGAAGAATACTGGAGATTCACTGAATGATCAGATAGAATAAACTAGATCACCGCTATTTATTCTATCATTATTGATTCGCCTGAAAAACCAATGGTCTTTCTAAGTAATAAAAACTGACGTTTTTTGTGAAACACTACAGTTCTACAGTTCTCGATCGTAGTCCTTTTGGAGCCCAATTTTACAGAAAAAATAATGAAAATATAATGGATCTTTCCTCCGGGAACTCATTGTATACATTTCGAAACTAATTCTTAAACGAGTTGACTAAAAGCATTTGAAAAAGCTACAACATATTGAAACACGTCATGTTTCAATCCAAAATAGAGTAAAAATCAACACATATATGTTTTGTTCATGTAATAAGACCAAATCGACTGTGTAGAATCGAGAATTCACCAAGAAATCTGTTTGATAACGCTCATACCAAATCGATATCGACTAAACAAATACTATCTGAATGCATAAAAAATAACAACCGAGATGATTGCTTTTTAATGTTTAAGGACATGAACAATCTATATTACAGCAAATCGATGACCTACAATGGTTCGAGATTATCAATAATCTGAATGCATATAATCGTCTTCTAATGTTTTCTTTATTTTGGACATCATTTGCCTCATTATCTGTAGACAAAATCTGGTTGGGGTGGTTCTGATAAGAGGGATTTTATGATGTCTGTGTTTACATTACATAGATAATGGCAATCATTTGGAAAATGTGTCTTCAGAATTGATGACCACATTCTTTCCTATAAAAGGATAATATAAACATATAGAAACGCTTCAGAAATGTACGACATTTTTCCTATTGGACACCTTTGATAGATCAACTTGAAGTTCAAAAAAACCTAGAAAAGCACTGACGTGAGATCAGGAGCTTTTACGCGCTTGTTAGAATTTTAATTATTAGGTCAACACGAAATTTTGCACCCAGTTGCGTGTTGGTAATCTTCACTTGATTACGAAGTTTCAATCTGATCACATTTGTACTTCTTGAGATATTGCGGAAATAACGTTAACATTCCAAATAACAACCAAATTTGGCACTATTTTTCCTTATATCTCTTAAAGTAAATACTAGATCGAATCGAAATTTGAAAAATGTTTGTTAAATACTGCCTCTAAGAATTGTGTCGAATTCCATTGAAACATACTCAATACTTACAGAGAAAAAAAAACTTTTCATTAAATTTTTTATGAATTTTCGAATGAATTTTTTTCAGATTTTCTAATGACTGGATCCACACGAAATTCTACTGTAAGTTGTGAGTTGATATTGCAAATCTGCCCAAGAAGTTTCAATTTGATCGAGTCAATACTTCATGAGATATCGAAGAATTAACCTTAGAATTTCAAATGGGACGAACTCCGAAACTATCCAACTGATTCCACCCATTAACGAGACCGAGATATTTGGACTCCAAACCAAATCTGACAATTTCAAGTCGCTAAGTCTCTTCCTTCCAAAGTGAGAGCACTTACTGATGCCAGACTGACGGACAGAATTAAATTTGACCACGGATTCTTCTACAGGGAGTTCAATACAATCGTTTGGGACCGTTTTCGGTACAAAATTCGAAAGTAACAGACATCGTGAAGAAATTATAACACACTGTTCCCTAGAACCAGCGCGTTAAAACCAACTGAGGAGCTTCGGCATCGAAGCCTATTTCCAAAGTTGCAAAAAAACGCAGGAACAGGTAAAAAATCACTTACTGTATCGAAGTTGTTTTTACAATTATGCTTGGAATTCCAATGGACAATCTTCTTCAGTTAATCGCTTATCCTATTTTCAACTCTCTCAAAAAAGGTATTTTTGGATCGATCAATTGAGTACAAAAACCTAGGGGAACAAGGAGAACTGTCCAGAGTTGTAAAATGGCGCAGGAGCCAGGAGACGAAATGTTGCCCGACTTTTTAGTTAATTATTTGATAAAATCAAATAATAAACCTAAGTGATCGACCAACAAAAAAAAATTAAACCCCACTGAAAATTTCACAGTTTATGTTTTGGAGTATGTAGATTTGAATGATCGAATAAAAAAAAATCCGTCCGTCCGCCGTCCGCATTCTGCTGTCCAGGGCTTTTCTCTGGAAGTACTGAACGGAAATCCTTGAAACTTGATAGAAAAACCGTGTGTCACTCGGGGTTGATCCTCCAAGCTTTTCAGCAGGATCGGTGTACCCTAAGAGCTCTAAATGGGGGGTTGCGGGAAAAAAAATAATTCTCGAAAACTTACCACCATATTTCCATGAAACTTTGAACGTTGATTACTGTTGCATAATGAAACCTAAAAAATTTCACCCGAATAATTTCCGACTAGTGGTCTCTGAAATATAAAGAAAAACGCTGCAAATTTCCAATAATATCGGAAATGAATCATCGCATTCGGTTCCAAGTTGTTTAAGATATCAATGGTTTATTGGGTTATTTAACTAATGAAATAATCAACATTTGTATAAAATTTGCAGTATTTTTAATTTTGAGTTAAAGTTGACTATGAAACACATCTTATTCAATTAGTGAGGTATAGAATAACGCATTAGCTCTGTATAGAACAACATGAATCCCACAAATTTACACATTATTATATACTATACTTATTGATCATAAGCTAATAACAATTCATCCAACTAAGACAATTCTTTTATGATACATTTATTCAGTAGCAGCTAGCTCAAATTGAAGTCATCGAAAAAATTTTCATTTATGTCTGATCTTCTCAATGTTTTCAATATGTACGTTAAATCCAGACACCATTATTATAAGATTCAATAATTAACAAAATAGGGAAACTCATTGGAAATTTGTATTTAAATGCCTTCTCTTTCGATTTCACTCTAGATTTTTACAAAATAGGGAGCAAGAAGGAAGTAAAAAAGAAAAACAATACCGAATGATTTCTGTAGATATATTCATACAAATTCTTTCCGACCAATCCCAAAAACACATCCATATGATCACTTCGAATTTGAACAAGCGAAAGCTCCCGTTTTCAACTCAGTGCATTTTCGGAATTTTGGTCAGAATTTATGACCCAAAAAAATGTTTTCAGCCCATTGCTGAAGTTTGAATTCATAACTTCAGATAAAACATGATTTTTAGGAGGGAAGTTTTAGTCTTGGCAGTGTTGAACTAACATGAGATAGTATGTAAATGGAGACTGTATAAATTCCAAGATTTTGAATGTTTCATGGACATGTAAAGTCTACCTAGAAAATGCATACGTAATGTAACTTTCAGCTGTGTAAATATACTCAAATGCATCTTGTTTTTATTCTTCCTCGTGAAAACCCCAACTAAATCCTCACCCGAGGTAAAACATATAAGGCCTTAGAGACTGCCCTTCTACCTACCCATTGTATATCCCTTCGAGATATATTCGGACTGTATGTATGCTTTTATAATATACACAACGTGGCAAGAACATACATGTACTCTTCGTTTATAGCGATATAACGGAATTATTTGGAATTCGAGCAAAAAAAATACAGCTTTAACAGTAGGCATGTTAACCTTGAAGAGTATTGGAACTACTGACTCACTGAATTAATCGTCAAAAATTTCTGAACGGTTGTTCAGCCGTATATGCTCTTGAAATTTACAAAGGAGTTACGGAGCCAGAATATCTCAGCTGTCCATCCAACACTTTAGATATCTATTGAAATTTTCAGGTTATTTTTCCGTTATCTTGACATACTGATCGCTCTGTTTACGAACGTATTTTTCAAGAATTTTCGATTGTATATTTCCGTAAATTGTGAACACTGTCAACATACCTACGAGCTTATATTAAACAATCATTTCAGCTCGATCAGATATAAATTGGCAGAAATACAAGGAAAGCAATATTTCTAGTGTTGAAAATCTTAAGATTGACTCTTTCATGAACTGAATTTTCACTATTAAGCTCCAGTTGAGGATCATACAATAATATGAATTATTTCCGAAAAAGTTTTCTGATCTTTGTCACAAATATGTATTTTCTCAGACCATTTCGATGTATAGTCCGTTTCAGAATGATTGACATCTCGGGTAGCTGTGAAAACTCGAAATTATGTTGGTAATAGACCAGTCAGTAACATTTGTCTTGCAGGATTCATGTTGGTATTGAAAATAATACTGACTTATGACTTTTTCAAGTTTGAGTTAACTTAACTTACTGAAAATATTTGGAATTTACTTCTGATTATGTATGTTTTTGATTCAATCGACAAATAAGTTTTGGATTTTAGTATTTTTTAAACCTTACCGAATTGAAAATTGCTGGAATGAATCAAGAGACCTTTCGCCTAACTACAAGAAAACGTGCGGCAGTGTACCGGTGTTACTGTGAGTTTTTCAGGCATTCATTAGATATTTCTGCTAGTATTAATCGCGTTTCGCTAGTTTTTCAGGTAATCAATCATTTACCTATTCAAGATGTTTTCTGATTAATAAATTAAATAAAACGAATTTTGAAGAAAAAAGAAAAAGGCAAGTCAGTACAGCCAGGAGTTAACAGTGGAAGGAAACCTATTCCACATAATTATACCTTCAAAGAGACGTTAAACGTTATTTTTTCGAAAATCAAAAGTAATGAATATAATCAGTTTGGATATAATTTTTATTTTATACTTTTCCTTCCTTAATTCTGAGGAAAAAATAGAAACTTGGATGAATTTCTAATAGTCATCAAGAATACAAAGATTGCTGAAGAGTAAAATCTTCATTGAGAAGGAACTTGAAGTGATCTTGATTACCTAATTTTTCATTATTTTATGAATGATATCTCAAAATTGGAGTTTCTCGAAAGCCTGAATGATTTTATGTTGAAGCATTCCACGCTATTTTCATCATCAATCCTGAATTTCCATGATTGATCTGCAGTGAAATAATGTGGCTGTGTATTTTCAGTCGTCAGTTCAGCTGTATGCCTTTTGGCAATTGAAACTAAGTTTGAAAGTTTGTCAATGCAACAATGATGAAAATGATATACTACCGCTGTACATGTTTAGAGCATCAGAGTATTAGTAATATTATCAACAAATTCAAGTCAAATTTGCCTTAAAAATAATTTTATAGGTTATATATGTATATTTTAATCTATGATCAACACACAGAAATTTTTAGTTACTTTTTGTAACTAGAAATAAAGCCGCGACTAGATTTTCATGGCCTGCTCTGATGTCAATAATTTTGAAATGGACTATATGTATCATGTACCACAAAGAGATGCACAGTTCATAAAATAAAAGTGTTGTGATCTTCAGGTCTCATATAAACAAGGAATCTGATCAACATTGTTTATCTCCAAAATAGAGCTTTCAAGATATAAATTGTCTTCTTGCATTGAAGAAATAGCCTCCTCAGTTGTTCCATGTCAAATGTAGTTGTAGAAGAGACCTGGACGGCCGCAGGATTATGAAAGTTAGTGTCGGATACGTGGGGTCCAAGCAATGTTGTACTCGTGTATGTATAACTCAAGGAATAATGATTCAATTATGATGAAACTTAATAATTAGTATCGAAATGTTGATGGACAACATGGTGCAATATTTTGTGATGATTGTATCATTAGAACGATTTTCTGAAAATATTTTAGTCATGAAATTCTGTTTGAACTTACAAGCTGTCATTTTTCAATAAAGTGAGGAATTTCAATAGACGACTTTGGCCCAAGTTGCCCACCCAAAATTTTCGTCACAAATTTACTATCACTGGGGAACGGGAATTTCAGGACATATTCGACATGATAAGGTTCACGTTATTTATAAATATCCGTTAAAGATGCCTCGGCTCCTCAAACAAGATAATTCCTTCCAAATATAGGGTTTTGTTAAGATCATCTCTGAATGGGTGAAATTTAAGTTGGGATTCCTGATTTCATGTTAATAGTGTCAAATTTTAATAGGATATGTTCCGCAAATACACTTGGTTTTTTCGTTTGTCGGTTTTCCGTTCCCTAAATATGAAACATTCGGTTGGTCCCTGAAAAAAGGTTCATTAAGGAATTTGATTGATGAAAAAACGTTCTTTCTGTCACCAGAACGACAGTCAATGTTCTGTGGTAACGTATTCATAGCATAGAACAATATTTATTTACTTTATGATCCATAGAACATAGAAAAGACAACAATCAACAATGGAAGAATTACTAGGTATGGTCTATGGATCATAAGGTAAATGAAGATTGCTCTATGCTATGGATATGTTATCATAAAACGTTGATTGTCGTTCTGGTGCATAGACTTAATATGTCTATGTTCTGGTGACAGAAAGATTTCATTTTCATCAATCAAAGTCCGTAATTAACCTTTTTTTCCAGGAACAAACAGAATATTTCATATTTACGGAACGGAAAACCGGCAACCGAAATAACCAAGTTGATTTGCGGAACATATCCTTTATAAACTTTCGAGATTTAATGCGTTTACGATCGGGAATTGGGCGTGATGATATAACGAGAGTTCGTATCATGATGCTGCAATAACAAAATTTGCAGACATAAAAATGAGAAAAAAATTTCTCTCCGATTAGTTCTTTGGCATTTTATATTATTTTTTGTTTTCAATAATTTTTCATGTTATTTCATATGTTTTTTTGCAGAGAGGAATATTGTTTCGTAGTTTTCACCAATGAATGTATGTGCTTATTGAAAAATTGTTTCGAAAGGAATTAAAAGTGTAGAGGGGGGCCGCAAAAGCGTAAGGCCCCGGAAGTCGTCCATCCGCTACAGAGTTTAGGACTTTTTGAATGTTAAAGAACATACGTCAAACATATTTTCAAGAAACAGGTTGATAAAAAGGTCATGGAACCGGTGTATGTATCTATTTATTTTTAATCGATCAGGATTCGCATTCAAGAGATGTGAACACGCCCTGTAATGCTTTCTTCTTCAGTCCCGCCCTCTGCTTCTTTTGTATATATCTACAATGCAATCCAGAAAGAAGGGATTGAAATACACGTCATCCAGTGAGTTTTCCTACTGCTTAAATTATTAAATCTAATATATACCTGTGGCTCAGGCCACCCTCCACTCGCTTTCCTAAATTCAGATGGCAATTTAGTGGAAACACTGAAAGAGGAATAAAAGAAAGATTAATGATTCGTACGAATGATGGAATATTTAATTCTGGAAGGTGAAAGTGATTGAACGAAAAGAATAGAATTGGTTCGATAAATAATCAAAAACGAGGCTGCTGCAGGGAATGCTGAATTTATAACATTATTCAACGGAATTTGTAGTTGATATTTCGAATGAGCTGAAATTGCTATTTCTGCCATTTCTGCAGTCTCTATCGGTAGGCCAATTCATGAGCACGAGTGGTTATTTCATGTTACCAATTTCCGAAATAACATTTTTGCATGCTCCTTTTGATGTCTATTATTCGCGGAATTTGAACCGAAATTAATCTCGAACAATTTGCGTTTAACGTATTTGATTGCGTGGTGAAATTGAAATTCTTCATCCTTCTGGTCAGTATGCTAGCCACCCGATAGCTTTAGAGAAAAAATCTAAAAAAGCATTGACGTGAGGTCAGGAGATTTTACGCGCTTGTTCGAATGACCAACAATTAGATCAACACGAAATTTGGCACCTAGTTGCGCGTTGGTGTTTTCCACCTGTTTACGAAGTTTCAATCTGAATCCGTTCGTAATTTTTGAGATGTTGCGGAAATAACATTAAAATTCCAAATAACAACGAAATTTGGTATATTTTTTTTTCTCTCCGAAAGTAAAAACTTCCGAAAGAAATGACTTAGGAACTCGATATTTGTAGAGTAAGTTTGGACTCTAATTACGAAGGCCGAATCCTTGAATGGGTAAAATCCACCCAATGATTCCGCAGATATACCCATTCAAAATTTTATTTTCCCAATATTTCCAAGAATATAGATTAAATCGAATTGAAATCCAGTACTTCATGGAAAATTGACAGTTTGAAGGTTCATACAGAATTTAATGAGTATAATATGATGGGAAGACCACAATAGTAAATATTAAAAATAAATTTGAATTTGTTTTTTCAAATTGTTCTAATGTTACGATCATCACGAAATTTTGCACATTGTTGTCCATCAAGATCTTCAAACTAGCTGCGAAGTTTCATCACGATTGAATCAGTATTTCTTGAGTTACACCGAAAAAAAACGATATCGAGAAGAAAACCACGAAATTCAACATATTTTTTTTTACCTCCGAAACTAATGGCCTTATCGAATTGTATTTTGATACACTGCTGTGAAATATGAAGATCAAGGTATAACGGAAATTGTTCGCGAATATGAACAATTGTTTGGGAAAAAAAAGTATTTTTCTAAAAAAATTTTGAATAAATTTTTTTTCGAAATTTCGTTAAAAGATGCGCGTCTTCATGCTCCAACTAACTGACAAGTTCTAATCTTATCGCTTCAGTTTCTGAAATATGAAGAAATTAACCTCAAAATTTCAAATGGCTATAACCCCGAAACTATCCGGCCGATTCGGCCCATTAACGAACTTAGCCTTCGTATTTTGAAATGCAACTCTTCCTGAAATTTTCAAGTTGATAGAGTCCTCCGTACGACCGCAGTCGTGGTGACGGCCGGCCGGACCGAATCGATTTTGACACCGGATTCGTCATCAGTGAGTCCAACCTAGTCGATTGAGACCATTTTCGTCTCAATCATCGAAAATAACAGACAGTTGGACAAAACGATAGCACGCTGTTCCCCAAGAAAATGCGCGCAAAAAGATGAAAAAACAGGAAAGTGAGTTGAAAAATATGAAACATACCTCAGTGGAATTTTATTGAAAGTGAGTGCGGGGGTTTTGAACTGACGACTGCTCGTACTCCCGACAACGTTCCTAAAGTGAAGAATCGATTGGAATGAAGTCAACTTCGAAGCCGTAATCATTTGGCGGAATGTATAGGAATTTTACTGCTCAGCAAATTGTGAACAAATAAAACGATTGACTGATCGTTCATCTCACAATAGAGAATAGAGATCATTTGCGGTTAATATCAACAGTAAAACCGGCATCAGTGGATGTATCGACATTTTATAAGTTATAGAATTGCATCGGATAACCATGACACGAATTAGACGAGTCTCACTGGTTCTCGATAGCAGAATGGGGGTTTTTCCTTTAAACGAAAACGCAGTTATTTTCATGAAAAACCTTGAGAACATCACATTTCAAACATATAATTTCAATATTATATTTTAAAAAAAATGTTTGATCACCTATAACTGAAAAATAAAAATGTGGATTTGCATTTAAAGGGATTTGTCATGAGTGCACGATATGGCAACGTCGAATTCAACTTTCTTGGAAAGAAAAGAACGTCAAATGTGTTACTTTGCTTAGGAAAACAGAGATAGCTATACTTCGATCTGGTTAGATTAGAAGACAACGACCAAGGAATAGAAAAAAAAGAACACAGACTGTCATACTGTCATATTACTGACAAATCGCAAACGGAAATTGTTTGGTTATATCATAGAACTCTATATTACTACCTGGAAAGGATCCGACACTTCTTCAACTAAGCTTAAAGCGTAACAAGGGGCAACGAAACAAAGATAGCGCTAATTACGGTAACCTCTCCCTGTCACACCCATTGAAGTAAATGGTGTTGAACGGCTCAAATTTGGTTTTACTTGGAAATTCAGGTAGTTTGGGTATTACATCGTTTAGAAAGTGCAATATTTTGGAAGATGAATATCTATTTTTCTCTGATATGCCATTACTTTCTCTGCCTTCGCCGCGTGTGGTTCAAAAAGTGAAGAATTATGTTGGTGTGAGCTGTGCATTGACGATTGATGATAGTTTCATCATTATCACAATAAATTTAAATAATAGGAACATAGAAAAATACTTCTCGAAAAGCACTGACTTGAAGTCAGAAAAATTTAAGCGCTGGTAAAAAATTCATTGCCAATGCGAAATTTGACATACTTTTTTCCGATATTTTTGGAAATGTATGTCGAATCGAGCTGAAATTTCGAACATTGCTGTTCAGTCGACTTCAAGGTCTGCGCCAAGTTTCATCGAAATCTCATTGATAGTTTCCGAAAAAGATATTTTTTTAACGATTCTTCATGCAATCAGTTAGCAAGTTTCAATCTGATCGCATCAGTACTTGAGATATAGAGGAAATAAAATAATATATTTGAAATGGATATAACTTCTGAATTGTTAGGTAAATTTTGCCCATTAACGAACTTATTTTGAATTTTTTAAGTCGCTATAGCTTTTCTCGGTAGTAAGTTATCGTGGCAACTGGCTGCTGAATAGAATTCAATTTGACATTGAACTCTTCATCAGTGAGTCCAACCTGGTCCCTTGGAACCATTTTCGGCAAAAAAACGCAAAATTTACGGAGGATGATAACGCGCTGTTCCCCAGAAAAACCGCTCACTAAGTTGAAATTTCACTTGAACATGTGCGATCCTCTACAATCCAGCCTTCTTCACGAATTAGTCAGAAAAAAAATTCAGGTTCTCCTAATTTGAAATGAAAAATTAAAAAGATTTAGAATAAATGCGACAGAGTCCCCTTTACTGCAATGATGAAGAAAGAGATAGATACCCGTCCACTTCGCGGGTTACATAAGCAACGAATTGGCTTCACTTGTCGCTCAAAACGGGTCCCTTCCAGGTATATGATATAGAGTTCATTGGGTTATATTGACGAAGAACACGTGTGTACCACAGAAAAAAATTTCGTTATTCTATAGCAGAAAAAGCAATTCTACTAAACAACGTTGTCACTTCGTGCATGCATGACAAATCCCAAACCCCAATTTTGAAACCTGATTTTGAATACTTTCTAAAGGTAATTTGGGGAAATGATGAATCAAACCCATAATAATTATGTTCAAATTTGCATTTGCAGTAATAACCCAAATTCAGGAAAAACCCCCATTCTCTAATCTGTAGTAAGTTGGTGTTGCAAGGTTATTTCTCCCCTTGGTTTGAAGAAGAACGGTAGGTTCCACCACAACTCATATAGAAAGCAGCAAACTTGCCAATAGCTTCGAAATAATGGTCCATCCTTCATTTCCATAATTCCCCGAACTGAAATTCCTGGATTTTTGCGTTATTCGGAGAGCAGGAAGTGAGTTGATATAATTCAGTTCAGTGGATGGAAAGCGAGAATTGGCCAAAATGTCACCTATAGCGTCATTCGGGCATCATGCGAAGATTCCTTTGACGAACCGCAGGAAATAAAATTGTTGTTCAATAAAAAAATCTAGAATTTCGTTATGTTTGTTAGTCTCTGAGTACTCAATATCAAAGGGAATATTCTTCTTTTACGCTTCTGCACACTCAGCGCGTTATAATATTGTCCGAAGGCCTGTACTGCGAAATTTTGTAATAATATCATCATAACAAACAAATTTCAAAAATGATTACCCGAAACTTTAAACTTCTTCATAAAAACAATTCTTGCTGAAGCTGTTCACTAGATTCGGGCTAAATTTGGTACAGACCTTGAAGTAAATACTCTCCAACTCGACTCTAAATTCCAGTTCAATACGATAAAATTCTACGGAAATATTGGAAGACAATATGTCTAATTTTGTGGCCATACAAAATTTTGAGGATTTTTCTTCAATATTTCAGTGGAAACTAAGGTGATCAGATTTGAACTTTGTGATTAGTTGAAGATATCCAACGGGCAACATTGTAAGAAATTTCGTGGGGATCTTGAGGTTAGAAAAATAAATACAAGTTTTTTCGGGTATGTTTTAGATTTCTGTTGAAAATAATTTGATTTCGAGAACAGTTCATCAGATTTCAATGATATTTAGCATATTACTTGTTAATTATTCAGCAACAATGTCTCAGTTTTCAATTTTATCGAATGGCATATGTTCTGAGATACCAGGAAGAAGTTATGTCAAATTTCGTGGTTATTTCCATTTCTTTTCACCACAAAATTTCGCATCAACTTGTCAAACAGCATTTTCAAACTATCTGCCAAATTTCATCATGATTTAATCAGTCATTTTTGAG
This sequence comes from Myrrha octodecimguttata, assembly GCA_958510865.1. Taxonomy (NCBI): domain Eukaryota; kingdom Metazoa; phylum Arthropoda; class Insecta; order Coleoptera; family Coccinellidae; genus Myrrha; species Myrrha octodecimguttata. The sequence continues at coordinate 73,548,698 of OY294056.1, read as the reverse complement.
ATATTTCGAAAAAAGCAACGATATCCACGGAAAAACACGAAGTTTGACATATTCTTTCGAAATGTCTCCAAAACTTATTATCAAATTGAACTGAACGATCTCCACAAAATTCCGCGAAAAAGTTGCGGGTTCTTATGTTCAAACCATCAGTCGAATCGTTTCAGTAGTTCTCGAAATTTCAGGGAAATAACCTCAAAAGGCTATAACTCCGAAACCGTTCGACAAATGTTGCCTCCTAACGAATTCAACCTTCAAATTCTGAATTGTAACCTACCCTAAAATTTTCAAGCCGATAGCATCCTCCGTACGCCCGTAATCGTGGAGATGGCCGGCCGGACGGCCAGCCAGACAGACTCGATTTCGACACTGGATTCGTTAGCAGTAAGTCCAACCTAGTTTGGGACCATTTTCGAATCTTGAGCCGAAAATGGTCTTAAACGAGTTGAACTCCCTGAGGAAGATTTCATGGTCAAATTCAATTCTGTCCGTCCGTCCGACCGGCTGTATGTGCTCTAACTTTCGAAAGGAACTACCTAGAGTCTTGAAATTTGCAGGTTAGGTTTAAATCCTGAATATCTCAGTTGAGTCGTTGAAAATCTGCCGAATGATTTTTGTGTTACAGCCATTTTTGAAATTTATATTTTTCAATAACTCAAAAAATATTTATCTGATCGAAATGAAACTTGGTTGGAAGATGAACAGTGTCAATAAGAAGAATGGAGGTTTTTCCTGAATTTGGGTTATTACTGCAAATGCAAATTTGAACATAATTATTATGGGTTTGATTAATCATTTTCCCAAATTACCTTCAGAAAGTATTGAAAATCAGATTTCAAAATTGGGATTTGGGATTTGTCAGACATGTACGAAGTGACAACGGTGTTTAGTTGAATAGCTTTTCCTGCTTTCGAATAATGAAATATTTATTCCTATTCTGTGGTACACACGTATTCTTTGTCAATATAACCTGACTGTGCTCTTCTTTTTCTATTACTTGGTCGTTGTATCCTACTCTAACCAGATTGAAGTACAGCTATCTCTGTTTTTCTAAGCCAAGTAACACATTTGACGTACTTTTCATTCTGTGAAAGCTGAATTCGACGTTGCCATATCGTGCACTCAGGACAAATCCCTTTAAATGCAAATCTCCATTTTCATTTTTCAGTTTTAGGTGATCAAACATTTTTTTAAAAATATAATATTGAAATTATATATTAAAACAAATATACTATATATATATACTACGTTCACAATTGTTAACGTAGTCAAGTGTTTTTATTTGTTTTAATATTAAATACGAGGTTTCATCAGGTGTTGAGCGAGCAATCAATTTCAATTGAAATTATATGTTTGAATTATGATGTTCTAAAGGTTTCTCATGAAAATTACTGCATTTTCGTTTGAAGGAAAAACCCCCATTTATCAATGGAAAATTTTGAAAAAAATTTTTTTTTTGAAAATTTTCATATTTCATTTAAATATTACTGAAATTTCCAAGTCGCCATTTCGCAAACAATAAGTGCGTAAAAAGGTTTGTTCGTTGTACCTGCATAAACTACACTAACCACACTAACTCCATTGATATTGTTCGGTCTGTTTTGTTGTAAATTTGCACTCTGTTCGTTGCGGAAATTTTGGCAGTAAGTGTAGTCACAGATTATGCAATCATGGCATAGAGTGTGGTTATGCTTCAATATAATTTATAATCATAGAAATCTGTTATTGGTTCTGGTTCCTATTTGAACGTGTTTTGTATATGTAACTATTTTTGGCAGAAATTAATTTTCATCATATCGTTATTCAAAATAGAATATTTTTTCATGTCAACTTTAGAAAAACTTTACGAAAGATCAACATCACCTCAAAATGGTAGCCATGATGTAAGTAAAACATGGTGTGCTCATCTGCTCATCTGTGATCGTATTTACTAATGATAACGTCACCTTTTTCATTAAAATTCTAAGCACAGAATATATATTTCCTCGAATTTGAATGAAGAAAGTGACGTCATTATTGGTAAATACGATCATAGATGAGCACACCATGTTTTACTTACATCATGATGGTAGCGAAAAAAAAAGAAGAATAGAATTCTGTCATCTTGGATTCGTGTGAAATCATCTATCATATATTTGTATTCTGTGAGAATCATAGGAAAGATTGAACTACACTAAGTCCACTCATTCTCTTATCTGTGAGTACACTCAGCTGCACTGAGAATAGATGACTTCGGCCCAAGTTGCCAACTCACAATTTTCTTCTCAAATTTATTATCACTGGGGAACGGGAATTTCAGGACCAATTCTACGTGATAAGGTTCGCGTTATTTATAAATATCCGTAAAAGATGCCTCGGCACCTCAAACAAAATAATTGCTAGGCTGAAATTCAAGTTGGGATTCCTGATTTCATGTTAATAGTGTCAAGTTTATCAAGGATATGTTCCGCAAATCAACTTGGTTATTTCGGTCGCGGGTTTTCCATTCTGTAAATATGAAATATTCAGTTGGTTCCTAAAAAAAAGGTTAGTTACGGAATTGGATTGATCAAAAAAAGCAATCTTTTGTCACCAGAACATAGAAATATTAAGTCTTTGCACCAGAACGACAACCAATATTTTATGGTAACATATCCATAGCGTAGAACAATCTTTATTCGCCTTATGATCCATAAACCATACCTTGTAATTTTTCCATTGTTGATTGTTTACTCTTCTATGTTCTATGGCTCATAAAGTAAATAAAGATTGTTCTATGCTTTGGATATGTAACCATAGAACATCGACTGTCATTCTGGTGACAGAAAGAACGTTTTTTCATCAATCAAATTCCGTAATTAACCTTTTTTTTCAGGAACCAACCGAATATCTCATATTTACGGAATGAAAAACCGGCAACCGAAATAACCAAGTTAATTTGCGGAACATATCCTTTATAAATTTGACACTATTAACATGAAATCAGGAATCCCAACTTAAATTTCAGCCAATCAGAGATGATCTCAACAAAACGCTATATTTGGAAAGAATTATCTTGTTTGAGGTGCCGAGGCATCTGTTACGGATATTTATAAATAACGCGAACCTTATCATGTCGAATTGGTCCTGAAATTCCTGTTCCCCAGTGATAGTAAATTTGTGAAGAAAATTGTGGGTTGGAAACTTGGGCCGAAGTCGTCTATTGAAAGTCAGTGGAGTCAGTGTAGTTGATGTAGTTTATGCAGGTACAACGAACAAACCTTATGCTGCTGACTTCATATCAGGATTTTTAGATTCTCGTTGCGTAACCATGCAGAATTGACGAAAAATATAAAAACGTGTTCAATTCGGCCTACCCTGTACATTCAATCAAGATGACACACCGAAATTAACATCCTGCGTTGCCACAAGTCAGACGCGAATGCGAAATGCAACGTTTCAAGCTGTCGTTCGGTCCCCCGACTCAATATATCGATCATCAGATCAATCACTGTTACGACACGTCCTGCGAAATCTCGCGCCACCAAAACAACCCATTTTACGTCATATCTCTGCCTGTCCCGGTGTCAATTTCGATCCTCTCAACCGTCTTCCTCAGAGTCGATTTCGTCAACCGTACAATATGATTATTATTGTATTTCACACATCCGCCTGGATATCTGAACCATTAGATGGGGAGAATTAAGCGAAGAAAAAGTTTCCGGAGGACTTAATTGATTGTCGGATACTAAAAACAAGAGAAGGCATTGTCAACGTCTGGGAGGATATGCCTTCATGTCTGTCCCCTGAAAAAACTCCATTTGTGGGGGAATGAAGTTACGTCTTCTTTGTGATGGAAGCGGATTTTTGTGTGTTTCGTTAGAAGATATAAGATGCCGTTTCGGTTGCTCATACGAGAAAAGAAAATTGTAGAATATCTGTTATGAAAGGAGAGACTTGGACAGACTGGGTAGTATTCAGTATGTATTGACACAAGAAAGCTGGCTATACAGAACGAAGTTCTATGGTTATACAGGGTGTTCTACAAGCTCTATGACAAACTTTGACAGAAGGTAGCTGTGCTTATTCTGAAAATTTTTTTCCAATGAACTTAGGTCTGATTCTTTCTCGTTTCGAAGTTACAAGCATTTGAAAAAATTTATTTCCATGTTTTGATCAAGTAGACCGACATAAAATATCGGTTGATATGGTAATTGACGTTATTTTAATTATTCATTTGACACTTTGGGTAAGTTTTGAATAACAATGCATTTTTTCACGACTCAGGAATATGCAGATATTGTATTTGAATATGGGTATTCTAAATGGTAACTCCAGAAGAGCAGCTCGAGATAACCGAAGAAAATATCTTAATAGATAGCAACCTGCACACAGTATTTTGTGCATCATTCTGAAGACTTCGAGAAACAGGCAATCCTGCTCCAAAGAAAGCCATTCGGCCAACTGAAGTAATTGTAGAAAATGAGGAAAATGTAATAGATGCTGTCCGTGGCAACCCTTCGATTAGTATTCGACGTATAGCTACTAATCTTCATTCATCACCAAATTTCGTATGGCGTGCTTTGAAAGGAGAAATGTTGGATCCCTTTCATAGACGAAATGTACAAGCTTTACATGCGGTCGATGGGTTACGAAGGTAAGAATTTTGTAGATGGTTACTTCAACAACATACTCAAGATTTCAGCAACGTTTCGGTGTAAACGATTGGGGCGGGATTTTCAACAATGATTTGATGCTAGTACATGTGACCGTTTAAATGCAGATTTGTATAAACATTTTTTGGAGCACAACCTTTTCGACTTCATTGATGACTTAGAGCTAAACATTGTAGGAAATATGGGGTATCAGCACGATGGTGCACCACCACATAGAAGGAGACAAGTACAACATTTACCGAAAAAATGGATTGGACCAATACAATGGCCACCTCGTTCGCCTGATCTAAATCCCTCAGATTTTATTTATTGTCCAATATGAAGCAGCTTGGTTATCATGTTGAAATCGAATCTCATCAACAATAGGTCTCTTGCGTGATTCTTTTTTATCATTGGAATCAAATATTCTATCCATAAGACCACTGAAAAACTTTCTCCGCCATCAAAAATTTAAATGTTTAACGAGAAAATGCCCTTTTAAATTTTGCTCCGCATGACGGTTGTTTAAACGGACGAAGCTTCGCGGTTTCCGTGACGTATGGGGATATATCGACTCTCTCCCTCTTGTCGTATACTTTTCTCTCTAGCAAGCCAATAGACAGCGTCGAGCTGTATCGATCGGGGCATCGTGGAATAACGAGTGACGTAGGAGGCGAACTACCGCGTTTCACCCACTTTGGTTGTGCGTCCCGATTTGACGATTTTTAATACCGAATTATTCGAAATTCGCGAATTGTTGGAGTGTGAGATATCATACATTATGATTTTGTATGGATATAGAATGAGAAAAACATGCAAAGATGATGATTCGTGTTACATGCAAGAGACCTATTGCTTGATAGACTTCAAGATGCAGTAAACCAAATACGAAGCGACCCAAATCTGATCTGCCGAGTAAAGGCATCTTTAGTTCGTCGATGTGAGGCTTGCATTCAAGCCAAAGGTGGACATTTTGAACAATTTTTATAGTATCAAAATTTCCATTTATAATTATGATTTGAACATGAAAATATAATTTTTCAAATGCTTGTATCTTCTTAACAAAAACGAATCGGATATATGTTCATAGGAAAAAAAATGTTCAGAATAAGCACAGCTACCATCTGTCAAAGTTTGTCATAGAGCTTGTAGAACACCCTGTATATAGAGTTTTCATCACATTCATCAGTAGATTTTATACATTTTGAATTCAGCTTCACGTTCCAAAAAACGGATCAGTGAATAAAAAATCTAGAAAAGCGCTGACGTGAGGTCAGGAGCTTTTACGCGCATATTCAAACTTTTAGATCAACACAAAATTTTGCACCTAGTTGCATGTTGGTAATCTCCACCTGATTACGAAGTTTCAATCTGATTGCATCTGTGCTTCTTGAGATATTGCGGAAAAAACTTTGAAATTCCAAATAACAACGAAATTTGGCACAATTTTTTCTTATATTTCCGAAAGTAAATATCGTCAATCCAAAAATAAAATAAATAAATGAATAATAACAGTAAATATCGGATCGAATTGAAATTTGGAACATTGTTTTTAAATACTGATTTCAAGGTTTGTGCCGAATTTCATAGAAATCCAATCAGTATTCTCAGAGAAAAAAATTTTTCATGAAAATTTTAAAATTTTCGAATGGAATTTTTTTCTGAAATTTGGTTCAAGTTGCAGGTTGGTATTTCAAAACTGTCTACGAAGTTTCACTTCGATCGAGTCAATATTTCATGAGATATCAAGGAATTAACCTCAACATTTCAATTGCGTTCCACTCCGAAACTATCCAACCGATTCCAATCATTGACAAACTTTGGATATTGATATTTGGAATCCAAACCTTATCTGACAATTTTAAGTCGCTAAGACTTTTCCTTAGAAAGTGAGAGCACATACGGATGGACGACCGTACGGACGGACGGACAGAATTGAATTTGACCATGGATTCTTCCTAAAGGAGTTCAACCCAATCGTTCAATTCCATTTTCGGCTCAAAATTCGAAAATTAGAGACTACGTGACACGCTGTTTCCTAGAACAAGCGCTCATTGTTCTGTAGGCCCTATTTGGCTGAAACTTCAAGGTGGTATTTTTCATTGAAGGGCGATTCGATCTTTTTTTTGGAAATATCGAGACACTGAAATTTTGAAAGGGTATATCTGCGGAATCATTCGATAGATTTTACTAACTCGCCAATTCGGCATTCGTAATTGAACTCCAAACTTACTCTACAATTATCAAGCTACTGAGTAGATTCTTCCGGAAGTTATTTTGTTCACTATCAGTGGATAGGCCGGCCGTAAACACATTAACTTTAGCAAGAATCGACATAGGGAATATATTTGTAGAGTAGATTTTCAGTTTAATTAAGAAAGTCGAATGCATGAATGGGTTGAATTCGCCAAATATCCTTTAGATAGTTATACCAATTCAAAATTTTCGTGAGGACCATATGAAAAAATCTGCGTTTGGCAGGGTCAACACTTGTATAGATGACCGCTTTGGCAACGGAACAAGCGCGTTAAAGCTCCTGACCTCACGACAGTGCTTTTCTAGGTTTTTTTTCATATTGCTACTGCACATCTACCAACCAAGTCTCATTTCGATCGGATAAATATTTTTCGAGTTATTGAAAAATCAAAATTTCAAATGACTGTAGCATTGGGCAGATTTGGCCCATTAACGAACTTGACCTAGAGATTCAGGATCTTCACCTAACCTGAGAATTTCAAGACTCTAGGTCCTTTCTTTCGAGTTATCACCCACACGGACAGCCGGCCGGACGGACGGACAGAATCAATTTTGACCACAGATTCTTCATCAGTCTTCAATCTAGTCGTTTGAGACCAATTTCGGCTCAAAATTAGAAAATTACAGACTTCGTGGCGAAATGATAACGCACTACTGCCCAGAAAAATCTCGTAAAAATAAAAAAAACATGACTGCATTCAAAAATCAACTGATGAGTTAAAAAGCTTTGGAATATTGATATCGATTGGAGTTTATCTCGGGAGGATTGTTGAATATTCTTAAGAGTATTTTTGCATTTTCCCTCGAAAAAGAATAACATTCAGAAGTGATTTTAAAGATTGTTTTTGAGTTTGTACGGAAAACTGACGGAGAGGGAGATTAAATTCAGATTTCTCGATTCATAAATGGGAACATTCTCGTGTTAGCCAGGTCAGTGTTTGACCTGCAAACGATCATTCTATATATTACGCCAGACCGGGAGCAATTTCCTCTTCTTCCCACTCAAATGTCTCTAATTATTTCAAGAACTGAGTGGAAGCTGTTTATGTCATGGCTTTAAGAGGAGAAATTTATAGTTCATAAATCACATGCCTCTTTATTGGGTTATGTTAAATGGTTACAAAAACGGACCGAAAATAGGAATTGATGTTATAAACCTCTGAATGACTCCTCCTTCTCGCTGAAAATGCCAGAACACATTATTCATTGTGTGCTTAATTCTTCACAATAGCGGGCATTTATTGATGAAGGTCATGATTCTGATCTTGGAATTGTTTTGTTTTATCATTTTCGCAAATGATGAGCCATAGTGCTGAATACCAAAAATTTTCTCCCTAGAAATATTTTTGGGAACACATCATTTTAAATGTAAATTTTTTATTTCGACTGCTTTATACAGGGTGAACCTGAATTGGAGGTACACATGACGAAGGAAAATTGCTTGCATAATTTCAAAAAGAACAACAGTTCCATTAGCATGGGACCGCAAAGTTCCGTTTCCGAGATATACAGGGTGTTGAAGTTTGAATTTTTTCAAGATTTTTCTCCTTGGATCAATATTTCATAAGATATTCAACTGAAATTCAGCATAGACATAACAATTTACACTGTGCGATTTGCCAATTTCAATTACAAATCTACAGGGTGATGTTTTTCTCGAACACTGTACTTTTTGGTAAACCCGCAAGATTTCCCGTCGCCGAGATATTGAAAAGATATTTGCATCATTGTACGCAGTGTGTTATTCTGAATAAAAATGTGAAATCGAACATAGGCGGTCTACCTTAATTTGGAAGATATGGGCCCCCGAAGTTCTAAAATGAGTCGTTTTCAGGTCCGTTTTTCCACCATAAAAACGATCTCTCAGTTCATCTGTATAGTTCACAAACCACCTTTGAACCTTCAACCAACAATAAGCATTACTTTTTTTCAAGAATAATCAATATTTAATGAAATTACTGGACAACCACTTAACCTCTATTCCTTCTGATTTCGACTCGGTCTAAAAGTTAAGTTTGGCAACGGCGCGAATTTCATCGGTCGGAATCGTCCATCGTGCGTATTCGTGAATGACAGATTATTGCTGGCGAGAAAAATGAAATATCATGAAATATGTTCTTAGTTCTTACTGTTTACTGCGACACTCTAAATCTTCGTTTCTAATGAAATCTACAAGGTTGAAACACATAGAAATGGAATGAGAATACACCCTGATATATATTTCAACGTACATTTTTTTCATATGTGATAGGTCGCGCCCTTCCCAGATATCCAATGAAATCGAGGTTATTATATAACCCATTTTATTGGAATACCTTGAATCTCATTCTAAACTGGGACCATCTCGAAGACACAACAAAAAACGAAGTAGATAACAACCTCCCTATTTTGAAGGGGATATAAAGAAAGTTCAAACGAAAATATTGAGAGTGAAACCTTAAACAAATATTCTCAATGATTTTCTTTTGATGTTAGAATAAACACCTCTTCTTCACTGACAGAAGCATTTTCCTTACAATCATATCCTTCGACTGTCCATCATTTCATATTTCCCGCCAGCAACTACTCTTCGGTCATAATACGTTGGCCAGCGATGAAAAGACGCTGTTGCCAAGCTTCGCTTTAACATTGAGAAGTATTTCGTAGAAATATAGGTTAAGCGGTTGTCTAATATTTTCACTTTTCTTCCTTTAAATAATGAATTTTCTTGAAAGAAAGTGTCGCTATCCGTTAGTTGAAGGTTCAAAGATGATTTATGAACTAGATTTGAGAAGTGAGAGATCATTTTTATGGCGGAAAAAAGGATCTGAAAATGCATCAATTTGGAACTTTGGGGGCCCATATCTTCCAAACAAAGAGATACCGCCTATGTTGGTCTCCATATTTTTTGTTCAGGAACTCACACTGCTTACAATGATGTGAATATCTTACTTGTAGCTTCGCGACGAGAAATCTTACGGGTTTACCCTTTTTTCGTCCCATAATCTTTATTCGATGACGACTAGTTTCGAGACCTTTGAATTGGTCTCATTTTCGAGTCAAAGCTAAAGGAAATTCAAATAATCAAGCACAAAGGATAATGAATTAAGATAGATAATACTTACATACAAGCTGAAAAAGTCAAATCATTAAAAACGAATCCTGCTTATACAATTAAGTATCGGAATTCTTAAAATACTTCGAGCAACTCGCTAGATAAATTTGAAAACTATTACAAGATGGATCAACAATATATTTATATTCAAAAAACATTACATATTTTAACAATGGAGCGACATCTCATTAAAAAACTAACAAATATGGTGAATGGGAATATATTTCGGCAGAACAAAGAGAACCGAGAGGAATCTACGACGAACAGAACAATAAAACCTAGAAAAGCACTGCCGTGAAGGCAGCAGCTTTCGCGCGCATGTTCAATGGAGATGACCGCTTTGGCAACGAATTTGAACATGCACGTAAAAGCTGCTGTCTTCACAGCAGTGCCTGTCAAGTTTTTTTTTCGATAAACTATTGGATTTCAATTCGATCTAATCTATATTTTTGAAAATATTGAGAAAATAAAATTTTGAAAGGGTATATTTACGGAATCATTGGGCGGATTTTACCGATGATTCCGCAGATATACCAATTCAAAATTTAATTTTCCCGATATTCCCGAAAATACAGATTAGATCGAATTGAAATCCAGTACTTCATCGAAAAATGACAGTTTGAAGGTTCATACAGAAAATCACAGAATATTGAATAGTTGAGAAATAATTTTTTTTCTAATTGTTCTAACGACAAGATCATCACGAAATTTCGAACAGTGTTGTTCTTCAGCATCTTTAGACTAGCTGGGAAGTTTCATCACGATTGAATAAGTATTTCTTGAGTTATACCGAAAAAAAAACAACGATATTCAGAAGAAAACCACGAAATTCTACATATTTTTTCCCAATATCTCCAAAACTAATTGCCACATCGAATTGTAATCTAGTACACTGCTGTGAAATATGAAGCTTAGGGTACAACTGAAATTGTTTTCGAAAATGAACAATAGTTTCAAAAAAAAAAATTTTTTTCGAAAAAAATTTTGAAAAATTTTTTTTTTCAATTGAGCGACTATATGATTGCAACAAAATTTTGCTCAAAGTTGCACGTCGTCATGCTTCAACTAACTGCCAAGTTTCAATCCTATCGCTCAAGTAATTTCTAAAATATGAGGGAAATAACCTCAAAATTTCAAAGAGCTATAACTCCGGAACTATTTGGCCGATTCGGCCCATTTTTAGGAACTAAACCGCGGCACTCCGATGCGCGACCTACCCTACAAGTTTCAAGTCGCTAGCTGGCTCCGTTCGACAAGTATCGTGTCCACGGCCGTCCGGACAGAATCGATTTCGACACCGGATTCATAATCAGTGAGTCCAACCTAGTCGTTTGAGAGATACGCTCAAAAATTGGGTAAATAGTATTCCCTGTATTTGTGGAAAGACATAACACACCGAACAGTATCAGTGGCGTTAGTGTAGTTAGTGTAGTTCATGCAGGTACAACGAACAAACCTACGATTTATACAACCCGCAAAAATTCCTGATATCTGGAAAGCGAGGCATATTCCTTTCAGTTTCTTATTTCTAAATCTGACTGGAACCGACAGGATTTCACCGGGGATCAAGAATTATGTCAAAGTTCCATTTATTTTACTCTTCTTTCACACACCACAAATTGGGACATCTGATGTTGAAACACGAGCTTACACTTAAAATGCGGACGTAGGGGGCGGGTTGCAAGCCGCTCCCGGGGACGATTGATATATCGGCGTATGACTCTGTAAACATTTGGAATTTTACTTTCATGTTCTCCATTTATTGCCTTGAGGGAGGTTGTGGTATTTCTGGCCGTAATTGTCGGTAATTTATCACAAAGTAACCGCTCTCTGGCTGGATTAAACAAACCGTCTGTTTTCGGAGATGGGACGTTTAACATAGTACTCACTCATTTCTAGCGGGTTTACAAAAAGGTTGAGAGCAAACGATACTTCGAATATAACGGGGGGACTTTTGGAGGCCAGAGTTTGATTTCTCCAATTAGGGGCAAAAGGTTGAAAAATATAGTAAGAATGCGCAATGTTGCCAATTTTTGTGCGCATGGTCTCAAACGACTGGGTTGGAATCACTGATGACGAATCCGGTGTCAAAATCGATTCTCTCCGTCCGCCTGGCCGGCCGTGGACACGATGACTGTCGAACGAAGTGAGATAGCGACTTGCAACTTTCAGGGTAGCTCGCGCATTGCAATGCCGCGGTTGAGTTCGCTAATGGGCCGAATCAGCCGAATAGTTTCGGAGTTATAGCCATTTGAAATTTTGAGGTTATTTCCCTCATATTTCAGAAACTACTGAAGCGATAAGATTGAGACTTGGCAGTTAGTTGGAGCATAACGACACGCAACTTTGAACAGAATTTCGTTGAAATCGTATGGTCACTCAATTAAAAAAAAAAAATTTCAAAATAAAAAAAAAAAAAAAAATTTCCGAAAATATTGTTCATATTGGAGAACAATTTCAGTTATACCTTGAGCTCCATATTTCACACCAGTGTACCAAATTTCAGTTCGATATGGCTTTTAGTTTTGAAGATATTGGGAAAAAAATATGTAGAATTTCGTGGTTTTCTTCTCGATATCGTTGTTTTCTCGGTATAACTCGAGAAATACTGATTCAGTCATGATGAAACTTTGCAGCTAGTTCAAAGATGCTGAAGGACAACATTGTGCGATGCGAATTTTGTGATGATCGTGTCATTAGAATGATTCGAAAAAAAATTTCAAATTTTTTTTTTTTCAAATATTCAATATTTTGTGATCTTCTCATCATATTATCCTCATTTAATTCTGTATGAACATTCAAACTGTAATTTTTCGATGAAGTACTGGATTTTAATTCGAACTCATTTGTATTTGTGAAAATATTGGGAAAATAAAATTTTGAATGTGTATATCTACGGAATCATTGAGTGGATTTTAGATTTTTAGAAACTCGATATTTGTAAAGAAGGTTTGGACCTAAATTGCGAAGGCCGAATTCGTGAATGGATAAAATCCACCCAATGATTCCGTAGAGATACCCATTCATTTTATTTTCTCAATTTTTTTTTTGAAAAATATAGATTAGATCGAATTGTACAGTACCGTTTTGAAAGAAACCTAGGAAAGCACTGCCGTGAAGTAGAGGTGGGTAGTTCGTGAACGAACTAGTTCAAATGAACTATTCTTTATGAAGAACGAAACGATCTAGTTCCTGAAGTATGTACAGAATAGTTCACAGCGACAGAATAGTTCACAGCGAACTAGATGAATTTATTCGCTAGACAGGGACCAGGATCGAAGACATGAACGAATACGATCCATCTGACTCGTTCACTGTGAACTATTATTGATATAAGTGGAATCGTATCGTATCGAGTAATTATGAATGTGGGCAAGGACCTGAGCTTGAGGACGGTTATCTTTTGAATTCTATAACTACGTTGCTACTTCCAGATACTATGCTGGATTAGATATTTGGATTTGGAATTCGCGGTTGTAGAATGGGCAATGTTTGAGCGTAGTCAGCAAAGCAGCGGCCCTATAATAACAAATTATGATCTTTATAAGCCACTGTAAAATATTTTTCAACTATTTCACCGTCGGCTCATCCCCTCGCAGTTTTTATCTTTATATTTGACGATCTTTTTTTTTGCACGCATGTTCTGGAGAACTCGTGGTTTCTTTTTGTACAAATGTTTGTAATTCTTTAATTTTTTCTCGAAAATGGTCTCAAATGACTAGGTTGGACTCAATGCTGACGCATCCGATTTCAATATCAATTCTGCATGACAGTCGTCTTGCAGAGGACACAATAACTGTCGAAATAAACAAGCTAGCGGCTTGAAACTTTTGGAGGAAGTCGCATATCAGAATGCGACAGTTAAGTTTGTTAATGAGCCAATAAGGCCGAATGGTTTCGGAGTTATAGTCATTTGAATTTTTTTAATCTTTTCCTTGATATCTCAGTGAGCGTTAGGGTTGGAACTTGGTAGATAGTTGAAAGCATACCGACGCGCAACTTTTTTTGTTTGGATCGTTTATAGTTTGATTGATTTGAGTCAAATTGTCCAAGACATGAAATCCCCTGATAATACACGGTGAAAAAATTTTTCCCCAGAAGAAATCCCCAAGAAAAAAATACCCAAAAAATCCCCAAACGACAAAAATCCCCTCAATTTCGGGGAAAATATTTCGCTTATTTTCGTCATTTCTCAGAACCCTTCGAAAATCGTTCCTCGAAATAACAAGCAATTTCACTTATGTATCTCATGAAACCTAATAGTATCAATCAGAGCAAAGATTATAGAGATCTTCAAATCAAAGTTTATTTACTTCTGTTTATATAGTTTCATGGTCTTTCGAAGAATCACGTCGCGATTCCTATTCGCACGATGCCTGTATATGTGCGTGAGCCGTGAACTATTGTGAACTAAAGAACTAGTCAGGTGAACTATTCCCAACAGTGAACGAGAACGATTGAACTAGATCCTCTTAGTGAACTAGAACTCCCAACTCTACCGTGAAGGCAGCAGCTTTTGCGTTGCCAAAGCTGTCATCCCCATTGAACATGCGCGCAATAGCTGCTGACTTCACGGCAGTGCTTTTCTAGGTTTTTATATTTAAGAATTTTTGTGAAAATAAGACTGATGTGAAGTGAAAAATAAATAACATCGAACGTTCTCACAAAAGAATCAAGTACATCCAAAAAAAAATTTCAAAATATAATGCAGGGACCCTATTCTTGAATGTGATGGAGTAAATATTCTCTATCGTTTCCTTGCCAACAGCGTCGACACGCCTTTTTTCTTCCTTTCCCGATTCAAGAATAACGACCCTGAACGACTCCCCGGTTTCTCCTATTAACGTCGTAATTTTTCCGAATTCTAATATTTCCCGCGTCTTTTCGCAACGTTAAAGCATGGGTAGGTGCCTGACCTTGAGATATTAACGAGGTTTTCTGAATCTTCAATGTGGCTGTGTTGCCGAAATCTATCAACCGGTGGTACTGTTTGCTCTCAAAATAGACACCAGATTTGAAAAGAATAAAAATATTAATACGATTCCGAATACGATTGCTTGAAATGAACTTGATTCAATTATGCGAACATGAAGTACATAAAATTGAAATATTCATGGAATAATACATCAAGACTATGTAATCCATGGTCTTGTTGTCACAAACACATGAAATTGTTCATTAGAGAAGAAGAATTCGATGTTATAATTGATTCTATTCGGCCAGCTCATACCACGATAACTTGAGAACGAAACTGCTAGCGAATTTTTGGGTAGGTTGGGTATCGAAATACGCCAGTTGACTTCCTCAATGGGTGTAATCGACCTAATGATTCTGGAGTTTTACTCATTTAAATTTTTGAGGTTATTTCCTGAATTTCCCAGGAACCGTTCATACAATCGGATTGAAACTTGGTTATCAGTTGAAGAATAACGATGCGAAACTGCATAAAAATGTTGTTGCCTAATTACTGTTACTGAATTTGAAAGGTTCCCATTCTATTAGATCAGTACTTCTGGGAATGTTGGAAAAATTGAATTGTCAAAGGGCATATGTGCGAAATAATTTGGCAGAATCCACTCATTCACTAGTTCGATATTAGTACGTAAACATCGAACCTGCCTTAGCAATATCCAATCTCTACGTTTCGGATTGTCAAAGACATATCGTTACTAACTACAGTTACAAGTGCACCTGTGGAACGAGTGTGAGGATGGTATACAGAACCAATGGGAAAGGGTTGTTAAAGGCCATTAGAGTAGTGCTAGGCTATCATGGGTGAGCCAGGTAAATATTTGGAATAATGGGTTACTAATGGCGGTGAGATCATTGTTCAGCAATCTGTCTTTTCCCTTGAACATATGTATACCTTCAAGAGTATTCAAGTAAATTTTACCCGAGCTTTTCAATAGCTTTACGGATTTTTCTGAAATTAAATGATCGGTTGTTAAAACGTGATCAGCGACCGCCAATTTGTCAGGATGGTTGTTACGGATATGCCTCATGTGTTCTTTGAATCTCGTCCTGATGTTCCTCGCTGTCCGATGTAAGATCTATCATAGTCTAGACATTTTATTTCGTATATGCCCGATTTTAATTCATCCGGAATTTTATCGAACGTATTTCCCAAAAGTTGTCTGGTTTTAGTGTCGGTTTTGAAAGCTAACTTAATATTTACTTTTTTGGAAATGTTCAGCAGTTTCTTGTAGGTTTCAGGGTGATACGGAAAAGCCCTGAAACCGTTATCTTTTCTCGTTTCTTCCATTAACGTTATGTCTTTGAAAAATGCACCTTCATCGAAAAATCGAAAAAAACCATTTCTTAAAATAATTTTTCAGCGAATGAGTATTCAGGCAACGTCCCAACTATATTAATATAGCACCATGAATTCGAGAAAAAATCGGTAAAGTTGAGAACGTGTTCAATTGAACCGAATCAATCACTTGACGGAAATTTCAACATTTTTTCCAAGTCGGCGAAAAGGGGGCAAAGCTCAAAATCATATATATCAAGCAGTTCAATAAAAGCGTAAAAAATCACGGTCCATACAGCATTTCCGCTCAGAATGCAATATCTCATACCATATTCCTGAAAAGTAACATTTGAAAGGAAGGGAGCGTGTGATCTCTGGAATGCTGGATACGAAACTTTACCACCTTTAAATTTATACCCACGGGAAAAATAACACGTGATCTGAAAGGCGAATTTCGGCTATTAAATTTCGAACACGCTTTTCAATTTACTTTTTCCTTAGCTCACTTGGTCCGGCGCAAAATTAAACGTTTCCACTCTTTCCTGCTGCATTCGACTTCGATGATTAAATGACGTTTCTTAGGAGTGGAAAGAGATTAGAGTTGCGGCGATTAGGACGGAAATAACTATTTACGTGACACGTTCGGAAAACACGGATTTTGCACTACCGTTCCATATAGTATCGAATTTAATTCCCAAAATTATTTTACAGCATAAGTTGTGGTGTACAGAGAAACAAGAACCATAGATAAATCTATCTCTATTATTTATCTATGAGAAGAACTACATAAGAATTGTCCCTCCGATAGTCGATTGTCGAACCTACGATAAGGGATCTTTTATTACAGGATCCTCAAATAATGTATTAGAGTTTCGATAAGGGCTAACTCACACCTACCACGAGCCGACCACAAATCTGCGGTAAACTGTCTAAAAGTATCAAATTAGGCTTCACTCACACGTACCACATCGCAACCACAATTCGCAACTACTGCTAAGCGATACGCCCTCTGGCGATAAAAATTCGAACACTTCCAAGCTAGTAGTTTTTCGACGTCCTTGTTATTCTAACGTATTTTGCTTACTTTCAGAGATCATTTTCGAGCTTTTGTGTTGTTCTCCGAGTTGAAATTTTGGTACACCGAAAGTGTTTGCAATATTCATCAATCGATTCCTTTCTTTCCGATTAAAATTCTCGATTGTATTAATTCGAAATGGCATCCTCCCGAAATGACCATTGTTGTGTGCCTCAACTCAATGTCATACATGGTCAAAGAAGAAAGTATCATCTACTGCCTCAAGTTTTCATTTTTTCGAAAGCCAAATGAAGGTAAAGTTAATTTGGAAACAGCATTTGGAAGGAACTCAATGATAAAAGAAAATCCAGGATTTTGAAATTGAATATTGGAACCATCTCACGAAATACATGAAAATATATGTTCACTGCATTTCTCTGGAGGGGTTCATTTTCATTAAGGTAAATTACAATGTATTCGATTCGAAACAACTTCATGTCCAGATGTTTTTAGGTGTAAATGAAAATTAGAGGGTTTTGATGAAAGATACTGTTTCTGCAGAGAAACTACCAAGCACTTCCGCAGCTACCTACTTCACATAGGTACTACACAAAATCATATTCAAACAGAGCGATCTGGTTGAAAACCTGACAAAAATAAGATATACTGTTATAGTTGATAAAAGCTGAAGTTATTCATATGAATACATTGATATTGTGCATTTTTACGTAGGTAGATTGAAACAACTGTGACTTGTTTCATTTTCTATATGTATCTTTAGCTGCTGTGATATGAAAATGAAATTGATCATATGTCCATCTATTCCCTTTTCTTTCGAAATACGATGGAAAAGAGCTAAAGCAGAAAAGCTGTCTTCATTTTATTGATTCACTCGTTTGTAAACAAAGAGAACAAGTTATATCATTTGGACTGATTCTAGATTCAACAGATGATATGGTCTGCATTCAGCACTTCTTCACATTAATGGGAGTCCTTGAATTACTTATTGAGGTGCCTATTTTTCCAGAAATTCAAGTAAACTTAGATATTGGTTCATTTTGATCCACCAAGAAACGGACACTAAAATAACATCGAAATTATCACTCCAGAAACGACTTAAAGCACGATTTTATATCGTGATCCAAACGAAAAGTTCCTTCTCTAGAAAACTTACCCAAAATTATGATAATGTCTTTAAATATTTCAGCTCTGCTTAATAAATATTCGTTCTCCACCAGATTTCTACTGTTTGTTTACATAAAACTACTAGCTTGGACAGCTTCCAATTTTATCCGTTAGGGCGCTGGCACCTTTTTTTTTTTTTTTTTTTCCTCTTTTTTGGGCTCGCCATAGTAGCATGTACCCAGATTACGGTGTTTATTCTCATAATTTTAACGAGACGACAAACATCCATGACCTCGCCGGGATTCGAACCCAGTACCTTCGGCACCCTAGTCCACCTCTCAGCCAACTAGTCTACCGAGGTAGCCACCGCGCTGGCACCTTCGCAGAAATTCCCAATACGGCCGTCGGTCTGTCGCATGTATTGACCACTTGCCAACCAGAACGGTGGAACAACTTTGCCGTCAGGCAGCGGTACGTGTGAGTAGACATGCCACGAAACAGTTTCACGATGGATTTCGAAGAGGAGGCACTGCTGTTGGTTCTGCTCCAACGGAGAAGGCGGAATCAAAATGCTACGTCTGCGACAAGTAACGAACTATAGGGTTTTTGCACTCACTTTTCTGTGGTTGTATCAGCGACAGTTTTGTGATTGCTATCGAGGAAGCGTTTTGCTTGTGGTCGAAATGGACTGCGGAATGTCGGCCGTCTGAGTGATAAACTTACTGACGAAGAAACTGCAACACCCAGAAGGAGCTATTCAAATTTTAATTTTTTTTTGCTGAAACTTAGATAGAATAGTGAGGAGTAAATGATTAAAATTTGGAGAAAAAATCGTGAAGGTTTTTTCATGTGAACATTTTTCGTAACTCAAATATTGTAGTCGTTTTTTGCAAATTTTTTCAATCTAACAACAAGCCAGCTGTTCGAGGAGATCAAAAGTCGATGTTTAGTTGTTGTTAAAATGCCTAGAGCACGTGTATTCGGAATTTATAGCCAGCTAAGTGAATTTGAACGAGGACGAGTTATTGGTCTACGGGAGGTGGGGTTGTCATTTTAAGAAATCGCTAACTGTACAAACAGAAATCCAACGAGTGTTATGAGATGTTGTCAAGCGTGGTTTGGTAATGCCCAAAATCGAAACAGAGTAGGCACCGGACGTCGAAGGAGCACAAATGAAGTTCAAGATCAACGTCTAAGACTTATGGCCATTAGAGACCGATGCGGGACAACTCGATCATTGGCTGATGAGTGGTTAGGAGAACAAGGCCATCCTGTAACTGTCCGAACGGATCACCGCCGTATAAGGTCTACATCATTATCGACCCCATCTTGTGTTATCTCTTACGTTTGAGCATCGCCGGCAACGATTAAAGTCGTGCAGAGAACGACAACTTTGGAATGTGGAATGGCATCAGGTCGTCTTTTCTGATGACTCTATTTTCCTTGGGTGCACATGACGGCCGAAGAAGGGTTAGACGACGTCGGGGAGGAAGACGTGACAATCATTTTGATGTTGAGCGTCATGTACACCGGACAGTAGGCGGTATGGTATGAGGTTCTATTGCACATGCAAGTAGGTCACCTTTAGTCTTTATTCGAGATAACATGACAGCGCTGCGTTACCTTCAAGAAATAGTGGAGCCATATGTTCTCCCTCATTTTAACCGGCTCGAGAATCCAATATTCCAGCCGGATAATGTTCGACCTTATGTTGCCAGAGTTAGTTCAAACTTTTTCGAAGCGACCCATGTGAATCTTTTGCCATGGCTGCCCAGATCCCCCGAGTTTTCGCCGATAGAGCATGTTTGGGACATCATGGGTAGAAGGCTTGTGAATTTAACCCAGCCCTCACGGACTTTGATGGCTCTGTGACATGAAGTACAGGTAACTTGGGATAGTATCCCTCAAGAAGAAATACACCATCTTCTTGCATCAGTCCCAAGACGTGATTAGTAGCTCCTTCTGAGTGTTGCAGTTTCTTTGTCAGTTAGTATATAAAGCGGTTCCCTACTAGAGGCCAAGGTTCACTTATCGGCAACATCCTGGATCCTGAACCACGGCAAAACGGAAACTTATTTCCCTCCTAATTTGCCGTGTTCCGTAGCAGTGAAGTGCGATATGAAAAGAATAAAATTCCGTTATGCCGTGGATTAGGCTGTTGCCGATAAGGGAGAGTTAGCCTCAATTCGCTTCTTTACAACAGGTGACCGCAGATTTGTGGTCGGCTAGTGGTACGTGTGAGTAAACCCTTAGTAGGGAAACGCATCATATCACGGCCGACATTCTGCAGTCCATTTCGACCACAAACAAAACGCGTCGTCGCTAATAACCACAAAACTGCCACGGAAAGTGAATGCGAAAGACCTTTTGTTCGTTCTTTGTTGCACACATAGCGTTTTGATTTCGCCTTCTCCGTTGGAGCAGATTCAATAGCAGTGCCTCCTCTTCGGAATCCATCGTGAAACTCTTTAGTGGCATGTCTACTCACACGTTCCACTGCCTGACGACAAAGTTGTGGTTGGCAAATGGTCGATACATGCGACAGACCGACGGCCGTTTTGTGGTTGCGATGTGGTGCGTTTGAGAGAAGCCAAATGCCTTATGCCGCACACATACGTTACGTTACGTCTACCAGAGAGGTTGACCTGCGCAGGTCTACCCACACAAGTCAACCGGTGAGTGTATTGAAATAGACCTGCGCAGTTCGGAGAACCTTCTCCGAACTGCGCAGGCGACCGGAGAAGAAACGAAATTCGATTCTTTCTCGAAGCAGCCTACGGTGAACCTGAGCATGTGTGCGAGACCTCCGAGTATTACATACATGTATGTACCGGCGTCAGGACTGAAACCTGCACAGATCAACCTCTCCGTTAGATTTCCATCTGTTAGCTTAGTGAAGAAGGTCGACTTGACTCGGCATCCTCTGCTGTTCAGCTTGTATCTTATACTGTAATGTTTAATCTAATTGGATAATTTAATAGCAGTCAATTTTATCAATTGCACTGTTTTATTTTATTTATTACTGTACGACCGGTTTCGGTAATTACACCATTATCAAGTACCAGACTGGGCAAGTATCTACTTCACAATTGTTTACAATATGGTATAATATGTTTAAAACAAATTCAATAAAGACTTCGAAAACTATTAGAAGGTTTATTTCTGTGTTTTTATTAAGTTTATTAATTTCCAAACATTCGAGTAGTTCTATTTTTTTCCCTTATCACAAATATGGAGAACTTCTAGGTTATCTGTGTCTACTGGGTGGTTATGAGTGTTTATATGTTCAAGGATTGGAGAATTACGATCGGTTGTTAAATGTTCTTTCAATCTCATCTAAAAATTTCCACCATATTTTTCGCAAAATATCTTGTAAATGCCCGTTTTGTGTAGTTTATCCGACCTTGTTTTAAGGTTGAATAATAGCCTACTCAGATTGTTATTACTTGATGGATTTTCACATAACAAATCGACAACAATTTACTTGTATTTAATTTCATTAGTCATCAATATCATTGCTGTTCATAAGGAAACAATTATTCCAATAATGAGGGTTTTTCCTGAATTTGGGTTATAACTGCAAATGCAAATTTGGACATAATTATTATGGGTTTGATTCCTCATTTTCCCAAATCACCCTCAGAAAGTATTCAAAATCAGATTTCCAAATTGAGGTTTGGGATTTGCCAGGAGTGCACGAAGTGACAAAGGTGTTCAGAAGAATATCTCTTCCTGCTTTAGAATAATGAAATATTTATTCCTGTTCTGTGGTACACACGTGTTCTTTGTCAATACAACCAAACAATTTCCGTTTGCGATTTGTCAGTAATTTGACAGTATGACAGTCTGTGCTCCTCTTTTTCTATTTCTTGGTCGTTGTCTACTCTATCCAGATCAAAGTATAGCTATTTCTTTTTTCCTAAGCAAAGTAACACATTCGACGTCCCTTTCTTTCCGAGAAAGCTGAATTCGACGTTGCCATATTGTGCACTCAAGACAAATCCCTTTTAATGCAAATCTCCATTTTTATTTTTCAGTTTTAGGTGATCGAACATTTTTTTAAAAATATAATATTTAAATTATATGTTTGAAATGTGATGTTCTAAAGGTTTTTCATGAAAATTACTGCATTTTCGTTTAAAGGAAAAACCCCCATTCCCCCAAAAAATCAACCAACGTTAATTTCAATTCAGTTTTGTAATTCAGACATGTTCAGGCACTTTCCGAGTGCGAAGTTTTTCTGTAAATTAATTCACTAATTAGAACCTCAAATGCTGCACCCAAAGCGCCGCACCTGTATGCTTGCACACCTCATATCCGTTGAATCTTCTGACTGTGGGTTTTGCTTAATGGACGACGAATGGTCCCGGCAAACACTTCTTCAATCAGCCTGGGCACGATATGTTGTTTGAGGATGGAATTAATGGTGCCACCCATCGGCTATTCCTTTTAAATTCTAATTTCGCAAATCTGCATTGGAAATTGTTCTCATCATGCGATCAATTTATGGTCTGCGAATTCTCAATATGTGACATTCATCTTATGGTGCTCACAGACAGGATATATTAATGCTCAATGGTCATTGGATCTCAGCGCCATGGTGGTGCCTTGAAAATTCATTTATAAAAGCGATTGGAGGACATTTTAGGGGATTTTGCTTCATTTTTCAAGTTTTTCCTAGGTTTTCACTGCCAATATCTGAAAAGGAACTATTGGAAGAAATGAAAATTATTGTTTATAGAATACGCCCTTGCGGATTGCGGGATTCAGAATATTCGTCTAGGACAGCTTCTTCGGAAGAGTGTTGTCTATAAAGAACAAATTTTGAAGTACGAAAGTATTGGAAGAAGGTAATTCTGCCAAATGCCAATGGTAATTCCTACTTTCAATCTCAACAAAATTATCACGCTTGGAAACTAAAAATGCCGAAGGTAGTTTTGAAGAAGCAGAGACAAAGTATCAGGAGCGCTATGTAGAATTGAAATCTACTTCTTCTGATAGTAACCCTGATAATTTGGAATAAATAATTTATCACAAGCCATCCAACATTTTTATACTGGAGTATTTCAAGTTATGCAAAAAGGTATTTAAATGTCTTCTGTAGGCTTATTTCTTGAGATTTTCGAAAAGTGGGGTATACGAGTACTTTTATTTCTTTTCGAATGAAATATCACAAAGTAACGGACTACTCTATTCATTATTGTTCAGTGAAACCTCAACACTCGATTCTTGATTTCCGTGCAAGAAAATAGCATAATTGAATCTTCCATCCATGTTTATATATGTGAAATATTTGCAGTATAAACAGAGAAAAAAGTTTCTTCAACATTCGCCAGGTTTTTGGAATTATTGAATTCACGTTATATTTTCCCGAAGTAAATAAACATTTTGAAAAATACGTAATTACTACGACCTCTATGTAGAGAGGACAACGTTGCGTAGTTATCTGACTGGAAAATGACTATAACCTAACATTTTCAAAATATACACGGTGAAATGTGTCAGAATGTCATGGCCAACCGGGATAGTTTATAAAAGTGATTGGAGTATAGCTCGACCAAGTTGGTATACTTCTTAATCCATTTGCCCTATGTTGATTACTTGAGCTGTTTCTGTTGTGGTTCACATTAAAGCATTGATAAACGACATTTATGGATTTTTTAAATCACAGACCTTTCTTCGAAAATTTCTTCCATAATGGCCATTGTGTCGTCATCATAAAACTAGCTGCTACATTTAGATCAGAATCATTAACAAGTATAATTCATGACCAAATTAGAAGATTGTCTTTCAACAGTAAATTAATTACGGGCTATTGCAACATTCAAACAAAATCACAAGAAGGGAATGATAGGGTGCCTAGGTTTCAATGTATAAGCTAAATAAATGATAATAATAGACGATTTGAAAATCATGAAAGATCTCACTGTATCTGTGGGCGTGGAAAACCTTTCAAGCAAAAATTCTAATGATAAATGTGCTTACGTCAGCAGCAAGTAGCGTAGTCTGCAAGAGACACACTAATTTATTCACAGCTTATCTTTATGTAGAGAGGACAACGTTGTATAGTTATCTGACAGGAAAATGACTATAACCTTACATTTTCAAAATATATACGGTGAAATGTGTCAGAATATCATGGCTAACCGGGATAGTTTATAAAAATGAAGGGAGTATAAAAACACATTGACATTATTGACGTGAAATCAAATCCAACAAAAATTTCAGCCAATCAGGTATGCTCCTCCCAAATATCGTACTTCCTATTACATGCATCTATGTCCCAAATTCACATGCGCATGCTTCAATCTGCCATTTTGTTATTGGGTTTTCTGTCAACACACAGACAAAGAAAAAATTAAAACTTCTCTATTCTGTGGTCAACATCAACGAGCGTTGGTTTACTTAATAGGTCTCTTGCATGTAACACGAATTATCATATTTGCATGGTTTTCTCATTCTATATCGATACAAAATCATAATGTATAATATCTCACACTCCAACAATTCGCGAATTTCGAATAATTCGGTATTAAAAATCGTCAAATCGGGACGCAAAACCAAAGTGGGTGAAACGCAGTAGTTCGCCTCCTACGTCACTCGTTATTCCACGATGCCCCGATCGATACAACTCGACGCTGTCTATTGGCTTGCTAGACAGAAAAGTGTACGAGAAAAGGGAGAGAGTCGATATATCCCCATACGTCACGGAAACCGCGAAGCTTTGTCCGTTTAAACAACCGATATGCGGAGCCAAATTTAAAAGGGGATTTTCTCGTTAACCATTTAAATTTTTGATGGCGGATAAAGTTTTTCAGTGTTCTTATGGATAGAATATTTGATTCCAATGATAAAAAAAATTCATGCAAGAGACCTATTGCACGAGTTCGATTTCATTGTAATTTTCGTTATTTATACAGTGACTATTTCGATTGTTTTGTTTGATTGTATTATAAAATAATATTTATACAATACCAACATGGAGTAGAGAAGTATGTAATATATATAATACTTACTATTCTGTGATAATTATCTGAGAACACATCTGTTCTGTGGACATGTAGGCTACTAGCCTTTTGGGTAGGTTTTTCAAAGTCATGCATTTTGGGTACATCGATAGCAATGGAAATGTCGAAGAGTGTCCATTCTGTAATACTTCTCTATTCTGTGGCGCAGCGTTAATTCTTTAATTATTTCCACGCCTCTAGCAGATCACAGTCAATCAGTATTTCGTACTGGCGCAGTTGATCCAATACTTTCGAGCTTCCGATTTAATTTTTTAATTCTATCGACGGTTGAAATGCGGAAACGAAATATAATCACCGTTTCGGTAATAGATTCGTAATGAAAAAGCTGATGTGACACTGAATATAACCTCATCTGTTCTGAATCCCAATATGAAGCCGGAAGCACCTCATGATAAGGAAATTATTTCGAGCAATTTGGGCCACAATTATATTTCATTTGAAATTCCAGGAAGTTTTTGTAAAGGTACAGAATCTGTACTACAGATTCCTGTTTCCAGAAATAGTTTCACTGATGTTGCTCCCATCTATAAAAACCAGTAATCGTTCAAGCTGGTATCCGTATAGAAAAGAAAAAAATTTTTTTTGTTCAGAAGTATATTTTGCAATGAAACTTTGCATATTGCAGACGAGTTATACAGGGTGTATCTAAATGACACCGAAAAAATTAAAGGGGTGAATCTTTGATGAACATTAAGGTGGTTATTTGGTACCGAAGAAGTTACACCCCTCCGAAGAGGGGTTCTCTTTTTTATTTTCCCTGTATATCAAGCTGAAGACACGAAACTTGGTTAGTATTATTTGTCAATGAAACTACACATTTTGAAATGTTTTCAACCCTGAGGTATGCTGAGAAGGGGTTGAAATAGTCAACCCCTAAGATATTTTTTTTACAACTTTATTTTGGATACCCATTCTCCTTTTAAGACCACATGCCTGAAAAGCCCAATTCATTTACTAACTTTTATCTCTACAGGTTTTTTCAAAAACTATTTCAACTGATGATCTGCCTAACCGCATTGTAGCAGGATGTGTAACGATGAGAAATTCAGCAGGCATATTTCATTGCATGCGCATTTGAATGAGAAGAGTATCCTTGCATTGAAGCTGAAGGCGGTCATTTTGAACATTCATTTTAATTGTATTGTCAATATTCGACAGGTTTTTGTTCATTGTTCATTACTGTTTTAGTTGTTGAAGTCTTAGCCAAGTAGAAGCATCGTTTAGTTGGCTGCTGTTCAATAAAATGATATCCATCATGAGTAACGTTTTTCTCGTGAATGCTTGAGTTTTCGAAAAAATCGTAGAGATGAAAAAGTAAGTCAATGAATAGGGCTACTGAGCCATGTTTTTGAAAGGAAAGTTTTCATTCAGAAAAAAGTTCCAAGAAAAAATATCTTAGGGGTTGACCAGTTCAACACCTCTAAGTATACATCACGGTAGAGAAAATTCCAAAATGTGTAGTGTTATTGACAAATAATATTTATCAAGTTTCTTGTCTTCAGCTCTATATACAGGGAAAATAAAAAAGAGAATCAATTTGTCTTGTTAATCTTCGGTGGGGTAATTTTTTCGGAGAGAGGTTCTTCAAAAAATTTTATACCAAATACTTACTTCAATTTTCATCACAGAATCACTTATATTTTCGGTGTTTTCAGATACACCCTGTACATGTATATTCATTACTCAGCATCCTACCAGAGTTGGCAAATTAGATGTAAATTGACTGATAGTTCTCATTCTCCCTGAAAAACCACAATTTCCCTCTTTTCTATTTGCAACAACCACCTGCGTTCAATTGGATTAAATGACTCAGTCTGTAGGGGGACAAATAAGATGATCTTAGCAGGGGAATATTAAATATCTACCCAATCGGGTACTTCGTGAAAAAAGATGTTTCAGAGTGAATTGCATCTTTCATTGAAAGCGCTATCTCGTAGAATCTCAGCATTCTTCTGCTCTTTATCATGTCGTTCATTCACCATGAAAAATGCCTCTTTTATTTCAAGTTTGATCAGGATATTGCTCCTATTTTCAGAGCAGACTTATAAAGGGGGTGAAGTAAAATTTGGAATTATCGGAATGTTTTCTTCGATGAACGGCCTTTTTGGAACCAGTGGAAATCATTTACTCTATCAATATTATTTTTTATGGGAGCAAGATTTAAGGATGAATTTTAAGATACTACACGCAAATAGATGGAATAGGCACCGTTCTGAGAAACTTCACCTGGGCCTTTTCAGTAGAAAAAGGTTTCAAGTTATGCGGGAACAGAAAGAAGCACCAAGTTTATCGAACAAAATTCCAGAGAATCGCTAACGTGAGGTTGCTTTGGCGCGCATGTTTTGAATTTCTCTTTGAATTCTTCTGATAACACAGTCACTACAAATTTCCTCATTTTCGGGTGAGAGTTTCTTGAGATATTCCGGAGATAACTACAACACCGAGGAAAAAAACACAAGATTGGACATATTTTTTTTTCCAAAATCTCTATAAAATTGAAATAATTGTGAAATTACATAAATTTTGAAAAATCACAAAACTATTCGAAATCACTCATCAGAGTTAGGTCAATTTCTTTGAAATTCCCGAAGGATATCATAATAGAAAATTGCCGACAAATAGTTTTTGAGCTTGTTCTTTGCCTTGCATGTTGACACTTTTCAAATAGTTTCTTGTAGATCTTAGGTAGTTGGGTTTAATATAAATATAATGTGAAGTTAAGACTTTCTTTGAAACGAGTCCAGTCCTTCGATTGCTTATACACCATCTTCAAAATCCTCATAATTGGTAATTTAACATCCTACAACTATTGCCAATTATGAACAAAGCTGGTTAATATTTCGTACACAGGTTTTTTGAATTCAATCAATTTTCGCAAGTCTTAGGATACTAAGTAGGTACCTGTTATTTTGTGACTTACAAGTTTGCATCCCGATATCCCTGAAATACAGCTCCAGATACTAGACAAGGTATCTCTTGATAAAGTTCTATGATTTCTAGTAACTTTTTGAAACAAGCGTGTAAAAAGAAGAAGAAGAGAAGAAGGTGGGTAATATATTTTTCGATTTGATAATTTGGGAATCGAATGCGTATTCCAATTATGAGATAACATCAATGCCAACTTCTCTCAACAAAACACTGAAAAAAACAATGAACGATTAATAAATAGTAAACTCATGGAAGTATATAAACATAATAGTTTATTCACTCATTTTCAGACTTCTTAACAAGAAGGAAGAATCAATAAAATATCGAAACTTAAAACATAGCCATGGCCTATAGTTACAGCTCATTCAGGTAAAATAAAAATATGCCATTTAAAATACCCGGATCCCGTTTTGAACAGTCATATTGCATCCTATCTAGTCTAAAAGAATGAAGTTACAAGATACAGTTTCAATTCTGTGAAGTATACAAATAGTAGTTGCTTTAGGGCCATTTGCACCGTATTACAAAACCATAGATTAAGACCATAATCAAGGTTTAGGTAAAAAATTATCTTGCACCGTCACATAATCCACGTTTATTCTTTGGCCTTAACTGACTATTAAATTTGAACCCTGAAATTTGGGGGCTTAAAAGAAGGATTAATGGTAAGATTCGAAATCTAACCCTACTTTCAAGCGATTTCGTACAAGTTTGACATTTTTCTGGACGTAACCTCAAGTTTGTTTACATTTTTTTTTGTTTACATTGGACATTCATGAAGAACTCGTGAGAGTTAATGGATTTGATAATCAAATTTTGATTAAAAGTTATTGAATTTCAGATGATATTCATGAAAAATTCTATAGAGAGATAATGACATCAGAAGGCATTGATTCGTATCTTATAAAGAATGAAGAATTAACATCAGTATTTCCATTGAGTTCGAAAACTCAATGGTATTTCTTATAAGCCTTCAACTACTTGAAATGAAAAGTTACAATGATATGCTTATTTATTTCCAAGAGCGAATAGCAGAATGAAATCGAAGACATATTTGGAATGAAAAAGCATAGTTTCATGAATATTCTCCTGTACTATTTTATTAAGTGATGTATTACGTGGAAAGCTATCATATACTACTTTATTATTGTGCAGGTGCTGTCTCTGTGCTATCATTCTCCTCGATTATATATTAACTGGACTCAAAATAAAACTACAAACGAATTAATGTAAAAGAAATTACATTCTTGTGTTTGTTGATCTTCAAACGTACACATTCGTCAATCCATCCATACATTATACTTCAATATTTATATAGAATACTTTTTATTCTGCGGATCTCGCATGAGAGTTTTCATTATATTCGACCAAAAATTAACTCAATTCATAATATACTTACAAACAAAATAATTCAATAGAAAGTCTATCCTTGGGTAAGCCGTTCCTTATCCGAAAGTTGTTTCGGATAAATCAATACTATTTATTTATTCATGTTACAAACGCCAGGATTGTAATTCCATGAAGAAGCTCAAATCTTATGATATTATAAAATATAAGTTTACTTGAGTATATAACTATAAATTTGAATAATGTTTAAAGCCTGATGCAGAAGTAAGAGCATAGGTCTCTTGTAAGAGATCCCTAGTCTTAATGATAATAAACAAGTCGGAAACGTTACAGCAATATTTTTATGGGTATTTCAATAGATGCATCTTGATTTTTCATATCTTATGGAAATATGGTAGAACCCATAAAATGAGTTTCATCCTTTGAATTAAAATATTCCATCAATAAGGGTTAAAATAAACAACATGAAGCTAGTCACAAGTACCAATTCATGAGAAAGTAACCAGATTTGTAGATTAACTTTAATCTAGTTACATTCAGCCTCGGTGCAAGCCAAATATTTAAATCAGAGTTTAATAAGTTTATCGTCGCTTAACTAACTGAAGCTTAAAACGAAAACGGTGCAATTGGCCCTTAAAGAAACGGAGTTACATCGACTTAGATTCTTCAAGGTAACTAAGACACCATAAAGTAACTGATAATTCTTCTGATAGCCCTGTCATTCTCATCAAATCACTCATTGAAATAGATCCAAGCTAATTAATCATCACGAACTCTCAAAATATTGAGCAATCATTCTTTTTGAGTCTCGAGATATCCCAAGATTTTTGCGAATTACAAATTTGCCTTCAGTATCTCTGAAACTGTGACCTGTGTGAAGCGTCACAGACAAAGATACAAGTACAAGACAAACTGACATTTTCAGCGAATTTCGTGATATTTCTTTCAGAGAGAATATATATCTGTTTCGGATCAGGATAGAAACAAACGCCTATATAATATCCGCCGCTAGGTGCTTTATGAAAGGGCGCTTGTTAACAAGCTTGAGGTTATCGCGTACAAAACACATGAAGGCTCTGCACTTTGCCAACCGGAGTATTCAAATGAGACCTTCAGTTTATTATATATTAAATCCTATAATTTTGTTTTAGGCCTAAGATTTTTCATTCTTTATTTCATGAATTATGTGGAAAAAATTACTAAAAATTTACGATAGCTAGCTATATCGATCTTCAGTTCATGTCAAATTGAATTCAGCATGCGAACTTAAAGCACGCGAGCGAATTTGTTCTCATAAAAAACCCTATTCATTAACATATTCCAATCGTCGAACAATCACTTATCCAGATAAAGTGGCGAATTTGAGACATTGTTCATATGACAGAAAGATATTTCGAAGGAGATTCAGCCATTCTCTCTTAAACCAATCGAATGAATTCGTGCAATCAAACGAAACTGCACCCTATACTCCATTTACTTTCATAAACTATCCCGGTTTGCCATGATTTAGGTCTATCAAATTTTTTTACTGGAAACTGAAGCAGGTTGGCACTCGTGACATTTCAGCAATGTCAAAATAATTCTCAGATACGTTACCAAATGCAATGTCAATTTCTGCTCTCAATCTCAACATAATCATCAGGCTTGGAAACTAAAAATGCCGAAGTAAGTTTTGAAGAAGCAGAGACAAAGTATTAGGAAGTGCTATATGTAGAATTGAAATCTGCTTTTTCTGATAGTAACCCTGATAATTTGGAATTAATAATTTATCACAAGCTATCGAACATTTTCGACGTATGGGAGTGAAAACCCAGTGTATGTATCGTTCACAAAGATTTCCAAAAATTTTGTTAGTTCTTTTGAGGTAACACAGATATTGTAGTAATACTACATTTTCATACTGGAGTATTTCAAGTTGAGCAACAAGGTATTTAAATGTCTTCTGTAGACTTATTTCTTGAGAATTTCGAAAAGTAGGGAATTCCATAGATTTGTCTGTTCGTTTAGAAGTTTTACTGCAGGGTTATTCGAGTACTCATATTCTTTTTTCGAATGAACTTTCACAAAGTACCTACTCTATCCCTTATTTTTCAGTGAAATTTCAACACTCGATTTATGATTTCCGCACAAGAAAATAGAATAACCGAATCTTCCAACAATATTTATATACTTACTTGAAATATTTCCTGTGTTAACAGAGAAAAACGTTTCTCCAACATTTGCATAGTCCACATATACTCCATTCAGTATCATACACTATCCCGGTTGGCCATGATTCAGGTCTATCAAGTTTTTTTACAACTGACATGTTGGCACTCGCGAAATATCGGCAATGTCAAAATAATTCTCAGTGACGTTGCCAAATACCAAAGCCAATTTCTACTCTCAATCTCAACTTGATCACCACGTTTGGAAAATATAAATGCCGAAGGTAGTTTTGAAGAAGCAGAGACAAAGTATCAGGAAGAGCTATGTAGAATTTAAATCTGCCTTTTCTGATAGTAACACTGATAATTTGGAATCAAGCTATTGAACATTTTCGACGTATGTGAGTGAAAACCCTGTGTATCTTTCACATAAATTCCCAAGAATTTTGTAAATTGGGTTAGTTCTTTCAAGGTGACACAGGTTTTGTATTACTACTACATTTTCATACTAGAGTATTACAAGTTGTGCAACATGTTATTCAAATGTCTTCTGTAGACTTATTTCTTGAGAATTTCGAAAAGTAGAAAATTCCATAGGTTTGTCTGTTTGTTTAGAAGGTTTACTGCAGGTTTATTCGAGTACTTTTATTTTTTTTTCGAATGAACTATCACAAAGTAACGGACTACTCTATCCATTATTTTTCAGTAAAATTTCAATACTCGATTTTTGATTTTCGTACAAAAAAAAAATAACTGAATCTTCCAAGTATGTTTATATACGTGGAATATTTCCAGTGTTAACAGAGAAAAAAGTTTCTTCACCAACATTCGCCAGGTCTTTGGAATCACTGAATTCAGATAATATTTTCTCAAATTCATTATTTTCCGAAAGTAAATTCACATTTTGAAAAATACGGTATTACTACGACCTCTATTAAGAGAGGTCAACATTGTGTAGTTATCTGACAGGGAAATGACTATAACCTAACATTTTCAAAATATACACGGTGAAATGTGTCAGAATGTCATGGCCAACCGGAATAGTTTAT
Organism: Myrrha octodecimguttata; assembly: GCA_958510865.1. Taxonomy (NCBI): domain Eukaryota; kingdom Metazoa; phylum Arthropoda; class Insecta; order Coleoptera; family Coccinellidae; genus Myrrha; species Myrrha octodecimguttata. The sequence goes on along the minus strand of OY294056.1, from coordinate 73,515,849 downwards.
AAAAGTGGATGGAGTATACGTAAAACTTACAGAGATATTAGAACAAGATGGAATGAAAGGTGAAGTACTGGACATTTTTCGTTCACCTAGGAAATTGAAAATAGCAGTTCAGCAGGGTTCCTTTTTCAGATCTCTTGACTATTTTATGCTACAAGTTTTCAGTTCATTCCTGATGTTTTATTAGCATTCAAGGAAAATTGAACAATTGTGAATCTATGGGACGATTGACCCCCAGGGGGCCGATTCTTGAATCTCGATCAAGAATTGAAGAGTATGACAATTGCCATATGTCCGCGTCGATTTTTCAAGTTAAATATAAGCAACAAGTAGACATGACTTGCGCATGGAACCGAATGGCACTCGAGAATGGAATGTTTGTTATACTCCTATACTCCGTACCACTCGTTGCTAAGTCGAACGAAACGGTGATAAGGTTATTTTATATTCGGATTTGAAAATTCTCGATATCTTGCATGCAGTTAATTTCTTGAATATTTGCTCGAAAACGTAGTCGAAATGGCGAATAGAACTCTCACGAATTTTGCAGATGCTCGAGAGAACTAAGAAAATCATAAACATATGAAAACTGTCATACTCTTCAATTCTTGATCGATATTCAAGAATTGGCCTCCAGGACCTGCTAACCTATCTGTTAAATATGAAATTTGTGTTCGGCTAAAGTTAACCGCGCATTATTCGAATATCTCCAATATCCATACCAAAAATAAACGAATATCAGACTTTCACAGAATCACACTATCAATAGCATCTCCTTCAATTTGCAGAATGGTTAATTAAATTTCAACAAATTCCCTGAGCTGAATTAAGAATCCAAATATACCTTCCAGGAAAGAATAAATTTCGACACGAACTCATCACGAATTAGAATTCTATTTACTGTGCAATCTGGCAATTGTGGTAGACAAAGTCCCGCGGCTCCATGTGCAGAATTACATTACGTTCTTGGGTACCTTCATTGTTTTATCTTACAACGCATGTGGAATTATTAATGTACATCTTCCTCTAGCTCTTGCAGAACGTCTCCTCCTTTTCTGATGAGAATGGCCCGATAGATCTTCCTCATCGTCTCGTAAATTGTCTTAAATTCGTTTAGTGTTACGCTAAATATATCCGAGCAATATTTCTTTCCAGTCAAATTGGAAATAAACCGTCTACACAGGTTCTTTCCGAAGTCGACTTAGTCAAGTGCAAAGAAATTATCAGTTAGCGTCATTTTCTTTCCAATTACGTTATTCTTGATAACGCTGTTGAATGACCCGTAACAGTGACGGCGCTAGACATAACATGGACGGTTGGCAAGATCCCTTTCATTTTCAAGTCAGAAAAAACCATGGCTAACTTCGGCAGTTAGTTGGAGTATAGAGACTTGTTACTTTTGCAAAATTTTGTTAGGATCGTGCTGTCAGTAAATAAAAAAAAAAATTATTCCAAAATTTTTCCGGAAAATTTTTTTTCTCGGAAAATGTCCGTTATATTCGAAGGAAATTTCGAGCATACTTTCAGCTTCATATTTTCCAGCTGTGTACTAAATTTCAGTTCGTGACGATACTAATTTTTGGAGATATTGTGAAAAAATACGTCAAATTCATGGTTGTTTTCTCAGTATCGAAGTTTTTTCAAGAATAACTCAAAAAAACTAGGAAAGCTCTGTCATGAATTCAGTAGCTTTTGCGCGCATGTTCAAAAGAGATGGCCGCTTTGGCAACGAATTTGAACATGCGCGCAAAAGCTGCTGAATTCACGTCAGAGCTTTCCTAGTTATTTTCGAGTTATTCTACCATGAAATTCGACGTATTTTTCCACAATATCTTCAAAAATTATAATCGTTTCAAACTGAAATTTGGTACACCGCTGTGAAATGTAAAGCTCAAGGTATGCTTGAAATTTTCTCTGACGATAATAAGCATTTTCTGAGAAAAAAAATGTTTTCAAAAAAATTTTTAAATATTTTTTTTTAAATTTACTGACAGCACGATCCTAACAAAATTTCGCAAAAAGTAACAATCCCTTATGCTCCAACTAACTGCCAAGTTTCAATTCAATCTCTTGAGTAGCTCTCGAAATATCAGGGAAATAGCCTCAAAACTTCAAATAGCCATAACTCCGAAATCATCAGACTGATTTTCCCCATTAACGAAATTAGCTTTCGCATTTTGAAATGCAAAAGGTTTTAGCATTAGATACTGAAGCTGTTCCAAGATGAAAGCTAGATTTGCATTTGCCGCTATCTCTAAAATAAAATGTTGGCAATCTTGGCAACCCTAAAAAAATTGGCAGTTGATATAGTAGAGATATTTCAGCTGAAGCGTTACACGATTGAACACGTTGTTTCGATTATATTGAACAATATCTTAAAACTTGAAACTTCGTTGTTAGTTGGAGAATACCAACTTGCAACTGAAAGAATTTTTTTTTGGATCTGTTTAGTGGATAATAAAATATAATTAAATGGATTACTCAAGATTTCTCAATTTTTTTCGAAAATGTTTGTTTCTCAGAAATTGTCGATCAGATTTCGATGAAACTCGGCACCATCTCTGAAGTCAGTATTTAACAACAGTGTACCAATTTTCAGTTGTATCTGATAATTATTTTCGGAGAAACAACGAAATTGGACCCGGCTGTTAAATATGGAACTTATGGTGACAGCACAGTTTTTTCTGATATGATTATTCTGGAAAAAAACATTCAATTTATTGACCGTGAGATCTCAACAGAATTAAGCAGAAAGTCGTGCATCCTCATGCTTATGCCTAATGGCAAGTTTTCATTCAATTGCTTCAGTAGTTCCTGAAATATAAGGGAGATATCCGCGAAATTTCAAATGACCGGAACTCCGATACCGATTGGCCGATTTTACCCATTAACGAACCTAACCATTGCATTTTGAAATAAAACCTACAACCTAGCTTGAAAGTTTCAAGTCGATAGGATTGACGTAATTGTGCCTACGGGCGGATAGAATCGATTTCAACACCAAATTCGTCATCAGTGATTTCCAACGTTTTAGGCTCAAAATTCGAAATTTACAAACATTTGGACAAAATGAAAATGAAGACCACGAAGTGACTTTCCTTCGAATTAAAATCTTGCTTTCATTTTGAGACGGCTTCCAGTTTTAATCTTTGGTGTCAGGACCTTAGGCATAGAAGGTCAAGCAATAACAATGACTGAAATATCACAACGTCTCCGACGCCTTACGCCGGCACTGGTCCGCAAGTCTGTAGATTCACCTCGCGCATATTTTTCTGAAGGAAATATATATTTTGGAAATGTTCCCTGAAATGCGGCAATTTCTCTTTCAGACTAAATCGTTTTATTACATCCGGCCTATGTATATTTCTACTAAGTAGACTGGGGGTGACATGAATTATGGAGTCTTTGAAACGGAAAGAGTTGTGTGAATTATTTTACTGGGATCAGAATGTGGTGATGTATATTTACGACTTACTGTCAGATGAACAAGAAATTCAGCTGGAAAACCAGCAATAATGAATGGACACAATAATTGATATGACATTGGAATATTCAGCTTTCAAATTATTTTGCTATGATTCCAGATCGATAGACATTTTCTAACCTTCAATATTTTTACTTATTGACGCCGCCAAACGTACCTCTACTACCTGATGGAATGATTTGGCAACATTCTCACCATATCCTCTAGCAATGCATGAAACTTCATAAGCTGTTATTTCTTTATCGAGCACTGGGTTTCAATTCGATCTTATCTGTATTTTATGGAAATATAGGGAATATAAAATTTTAATGGGTTACGGAATCATTAGGCGGATTTTACCCATTCACGAATTCGACCTTCGCAAACAAGCTCCAACTCTAGAAGCCTTCATAGAAATCCAGTACTCGATTGAATAATGGAAGATTGAAGGTTCATATAGAAATTCGTCAAGAAAATATGAGCAGAAGATCGCAGATTATTGAATATTCGAAAAAGAAAAAAAAATGGAAATAATTTTTCCCAAATTGTTCTAATGACGCGAACATCAAGGAATTTTGTGCAAGGTTTCACATCAGCATTTTGAACTAGTTACCAAGTTCAATCATTAGTGAATCAGCATTTTTCGAGTTATTCCGGAAAAGACAACGATATCGAAGAAAAACCACGAAATTTTATATATTTTTTCCCAATATCTACAAAAATAATAACTGTATCGAATTGAAATGTGATTCACTGCTGTGAAATAAATAGCTCAAGGCATACTCCGCATTCTCTTTAATCAACTACCCCAGCAGGCCATGATTTAGGTCTGTCAAGTTTTTTTACAAGAACTGATGCAGGTTAGCACTCGTGAAATATGAGCAATGTGATAATAATCCTCAGCGACGTTGCCAAATGCCGATGCCAATTTCTACTCTCAATCTCAACAAAATCATCACGCCTGGAAACTAAAAAAGGCGAAGGTAGTTTCAAAGAAGCAGATACAAACTATCAGGAAGTGCTATGTAGAATTGACATCTGTTTTTTTAGTTTTAAGGTTTTTTAGTAACCCTGATGATTTGGAATGCATAGTGTATCACAAGCTATCCAACATTTTCATACTTTGTATTTGGAGCTGTGCAAAAATTATTTAAATGTCTTCTGTAGGCTTAAGTCTTCGAATTTCGAAAAGTAGGGAATTCCATAGGTCCTGCTCGTTTACTGCCGGTTTATTAGAGTAATTAATTTTTTTTTCAAATGAACTATCACAAAGTAACAGACTCTATCCATTATTTTTCGGTAAAATTTCAACAATCAATTCTTGATTTCCGTACAAGAAAATAGCATAACTGAATCTTCCAACCATGTTTATATATGTGAAATATTTCTAGTATTAACAGAGAAAAAGTTTCTTCAACGTTTGCCAGGTCTTTGGAATTATTGAATTCACATAATATTTTCTCGAATTCATTATTTTCCCAAAGTAACTAAACATTTTGATAAATACATAAATTCTACTACCTCTATATAAAAAGGACAACGTTACGTAGTTATGTGACAGGAAAATGACTATAACCTAACATTTTCATAATATACACGGGGAAATGTGTCAGAATGTCATGGCCAACCGGGATAGTTCATAAAAAGGAATGGAGTATATGTGCAAAGTAATTTTTGGAATATGAAGAATAGTTTTTGTTTTTAGTTTTTGTAGGAAAAATGTTGAAAAATAAATATTCCGAATTTACTGACAGTGCGATCTCAACAAAATTTAGCGATAGGTTGCGCGAGGTTATGCTTCAACCAACTTCCAAGTTTCAGTCCAGTAGTTTTTGAAATATCAGGGAAAAAACCCAAGATGTAAAATGGCAATATCTCCGGAAACATTCGGATCGATTTTGACACCGGACTCGTTATCAGTGTCCAACCTAGTTGTTCGAGACCATTTTCGGAAAAAAAATTACAGACATTTGGACAACACTATACCACGCTGTTTGCCAGAATATGCGCACAAATAGAGAAACAACTAATGGATCGCCTGAAAAAAACTTCAAATTTATATGGAAAACAAATATGTAAAAAGTGATCTTCAATTTCTTCTATTTGACCACACTCACATCTCGAACTTAACTAAATTCTTGTTGAAAACCAAACTCCTTCAACTCCTTACCCTGACCTGTCCTAAAAAGATTCAATATATCTACTCCGAACTTACTGGGAACATTGAAAGCAGTTACATTTTTCAAAGGATCAATTCCTAATACTGAAATGTAACTACCAATTAGAAATCCTCTCAAAAGGAATGATTTACATCTTTGCCTTTGAAATCTGCACATCCACCACGTGGCCACATGCCAACGATGTATCAGATTTGCAGCGGTAGGTAAGAAATCATTTATGTATATTTAGTTACACCATCAAAGACTCAGATTTATTATATGACGTAGATATATCATCAAGGGAAATGAGTTCTCTGTAACATCGAGAGTCCAGAATGATGCACACAGTTGTTGGATTTAACGAGCATACTTTACAGTTGGCAATGTGCATGCCGCAAAGGACTCTGTCGATTAAAGCGATGAAAAATTGCTTTTAATTAATGCTTGATTATGTCCTGAAAATGTTCATTGGATAACAATTGAATCAGATGAAATATATGCGGTTTGCGAAACTGAAAATGTAGATGATTACAAATACGAGGGTTGATGCTTAAGTTTAGGATCGGAAATTGCATTAGGGTTCCTTAAAATATAAAGTATTTATTTTATTAACGCTTTTTTTGGAGCATTTTGCATACTTTTTAGGTTTTTTCACTCCCAATACCTGAAACAGAACTACTGAAGTTGAATAAAATTGTTTTTTTATGTAGAAGGCCCTTGCGGATTGCAAGATCAAACTATCTGTCAAGGGCTCTTTCTAGGAAAAAGTTTTCCTAATGAACAATACAGGAACAATGCAAACAATCAACAAAGAGAACTGTAACGTTTCAGACTACAAATCTAACTCCCTCATCAGACAAACGAGAAAATTCGCAGAAATAATTCGTTTCGTGAAGGAGTCATATTTGTTCTCTGAAACGTTGCAGTTCGTTTCGTTGATTAATTGCATTCTTCCGGTTTTGTTCATATGGCAACCTTTTTTCCTAGAAAGAGCCCTTGAAAAATAGTTTAATGTGATTTGAAAACGTCAACCCCTTTTTCAGAAGTGTAACATTGACTTCGAAATTTATTTTTGATCTGTGATAATGAGAATAAATCATTGAGTGTCGAACAAGGATTGTAGAGCTCAACAGTTCAAATGGATTGTTTGTTCCAGCGATTTGTAGGAGTCTATGTTGTCGTGGTGATGTTAATTCTTCCGAAGATTTTTGACGAACAAATGCAGTTCTAACATTCGGGATTGACAAATTTTTATATTTTACGCGCTTGTTCTAGGGAACGGCGCGTTATCATTATGTCACGAAATCTGTAATTTTCGAATTTTGAGCCGAAAATGGTCTAAAACGATTAGGTTGGGCTACCTGTAGAAGAATCCGTGGTCAAATTCAATTCTGTCCGTCCGTATTTGCTCTAACTTTCGAAGGAAAAAACTTGAAATTGTCAGGTTAGGTTTGGAGTCTGAAATCTCGGTTGAGTTCGTAAATGGGTGGAATCGGTTGGAACGTTTCGGAGTAAGACTCATTTGAAATTTCAAGGTTGAAGTTAAGGTTAAGTTCAACCTAATAGTTTTAGAACCATTTCGGCTTAAAATTAAAAATTACTGACATCGTGACGAAAAGCGCGTACAAAATCCTCCATCGTTATCATAGAATGCTTTGAGTTTCATCATTCTGTCGACAAAAAGTTATTCATTCTGGAAGAACCTCTTCTTATGTCACTAAGAATGATTGGCTTCGACAGTGAATAAGCATGCCCGAAATGCATAGAATATATCAGGTGTCGACACTTTCCTACTATTACCCACTAAAATTTTGGGTCTAAAACGCGGTCCTAGAATTGTCAAATGTTGTCCTACTTGGCTCTGTAAACGATGATGGTGCTGAGGTTGCTTTTCCGCTGACTAAAAATGAATTGAGCTATAATCTGATTGATCTGATGAAACTATTTCCCAAAAAATTAATCAGATATTTGGAATTATAGATTCTTACTAACATAGAAGAGGAGTTTAACAAATGTGGGACATCTTCACATAAAGAATGAAATATGTATAAGGGAATAAGGGCAAATTGAGGTTTATTGTAAGAATATACTTACATGGATGGATACAAGAAGTCATTTCGAAGCGAAAACAACGGTGAAAACGGAAAGGATGATTGACATTACTCATGAATTTTATTGGATAGTTTGGATCTCCTTTCATGCAAATAGGGTTTATTAATTTTGTTCTATACTATACTAATTGAATAAGAAGTGCATTCGCCATTTTACAACATAAGACAATCTAACCGCTAGGTCTTTTACCATTGTATGAATGTAGAATGCATTTACAATGCTGTCTCTGACATTTAGAAATAGCCTAATTTATCTCTAAGAAGATTATATGGCCTACACTAGTATGTACCTATTTAATAAATATTCAATTCAGAAGTTATGAATTTTGTTACATACTCATGAAAATATTTCGAGGAAATGTTCATGTTTATTATAATTGAAATATGAATTTTCACTTTGCTGTTCATGTTCATACGAATTTATCAGATGAATTTCGAACCAGACAAATTAATCGTATAGTTCTAAATGTGTTCTTGTGGTATTTCTGAAAACGCAACTCTGAAAGACCTCCTTTCCATGAACTACATATTGAGATAATGAATACGTACCTCTTGTAATAAACAGGTATTCAAAAATATCAAGTTTCAGACTTATATTTTCAGTGTATTCAAAGATGAATTACACCTTATATATATTATCGTCATTCTGACTGAATGAAATGATTAATAATGATTCATGATCCAACTCGAAGAATCTGAAAGAAGTTCTGATTTGACTAATTTTCGTATGACAGGTCGGTAACTTCCGTAAATATTTCAGATTTTATATGGCAGATTTTCCTATGTCGGCATCTATCGGCGAAAACTGAAGTAGGACAACAAAGCCGTATTTTCAGAACATATGGACCTCATTTCGGACCCAAAATATGTCAAAGCGTCTCCGCACTTTATGCATTCTATGCATCTTTAGCATGCCAGTGCTTTCATAGAATTTTCACCATAGAAATTCGGCCCACCTGCACTTCACAGGTTTTCATATCTTTAGCTCACCTCTAATTATGAATGAAAAAGTTGCGGACGGGAAGTTGAAGGGATAAGTATTAAATCGTCAGGAAATGCTCTTGTGGCACAGGCCATCTGGAAATATACACGCGCAGTGGCTTCTCTTGCCGGTGCCAGTCCCGCTCCTTCCACGATAGTCGCGTAGTTGCGCGTGGGAGTGAACCGCGTATTGTCGCGTGTCTGTGGTCGCTCCAGGCTGCTCCGCACAATGAGGGATGCATGAGTCGTGCTGCTTCTCGCGTGATCTCCGTACCTGTCAATTCGCGTATCCGAAAGTTCGGACTGTTGTTCTAAGTTGAGGTTATGTTGTGATTTGCGCGAGGACTAGAGGATTTTTTTCGAGACGTTGTTGGGTGTGCTGCCGGAAAAAGTTTTTTCGGAATAAGGTATACAAGTTTCTTTGTAGGGTTGATGCGCTTTACGGTTGGGGGGGTAGGAGATTATTAGGAGAATGGGGAACGAAATCTGAGGAGAAATGTCTGAGATGGAAGATTTTTTGGGTTGAGCAGTGGTGGAGTGAACATGGGATTTCACCGACATTAAGCTCGATATCACAAAAGGATAGTTTTGGGTTCATTTCCACAAAAAACCTCAAACGAACATATGTGATGGGGGTCTAAACATTTGAACTACAGGGTGCAGAATAAAGAAAACTCTTTTTCTTATGACAATTTTGGTCATCACCTTCAATAATTTCGAACTTTCTTCAGATTACTTCGATTTCAACATTGAAAAATTATTTTTTCGAGAAAATTTCCATATAGAATTCGATACATTATTCTTTCTCGCCCAGGTTAATGCAAATGAATGTATTTCGATTTTATGTAAAAATCATCTACCCAACGAAAAATTATTCCGTGGGTAATCAGGTATTATTTCGAGAATTGTAGTGGCATATCTTGATTATTTTCCAAATATTTCTGTAAATATGTCGTCAACAAAATTATGTTGTACAGAAGAAAATTCTTCCTGATGCAATCAATTTCACAAGCAGAATATCCAGACTCATTCCAAAGTTATCAGAAAAAACTCTTGTTTTGATACTTCAGCATTTTCAGCTCTGAAGTTGAGATAAGACCAGAAAAGATATTCTGGACCAATATAAACATGCCAACAAAGAACACCCTGCACTAACAAATGTTTTTCCTAACGATACGGATGATAATCCAGATTATATACGAAATGACGAATCTGATCGTTTTGGAAGTTTCTAAGTTATTCCTTTCAGGTGTAAACTATTGATCCGAAGTTACACCGCGGGCTGATAATAAAACGCAACCAATCCAGAAGAAAAAACTTAGTGGTTTGATATATTCATATAGCAGATTTCGAGCTTTATTATGGAGGTCAAATTTCGAAATCTTTTCTTCCTAATATCTCCGAAGAAACATATCCGATAAAACTGTAATGCAGAACACCTGAAAGGAATAACTAGTAGACTCCCAAAACGATAAGATTCTGTATTCCATATAATCTGAATAATCATAATTGATGTTCTTGTTTCAACTTTAAAACTGAAAAAAAGCTGAGGTTTCAAGAAAAATGTTTTTTACTTGAAGTTTGTGTCGAACTTCATCGCAAGCTGATGAATGTTTTCAAGATTTTTTACCTGTAAAATTCTCACGAAACTCTGAATGAAGTTATGTGTCTGTATTTATAGCTTGAAATGAAGTTCAATTTTGATTGCGTCAGTTCTTATAGAGATATTGAGGAAATAATCCTTAAAATTGCGAAATTTGACAAAAGTTTATTCAATATCTCTCAGGATTAATATCAGATTTATTGAGGATTGAAGCACAGTTGTTAAATTTTCACTTCAAGGCCAGGGCCAAATTGAATTGAAATCTGAAAATAGATATAAGAAAGAAAATGTTTTCAAGAAAAATTCAAAAAATTTTCAAAAACTATTTTTTTCTCATTTATTGGGAATACCATTCTCACGGAATGTTGAATTGAATTGAGCTTCAGTATTCAACAAGTTTCTCTAAAGTTTCAATCTTGTGGCTTCAGTATTCCTCGAGATATTTAGGAAAAACTTTCAAATCACCAAGAAAATTTTAAAAAATCCTTCCTGATAACTCGGAAAATAAATACCGGATCGAATCGGAACTTGAAGCACTGTTGTTTAATTCTGAATTCAAGATCTGTGCCAAATTTTATTTCTGTGGAATATTATTCGAGGAAAATAAATTTTCTCAAAAAAATCAGAAAAATGTAGGAATTTTTTCTGTGAATTTCCTTCACAAAATTCCGTACGAATTTTTAAACGAACGTTTGTAATATCAAACTGATTTCGAAATTTTAAAATAATTGTATTAGTACTTCCTTAGATATTCATGATCAAACCTCAAAATCTAAATGGACATAACTCCGAACCAATTCGTATTATTTTTCTCATCAACGATATCTGAGACTTTTGATTCGCTAGGTCTATTCTTCAGTAAGTAAGATCACATATTGCCAATTGAATTAGTCCACGGTTTCTTCTCCAGCGATCTGAGGTCTAACCTAATCATTTAAGACCATTTTCGGCTCAAAATTCGGAAATTACATTTTACTTAGATTCCTTCCAAATCACCACCACCTATACACTTTACAACATCCATGACCTCGCCGGGATTCAAACCACATATCTGGAAAAAATGACAGAAAGGATTTGAAAATATGTTTTCTTATGCTGAAGATGCCAGAAGATCCCACAATTTCCTGGAATTTCAGGAGAACTCCACAACCATGTCGGAAATAAAATCCGAAGATACACTGATAAAAACCTACAAGGATTGATCCGGCCAAACGCAGATTTTTTTCATATGGTCCTCACTTAATTCCGCATAAACCTCAAGCTATAATTTTCGATCAAGTACTAGATTGCAATTCGATCCAAATAAGAATAATTGGCGAATTCAACTCATTCAAGCATTCGACCTTTTTAGTTAAACTGAAAATCTTCCCTACAAATATATTCCCTATGTCAATTCTTCCTAAAGTTAAGGCGTCTACGGCCAGCCTAACCACTGATAGTGAACAAAATAACTTCCGGAAAAATCTACTCAGTAGCTAGATATTTGTAGAGTAAGTTTGGAGTTCAATCACGAATGCCGAATTGGCCAATTAGTAAAAACTATCGAATGATTCCGCAGATATATCCTTTAAAAATTTCAGTTTCCCGATATTTTCAAAAACATAGATCGAATCGCCCTTCAATGAAAAATGTCATCTTGAAGTTTCAGCCAAATAGGGTCTACAGAACGATGAACAAAAAAAAATTAAGAATCTTCCTGTATTTTTTGCGCGCATGTTCTAGGGGAACAGCGTGCTATCGTTTTGTCCAAATGTCTGTAATTTTGGATGATTGAGCCGAAAATGGTCTCAATCGACTAGGTTGGACTCACTGATGACGAATTCGGTGTCAAAATCGATTCTGTCCGGCCGGCCGGCTGGCCGTAGACACGATAACTGTCGAACGAAGTGAGCTAGCGACTTGAAACTTTCAGGGTAGGTCGCGCATTGGAATGCCGCGGTTAAGTTCGTTAATGGGCCAAATCGATCGAATAGTTTCGGAGTTATAGGCATTTGAAGTTTTGAAGTTATTTATTTTTTATTTCAGAAACTACTTGAGCGATTGGATTCAAACTTGGCAGTTAGGTGAAGTACAACGACGCGCAACTTTGAGCTAAAGTTCGTCAGGATTATATTGTTGGTAATTTTTAAAAAAAATTTTTTTCGAAATTTTTTTCCAAAAAAATTTTTTTTTCGGAAATCATTCATCATATACAAGAAAAATTATACTCACGCTTTGACCTTCTAATTTCACAGCAATGTACCAAATTTCAGTTCGATACGATCATAAGTTTTGGAGATATCGTGAAAAAATATGTCTAAATTTCGAGGTTTTCTTCTCGATATCGTTGATTTTTTCGGTATAACTCGAGAAATACAGATTCAGTCCTGATTAAACTTCACAGCTAGTTTTAAGACGCTGAAAGACAACTTTATGCAAAATTTCGTGATAATCGTGTTATTAGAACAATTTGAAAAAAAAAATTTCTATGATTTTCTCATCATATCATCCTCATTAAATTCTGTATGAAACTTCGAACTGTTATTTTCGATGAAGTACTGGATTTCAATTCGATCTGATCTCTATTTTTGGAAATATTGGAAAAACAAAATTTTGATTGGGTATATCTACGGAATCATTGGGTGGATTTTACCCATTCACGGATTCGGCCTTCGTAATTCTCTACAAATATCGAGTTTCTAAGTTGTTTCTTTCGGAAGTTATTGTGTTTACGCAGTCGGCCGTTAGGTTGACCGTAAACACAATAACTTCCGGAAGAAACGACTTAGAAACTCGATATTTGTAGAGTAGGTTTGGGGCTTAATTACGAAGGTCGAATTCGGGAATGGGTAAAATCCGCCCAATGATTCCGTAGATATACCCATTCAAAATTTTATTTTTACAATATGTCCAAAAATACAGATATGATCGAATTGAAATCCAGTAATTTATCAGAAAAAAATTTCAAAAAGCACTGCCGTGAAGGCAGCAGCTTTTGCGCGCACGTTCAAATTCGTTGCTGAAGCGGTCATCTACATTGATCATGCGCGCAAAAATTGCTGCCTTCACGGCAGTGCTTTTTGAAATTTTTTGAATGGAAGAGTTATTTTGCTCATTGTCCTGTAGGCCCATTTTGGCTGAAATTTCAAGGTGGCATTTTTCATTGAAGAGTGATTCGATCCATGAATTTTTCTATTGATAACTCTTCATATTGCTACTGTTCATCTACCAACCAAGTCTCATTTCGATTAGATAAACATTTTTCGAGTTATTCAAAAATCAAAATTTCAAATTACTGTAGCACAAAAACCATTCGGCAGATTTGGCTGATTAACGAACGTGACTGAGATATTCAGGATCAAAACCTAACCTGACAATTTCAAGACTCTAGGTCCTTTCTTCCGAAAGTTATCGCACACACGGATGGCCGGTCAGACAGAATAAATTTTGACCTCGGATTCTTCATCAGTGAATCCAACCTAGTCGTTTGAGACCATAGAACTCTATATTACTACCTGGAAAGGACCCGACCCTTCTTCAACTGAGCTTAAAGCGTAACAAGGGGCAACGAAACAAAGATAGCGCTAATTACGGTAACCTCTCCCTGTCACACCCATTGAAGTAAATGGTGTTGAACGGCTCAAATTTGGTTTTACTTGGAAATTCAGGTAGTTTGGGTATCACATCGTTTAGAAAGTGCAATATTTTTGAAAATGAATATCTATTTTTCTCTGATATGCTATTACTTTCTCTGCCTCCACCGCGTATGGTTCAAAAAGTGAAGAATTATGTTGATGTGAGCTGTGCATTGACGATTGACGATAGTTTTATCATTTATACAATAAATTTAAATAATAGGAACATAGGAAAATACTTCCCGAAAAGCACTGACTTGAAGTCAGGAAAATTTAAGCGCTGGTTAAAATTCATTGCCAATGCGAAATTTGACATACTTTTTTCCGATATTTTTGGAAATGTGTCGAATCGAGCTGAAATTTCGAACATTGGTGTTCAGATTCGACTTCAAGGTCTGCGCCAAGTTGCATTGAAATCTCATTGATAGTTTCCGAAAAAAATATTTTTTTAACGATTCTTCATGCAATCAGTTAGCAAGTTTCAATCTGATCGCATCAGTACTTCTTGGGATATAGAGGAAATAAAATAATATATTTGAAATGGATATAACTTCGAAATTGTAAGGTGAACTTTGCCCATTAACGAACTTATTTTGAATTTTTTAAGCCGCTATAGCTTTTCTCGGTAGTAAGTTATCGTGGCAACGGGCGGCTGAATAGAATTCAATTTGACATTGAACTCTTCATCAAGAGTCCAACCTGGTCGCTTGGAACCATTTTCGGCAAAAAAACGCAAATTTCGGAGAATGATAACGCGCTGTTCCCCAGAAAAACCGCTCACTAAGTTGAAATTTCACTTGAACATGTTCGATCTTCTTCAATCCTGCCTTATTCACGAATTAGTCAGAAAAAAATTCAGGTTCTCCTAATTTGAAACGAAAAATTAAAAATATTTAGAATAAATGCGACAGAGTTCCCTTTACTGCAATGAGAAAGAAAGAGATAGATACCCGTCCACTTCGCGGGTTGCATAAGCAACGAATTGGCTTCACTTGTGGCTAAAAACGGGTCCCTTCCAGGTATATAATATAGAGTTCATTGTTTGAGGCCAATTTCGGCTCAAAATTCGAAAATTACAGACATCGTGACGAAATGATAACGCGCTGTTCCCCAGAACACAACGGTCCCATCTCTCGACAGACCGTATCAATTCTCCATCCTCCAATCCTTCCTTCCTCCTTTGGAGTAAATTTCCTCCGTAAAACAAATTTCTTTCCCGATGTGCCCGCTGCCGGTTTTCAGATTCGCAGCGATGTTTACCCGTAGTTGGTATTTCTAATTACATGATTATAATGGAGCTTTTTCTTCTCTGGCAGGCAGCGCACGTACTGCTGTATTATGAATGAGAGGCAGAGAGAGGGCATTCATCGAATCCTAATTCCATTATTTTTTAAGGAGGTCGAAGCGGTGAGTCCTTCCGTTCGGTAGAGAAAGAAAAGTTGCGATAATTTATGACCTGCTGGATTCGTGTCCTTTTTCTTTCCTCTCGGATCGAAATGTTTGGTAGGCTGAATTTTATGGTCTCCTTGTGTTTTTTGAGGAAGAACGGGGGTTTTGAGCCGATCATTTACATTGACGGGATATAGACGTGAGGGTTGATATAAAGAATTATGAAAAGTGGGTATTATGGAAAATATTTTTTCTCCGATCAATAAAAACCATAGATAATCATCCATAGATGCATACAATACATATGGTGCGGACACTCGTTGACATATTTTGGGTCCGAAATGAGGTCCAAATGTTGTCAGAATACGGCCTTGTTGTCTTACTTCAGTTTTAGCCGATAGATGCCGACATAGGAACATCTGCCATATTGGCGTCTGAATTTAAGGTTGCAGCGCTCGCGGTGGCCAATTTTTGAACCTTACATACAGACATAGATTTTGTTTTGATAGTCGATTTTGTACTGTTTGTTAGTGTTTGGTTTGATAATTTTTGATTTCACGATTTATTCAAAGACTTCTTAGACTTTTATAGTTGACGAGAGTAACTGGTAGTACATATTCCATTCTTATAAAGTAGGTTTGTATCATCCTTCAATCTAATTGACTGTAGCAACTCTAAAATTACGCGGATATCTCTAAGGTTCAGATTCAAATGGCAAGATTGACTTTGGTGGATTTCTCAGGCTGTCTTGAAAGCTGAAAAACAGATAGTATTGTAAAACATACTTTTTGGAATAATAGACAAATACTCATTACTTTACTTTTTTTATAGGGAAGGACTAAATACTCAATATATTGTGAATAAAATGAATACATTCACATGAAACTAATGCTACTTGTACCGTAAGCCTTATTCATTATGGATTGACAAATAAATTTTCCAACACTCATATGATTGGTCTTGAAAAACCTGTTATAAATAAGCCTTGTACAACTTTGCTTTCATCAACAGAAAAGCAAACTCTTGAGCAAAGAGTATTCATCACCAGATATTTCCTTGTTGAGACTCTTTTTTTTCAATAGTCAGTTCTATCACTAGAACATTTACGTTGTTCCTTAATGATCAGTTCAACAGGCAGATTTCTGGAAGGCATGGCATTCCTCTTAAGTGAATTTCTCTGCTTGGATTATGGGCCTGGAAAAAAATTGTCTTTATGAATGTGATCTAATATTTCATGAGAAATTCGTGCTTACCTCTATAAAAATGATCATCATCGGTAAAATGCAGGTAAAAGACTCTTATAAATCTTGTTTGTTGGTTTTCATCGATTCTTCAACACTTTCAGGCCTGACTTGTTAAAGGAAGTTTCTTTTACCCTAACTCCAAATTTTTTTTCCGGGCTGTAGAAATGTATGGGAAGGGATATTTGAGTTTGCTTCTCCTCAGTAGAAGCACTTGTAAAATCGTAAAATCACACAAACGCCAAAAAAGATGCATAAACTCTCTCATTTTCTTAACATTTCTTTTAACTTGTCAATGATAATGTCTGTACCTCGGGTTACTCGGATAGCAACCAGAGGGAGTAGCGCTTATCTTCATTCGCCAATAGAATCTGAAATATTTACGGAAGTTACCGAAATGTCATATCAAAACTAGTCAAATCAGAACTTCTTTCTGATTTTCCGAGTTGGAACATGCATTATCATCAAGAATTTCCGAAAATGTATTCATTTTGACAAATTTAAATTATGATTATCATTTCATTCAGTCAGAATGGCGATAATATTATATAAAAGTTTCGTTCGTCTCTGAATACACAAGTCTGAATATTGAATACCAGTTTATTTCAAGAGATATTTATTATCTCAATATTTAGTTCATGAAGAGGAAGTCTTTCAGAGTTGCGTTTTCAAAAATACCTCAAGAAATCATTCGGAATAATAGATACTACAATCAATTTGTTTGATTTGAAATTCGTCTGATAAATTCGTATGAACATGAACAGCGAAGTGAAAATTCTTATTTCAAATTTCAATAATAGTAAACATGAACATTTCCTCTAAATATTCTCATGTACGTAACAAAATTTATAATTTTTGAATTGAATAGGTATTTATTAATAGAAACATATAAAATTTATAAATTATATTATATATATTTTTTTTTGGTTGATCACTAAGGTTTATTATTTGATTTTTTTCGGAAATTTCAACAGCCCGTACAGGAGCCGAATTTGGAAAAAATGGCACACAAAAAAAGTGTTTTATTTGGCGAGAGGAATCTAAGTTTGAAATCAATATGGAACTTGAAGACTCACCCTGTAAACATATAAGTATGGAAAGTCGTTGTTTATTTCTATTTCATCATTATACCATTTGTATGAAAACGCCTCTGGATGTTTCATAAATGTTAATAATATTTTCCATGCAATACAGTTCCAAGAAAAATCTTAATTATCGTATTCAAATTTTTTACAATTCTCGTAACGTGAAAAGAAGAAATTCATGGAATATCTAACGAAGGCTATTTTCATGAGTTGCGTGTGTTCCGTGTTTGGAAAAGCGAGGAAATATTTCAGCATGATGATACGGACACAATGTCCAAATGAAGACTTTCATGTTTCTCATATGAATATTTTAAACGCTTCTGCTACGATAGGTCTTCATCTAGTATGAAGGCAATTCGAAGATATCATTTTCTCGAATAGGATTTCGCGAAATAGTGCATATATTGGAGTTCTAGGTACAGAATCGAATATATACGGAATGTTTCCTGCACAACAAAAAATATTAAACATGGAGATTGAATTCATGAGTATGACTTGAAGGATGATGACATACATGTTTGTAGAAAATAGAAATTCAATTTATTTTCACATAGGTCACCTTCGATACACGTCTTTCTCGATATGAATCACTGGAAATTCAACACAAAATCTTACAAGAATCATGCACAATTACTACTCATAGAAAAAAGAAACATTCACAATCTCACTTGTACACTTACTACAATTCTTCTTTCATTTGTGACTACACTCATCTCCATTGTGAAGTGGAAATCAGTGGAGTTAGTGTACAAAAACAATTTCATATAGATAGGGAGATACATGACCATAGTGAGCTCAAAAATCTGTTATTTTTCCTTCATAGGAATACCTGTTATCACGAAGTCATCAGCTGATAGTAGTAGTTTACATATCGAATTTGGATAACTTAATGGTAAATTTTTGAATTGAAAAATTAGAAATATATCAACAGGTGCCAAATTCGTCATCTTATCCTCTCTGGAATTTGAAAACAAATCTAGAAGAGCACTGCCGTGAAAGCAGCAGCTTTTGCGCGCATGTTCAATGTAGATGACCGCTTCGGCAACGAATATGAATATGCGCGCAAAAGCTGCTGCCTTCACGGCAGTGCTTTCCTCGTTTTTTTTCGATAAAGAACTGGATTTCAATTTGATCTAATCTGTATTCTAGAGAATATTGAGAAAATAAAATTTGAATGGGTATATCCACGGAATCATTGGGCGGATTTTACCCATTCACGAATTTAACCTTCATAATTAAGCTCCAAATCGAATATCTAGTTTCTAAGTCGTTTCTTCCGGAAGTTATTGGGTTCAAAATTTTATTTTCCCAATACTTTCAAGAATACAGATAAGATCGAATTGAAATCCGGTACTTTATCGAAAATTGACAGTTTGAAGGTTCATACAAAATTCAATGCGGATAATATGATGAGAAGATCCCAGAATATTAAATATTTGAAAAAAAATTTGAAATTTTTTTTCAAATTGTTCTAATTGAACGATCATCGCGAAATTTTGAACAATGTTGTCTTTCGACATCTTCGAACTGGCTGCGAAGTTTCATCTTGACTGAATCAATATTTCTTGAATTATACCGAAAAAAACAACGATATCGAGAAGAAAACCACGAAATTCTACAGATTTTTTCCCAATATCTCCGAAACTAATAGTCGTATCGAACTAAAATTTTGTACACTGCTGTGAAATATAAAAGTCGGGGTATAACTGAAACTGATTCCAAATATGAACAACAGTTTAAAAAAAAAATTTTTCGAGAAAAAAAAATTTGGAAACATTTTTTTTCCCAAATTATCGTGTCCAAGGCCAGCACGCTGTTTCCCTAGAACATGCGCTCAAAAAGTGACTTCACGTCTGTGCTTTTCTAGATTTTTTTAATGATTCAACTTCAATAGACTTCTTCGGCCCAAGTTGCCAACCCACAATTTTCTTCACAAATTTTCTATCACTGGAGAACGGAAATTTCAGGACAAATTCGACATGATAAGGTTCGCGTTATTTATAAATATCCGTTAAAGATGCCTTGGCTCCTCAAACAAGATAATTCCTTCCAAATATAGGTTTTTGGTAAGATCATCTCTGGTTGGCTGAAATTTAAGTTGGGATTCCTGATTTCATGTTAATAGTGTCAAATTTATGTAGGATATGTTCCGCAAATCAACTTGGTTATTTCGGTTAACGGTTTTCCACTCCGTAAATATGAAATATTCAGTTGGTTCCTGAAAAAAAGGTTAATTGCGGAATTTGATTGATGAAAAAACGTTCTTCCTGTCACCCGAACGACAGTCGATGTTCTATGATAACATATCCATAGCATAGAACAATCTTTATTGACTTTATGATCCACAGATCATAGAAGAGACCACAATTAACAATGGAAAAATTACTATATTTCATAATATATATATATTGAATATATATATATAATATATATTTTAGGTATGTTCTATGGATCATAAGGTAAATAAAGATTGTTCTATGCTATGGATATGTTACCATAAAACATTGATTGTCGTTCTGGTGCATAGACTTAATATGTCTATGTTCTGGTGACAGAAAGATTGCATTTTTAGCAATCACATTCAGTAATTAACCTTTTTTTCTAGGAACCAACCGAATATTTCATATTCACAGAACGGAAAACCGGTAACCGAAATAACCAAGTTCATTTGCGGAACATATCCTTCATAAACTTGACACTATTAACATGAAATCAGGAATCCCAACTTATATTTCAGCGAAACAAAAACCTATATTTGGAAGGAATTATCTTGTTTGAAGAGCCGAGGCATCTTTTACGGATATTTATAAATAACGCGAACCTTATCATGTCGAATTTGTCCTGAAATTCCAGTTCCCCAGTGATAGTAAATTTGTGAAGAAAATTGTGGGTTGGCAACTCGGACCGAAGTCGTCTATTACCAATTAATGAATGTAAACCGTTATCAATATAAAATTCTGAAAGAACTTCCCATTTAACCCTCGGTTCCTGATAACCTCAAACTAGCCATCCACTCATCCGACCCCATATCGTTTTAGGTAGTTTATCCATCGTCAATCTTCCATTGTTCGTTTTTTCAACCGAGAGTCCCAATATGAACGGTCAATTTTATTCTGTCCTAAGAGTTCGGAAGCTCCTGAGTGTCCCACTTGAATCGATCTCCAAAGCTGGGGTCTATTCGTCATAGCTGCGGAGGAAATCGAACACACAGATAGCTTACAAATTTCACTTCGGAAGGTCGATACGGGGTACTTTGTACCATTGAAACTTTCTCACGACTTCCTTTCTGTCTCTTATCTGCGGTCCCGAATTCCCGAGGTCCTCGAATAGTTCCTGGAAGCGGCCTGAACCGTTCTTATAATCTCTGATGTTGGCTCAACTTGTTTCTTTGGAAATATAATTTTATCCAGTATGGTGGATTTGGTGGGTTCAAGCGATCGATGTAAGATAGTTCCCTGAATGTAGGAAGAATAATGTTAACCGTCAACATTTTTCGGGCTTCATTTTTGCGAGTTTTTGAATGGCTATAACTCCTGAACAGCTGAACTAATTAGCTTCAAATTTAGTATTGTCATTTCAGGCCATCGAACTATTCGACTAACTCGAAAATTCTTATTTTCACCCCCAAGTCCAAATAAATTAATTACGAAGGCCGAATTCGTGAATGGGTAAGATCCACCCAAAGATTTCGTAGATATACCCATTCAAAATTTTATTTACCCGATATTTCAAAAATACAGATTAGATCGAATTGAAATCCAGTATTTCATCGAATAAAAACCTAGAAAAGCACTGCCGTGAAGGCAATAGCTTTCACGCGCATGTTCAAATTCGTTGTCAAAGCGGTTATCTTCATTGAACATGCACGTAAAAGCTGCTGCCTTCACGGCAGTGCTTCTTTTGGTTTTCTTTCGAATCCATGCAGAATCAGATGATATTAAAGAGAAATCAATATTCCATGTACAGGGTGGGCAAAATTCGATGTCTACTGAAGGGATCTCGAGAACTATAGCAGCTAGAAGAAAACTGATAACACATTCTCGAGCTCTTTTTTCCTGACTAATCTGAAACTGAAAACAGATCCAGCTTATCGTTCATAGAACTTGAGTTATGAGCGGAAATTAAGAAATTGTCATTTTCAATAATGCTGAACAACTCGCTTGTTTGAACTTGTATTCGAAATCTGTTGATACATTCTACAGGCACTTTTTTAGAAGTAATTCAAATATAATATGACTGAATTTTTTAATCCAGCCATTTTCGAGAAATGAGAAAGATTTTGGATTTTTCAAATGTAAACTACAGTCGGAAGATCTCTTATCTTGCTACAAATTTTTTGCTGATTTCGAAAATGTATCATATGTCGCTATTTACATAAATATTACATGAGAAAAAATTCAATACTTTTTTCTTGCTTTTGTATTCACTGTTGAATTATGAGTAGGCTGACGTTGCCATAGCGACGATTGAATATGCATTATCTTTGTGTGCACTTGCGCCTTTATGATTGGAATCAGCGATTGCTGAATAAATATTTTTATGGTTAATTTGTCATAGTTTTTAAGATTAGCAATAGAAATGATCCGAAATATTGCCGATCTTAAGAACTATGACAAATTAACCCTAGAAATATTTATTCAGCAATCGCTGATTCCAATCATAGAGGCTCAATTTCACACAAAGTTAATGCGTATTGAAACGTCGCCTGGTAACGTCAGCCTACTCATAATTCAACAGTGAATAGAAAAGCAGGAAAAAAGTTATGAATATTTTCTCATGTAATATTCTTGTGAATAGCGACATATGATACATTTTTGAAATCAGCAAAAATTTTGTAGCAAGATAGAAGATCTTTTGACTATAGTTTACATTTAAAAAATCCAAAATCTTTCTCATTTCTCCAAAATGGCTGGATTGAAGAATTCAGTCATATTATATTTGAATTACTCATAAAAGTGCCTGTAGAATGTATCAACAGAGTTCGAATACGAGTTCAAACAAGCGAGTTATTCAGCATTATTGAAAATGACAATTTCTCAATTTTTCACTCATAACTCAAGTTCTATGAACGATAGGCTGGATCTGTTTTCAGATTGGGATTAGTCAGGAAAAAAGAGCTGGAGAATGTGTTATCAGTTTTCTTCTGGCTGCTTTAGTTCTCGAGATCCCTTCAGTAGACAAAGAATTTTGCCCACCCTGTATATCGAGTGTCCTGGTCTGTATTTGTCTGAATTTGAAGCAAATGGTTCACCAGTTATAGCTATCTAAGGGTTCTGCTAAAACCAATAAATCTCCCTGTGTCTCAGAAACAAATAGCCTTAGCCCATATTCAATTGTTGTTTTCTGGCTTTTACAGGGTACCATCTATTCAACATCAAACGATGGACCACCCTGTATTATGCTGACCTGCAAAATTGTGTGCAATGTACAATCCTATAATGCTGAATTTCAAATATACAGGATGAAGTGGTACAAATTTTTACCATAGTTTCACCTGTTAACAAGTAAAATTTAGATAAGCACTGACGTGAGGTCAGGAGCTTTTATCTCTTGTTCAAATTCTTACTATTAGATCAACACGAAATTTTGCACCTTGTTACGTGTTGGTAGGCTACACCTGATTACGAAGTTTCAATCCGATAGCATTTGTACTTCTTGAGATATTGCGGAAATAACGTTAAAATTCCAAATAACAACGAAAATTGGTACGTTTTTTTTCCTTTATCTACGAATGTAAATATCGGATCGAATTGAAATTCGGAACGTTGTTGCTGACTACTGACTCCAAGGTTTGTGACCAATTCCATTGAAATAAAATTAATATTTTCTATACAATAAAAATTTTCCATCAAAAATTTTGAAAATTTCCCAATAATTTTTTAGAATTTTCTAACAACTTAATCCACACAAAATTTTGCTTAAGTTGCCCGTTGGTATTCCAAAACTGTCCAAAAAGTTTCAATTAGATCGAGTCAATACTTCATGAGATATCGAGGAAATAACCTCAAATTTCAAATGGGTCTAACTCCGAAACTATCTAACCGATTTCAACCATTAACGAACTTAACGGAGGTATTTGGACACCTAACCTAATCTGACAATTTCAAGTCGCTCAATATCTTCCTCTGAAAGTTAGAGCACAAAGGGACGGCCGGAAGGACAGAATTTAAGTTGACCACGGATTCTTCTTCGGGTAGTTCAACCCAAGACCATTTTCGACTCCAAAATCGAAAATTACAGACATCTCGACGAAATGATAACGCGCCGTTTCCTAGAAACGCGTAAAAACACGTTTATCATTAGCCATTTTCCCAGGTTCGGCATAGGTGAAAAGTTTAAGCATTTAAATATATCTCAAAGTGTCACCTAATACACTCCGGCTATTCATTTGCGTCTTTATATTTTGATTTCTTGAATCCCCCTATATGATACATATTCATCCGCATGAAATTTTGTAACGCTTTGGTAGTCACCGTTTAAAGAAACATGAATCTTTAAATCAATACCAGCATGCACATCTTGTATCAGCGTTTTAACAAGTGACAGATCCAGGAACTACCATACTGAACTACTCGATGAGCATTCCCTTAATGGTTATAAATAGACCATAAATTAATAAATGAGCTTGAGGAAACGTAAATTATATATTCCTGGTATCTTACAATCTCTTACGAGAGATCGCTTACAAATCATTTTTATCTGATCTGGATGCCCATGTAAATGAATGTCAGATGTCTCATCATCTCATTTGCTTCGTTATTTTAATGCCCGTAGGTCTTAGAAAGGGTTCATTCATCTTCCATTTTTTTACGATCACTATCTGGGCTAATGAATCGAAAATAAAATCATGAATGAATAATTCATGCGTTACATATATTTCTACTTTTAGCCACTGAAAGCGTCGTAAAAGATGGTAGTACTGAGTTATACGCTCTTTCACCGAGGAAAAATGATGTGGTATGATAAGCAAAAGAGGAAACATTTTACGAACATCATAATAATTCGTGACTTCAGAGCCCCGATATTTTAAGCTGATATAAAGCTTCATTACCAAGGCGGAATTCGTGAATGGGATATATTCACCCAATCATTCCATATATTCTAGATATTTTATTCTTCCAATGTTCTAGAAAAGATTCATCCGATCGAGCTGAATTTTGTTGAATTAATATTTGAATTTCAGCATGAACTGACAGATACCTTCTCTGTGTGATATAGAAATTTCTAGGTTAAATGTTCGGAATTTTTCTCCCAATTATACGATCCTTACGAAATTCCGCCGAAGTTTGCACTTCGGCATTATACAACTTTTTTCAAAGTGCGGAATAAAAAAATCAACTGATTCCAATTGAGAACTTTCTGCCCTTCTCAAATATTTCAATTCCACTTTGAAATTTCAATATACAGGGCGTTGAATTCCAGCTTGAAAAAAAGGCCTATATTTTTGTAGTACGGACCTGGAATTTTTAAATCATTTGAATACGAATCGATTGACCTGTATGAGTTAATCATTCGATTAATGTATTTACGGATTATACTAGGTGGTTCTAAAGTTATGAGCAGTTAAAAATATTGGTGAATACAAGAACCTCCCTGTATCTTGGTTATGGAATTGATTAGATCTACCATATATAGGTTTTTTGGACTCGTCTAGGATAGTTCTACCTAATTTGAACGTAGGTTCATTCATCAATGAAACACCCTGTATACATATTAGTAATACGGCCAATGAAAATAGCAAACACCATCGTTACTGTATGGTATGGTATCTATCAGACAAATGAAAAATTCACTAACTTAATGATGTTTAAAAAACTGCCGAGAAAGATGAGATAAATTCTAATATGAAATCAAACCTATTAATTAACAAACATTATACAAAGACAACGTGAATTCTAATTTCTAAACAGATACCTACACCCAAATATTTGACTGTCAATGCAATTACTATTGCTGAGTGCGATGATTGTCGATAATTCAATTTGAACATGACTCTAGGGCACTTACAGTTGTAGGCTCCTTTAATTTTTTCTTGAGGTTTCATCTTGGAGCTGTTCATATTCGTATGAGTGTTTTTCCTCGAGGAGATATCATTCATGTCATACTAGGATTTTACGAAGACCACTCCTGGATATTTCAGAATCACATTCATTTCGTTCTGAATATTTATTATCTTCGTATAATAAATACAACTACAAAAAATTTAACCACATTTTTCAGATATTTTCCTTATCAATTTGCTTGACTTCTGCAACCTTGCAATGTCAATACGAAATAACAGTACAATCTAAATCAGGGTTGCTAATAGTCACAATTAGTAATCTACTGAATGAGGGACATCTACCAGAATTCAACTAGAATAGACGATTTCGGTCCAAGTTGCCAACCCACAAATTTCGTCCGAATTTGCTATCACTGGTGAAGGGGAATTTCAGAACAAATTCGACAATTTGGAGTTGTTATATGTACGGAATCGTAATTAAGCTTCAAACCTTCTGTGCTCTAAATATCATGCATGCTTTGCTGAGACGAATAGCGGATTCCAAGTAGCATCTTCGTATTATTGTAAATGAAATTATTCACATGAATATTAATCAGACATAATTACATTTCCTGCCATTTCTCCCTGAAATGAGTACAAAGCACCCATCCCCAGATTGGATTGCACTTGGCAGAATCCAATACAGCCGAACAAATCGAGTACACCGAGTACGGCTTCGAATATCATTCTCTATACGAACAAAAGATGTTGGGCTAAACATATTTGGCAACAGTCGCACTGCACATACCTATACTTCAACCGGAACTAATTTACCTCGGCAAACTTCTGTGATTTTACGAGTGAGTAATGAGAAACTCATGCCTCGTCAAAGGTGCCCCTTTGTTTTCGATTCTAATTGAAAGCTTTGAACCACATCTTGCAAATTCAGCGAAACGGTCCTAAAACCAGTCATCTGCGGGGCCAAGACAGTATTCTCCACATAAATAGCCGTTATCTAGACGAGTATCAATACAGGACCTCCCGCTGAAGATCAGTTCCAACATCATAGGCGAGAAGGTTTCCCATTCTTCTTCTAGATGTTTGGCGTTGCCGTCTTGTTGAAAAACTTCATGAAGCAATCTGCCAACCGCTGACTTAGCTTTCTCAAGCTTGTGTTTGGATTCTGGATGTTCTCCTGAGTATAACCAAATCTTATTACAGAGCCAAAATTCAACGGAGCTTGAGTACTCATCAACACATTCAATATTTTACAAGGTGAGTTGTGCTGATGGAAAGTAGAACCAGGACACTGCAGTATAAGATTTACCCCAATGATACTTCTCTTTTTGTGGATGCTTTGGTTGGTAGAATGACTAGCTTAGTACATGATGGAGTAACCGTTGATGTATTGGTAACTGTTTCCCTTTGTGTCCATGGGGGCTTGTTGACTTGGATCTCTGTAATCTCTGTGAACCATTGCTTTGATTCTCGAATGAGCCTCATACTTACTCTGCTCACAATATTATGAATTAATGCGAAGACAAATATCAAGAATCCTTCGATGAAGAGTACATTAAGCATTCCTGCAAGCAACCCACTTATAATATAATCAGATATTATTAAATTTTCTACCCTTTCACACTGAAAAATGAGTTGAAAGCTTTGAACCACATCTTGCAAGTTCAGCGCAACGGTCCTAGAACCAGTCAGTGGCGGGGCCAAAACAGTATTCTCCACATAAATAGCCGTTATCTAGACGAGTATCAATACCGGACCTCCCGCTGAAGATCAGTTCCAACATCATAGGCGAAAAGGGTTTCCATTCTTCTTCTAGATGTTTGGCGTTGCCGCCTTGTTGAAAAACTTCATGAAGCAATCTGCCAACCGCTGACTTAGCTTTCTCAAGCTTGTGTTTGGATTCTGGATGTTCTCCTGAGTATAACCAAATCTTATTACAGAGCCAAAATTCAACGGAGCTTGAGTACTTATAACACATTCAATATTTTACAAGGTGAGTTGTGCTGATGGAAAGTAGAACCAGGACACTGCAGTGTAAGATTTAACCCAATGATACTTCTCTTTTTGTGGATGCTTTGGTTGGTAGAATGACTAGCTTAGGACATGATGGAGTAACTGTTGATGTATTGGTAACTGTTTCCCTTTGTGTCCATGGGGGCTTGTTGACTTGGAGCTCTGTAATCTCTGTGAACCATTGCTTTGATTCTCGAATGAGCCTCATACTTACTCTGCTCACAATATTATGAATTAATGCGAAGACGAATATCAAGAATCCTTTGATGAAGAGTACATTAAGCATTCCTGCAAGCAACCCACTTATAATATAATCAGATATTATTAAATTTTCTACCCTTTCACACTGAAAAATAAGTTCAAAGCATATATCCCTAAATTGCACTTCACTTGCCAGAATCCAATACATCCGTACAAATCGAGTACACCGAGAACGGCTTCGAATATCATTCTGTGTACGAAAAAAAGACTTTGGGCTGAACATATTTGGCAACAGTCACACTGCACATACCGACTTCAACCGGAACTAATTTACCTCGGCAAACTTCTGTAATTTTACGAGTGAGTAATGAGAAACTCATGCCTCGTCAAAGGTGCCCCTTTGTTTCCGATTCTAATTGAAAGCTTTGAACCACATCTTGCAAGTTCAGCGCAACGGTCCTAGAACCGGTCAGCGGCGGGGCCAAAACAGTATTCTCCACATAAATAGCCGTTATCTAGACGAGTATCAATACAGGACCTCCCGCTGAAGATCAGTTCCAACATCATAGGCGAAAAGGTTTTCCATCCTTCTTCTAGATGTTTGGCGTTGCCGCTTTGTTGAAAAACTTCATGAAGCAATCTGCCAACCGCTGACTTAGCTTTCTCAAGCTTGTGCTTGGATTCTGGATGTTCTCCTGAGTATAGCCAAATCTTATTACAGAGCCAAAATTCAACGGAGCTTGAGTACTTATAACACATTCGATATTTTACAAGGTTGTGCTGATGGAAAGTAGAACCAGGACACTGCAGTATAAGATTTACCCCAATGATACTTCCCTTTTGTGGATGCTTTGGTTGGTAGAATGACTAGCTTAGGACATGATGGAGTAACTGTTAATGTATTGGCAACTGTTTCCCTTTGTGTCCATGGGGGCTTGTTGACTTGGAGCTCTGTAATCTCTGTGAACCATTGCTTTGATTCTCGAATGAGCCTCATACTTACTCTGCTCACAATATTATGAATTAATGCGAAGACGAATATCAAGAATCCTTTGATGAAAAGTATATTAAGCATTCCTGCAAACAATCCACTTATAATATAATCGGATATTATCAAATATTCTACCTTTTCACACTGAAAAATGAGTTCAAAGCTTACACCCCTAGATGGAGTTTCACATGGCAGAATCCAATACATCCGAACAAATCGAGTACACCGAGTACGGATTCGAATATCATTCTGTGTACGAACAAAAGACGTTAGGCTGAAAATATTTGGCAACAGTCGCACTGCACATGCCTACTTCAACCGGAACTAATTTACCTCGGCAAACTTCTCTGATTTTACGAGTGAGTAATGAGAAACTCATGCCTCGTCAAAGGTGCCCCTTTGTTTTCGATTCTAATTGAAAGCTTTGAACCACATCTTGCAAGTTCAGCGCAACGGTCCTAGAACCAGACATCTGCGTGGGCAAACAAGGATTCTCCACATAAATAGCCCTTATCTAGGTGAGTAACAACATAGCATCTCACGCTGGAGATCAGTTGTAACGTCATAAGTGAGGCGGTTTCCCATTCTTCACAGCCGCCTAGATTTATATTTATAACTAGCTGGTGGCGAGCAAGATGTTATCTTGCGAAGAATGAAAGGATTTCTTGCTGATAGGGGTTGAGGAGAAATCTGAAACATCAAATAGTTTGGAGTTTTTTTTGCGAATTTCGGTTAGTGCGAAGGAGAGAAAACCCTTCAGATAACAGAACGCAGATTTTAGATTGCGTTGCGACTTTATCTCCTTGAAGAACACGGCTAAATCTGTTGTTGATGTGCTATAAGCTGGCGAAGAACAGGCACAAAGGAATTGGTGGAACATATTTTTCGGTTGGCAATTTGTATGATATTTTTTCCGAAATTTTCTGAATTTGTTTCAGAAACGCATTTCATGATTTAATTCTGCCTATGAAATATTTCGATTAGCAAGTGATTTTCCTCGAAAGATCTTAAACGGAAGTTTCAAAAAAAAAGAAAAGAAGGAAGAGAAATATTTTGCTTCGGAATTTCTTTCTCTAGTTGTATTCGACCATTTCATAAAATCCACAAGGAAGCAAATCAACGAGGAAGAAATTTTAGAATAAGCTTCTCCATAATAATGGACAACCCTTTTGCGCGCAGGTTTTAGGGAATGGAGTGCTAAGATTTTGGCCAAATGTCTGTAATTCTCGATTTTTTTCCCGGAAATGGTCTAGGTTGGACTCACTGATGACTGATTTGAGTTCGAATTCAAATCTGTATGACCGAATTTACGATAACTCTCGAACGAACCGAGCCATGGGAAGATTGTGCTCGTTTATGGGCCTAATTCGAAAAGCGGTATCGGAGTTATACCCATTTGAATTTTTGGGGGTTCTTACTCAATATCTAAGTAACTACTGATGGGATGGGATTAAAGTTTGGTAGTCAGTAGTAAAAGAGTGACGTGCATTTTTTTACCAAATTTTCGTAGGATCATATAGTAAGAAATGAAAAAAAATATTGAAATTTATTTAGATTTTTTTGTGGATTCATCTATCATATCTCAATGAGATTTGGTTGAAATCTTGCAGTGGCCACGTTACAACACTGCGCGAAATGATTTCAGCTGAAATATTTATTTTATGTGCGGAAAAGCTGCTGACTTCACGTCTGTGCTTTTCTACCACATAATTATTAACGAAATTGAATGACGATTGTCACAGCGAAAGTTATTGGAGGTTCGAATTCGGAAAGGTTCGCGAAATGAATTATTATAAATGAACTAACACCCCAAATGCGTTAACAGGTGATAGAGATTTTATCTTTCAACTCCATTGCTCATCTTCCCAAACTTACTAAGCTATTTATAGGATAATGCCTTGTTTTTTCCATCTCATGGGTGAAATCATTTAACGAAGATTGTGCTTTATTTATTTATTAGTTCACGTTCAAAGTGGATGTAATTCCTTATTTTCAGGAGAACAAAATTCCATACAAAACCATTACAGACAACATTTCTGTTATTGTTGTTTGACATTTGAATAACTATTTATGGTATCGATAAATTCAAATTCATTTCAATTACACATATTATAACTGACCTTACCTCTCAACGGCCATAATGTATGTCTAATCAGAACTACATTAGATATCGTAAATTTTAGATATCACATTGTATAGTCGATTATGACTCTTTATTGATGAATAATAGGATAATAAATTTTCATTACCATTGGGAACTTGCATGGACAATTTGAGTTGGTATTTGCGGCTTTATTTTATTCAATTCGGTCAAAAACTATGAACTCCAATTATCGAATGTATTTTCAATGTGAAAATAACCAAGTTTTTTTCTAGACGATTACAGAGTAGTCCACAAAAATTGAAAGTTTATCAATTCTTTTCATTCCATTCCACTTACGACGGAAATAAAGTTCACACATAGGTTAAGACAACATAATGCGACCCATTTCACCTACTCAAAATTGGAAAATTAAATGTGTCAACTGACAGATTGAATTTATCCATTGACAGATTAACATCGTGTTCACATAGTGCGTTGTGATCATGCCAATTCTATGTTCGAATTCAGTTCATTTTCAGCGACACCATAGAAAATGACGTCTTT
Source organism: Myrrha octodecimguttata (assembly GCA_958510865.1). Classification (NCBI taxonomy): domain Eukaryota; kingdom Metazoa; phylum Arthropoda; class Insecta; order Coleoptera; family Coccinellidae; genus Myrrha; species Myrrha octodecimguttata. The sequence continues at coordinate 73,484,355 of OY294056.1, read as the reverse complement.
TTCCGATTATCAAGCTTCGTGGAACCCATTGACAAATTACAAAGTCAAACAAATTGAATCAACTGACCCAATGAATGTGTCAGTTGACAATGACATTTTCTTTTTTCCGCGTTGTTACAAATAAGCTGTCGTTTAGAGAATCTTACTGAATTTATGTTAAAAGACGACTTCGGCTCAAGTTCCCAACCCACAATTTTCTTCACAAATTTACTATCACTGGAGAACGAGAATTTCAGGACGAATTCTACATGATACGGTTCGCGTTATTTATAAATACCCGTAAAAGATGCCTCGGCTCCCCAATCAAGATAATTCCTTCCAAATATAGGGTGTTGTTGAGATCATCTCTGATTGGCTTAAATTTAAGTTGGGATTTCTGATTTCATGTTAATAGTGTCAAATTTATATAGGATATGTTCCGCCAATCAACTTGGTTATTTCGGTTGCCGGTTTTCCATTCCGTAAATATGAAATATTTGGTTGGTTCCTGAAAAAAATGTTAATTACGGAATTTGGTTGATGAAAAAACGTTCTTTCTGGCACCAGAACGATAGTCAATGTTCTATGGTACTATATCCATAGCATAAAACAATCTTTTTTCACTTCATGATCCATAGAACATAGAAGAGACAACAATCAACAATGGAAAAAATCTAGGTAAGGTCTATGGATCATAAGGTAAATAAAGATTGTTCTATGCTATGGATATGTTACCATAAAACATTGATTGTCGTTCTGGTGAATAGACTCAATATGTCTATGTTCAGGTGACAGAAAGATTGCTTTTTCATCAATCAAATTCCGTAATGAACCCTTTTTTCTCAGGAACCAACCGAATATTTCATATTCACAGAACGGTAAACCGACAACCGAAGTGACCAAGTTGATTTGCGAAACATTTCCTTTTTAAACTTGACATATTATATTAACATGAAATCAGGAATCCCAACTCAAATTCCAGCCTAACAAAAACCTATATTTGGAAGGAATCATCTTGTTTGAAGAGCCAAGGCATCTTTTGCGGATATTTATAAATAACGCGAACCTTATTATGTCGAATTTGTCCTGAAATTCTCGTTCCCCAGTGATAGTAAATTTGTGAAGAAAATTGTGGGTTGGCAACTTGGACCGAAGTCGTCTATTATATCTATCTATAATTAATACCATAGAAATTCATTGCCTAAACGATTCATGATAGAGGATCCGAAATATTTCAAATTGAAATATTTCCATGGAGTCAACGACGAAAGCTGAAAGAAGTCATTATGATTAATAGGGACGAAAAATCAATTGCCACAGATTTAATAATCGCATCAGATGTCATGTCAGATGAAATCTGAACTCATTTCGACCCTCTGATCTTTTCATTCTCAGTAAAATCAAATATCCAGTTGCCAAGCTGCTAAAAATCGCGATGGGTGTTGCTAAGGATGCACATACAGGCTGTACCTCCTTTATGAATTTCACAGGGATAAATATTTCTTAGTGGCGCAATCAGTGAAAAATCATACTTTTATATCAATCTCATATACCTTCAGGCATTGTATAAATTTATACAATGCTTCAGGAAACACAGGAATTGATTTTTAGTAAACTGGAATTTGAAAAATAGTTTCACACTGTATACTATATTCGAGAATTCTCAAAAAATCAGAGCTTCATCAGCATAAATTCATACCAAACATAGCGAATTTTCGAAAAATACATCTGTGAATTTTTTTTGGAAAAATATCAAAACCATTTTTGCGCGCATGTTCCAGAGGAACAGCGTGCTATTGTTTAGTCCAAACGTCTGTACTCTTCGAATTTCGAGCCAAAAATGGTCTCAAACGACTAGGTTGGACTCACTGATGACGAATCGGTGTCAAAATCGATTCTGTCCGGCAGTCCGTCCGGCCGGCCTTCCGTAGGCACGATTACAGGCGTACGGAGAATCCTGTCGACTCGAAAATTTCAGGGTTTGTTGCATTTCAAAATGCGAAGGTTGAGTTCGTTAATGGGTCAAATCGGTCAAATAGTTTCGGAGTTATAGGTAATTGAAATTCTTACTTTCTTCTTTTTTTTCCCTGATATTTCGAGAACCACTGAAGCAATTGTATTGAAACTTGGCAGTTACTTGAAACATAAGGAATCGCAACTTTTCGCGAATTTTGTTGGGAACACAATAACTTCCGGAAGAAACGGCTTAGAAACTCGATATTTGTAGAGTAGGTTTGGGGCTTAATTACGAAGGTCGATTTCGTAAATGGGTGAAATCCGCCCAAAGATTCCGTAGATATACCCATTTAAAAGTTTATTTTTCAAATATTTCCAAGAATACCGATTAGATCGAATTGAAATGTAGTACTAGAATATATGCGCGCAAAAGTTGCTGCCTTCACGGCAGTGCTTTTTTAGTTTTTTTTTAAATTATTCAGAAACTAAATATGTCTTGTTCTTTCCACTGGGGAATCTTCTGTATACAAAGAGTTTCCTTCAAGATTTGTGAGCACAGAAGCAAAATTTCAGCGTTGGGAAATGCTCCAGAAAATTCGGAAAATTCTTTCAAATACACGATCATCACGAAATTTTTCACACAGTTGTGCATAAGTATTTTCCAACCATTTAGCAAGTCTCATCATTAATGGATCTGTATTTCTTGTGTTATCTTAGGAACAACGAAAAAAGTTGTGTACTGGCGTGATTAATTGGGTTTGACATCGAATTCTTCATCAGGAAGCCCAAATTTAGATGAAACGATAGCACGCTGTCCCCTACAACATGCACGCAAAAAACATGAAATAAAAACTTTCATCGTCAATCTCCAAAATGTTCTTTACGAAAATTGAAGCTCCAAGTCGATTTTTTAGGAAGTTACGGATGACGAAGTCCGAATTCGGAGTGTGCGAAATTCGCCCAATGATTCCGTAGCTTTAGTCATTCGGAAGTTCCTGACTTAACTCCAGTTTTTTTCATTACCTTCTTCAATTTCTCTTCAGTATATTATTTCCTAAATTTCAATTTATTTCGGAATTTGTTTAAGTGGCCCTAGATCCCAGAGATATACCCCAAATTTCCGGAATATTCGTGAGCAATTTGAGAGAGTGAGAAAATTATAAAATTTCACTCAGACGCTTTCATGCCGGTAGAAGAGCAATTAAGAATTAAAAAGACGAGGTTGGGGGAGTAGCTCTTTATTCTGCGGATTCTCAGAATTTTATTGTTCGTTCATTTCCAGGGCTCTTGCGGATTCGGTGGAACCCTCTGTTATCATATGCGGAATTTTAAAGACGTAATTTTCTTGTAACAGGACCTCGCCGTTATAAAGATTGCACTCTTTTTGTTCGCCTAGTGGAGTGAATCGCATATTTTTGTTATTCAATATTTCGGAATGAGGAAAAATTCGGGCGCTCATCAAAATAATTGAAATTTTACGGAACGCGAAATATCTTGGCTATTATATTTTAGCGTGCTCGTTCTAAGCGGCAAGCGCTTTGTTGCCAATGTGTCAAATCGTCTGTAATTTAATTAATTAAGTGAACTATAACGTTTCACAGTCTGCACTTGATTCTTTCATGATACAATATAGGGAAAATGGGTAGAATTATTTCACTTCATTATTTCGAATTTCAAGATGTTTGTCTAATTGACATTTTTGGGAAAACACAGATATACTCGATCTGGAGTTTTTCAATTCTCGTTCTCTTCTTGGTAAATTGCACCTGGTCTCTTTCTATAGACGTCTTGGTGAAATTATTTTCTTCATTCCGCAAAATACAGCAGAATTCTTTAATTTTTCAGATTATCTGGTACCGTCATCAGTATTTGGGTATTATCCCAATCTATCACATGATTTCCAATGGTAGAACATTCATTTGATTTCACACTGTATCCCAACATGAACAGTGCGCGTCAAAATCATGGAAAAAATTCATTTTCTCAAAAGAAGAATATTTGGCAACAAAATCCTGAAACAGGTCACTTTTCGTTTCACCTTTACCAAATTTTCATGCATTTTCCTGTGCCATTCCCATGAACCCTCTAAATTTTTTGAATAGAGAAAGTGGGTCATCTGGTACTTTTTTGGCAAGTTCTTTGTATCTTCTTTACAGGCGTGCAGAAATTTTCGAGAAGAAAAATTTTTTTTGAAAAAATAGTTACTCCAAAAAGATTTTCAATAAGTGCACTTTGTCATGGCTCATTTACTTTGAGACGATGGTACCTGATGAAATTTGTCACCGAATGAAAGTCGAGCATTACGGTTTAGTTCATGCACAACTTTCAACCCTTACGAACCCTTTAATGGAGGAAAAAAATGGAGTGACATTGGAAATTTATTTCGGCATTGAAGTACCACCCGGAGAATCATTGTCCATTACAAGTTAGGTTGAATTAAATGTACAAAATGACTACCATCGTTCCGGATACAATAATCAAAGCGCTTCACACATTCATAACATTGATGAAATTGTGTTGTCAGAAAGCTTTCTTTGAATTGAAACATTTTATCGAAAAGTTTCAACTTCAGTAGAAACGTACTAACAACATACCTACTTAACATCATAACTGAAGCGCAGTGTTTCACACATTTCAATTTTTCACGTGAGGGCGGTTGAAAGCGATTGAAAGTTGTGCATGAATAAAACTATAATGGTCGACTTTCATCCGGTGACAAATTTCATCAGGTACCATCGTCTCAAAGTAAATGATCCATGGCAAAGTCCACATACTGACAACCACTTTGAACTAATTTTTCAAAAAAAATAATTTTTTTCTTGAAAATTTCTGCACGCCTGTGAAGAAGATACAAAGACCTGGCCTAAAAATTACCACATGACCTACTTTCCTATTCAAAAATTTAGAGGGCTGATGGGGATGGCACAGGGTGCAACTAAAATCCTTCAAAAATGCATATAAATTTGGTAAAAGTGAAACAAAAGTTGATCTGTTTCAGGATTTTGTTGCCAAATATTTTTCTCCTGAGAAAATGAATTTGTTCCGTAATTTTGACTCGCACTGTATATCCTGAAACATAGGGTATACTCCTCGTTGCGGCACATGCCGTGAAACCCAACACATCGTGAAATCATAATTCTTCCCCCAATTCCCTTAAAAGGCCATCCTCTTACATTAGGCCCTAATATATTTCATTCGGATCTTGTTCTAAGTCGTAAAATCAATGCGAATACATAATTCGATCATGATTCGACGAAAATTCCGTGCCTTTATGGTGCCCTGTTCTCTGCCGGCAGTCCGATAACTTTATTATCGAAGTTAACTGGAATATTCTTTCAATAATTCATGAGATTTGCTGCAATGGGGAACATTTCGGCTGGGGCTCTCTAAGAAATCAAGTTCCTACACTCATTAGATTCACATTTTGAAAAACGATCGGAATAACTTCAGTCTGGGCGCTGAAAATGTAATTTCTGAGGTTCTCCTGAAATTGGCAACGTGGTGTCTATATTAACCAGGAAGTGCTGGAAAGAAATCCATATTTGCTTGCAGGTTTTAGACAACGGCCAAACGTTTGTAGTCTTTCCCGGAAAGTGTTTTCAGCGGCTTGGTTCGGCTTACTGATGAAGAATCTGTTGACATGTGCTATTCTGTCCGGCCAGCCTTTGACACGATAACTTGAGAAAGGAAAAAGCTAGCTACGTGAAACATCAAGGGGGAATTGCATATCAAAATGCGACGATAAAGTTCATTAATGTAACAAATCTGCACAACGGTTTCAGAGTTATTCCACAGATCTCAGGAAATACGAATAGTAATGGATTGGAACTTGGTAATTTGATGTAGTCCCACAACTCCTTGCAATATTCATTGGGATCGTCATCAGGAAGTTTCAAAAAATTTTTTCGCAAATTTTCATTTCAAAAATTTTTGTTGAGAAATATTTCGTGTTTGGTAGTTTTCCATTCATTCCATTCCAATGAAATTTGGCACTGCTCGAAGTCAATTTTTCACAGGAGAGTACCTGATTTAACTTCGAACCAATTTCATTCACGGAGACTTTGGAGAAAAATTTCGAATTTTGTTGTTTTTTCTGGATGTCGTTGTTGTTTCCGGAATAATTCGGAAAATACTGATATTATCAGGATGAAGTTGGGTAGCTAGTGGCAACTGCTGTTGAACAAATTTGTGTAAAATTTTGTGATCCATAAGTCAGTAGAACAATTAGAAAAGCACATTTTTTCCATCAGTTAGTGAAGCTGTGTTTGGCAGGGTCAATACAAAAGTGGGCGACTGCTTTAGCAACGAATTTGCAGAAACTGTTGACTTCACGTCAATGCTTTTCTAAAATTTCTCGCTATTCTCTCTGAACATCTATGGGTGTGAAATTTTTTTTTGTTATGGAATCTGAAGGAAAAAAATTCTTAAGTTGACTTACCATTTGCGGGGAATTATCCTTGACAGGATTATCCAGAGTAAAATACACACCCCTCATATCATTGATCATAGAAGAAAGTTCCATTTATTAGTTGTTTGGTTGTGACTCATTTTGGATCAAATGTTGTGTATACTATTATATTTTGAAATAACCTTTTTTTCCGAGTCAAAACTAAAGAATATATTCAACCTGTATCTCATACCTTTTCCGAGTTATTGAACGTTGTAAAACATGGAAAAAATGTAATTTTCACAGTTCAACTGAAAAACATGAAATTTCTAAATCAGGTTTCTAGAAAGGATCTAGAAAAACCAAGTAATTAATGAAAATTGTGAGAGATGGTGTTGATATAGAATATATTTTCGAAATGGAGACAACATCCCAGTTGACAAAAAAAATCATTGCATCTGCTGAAAACTGCACGCCACAGTTTTTTTGAAAACATTTCATCGAAATTCATTCATAAGCAAACAACTTTTATATGGAAGTATTTCCATAAGAGCTGTAATAACGATGATAAGGTTTAGGTAATTTATAGCGAATATTCCTGTACAATTCGCAATTTTTGCCTCATGTTGTATATTTTATCCAGTCGCCATACCAAAATATCGATTAATGGATACCTAAAGGATGGTAGATATGTGAATGAAATAGAGTATGCATGTTGGAAAATATCTACGAAACACCCATCAATACTCCAAAAAAAAACGGAATAACCGTCGCACAATACATCATCGTGGTGACGCTGATAAAAACAGGCGAAAAAGCTAAAACCCACCAGATGCGCGTACCTAAAAATTCAGCAGGGTTGTGTTGGACGCTTACCCACATTCAATTCGGAAACTGAAGAATTATTCAGATGAAAAGAATGTGGAATGGCCGTTACAGCAAGCGCGATGGACATACAGGAGTGCCCTGCCAAAAATAAATCTCCATATCCTGAGTGACTAGAAAAGCCAATTCTTTTACGTTTCTCGGTAAATTTGCAAACACGGGTAGAGCAGGAAAATTCGAGAAATTTGCCATTGTATTCATAGAGGGTGTTTCGTCGAACTTATTGAAATGAAACACAATTCATTCAGAAGTATTATTATAATATATTATATACTTATATTATATTATATTAATATTATATTATATTATATTATATTATATTATATTATATTATATTATATTATATTATATTATATTATATTATATTATATTATATTATATTATATTATATTATATTATATTATATTATTATTATTGACAAACGAGAAGAGTAGGGGTTTTCACCCATAAACTCAAATTTATAAAATTATTTGGAATTCATAAACTACAAAAGAAATAATAGATAAAACGCAAATATTCACAGTCACTCAATAATTGGTCTGGTCTCGAATGAACTTGTCGAGTCGGTTTTCGAAGGAATTCACCGAATTTGCACCAACAACACAATGCGGAAGCCCATTCCTTCCTTCGAAAACTCTGTTGGAAAGAAACTTCTGTCGCTGTGTGGTCCTGAAATTTTCTTTCGCCAGTTTGAAGGCATGGCCACGGAGTTGTGTGCTGCTTCTAATGTAGAGATGATCTATACTCACACCAAATTGTATTATATCATATTATATTTCATTATATTCCTATTCATGATTAAACGTGCTCCTTCTTCCCAAATATTTTCAACTTTTGAATTTCGAGCTAGAAATGGCCCTGAAGCATTGAAGAATCCGCGGTTACATCCGATTCTGTCCAGCCACAAGGCCGGCCGGATATGTTGTCATTTGAGAGGTAACAAAGGAATCTAGAAATCATCAGTGTAGAATTGGTTTCTAAATATCTCGGTTGGCAAATCCACTCAACGATTCCGGAGTCATAGCCATCTGAAATTATGTTTTCTTGATAAATCCATGTCCGAAAGTGAGAAGAATGGATTTTCAGTTGAAATATATCAGTAGGAGGATTCAAGGACCTTAATTACGAAGGCCGAATTCGTGAATGGGTATAATCCACCCAATTATTCCGAAGATATACCCATTCAAAATTTTATTTTCCTAATATTTCCTAAAATACAGATTAGATAGAATTGAAATCGAACACTTCATAAAAAAATAACAGTTCGAAGGTTCATACAGAATTTAATGAGGATAATTTGATAGGAAGATCACTGAATATTAAATATGTATTAGAAAGAAAAAAATTTGAAACATTTTTTCAAACTGTTCTTATGACATTATCAACACGAAAATCTGTAAAAAGTTGTGTTCCAGCATCTTCAAACCAGGTGCGAAGTTTCATCATGATTGAATCAGTATTTCTTGAGTTATACCGAAAAAAACAACGAAATCGGGAAGAAAACCACGAAATTTCATATATTTCTTTCAAATGTCTCCAAAACTAATAACCGTATCGAATTGAAATTTGGTACACTGCTGTGGAATTTGGAGCTTAGAGTTCGCGCTGGATTTTTTTTTCGAATGCGATGAACATTTCGCGAAAAAAAAATTTTGTCAAAAAAATTTTGAAAAAAATTGTTTTCAAAATTTTCTGATTGTATGATCTCAACAAAACTTCGCGAGAAGATGCGCGCCGCTGTACTCCAACTAACTGCTAAGTTTCGATCCAATCATTCCAGTAGTTTTCGAATAATCGCCAAAATAAAGTCAAAACTTCAAGAGGCTCTAACTCCGAAACCATTTGGCCAATTTTGCCCGTTAACGAACTCAACTTAGAAATGCAACCTACCCTGAAAGTTTCAGGTCGATAAGATTCTCCGTACGACCGTGTCTACGGACGGCCGGCCGGCCGGACAGAATCGATTTTGACACCGGATTCGTCATCAGTGAGTCCAACCTAGTCGTTTGAGACCATTTTCGGCTAAATCATCTAAAATTACAGACATTTGGACCAAACGATAGCACGCTGTTTCCCTAGAACATGCGCGCAATAATTGGGAAATAATTTAGCAAATTGCAAAAATGATAAATTCCACCTTTTCGATTTCTTTGAAGAAATATCATATCTGCTCAATTGTCTTATCTTTCAATTTTTTTGACATATATAAATTTGGGTAAAACCAGGTATATGTGAAATTTCTGCTGATCACCGCTAATATTCCCTCTAAAATTATTTAATTTGTGCTTGTCAAATGTGTCACAAAGTTTTCGATTTCAATTTTATTTGCATATTTGGAAAGATTGGCAATATTGAATTTCGAATGGATACATCTGCGGAATCCTTGGGCGGATTTAACTAATTCACTAATTTAGTATTCGTTATTGAACTCCAAAATCTTTTCTGCAAATATCGAGTTTCTAAGTGAATTCGTTCAGAAGTTGTTGTGTTCATGATTGGCGGTTGGACCAACCCTCAATGAAATAACACTCAACTGATTGTGGATCATCCGCCGATATTTTCGATGCACCCAATGATGTATTCCTACTCCTATTGTTCTTAATAACGAATTTTTAAAAGTAATGATACTGAAAATTAATTTTTTTATCCCAAAGCTTAATTAGTGTGATTTTTCATGTAAATATAAAAAAATGAACTCGAATACGAACTCCTCAGTTCGGCATTCATCCTACTCTTTTTCTACACAGATACTTCCTTGAATAAATCTGCATTGCCAATTGTTTTGTCTTTCCCAAAAGTAGGAAACAGCTTCAAATCGATCGCAGTATGAGTTCCACTTGTATTAAACTTTGGATAGAATAGTTTGATAAGGGTTTCATTAGAATTGCAGAAATCTACGACATTTCAGTTGTTCAAAACAGCTACTGAATGTAAATGAAGTTCAGAGAGAAATTGAATTGGCAGAGACCGATTGCGAAATTAACTGAAGCTCCATACCAGATTGTCGATCGCTAAGTTGTCCCATACATTGAAAGTCCATTTAGTCCTCATGGTTGATTGTGGTTGACAATTTACCTCTATATCAATTAGATTGTCTTACCTGTGGAGAGTCCTTTGTTTCTATATTATGATTAATCTCTTAAGAGCAACGAATATCTCGAAAACTGGAATGGAGTGATAAATGACGGAAAACTAACCTTGCGCATTCTCACGAAAGAATTAAGTACATTCCAAAAAAAATTTTCAAAAAAATCTTACTGAAGCCTGCAGAACGACATCCTGTTTTCTCCTATAAACGTCGAAATTTCTCCGAATTCTCATTATTTCATGCGGCTTTTGGCAACGTTGTAGGCCTAACGGCCGACCGTAAACACAATAACTTCCAAAAGGAACAACTTAGAAAGTCGATAGTTGTAGAGAAGGTTTGGACTGTTGTGCATCGGATTTTGAGTACTGGCAGTCCTCCATATTTGTGAGCCAAGCTGGTACACCGTCGTGATGTTCATCGTGTGGCTATAAGGCACGGGCAAAGGCTTATGTTGCCAAGATTTGTTTCAGCTGTGTTTCGGCTCTCTTTTACCTTCAATGCGGTGAATTTACACAATGAGTTCTTGATAGGGTGTGAGGGAATTTCTTTGGGCTCATTGCGTAGGGAACTGAAAAAGAAGCTGTTTATGAACCAGTCATAGACTGAAAATTGTTTCTATATTTTTTTAATTTTGGCCATAGTTTAGTTGCTTGTTTGAATTCATTCAATTACTTGAAGTTTTATTACCCGTTTATATGTTTTTTTTCCTTTAGATTAGTATTTCTTTCGTTTTTGGGGTTGAGTGGAGTAGCTGAAGCTAGACTCCGCCCCAAATGTTTGAATTATATATAATTTTTGTTTTGTTTTTCTTCTGTTTCAATAAAGGCACAATTATTATTATTATTATTATTATAATTACGAAGGCCGAATTCGTGAATGGGTAAAATCCACCCAATGATTCAGCAGATATACCCATTCAAAATTTATTTCCAAAAATACAGATTAGATCGAATTCAAATCCAGTACTACAGCGAAACATGACAGTTTGAAGGTTCATACAGAATTTAATGAGAATAATATGATGAGGAGATCGCAGAATATTAACTATTTGAAAAAAAATTTGAATTTTTTTTCGAATTGTTCTAATGATACGATCATCATTACACAATGTTACACATTTGCACAATGTTGTCCTTCAACATCTTCGAACTAGCTCCTACGTTTCATCACGATTGATTCAGTATTTCTTGAGTTATAACGAAAAAAACAACGATATCGAGAAGAAAACCACGAAATTCTACATATTTTTCACAATATCTCCAAAACTAATAACCGTATCGAATTGAAATTTGTTACACTGCTGCAAAATATGGAGTTCAAGGTATAAAAAAATTTTTGTCGAATATATAGTTTCAGGAAAAAATTTTTCGAAAAAAATTTTTTTTTAATTGAGTAACTATACGATTTCAACGAAGTTTTGCTAATAGTTGCGCGTCCTTATGCTTCAACTAATTGCCAAGTTTCAATCCAATAGCTTCAGTAGTTTCTGAAATATGAGGAAAATTACCTCGAAATTTCAAGTGGCTATAACTCCGAAACTATTCGGTCAATTCGGCCCATTAACGGCCTTTACCTGCAACCCTTCCTGAAATTTTCGAGTTGATAGAATCCTCCGTACGCCCGCAATCGTGGTGACGGCCGGCCGATCGGAAAATATTGATTTTAACACCAAATTCCTCATCGGTGAGTCCAACCTAGTCGTTTGAGACTATTTTCGGCTCAATCATTAAAAATTGCAGACATTTGGACGAAACGATAGCACGTTGTTACCCTAGAACATGCGCGCAAAAACTCGAAATGACAACAGATTCGTCATCATTGAGTCCGACTCGTTCGTTTGAGACAAAATCCGAAAATAACCCTCCTATAAGTGTACAAAACCCCTAGAATATGCGCGCAATATCGATCTTGCTCCATAGAAGCGCTCTTCCAAATTATGTCGCCTATTGGTCATTGAATAATTATCATTCGACTCAATTATTTTTCATTCATTTTTAAAGTGGATATTAATTTGAGCAGATTTGTCTCGTTGACGTACGTCCACATTGAGCATTTTTACACGGAAGCTGGGTATTCGCACTCACTATCCATGCGTGCCCGAACAGCGTGCGCGCAAATTTGCTCAAATGAATTATATACATTTAAGTATTAGGAATAATGTATCCTTATTACAGGAATAGACGACTTCGGCCCAAGTTGCCAACCCACAATTTTCTTCACAAATTTACTATTACTGGGGAACGGGAATTTCAAGACAAATTCGACTTGATAAGGTTCAAACAAAATAATTCCTGCCAAATATAGGTTTTTATCAGGCTGAAATTTAAGTTGGGATTCCTGATTTCAGGTTAATAGTGTCAAGTTTATAAATGATATGTTCCGCAAATCAACTTGGTTATTTCGGTTGCCGGTTTACCGTTCTGTAAATATGGAATAGTCGGTTGGTCCCTGCATAAAAAGGTAATTCCGGAATTTGCAATATTTTTGTCACCAGAAGTAGACATATTTAGTCTATGCTCTAGAACGACAATCAATGTTTTATGGTATCATATCCATAGCATGGAACAATCCTTATTTACTTTATGATCCATAAACTAAAAGTTGAAATTAAGTTTGTTATGTTACCTTAGAACATTGACTGTTATTCTGGTGACAGAAAGAACGTTTTTTCATCAATCAAATTCCGTAATCAAACCTTTTTTTTTGAGGAACCAACCGAATATTTCATATTTACGGAATGGAAAAACGGCAACCGAAATAACCAAGTTGATTTGCGGAACATAACCTCAATAAATTTGACACTATCAACATGAAATCAGGAATCCCATATTTCAGCCAATCAGAGATGATCTCGACAAAACCCTACATTTGGAAGGAATTATCTAGTTTGAGGAGCCGAGGCATTTTTTACGGATATTTCTAAATAACGCGAACCTTATCATGTAGAATTTGTTCTGAAATTCCCGTTCCCCAGTGATAGTAAATTTGTGAAGAATATTGTGGGTTGGGAACTTGGGCCGAAGTCGTCTATTGCGTCAAAATTAACGAGAACATAGTGCAGAAAGCTCGAATATTCAAAATTATTCTCTGCTCCATATCCAACTCTCTACAAAACTAGATGGATGCGTTTCTCGTGGTCATAAAAACCTCAGACAAATACGTGAAGATCCAAGAGTTCGGCGAACCGAAATATTCCACCTATCACCCGTATTTTTTCAGACCAGGTATTTTATATAGACTCAAATCCTACCGAAAAGAACAAACACGTACACGCCGTAAAAATCCGAATAGATTTTTGCGATCTCTGAGAAATGTCAAATCCCGGAAAACCACCGTATTGACTCAGTCGTAATACTGACCATATTTTCCCCAGAATACACGAAGGGATATGCTCATTCCCTGTTTCAGACACCACGAAGCAGCCGAACACACTCGTAAATACCAGACGTAGATCCCCAATAATACAGCCTCCAATTCAACAATAAACTTCATAAGGAATCCGAATGCTTCACTATGAAAAATCCATCTGCTTTTTCTGTTTGAGTTTTCCCGGGGAAACACAAAGGGAATGGCTTTTCTAGTCAATCAGGACATGCAGATTTACCTATATTTGTGGGGCCCCTCCAGCTTGTCCATCACGTTTGAAGTTATCAACCTGTATTATTTTTGCTTGCATGTTCTGGGGAAGGGCGTGCTTTCATTTTGTCCAAATAATGTCTGTACTTTTCCAATTTTGAGCCGAAAATGTTTTCGAACTACTGTGTTGAAGTCATTGATGATGAATCCGGTGTCAAGATTACTGTCAAACGGAGCAAGCTAGACATTTCAAAACAAAGATAGGAATTGGTCTAATGGAGAAGAAAGAGCTTCAGTAATAATAAAATAACATAATCACAAGGACGAATATCTGTCGATAAATCAACAAATATTCCACCTTGATCAGAGCTAATCAGCCAATCAACCAAAACATCTACACCGAAGAAGCGGATCCAAGGAGAATGACTACATCTATTTCACAGTTATTACTGATCGTCAGGTCAACTTATCGTGGATGATGTAAAAAACATGGTGTGCTCATCTTGAGAAAAAGTGACGTCAGCAAGATTGAAATGCAAGGAAATATATATTCTGTCCTTCAAATTTGAATAAAAATACGATCACAGATGAGCAGATGAGCACACCATGTTTTGCCTACTTCATGATGAAACCGTAGAGGGAATCTCGATAATTGTCACGTTTCAGATGGACCGGTGCAGTATAACTACGTATAGCGGGCCATCTTTTAGGAGCATCTTGCGAATCCCAACTTCGAGTGCAGAATTCTTTGATCGATGTGCATGACTTTCATCCTTTAGTCGCATCTGCGATATTGCAGATTCACGAACACCGTCACGACTTTGGAAACACTCGGTTCATGTGGATTCACACGAGACGAAAACGTCCAACATCAGTTGATTTATCGACAGATATTCGTCCTTGTGATTATGTTATTATAGTTTAAATCTTTCATGGTACGCCGCGAATAGAAATTCTGCGGAAAATTTCGTAGATAGGCCGAATCGACCAAATGGTTTGGTGGTTATAGATATTCATTTGAACTTTTCAGATCATTTTGCCGATGTCTTAGGAACTACTGGAGTGATCGATTTTGAACCTTGATATTTATTTGCAGCGTACTGATGCGCTGATGATGGTGGAATTTTGTTTGGATCCTATGATTCTATAGCTTAAGGTAGAATCGAATATTATAATTATCATTGTTGACCTATCCTATACGCCTTGTAGTGTCTTACATGATCAATAAATTATGATATTTTATGGTTAGTTGATTTCAGAGAAAAAACTGTTTTCGATTATTTTCGAAAAACAAGTTTGTGTAGGAAACTTTTCATCGAATTTTGGCGGAATGTTGCACTCACGTTCGACCCTGTATTTTAAAACAAGGTGCTGAGTTTTAGTTTGAAGGAATCGAAAAAAAATATGTCAAGTTTTGTGCGGTTTTTCCTCGGTTTCATTGTTGTTCCTGGAGTTACTCAAAAATACTGCCTATCTAATCATTATGAAACTTGACAGCTAGTTGAGAATGCTGATACCCAACTATGTGCGAAACTCGTGATGATCATCTCATTAGAACAAAAATATTTTTTCCAAATAGTTTTTGAAAAATCTTGTTTTGCGGAAACTGAAGACCAGATTCTGGAGAGACTTCGCAGATACCTTGTCCTCTATATTTTATGACAGTTATCCAAATTTCAGTACTATAGGATGGTTCATTCCGCGAAAAATGCTGATTTACCGCTTTCTACTGAATTTCATGATCATGAATTTACCGAACTCACTCGCAAAAACCAGACGTAGATCCTAATAGTACAGCCTCCAATTCAACAATAAACCTCATAAGAGAATCCGAATGCTTCACTATGAAAAATCCCCGTGCTTTTTCTGTTTGAGTTTTCCCTGGGAAACACAAAGGGGATGGCTTTTCCAGTCAATCAGGGCATGCAGATTTACCTATATTTGTGAGGCCCCTCGAGCTCCATCACGTTTGAAGTTATCAATATGCATTGTTTTTGCTCGCATGTTCTAGGGTGGGCGTGCTATCATTTCGTCCAAATGTCTCTACTTTTCGAATTTTGAGCCCAAAATGTTTCCAACGACTTTCAAACTCGATATTTTTAGGGTACGTTTGGGGCTTGATTACGAATTTGTGAATGAGTGAATTATTCCAAGGGTTCCTTAGATACTCTTATTTAAAATTTCATTTTCCCAATATTTCCAAAATTACGGATAAGATCGAAGTGGCTTTGGCAAGTGAATACAATTAATTCCGCTGAATAAAATGAATTGAGCTTCAATCTGATGAAAATATTTCCCAAAAAATTAATCAGATATTTGAAATTATGGATTCTCACTAATACATAAGAGGAGTTCAACAAGTGTGGAACATCTACTCATTAATAATATGAAATATGTGTAAGGGAATAAGGAGCAATTGTGAGAACACTTTCATGGATGGATACAAGAAGTTATTTCGAAGCCAAAACAACGGTGAAAACGAAACGGGAGATTGATATTACAAATAGATTCTATTGGATCTCCTTTAAATTTTGTATGTACCTATTAATACATATTCAATTCAAAAGTTATGAATTATGTTACATACCTACTTATGCAAATATTTGGAGCAAATGTTCATGTTTATTACTATTGAAATGGATATATGAACTTTCACTTTGCTGTTCATGTTCATACGAATTTATCAGACGAATTTCAAACCAGACAAATTAATTGTATTATCTTTCGTTCCAAATGATTTCTTGTGGTATTTTTGAAAACACAACTCTGTAATACTTCCTTTCCATGAACTGCATATTGAGGTAATAAATACCTCTTGTAATAGGTAGGTATTCAAAAATATCAAGTTTCAGACTTGTGTATTCAGAGACGAAGGACATTACCGCCATTCTGAATGAATGAAATGATCATAATTTAAATTCGTCAAAATGAATTTATTATCGAAAATTCTTGAAAATAATGTATTATCCAACTCAGAAAATCAGAAGGAAGTTCTGATTTGACTAGTTTTGATATGACAGGTCGGTAACTTCCGTAAAAATTCCAGATTTAATATGGCCGATTTTCTTATGCCGACATATATCGGCGAAAACAGAAGTAGGCCAACAAAGCCGTATTTTGACAACGTTTGGACTTTCGGACCCAAAATATGTCGAATGTTCTATGCATCTATGTAGAAACTAACCAAGTTCATTTCTCAAACCACTTAAATGTTCGGACCATTTCTAATTTACAGGTGCTGTTTCTAAATCCTTCCAAATCCCAGTGGATCCCTTTATCACGGCGCAATCCATTTTTTACTGTCCTTTAAGTGACACGACGTAACCGTTGGACAAAATAGAGAATGATGAATCACTCTTTCAATTTTGTGCGAGTATCCGTATGTCTATAACGGTGAATACAATTATTGGGGAAATCTTATACTTTCCGTATCGATTTTCGCTTAGAACCGGTGGCTTTGAGATGAGGGGGTGAATTTCATCATGAAAAAGAATTTAGATATCCTGCGGTCATTACTGTTACTCGCCTCCATCTTGTAGGCCCATAAGTTTAACAGCGTTTCTTTCAAGAATCCAGAAAAGCAATGACGTGAGGTCAGGGGCTTTTAAGCGATTGTTCACATTCGAAGCAATTTCCTCGAGACATTTTGCATGAACCTTCACGGCGTCATTCTTTAATTACAGAATTTCAAATCGATTACATCTGCATTATTGGTAATATTGGAAAAATAAAATTTCGAATAGATATATCTACAAATCATTTCAAGTTTTCACGAAAAAGATCCTCTTAATCAAACCCCAAACCTGCTAAAAAATATCGAGTCTCTAAGTCGTTTTTTACGGATGTCAACCGGAAAATCAAAATCCATCCAGAGACTGGATATTTGTTGAACCTGTTCAATAACAAAAGCAGAATTCTCGGAATGGTGGAATTATCCAATGATTCCGCATATAAATTTCCATTCGAAATTTCATTATTTCAGTGTTTTTTGAGTTGAAATAACCAAGAAATTTGTAACATTTTTTCCAATATCTCCGAAGATAAATATCGGATGAAATTGAACTGTGAAACACTGACTCGAGGTTTTTGCCAATTTTGTTAGGGTCTGATGAGTAGATTCCGGTAAAAAAATTTTTCAACAAAAATTTACTGAATTTTCGAATACGTTTTTACAATTTTCTACCTCTACGATCCTCATCAAATTTTGCATTGAGTCGTGCGTTGGTATTCCTGAACCTCCTCCCCATTAACTTTGTACATAGTTTGAATCTGATCGCGTCTGTTCTTGAGATATCAAGGAAATATCCTTCATCTTTCTGCAAGATCTATCTCAAGTTTCAGTCTGATAGCGTCAATAGATATCGAGATATTGAGCAAAATATTCTCAGCATTGCAAATAACAACGAAATTTGACATGATTTTTTCCCAATTTCTTCGGAAGTGAACATCATATAAGATTGACATTCGAAGAACTGTTGTAAAATAATAACTTCAATGTGTGTGCCCAATTTCAAAAAATTCTGATTAATGAATTCAGAAAAAATATTTTTTTTCGATAAACAGGTGGATAATTTTCGATAAACAGTTTTTTCAAAATGTTTTAACGATTGGATTCGAACGAAACATCTCAGTAAGTTGCGCGTTAATATTTTTCAACTACTTGTAGAGTTTCGATGAGATCGTATCTGTACTACTTGAGATATTCAGGAAATAACCTCAAAATTCAGAACTACAATAAATTTGACATATTTTTTTCATATATCTCCGAAAGTAAACATCGTATCGAATTGAAATTTGAAACATTGTTGTTGAATACCGATTCTGAGGGGTGTGTCAAATTTCATCGAAATCTGAACCATACTTTCTGAGAAAAAAAATTTTTCAACAAAAATTTCAGACATTTACGAATAAACATTTTTTAATTTTCAAACTACTAGATGCATACGAAATTTTGCACTTAGTTGCGCGTTGGTATTCATGAACTAATTACCAACTTTTAATCCGATCCAATCAATACTTCATGAGATAACGAGGAATTAACCTCGAAATTTTATATAGATATAACTCCGAAACTCTCATGCAGATTTTGCCCACTGAACCGAGATATTCAGGTTCCAAACCTAACCCGAAAATTTCAAGACTAGGTATTTCTCTTCGAGAGTAAGTAGTAACGAATTTTTGAAGCAACAATTTTTCGAAATTCCATCAATCATACAATCCGGACGAAATTCTGCATAAATTCACGAGCTGGCATCCTTCAACTTATTGCCAAGTAGGATCCAGATCACATCATTATTTCTTGGTATATTGAAGAACTAATCTCAGAATTCAAAATTCACCAAAATGTTCAGGTTCGAAAAGTCCCCTGAAGAACTAGGTTAAATCAATGAAAGTCCAGAAAAAGTTTCTGCCTCTAATCACCCCAAGACAATGAACTGTATCAAAAACTAAAAAGCTGGAGCATAATAGTGCCCATTAATTTATATTTTCGTTTCATTAAAAACATCCAGGAAAATATACCATAATATACAAGCCATGGTTTTGTCTATGAACTAACCAACAATTCACTTCCCTAATGGCTATGATAGCAACATAATATTATGATTAATTATTCTGATAAAATGTTTTCACGACAATATCCATTACTGGAGAAAAAGTTAACGCAAAAAAACAATGGACTTTTTCTTTCTCAGGTCAACGAGAGTGTTCTGAAAAATGAAATGCGAGACTCAGGTCATGTGTAGTTAAAAACCGTAATTAATATTCAAAGCACTTGTTGAGTTTGTGGTTGCTTGGAATGCGGAAAGTGAATTTTTAATGCATCTAGTTGATGTTAAAAGTGTACAGTACAGTTTTGAAACTGAGAAATATTTAAAGGGCATATTCATTTTTCTAGAATTTTTTTGGGAGAAAATGGTTGAAAAAAAATAGTAAGGATCCGGGAAAATAAAACAGAACTGGAGTAAAAAATGGAAAGATAACTAACAAAATAGTCTCACAACAATCTTCCAAAAAAAACTTTGAAAAACAATCACTGAAGCCTGGAAATCGACACCTGTTTTTCCTCAATAAAGTCGGGATTAATGAAACTTCACGCATAACAATATGTCTCACTGCTATTGGCATCATTGCAGCACAGAGACCGCAGGCGGGTGTCTGACCTTGATATGTTTATGACTATTTGAGTTCACTGTGGATAGTGGATAGAACATAAAATAATAATAAAATAATAATGTATACTTTACGATTTTCCATTTTTATTATTCGGTCCTCAAAAAATACTGCATGAACGTCTTATATCAATACCAATCAAGCACTGGATTTCAATTCAATCCAATCTATATTTTCGGAAGTATTGGAAGAATAAAATTTTGAACGGTCATATCTGCGTGAACATTAGCTGGATTTGACATATTTGTGAATTCCTTTCCAATTAAATTCCAAACCTGCAATTCAATGGGGGTTTTTCCTGTATATGGGTTTACTGCAAATGCAAATTTGAACATAATTATTATGGGTTTGATTCATCATTTTCCCAAATTTATCATTTTCCTAAATTACCTTCAGAAAGTATTCAAAATCAGATTTCAAAATTGGGATTTGCCAGGCATGCACGAAGTGACAACGGTGTTTAGTAGAATGGCTTTTTCTGCTTTAGAATAATGAAATATTTCTTCCTATTCTATGGTACACATGTGCTCTTTGTCATTATAACCAAACAATTTCCGTTTGCGACTTGCCAGTAATATGACAGCATGACAGTCTGTGCTCTTCTTTTTCTATTCCTTGGTCGTTGTCGTCTACTCTAACCAGATGGAAGTTCTGTTTTCCTAAGTAAAGTAACATATTTGACGTCCTTTTCTTTCCGAAAAAGCTGAATTCGACGTTTCCATATCGTGCACTCGAGACAAATCCCTTTAAATGCAAATCCCCATTTTTATTGTTCAGTTCAAGGTGATAATATTGAAATCATATGTTTGAAATGTTTTTCATGAAAATTACTGCATTTTCGTTTCAAGGAAAAAACCCCATTATTAAATCTCTGAGACGTTCTTTCAGTTTTATTGTTTTTACGATATGTGGATAAGGAATTCGTAAATACAATAACTGTGAAGAAGAACGACTGAGAAACTCGATATTTGTAGAGTAGGTTTTGGTCACAATTGTGAAGGCCTAGTTCCTGAACAAGTTGAATCCACCTTATGACTCGTGGATTTACCACCCATCATAAGTTTTATTTTCCCAATATCCTGAAATACATATCGGATTGAATTGAAATCTAGTATTTCATTGAAAATAACTTGAAGTTTCATGCAGAATTTCTTGTGAGGAGAAACAAGATCATTTTCCTGAGGCGAAACTAAACTCTAAGAATTGTATGAATTGTATGCATAAGTTTCTTCGATTTCAATATGAAATGTTCAGGAATTCTTCACCAGTAGCGAAGGGAAAAACAATCATAATGCATTTTTCGACGAATTTGCTCGGCATTCAAATGACAATTTGTTGCATTGATATTCTGCCAGTAGGAAGAAAAAATATTCAACACGAAGAATTGTAAAATACTAGATTGATTTCACGAATATCATTGACAGCCAAACGAACAAAGTCGGAACAAACATTCTTTCCCTAAAAGTTATTTCAAGAGAACCTTCCGAATTGACCTGTCAAGAAACAACGAAACAAGCAAAACAATTTCGAAATTCCTTCTGCTCCCCGTCCATCGTAAAGAGGAAAAGGTCGAAATAGTCAGATGTCATATGTTACGTTTAACATGCTAATACGAGAATGACTAGAACAAATGCTTTTGGCAATCGATCTTCCGCGCGCATGCGCAGGCTTCGGTTTGTGGTCGGTGTTCCAGAAAGCAACAGAGTTTTAAAAACTGCCGTTTCCATTCCGTTTCCTGAATTATGTTCCCGGAGAGCTGGATCCGTTATAATCCTGCCAAATGGAATACTAGGGGAAGTAATGCGGAAAGGTGGAAAAATTCTACGTCCGCTATATGACTCAGCTTTCCTCATTCCTTAGGCGGAACATGGATAAATGAATGAAGTTAGAAAGTGCGGATAAGGCGCAGAAAGTTACCCAACCGAAACTTCAAGATTTGCCCCCAACTCGATGCATGTCGTACAGAGTGATCGCCGAGGTGACACATTCATTTAAATTTTATACGAATCTATGGTTGAACCATGGAGTGCCGATGGAGAAGTCGATGAAATTATATGTTTTTCTATGGAATATTTTTTCTCGCATGTTCTAAGAAACTGAATGCTATCGATTTGTCCAAATGTTTGTGATTTTCGATTTTTTTCTCGAAAATAGTCTCAAACTACTAGGTTGGACGAATCCAGTGCCGGAACCGATTCTGTCTCACCAGCCAGCCGTTGGCACGATCACGAGAGTCCTATCAACTTGAAACTCACAGGGTAGGTTGCATTCGACGATCAGATTCTCAAACGAGCCTAATAGGCAGAACGGCTTTGATGTTGGAGTCATTTGAATGGTTGGTTGCTTAAAATTTCAGGAACCATTTGAGCTATCTAATTGAAACTCGGTAGCTAGTCAATATGTATCACTGCTATTGGCATCATTGCGCCACAGAGACCGCAGCCAGGTGCCTGACCTTGATATGTTTATGACTATTTGAGTTAACAACACGCAACTAATTGAAAAATGAGCATTTGAATCACCTTCTCAAGATTCTAGACTAGACTTCTATCTCACATTTGCCCATTCAAGAGCATTCAGGTCAGGAGGTTGTGCAGGCCACGGGCCTGCAAAACCTCAATTTCTTGTTCACGTTAGGACCTGACTGATGTGGACGAGCATTTTCGTGTATATGAAAAGAGTTTTCACCGAAATATGCAGCATATGGCACAATAACAGGCCAAAGAATGTGGTCTTAGTATTGCCTAGCTTTCATGAAACGTTCTATGGAACGTTTCATGAAAGCTAAGCTTGCTATGGCAACGGAATTAGTTCTACGATCTATTGCAATGCCACCCCAAGCCATCACTGTTCCGCCTTGGCATCTATCCACTTCATGTACAGTTTCTAAATCAGCGACACGATGAGGGCCTATAACTATAGGTTTGTTTTGGTTCCGAACGGTTCCGCATGCGCGATTGTGATTTTGTGTTTTTGTTCATTTCAGAACCGGTTCAGGATTTGTGTAATCCTGTTTTGGTTATTTCCAGAATCAATTCCGAACTGTTCTAGAACTGTGAGAGGAGTTCGGACGTAAGAGTCCGAAATGCTTCAGAATTTGGTAGTTCGCACAAGTGTCAACGATTTAAATGGTAAACCTGACTTTTTCGACGTCGTGTTGGTTTTCTTTTTTGATTTGATTGTTGTATTTGTTGAGGAAATGAATAACTGTTGAATATGAATTTTTGTTATTGAGGATAACTCCTTCGCTACGACCTCCCAAGATAATCTAATGGATTTTATTTCCATTGTTCACACTTTGGATGTCTATTTCTTGAATAAACCTATGAATGCAAGAGTCCTCTTCCTCTATTGAATAATAATAATGTTTTGAATTAATTTTTTTCTGAAAAGCACACATCTGAAATACTTTCATCATTAAATTCATCATTATATCGATCACTAATTTGATGGTTCATTTTGAAATATAATTGAAGCAATGAAGAAAGTTCAGAAAAACGATTTTTACAAAAAAAAATTAAGTGGACGGAAGTATCCTCAAAAATATTTATATATTATCTACATAGTGCGACAAGGACTTTCGCATATTTTTAATAATTTTAAATGTATAAGACCTGATTAACATCCCTCTTTTCCGCCAACTCAAAAGGAAGTTTTTCTTCCTCTACAATCCGGATGAGAACCCGAACTCAATTCGTGTTTTGGTTTCATCGCTTTCAGAACTGTTCTAGGATAGTTCAGAATCGGGCTTCAACAGCGCATCGATTCTACGCAGTTCTAGAACTGTCCTAGGACAGTTCTGAATTTCGCAACCAAAACAAACCTTATGTGTCGCGATCTGAATTTTACCTATCTATAACTACTTTGTGAAAGATCAGCTAACTCTCTACTATTGAAGTAATGAAACCTGAAATCAGCTGTTATCAATTCAAGAATCAGAAATGGAAAGGAATTTCTACCAAAACTTGTTTTACAAATTGCTAACTCTTTTAGTACATTCTCATCCTATACATCTCATTTAAGAATATATCAACTAACCAGGTGTCCCCTAGAACAATGATGTGTCTACCGATATTCATGACAGAATAACACATTTTCCATCTGCAATAAGGGTTGATCATTCGTGGAAGTAAATAAATTAACCAAAGGACAGGTACCTCCCCTACGTCATTTACATTTCTGTCACCCGCATCAATGTCGACCAGATTTACACACACTGCACATTTTCCCTAAGAACACAAAGATGGGGTTCGTTGCACGTTGCAACTACGCAATCACGGCGTGCATCGGAAGGACTAATATCGTTGATAAGGACCTATCTCTGGATGCAGATTATTGACAACATTAGCTCTGGCATAGGGGTTTCCATACGTATGTACCTGAACTGCAGGCCAACACAGTAGTCACAGGATTGAAATTAGCCTATAAACGTCAAAGTTCACTTACGGTCCAGTGGAAATTACAAAATGAGGCATCCATCGATTAGGTTCGAACGGATCTGTCAGTTGTCAACTAAATTTCAGTCGTATCATCGCGATGGATTAATTTTTTCGCGCATGTTCTAGTGGAACAGCGTGCTATCGTTTGGTCCAAATGTCTGTTATTTTCGATGATTGAGCCGAAAATGGTCTCAAACGACTAGACTGGACTCACTGATGACGAATCAGGTGTCAAAATCGATTCTGTCCGGCCGTCCGAGGACACGATAACTGTCGACAGAAGCAAGCGAGCAACTTGAAACTTTCAGGGTAGGTCGCGCATCAGAATGCCGCGGTTGAGTTAATGGGCCAAATCGATTCTGTCCGACCGGCCGTGGACACGATAACTGTCGAACTGAGTGAGCTAGCAACTTGAAACTTTCAGGGAAGATCGCGCATCGGAATGCCGCGGTTAAGTTCATTAATGGACCGAATCGGTCGAATAGTTTCGGAGTTACAGCCACTTGAAATTTTGAAGCTATTTATTTTTTATTTCAGAAACTACTTGAGCGATTAGATTCAAACTTGGCAATTAGGTGGAGTATAGCAACGCACAACTTGCAGCCAATTCTTTTCAGGATCGTACAGTCATTAAATTCCAAAAAAAAAATTTTTCTAAATTTTTTTTTTTGAAAACTGTTCATCATATCCACAAAAAATTTCACATAGACTTTGAGCATCACATTTCACAGCAATGAACCAAATTTCAGTTCGATATGATTATAAGTTTTGGAGTTATCGGCAAAAAATATGTCAAATTTCGAGGTTTTTTTCTCCATATCGTTGCTTTTTTCGGTATAACTCGAAAAATACTGATACAATTCTGATAAATCTTCGCAGTTAGTTTGAAAATGCTGAAAGCCAACTTTATGCGAAATTACGTGATGATCGGGTCATTAGAACAATTCGAAAAAAAAATTTCTGTGATTTTCTTATCATATCATCCTCATTAAATTCTGTATGAACCTTCGAACTGTAATTTTCCGATGAAGTACTGGATTTCAATTAGATCTGATCTGTATTTTTGGAAAAATTGGAAAAATAAAATTTTGAATGGGTATATCTGCGGAATCATTGGGTAGATTTTACCCATTCACGAATTCGGCCTTCGTAATTAAGGTTCCAACCTTCTCTACAAATATAGAGTTTCTAAGTTGTTTCTTTCGGAAGTTATTGTGTTTACAGATTAGATCGAATTGAAATCCAGTAATTCATCGAAAAAAAATCTAGAAAAGTACTGCTGTTCAAAGTTCAAATTCGTTGCCGAAGCGGTCATCTACATTGAACATGCGCGCAAAAGCTGCTGCCTTCACGGCAGTGCTTTTCTAGATTTTTTAGATACCCAACGAAAGACCATCGATAGATTTTTTCGAAAAAAAATTTGAGAGTTCACATTTACGCTATGCAACTCCTTAATTGATTTGGATTTCTTGGTGCTTGTTATTGTATAAATAGGTCACTCTTTTGTGAATCCCAATGTAAAATTGGTATACTATTTATGGGTTGCAAACCAGCTTGTATTCCTTAAGAGCAAACAATACCCCGTGGTGCTAAATTATGGCTAGGCAACACGGCCATATTCAAGTTTCATTAGAACTCGTTGATATCTCAAGATCAGTCACCTGGACGCAGTCTACATGCTTCGACGTTGCCAATAGCCTCGTGAAATATTAGAATTCGGAGAAATTTCGACGTATATAGGGGAAAACGAGGTGACGTTCTGCAGGCTTCAGTTTCTTGAAAATTTTTCTTGGGATGTACGTAATTCTTTTGTGAAAATGCGCAATGTTAGTAAAACATCAGCATATCTATCCTGGACATCTTCTGTTTCCTAATAATGTTGCCACAAACAACCAATCGCACTTTTCATTCAACGTTTTTCCAGGTTCGGCTCAGGTAAAAGTTATGAGCATGAGCATATCTGAAACGATGATCTGTATTGCAGAGTAACCCATCCATTACTTGGAATTCAAAGTAACATCCTTGAGAGTACTTATTTAGTCACTCAGTTTTTACATTTCAGTACTTTTTGCAGTATTACTGTAAACAAAATATTCCACTTCATTTGGCCATTGAACTACTAATATTTTACTTTATAATTAAGCAATACCAGTTATTTCCACTATGAAATCACACACAATTCCATACTTGCCATTCTCGTATTGGAAATTCCATGATTATCCTAAGTTTCATCAGATTTTTTAATGGATTGTTTGGAATCAAACAACTCACGTTAACACATAAATTGGACTCCATCATTTCTTCCTAATGTCTGGTTCGAAGACATGGAGACATAATCTCCATCTCTGTGGTCTAGTCATAAAATAGAATGAAACTCTATAGTCGGTCAGTTTCAGTAAAAGTTCATGGTAAAATAGATGAATATTTCTGTGTATTCTGTGGTCCAGTTAAACATGGGTGGAGCTTCATTCTCGGCCTTCACAAGATGAAGCGTGGATCTACAAAATAAAGAAATTTTCCCTATTTCATCACATTTTATCACATTCATCGTCGAATATCTCGAAAACGATGCGTCTCAAGAGAAATCATCAGGAATATTTGAGTATTATAAAATGATCGAAGATTTTTATAATATTTTAAGTTGAAATATATGTAAACTTTTCATGCTAACTCTTAACAGGATCATGAATGGGCGAGTCAATAACTAAGAAACCGTCTTCAATAAGATAAAAGTAATAACTGAAGAATAAGTGTCATTCTTATAGAAACTCCACACCAAAATTCAATTCATTCAAAATAACCCTCTCAAAGTTGGAAATTTCAACAACCTGTATTTTTTTATAGGAGTTGAAAAAAAGCGAATGAAAACAGTGTCACCCTGATGCCTATCTATTACTTTTGTGTTAAAAATCAGCTGATTCCAACAAATTCACCTGTGCAACTCCACTCTTGAAGTAGCGAGGTCTGAAATCAGTAGAACTTAACAACAAATATCAACAAAGACATCTTCTCCATCTCTGAAAATTATGAATAGCTATCATCTATGACACAATTCTAATCCTCAGATACATTTTCCTCAAGAAAATATCAAACCAGGTTTTCCCCGAACCATTTCCCTAGATATACGTGCAAGATTTCCAGAATTGCTAAATAATACATAAAAATTACTTTCTTAACAATGCCGGATATTTTTCGTTGAAGGAATCATTTATATATTAACAATTGATCGAAACACTCACAAAAACAAAATAAAATAGTATCGAGAATATCCAGAATTCTTTCGGAAATATCACAATTTTCATGATCATAATGTGGTAAAAGATTATTTCGTTCTACGGACAGTTCAATTCTGCAAAATCTGAAGCGTTTTTGCAAAGAGTATCAATACTCCAATTCACTTTTAGTAAGTCAGTTGGTAGCCATGAAAGTTTGACTCATTTCACACTGTATAATTACACAATTTAAGGTAACGGTGATTTTTCTGTTCAGATAACTAAGCGGGATTGTCTGCTCCACAAAAAAATCGTCGGGATTGAGTATGTAATCCATGTAAACCATAGAGTCATTGATAAAAATTGAAAACACCTTGCCGAATTATTTTGACCTTGATGAAATTTCACCAGTTCCTGGCTCAGTTCTAGTTACAAAAACTTATTTGAAGGCTTACCGACTGATTTCATAAAAGGGGATGGAGTATACATTCAAATTCGACGAAGGTATACGCACATGTAGTAGCGCAACAAGGTTTTGTTCCTTATTATATCAGCATAAGCTTGCTTTGTCAAACTTCAACATTGAATAAAACCCAAACCTTTCCAGAAGTTCAGTTAATGCTAATTAGGTAAAGTCGAAATATTCATTGAATTAGTTATGACAACTCTAATTGGAGTTGACACAGAAGTTTTGAACATATATGAAGGGTAAGTTGAAATTCGCCTGATGAGGGAAATACCCTACAGCGAAGCGAATTCTGTTTGTAGCGGAAGGAAAATATTGTACAGTGGAAATATTGTTTGAGCTTTCAAACCATAGCGTCCAAACTTTGGTTACTGGTTACTGGTTACAATAAGTTGTCAAATTAAGGTTCTTGCAAAATCTCCAGTGAATCTAGAAATAATAATTATTCATCGATTTAGAGAGCCATGAAGCTTCCAATTCATCCAAATGTCCGCAATTTTCTATTTTTGAGACGAATATAATCTCAAAAGAAAAGGTTGGAACCATTTAAGTATCATATGAATATCACATTCTGAAACATAAAATTTTTAGGAAATATGTGGAACTTAAATGTTTCGGTTGAGTTCGTTAATGGGCAAAATCCGCTCAACGGCTTTGGGCTGATAGCCACGTGAAATTGTGTGTTTTCTTCAACTCGAAAATTACTGATCGAATCAAAAAACTTGGTTGGCATTTGTGTGTATCGTTAGAAAATTCAGAATTTTTTTTTTGAAAATCTTAAATTATTGTTCCGTCACAATGTCTGTGATTTTCGGATTTTGATCCGAAAATGGTCTCAAAAGACTGGGTTGAACACCCCGAAGAAGAATCTGTGGTCAAATTCAATTCTGTCCGTCCATTCATAGGCTTCAGAAGGAAAACGCTTAGCGACTTGAAATTGTCAGATTTGTTTAGCAGTGCAAATATATCGAACCATTTCGTTAGTGGGTGAAATCGTACAACGTACAACCTGAAAAATTTTGTGTAGATCCAGTTGCTAGAAAATTTTACTCGAAAATTTTTGTTGAGAAATTTTTTTTCTTGGAAAATATTTATTGAATTTTGAAGCAAATTGGCACATTCCTCGGACTCAGTATCTAACAAAAATGTTTCAAATTTCCATTCGATCCGATTTTATTTTCCGAGACACAAGGAAAAAAAATGCGAAATTTCGTCATTTGGAATTTCAAGGATTTTTCCGCAATATCTCAAGAAGTACAACAAATGCAATCAAATTGAAACTTCGTGGTAAGTTGAGGAATATCAACACGCAACTAGATGCAAAACTTTGTGTCGTAAAAGCTCCTGGCCTAACGTCAGTGCTTTCCTAGATTTTTTTATTGAAGTTATTCGCATTAAATTCTATCTGTGCCACTGTGAAGAGATTCTGAAGTATGTTGCTGCATCGCCGTCCGAAAATGTATCTCAAGCAGCAGCAATCGCGTTCCAGAAACAAACCCAGGAATTTTAGCCTGCTCCTTTCCACCAACTTCGGGGTTGTAGAACATCAGCTTATTGGAGGTGATCTTTTACTGCACCGAATTTTCCGAATTCTGACCCAATCCCAGACCATCTTGGGTGCGGGAGATGGCAGTCTTGAGGTTTTCTTGATTGAATAACTCGCGAGCCTTGTGGGCTTCATTCATCGCGGGCTAAACCGTAATTCAAATTTTTTTCTTGTCCCTCCACCTACGCGTATCGAATAAGTGTTGGAGAATTTTTACGATCTGGGTTATTAATTTGCTTCATGGAAATCGCTTTACTTTTGCGCACATGTTATTGTAATTATCTGAATTTTTTTTTTCAATAACTCAAAAAAATACTGATCCGTGATATATTCTTTTGAGAACGAGCATTACATTCTTTGGTATATTACAGTGTTAGCAGAGAAAATGTAAACGGGGTACCATACATTTTTCCGTATAATACAAAAACCAGTCCAGTATCAAACTCGATTCTGTCCGGCTGTAGGCAAGATTATGGGTTTACAGAGATTTCTTCAGACTTGAAGCTTCTGGGGTAGGTTGCATTAATGAATGCGACAATTGAGCTTGTTAATGGACAAAATCGGCAAATTATTTTAGAAGTTGAAGTCATCTGAAATTTTGATCTTATTTCACTGATATTTCAGGAACTAACTGAGCGATTGGATTGAACCTTGGCTGTAAGTGGAATCATAACGTCGCATTATTTTTGGCGGAACTTTTGAAATCGTACAGTCAGGTTATGAAAAAGTAGTTCACGAAATGTTTTTCAGGAAAATCCTTTAGATTTGAAAAAAATACAAGACCCTGCAACGTTCAGTTCTGTAGTAGTGCATCAAATTCCAGTTGAATTTTTTTGCAGAAAAAGCAATTCTCCAACAAATATATTTCATTTTCAATTTCGCCAATATAAAGTGTTTTAACAATTCTGCTATCATGACCGAAAATGTACAAGGTGTTCATCAAAAGATCATAAACATGGACACAGCAAATTTATCAAAACTCAAAATTTTCAGAGCAATCCTCTAGTCTATACTACATTGAAGAGATGGTTTGGCTCGAGCAAACCCTGTACCTAAAATGAGAACTTTAAAAAACATTCCTAATGTAGTACGGTTGTTTCCGGTATAACTTGAAGTTGCTCTGATAATATTTTATGGGAAAAGTTTCCCTTAGTTATTTCACACCTGCAAATTTTTGGCACAAAATTATGATTATATTTTCACAAATGTCCAATGGGCCATCTCAGTGAATACCACTCTACACTCAAAGATATTGATCGGAAATAATTTCGAGAATGAACGTCCGTAAGAAAATCGTAGATAAGTTCGGGCTCATTATTCTTTGATAATTAAATTGTGAGCGATTGTTGAAGAATAGAGCTTCGACTCAACTATATAATGTGATTCTTTCGAGGATTCCGTGTATTCTCAAAACTATCCAGAAATAGACACAAAGATCTACCAACCCCGGATCCTGCGCCATTTTGCACGTTTGAAAAATAGCTCCAGTGTTGATTTTTCTCCCTAGATTTTTTGCGCGCATATTCTGAGATATCAGCGTGGTATCTTTTCGTCCTAATATCTGTAATTTTTGAAGTTAGAGCTGAAAATAGTGTCAAAAGACTAGGTTGGCCTCACTGATGACGAATACGGTGTCAAAATCGATTCTGTCCGGCTGGCCGGACGATTACATGCGTACGTAGGATCCTTTCAACTAGAAACTTTCAGGGTAGGTAGCAATTAAAAATGCGACCCTTAAGTTCATTAACGGGTAAAATCGGGGCCGAATGGTTCCGGAGTTATAGCTATTTTAAATTAAACTACTGGAGCGATCGGATTTAAACTTGGTAGTTAGTTTGAAAATAATGACACGCAACTTTTCGCGAATTTTTGTTGTGGTCATGCTCTCAGTCAAAAAAAAAAAAATATTTTACGTAATTTTTTAGGGGAGGATATCAGCAAAAGTGAACATGTCCGCAAAAGCTGCTACTTCACGTCAGTACTTTTCTAGGTTCCTACACTACCATCTCAATTGATCTGTCTACAAAGACAGATCTATCACTAGGGTTAATTAATGGCATTTACTAATTGGCCTTAAAGACTTTCTTCTTAGAGGACATCTTGAATAAGTGGTTTTTGAAATGAAATATAGACATTGTTTTGTGATTGGGTGAAGTGATAGTTTCCGGTTTTCGTTGATTTGGTCAAGGACTCAATTATTTAAAATTATAATATTACTCACAATTTTCCAAGAATCGTACCTGGCTACTGAAAAATCATTTCACTCTGGACAAATATCATCCTCATAATTATAAGACTTGAAACGACGAACATGAAAGCTTCGAAATATTCGTAATTGCCTGCCAGGAAATATTCATTATCCAAATTAGAAACACAGACTGTAATTTGAATCTGAGACACAAAAAACGTGGACTTGAAGTAGGATATACCTAAATTCATTTCCACCTTGCAATGTTGTTCGGTTTAGCCATTAGAATGATTAAATTTTAGGCAGTGAGCCTCTGAGGTTTCCCTTTTGACGGAACGTAATGTAGGGAGATTAGGAATTACTGAAGTCCTCTTATAAAAGTAATGATATCGCCAGCGTTTGAATACGATTAAGTTTTACGGGCTGAAAAAAAGGCGAAGAATTTCTGGGAACTTAATTATAAGAGTCTCGTCCCTCTTGGTTCGACCTGAATTCATTTCTTGTTGACTATTCATATTGAAAAGTTAATTTTGAAGTTCTTTTAATCATTACTTGTGCGCCCAGATCTATCAAGCGCGCAAATGCGCCTCTTATGTAGTAATATTTCAATTGATATTAGTTGAGTTCCGATATTCCTGGCCAGTACTTGTCAGTGAATTTTGACAGTCGATTTTACTGGCACTGCCTTGGTAATTCTTCGTATCAGTACGAAGCGTTTCGAAATTACTGATCTGATACTGGCCAGTACTGATTGGGAACTCAACAAATATATAAATTATCGAAAAAAAATGTTTGGGCTGACAACTTGAAATTTCTCGATGATCATAGGATCAAGTCTAAACCAGCCTGGAAATTATCCCTAATTCAGATACACTTTTCACGAAAATGGAAAAGAATATCATTGAAAGGACATTGAAAATGAAAATAAGATTTGAAGCCTTCAAACCAATCTAGCTCGTACAAAGTAGTAGGATTCCGTTTAGGAAGAATGTTCCAAATCGGTACAAATTATGCTCCAACTTTGGAAAAAACTCAAACTTGAAGAGAATAGACGACTTCGGCCCAAGTGGCCAACCCACATTCTTCTTCAATAATTTACTATAACTGGGGAACGGGAATTTCTGAGCAAATTCGACATCATAAGGTTCGCGTTTTTTATAAATATCCGTAAAAGATGCCTCGGCTCCTCAAACAAGATAATTCCTTCCAAATATAGGTTTTTTGTTAGGCTAAAATTTGAGTTGGGATTCCTGATTTCATGTTAATAGTATCAGGCGTATAACGGATATGTTCCGCGAATCAAGTTGGTTATTTCGGTTGCTGGTTTTCCGTTCTGTGAATATGAAATATTGGGTTGGTTCCTGAAAAAAAAAGGGTAATTGCGGAATTTGATTGATGAAAAAGCAATCTTTCGGTCACCAGAACATGGACATATTAAGTCTATGCACGAGAACGACTATCAATATTTTATGGTAACATATCCATAGCATAGAACAATCTTTATTTACCTCATAATCCATAGACCATACCTAGTAATTTTTCCATTGTTGATTCTTGTCTCTTCTATGCGCTATGGATCATAAAGTAAATAAAGATTGTTGTATACTATGGATATGTTACCATAGAACATTGAGGGCCGTATTTATAGTTGTTCCTTGAGGCTTCCTTACTGAAGGCCACCTTGAATTTGCTTTTCTATGGAAACAAATACAAGTTTGTTTGCATAGAAACATAGAAAAGCAAATTCAAGGCGGCCTTCAGTAAGGAAGCATCAAGGAACAACTATAAATACGGCCCTGACTGTCGTTCTGGTGACAGAAAGAATCAATTTTCATCCGTAATTAACCTTTTTTCAGGAACCAACCGAATATTTCATATTTACGGAATGGAAAACTGGCAACCGAAATAAACAAGTCGATTTGCGGAACATGTCCTATATAAATTTGAGACTACTAACATGAAATCAGGAATCCCAACTGAAATTTCAGCCAATCAGAGATGATCTGAACAATACCCTACATTTGGAAGGAATTATCTTGTTTGAGAAGCCGAGACATCTTTTACGGATATTTATAAATAACGCGAACCTTATCATGTCGAATTTGTCCTGAAATTCCCGTTTCCCAGTTATAGTAAATTTGTGAAGAAAATTGTGGGTTGGCAACTTGGGCCGAAGTCGTCTATTCAGTTGAAAAGGATCCATACTATTCTTTAACTACCAATTTCAATAAATTATTTTTCATATTTGTGTCGATTTTATATATTAAATTTCAAGATAGAAGGAGCTCTCATCTGATAGATTCGTGGAAATTCTTTCGGAAAAATTACCTGATTCTGTATCCTCCTGCTCGAAATCAATGACTTGTTCTTACTTCTTTCCCATTTCATGCAATTGTTAATAGTAATTCGGCGTTTTTCGGTCAATTTCATTCAACTGTAACCTGATAGCACTGATCCCGCCTGTCAGACTCGGTAAATCACGAAACGCACGGTTGTCAGAATTTTTCGGCGATTTAGGGAATATCAAAAAATTACCAACTTTCTTTCATATTTTTTCCACCTTCGGTCGGATCCGAAAACATTTGCTTTCCAAAGAGAGAGCTGATTCTGGATGGTCCACCCGAGGAAATCGCGCAAATTTCGTCAATTTTAAAAATTTATTCTGGTATCTTGGAATCCTTAGACTCGTTGGAATGAGGTATCGAAAAAAAAGCGTTCTTTCGTCTATCAGATCAAGAAATCGCCTCTAGCAATTTTTCCTTAGTTTAGATCCTAGTATCTGCATCGTAGAGATACATCTCGACGCCAAAGACTCAAAAATCATCATTTTTTGGTTTTTCAAAATCTTTTTACTATATAGGTTATTTTGAGAGGGCATTTTATTCTTCAGAGTTGTTCGGGACTTCTCTTCGAGTACCTGGGACAAAACTATCAAAAATCTTACGAGAATAACGATTCATAGAAATCGGCCAGAAGAATTCCGCTATTAAAACTATTTTTTCATTTGAAAAGAGGAATTTTGACAATTTTGATTTATGGTCCAATGAAGTAGTCGAATGTTCACTCCAAAACGTTACAGTTCATTGTTAATCCTTCAAATAATATCCATAGTATTCTGAAGAAATTGATCCTTACCTATAGCTTTGTTCCGAAAAGTTTTCTATGAATAAAAACTTCTTGTGGAAAAATATTTCGGCATCTATTCATAAGATTTCAATGAAAATTGGAACAGATCTTGAAATCACTTTTGAACAGTAGTGTTCAACTTCAGTTTCATCCGATATTTTTCTTCGGAAATATTTGAAAACTATGCCGAATTCTTTGGTTATTTTCTCGGTATAGTCAATATTCAACGAATAATAGTATTTCAATGTTATCCTATCTTCAATTCTGGAATAGGTAAATCTGAGGAATGATTGGGTGGATTTTGGATATTCGAAATCCTACTCCGAACGTGCTCTTTAATAATCAAATTTTTCAGTAGTTGCTTTCGATTCATTCCAAATTTAAATTTTCAATATTTACATCTATACAAATCGAATCGAATTGAAATCTATCACTTGTTCGAAAAAAGGCGAAAAAATTATAGCTGCAAAATTTCGTGAGTACTGTATGAAGATAGAATCCTCAGATCAGTCCATGAGTGATTTAAGCTGCGTTTGGCGGGATCAATACCCGAATAGACAGGTGCTTCTTCTCGTAATAAGTTTGAATCGAATACCGTATTGCTTTACGGAACCTGTTTTCCTATTATCTCAGCTTCGCGCGAATTCTATTGATTATGAAATTGATATACCGCTGAAGTTGTCCACACAGATGGGATTTGAAGGTTAGTTCGAAAATATTTTTACTATATTGCGCAGTTGAATTTTTTAACGTTCTATAAGAAATAATTAGTGGTTCAGCAGCTCTGCATTGACTGGGATTAGTTGTAGTTCACTTTTCGGAAGGTAAGCGATTGGAACTCTTTCCGTATGAATCTTCTGAAACTACAGACATTTCAGCGCAGTAATGGCCGCACATTTTCCCTGAAACAAGTCCACAAAATTAAAGGAGTCCCTAGTTCATGCAAGAGCGAAACAGTCTGTAATGTGCTCCGTAAATATACATCATCCTTCCTGTTGTGGAGACTTATAAGGCCGTTTCCCGCTTCCACTGAGAATCTTAATCTTGGGATTCTGAGACCCCGCAAAGGTTTATTTCTCCCATCCACATTATTGACGAATAACTTATCCAATTCCGCATCTTCGTTGCCCTGGGTATTCTATTGGGAATTACTTCCTTCTTTCATCCCTTTATAAAAATATATCAGGTAGGCTCATCGATTTGTTTTCATTAAACAACTGACAACATTATGATCCCCCCATCATTCGGGGGGTGTAAGTGTCTAGTGAGAGAATTTTTGAAAGCCGAAAAAGACTTCTTTTTTATAGGGGGATATGATAATTTTCGCCGAATCTTAGCATTTGCTTTTGCATTATTTTCCAGGTGATACCCGGTAGTCACTTCTAATATCTGAAAAAAACAATTTAAAATTAAACAGACAATGTTTATCCTCAAGAAATTCTGCATGCATATCTAAACTGTGATATTTCAATCCAAGTACAAGATTCCAATTTGAACTGATCTTTGTTTCTGTAAATATTCATATATAAAAGTTTTGAGTGAGTATACCTACGAACTCCTTAGGCGGATTTTACTTATTCACGAACTCGACTCCTTCACTCAGGCCCCAAAACTCCTCAGCAAATATTGAGACTCTCATTCACAGCAAGAGCCAAACCATCGAAAAAGCGTGATGTGATGTTTTTTGTGAAATTCCTAAGATCTGTATCATGTTGTAGGGTTTTTCTCGGTTTTCACTGCCAATATCTGAAACAGAACTATTAAAATTCAAATAAAAGTTGTTTTTTTGGAAAAGGCTCTTGCGGATTGCAGGATTGAATTATTTGTCAAAGCACACTGTAACGTTCCAGAGTACAAATCTGAATCTTTCATTTGACAAACAAGAGAATTATTATTTTTTGAATTTTTGTTTTGTGAGACTTCTCAATTTGCAATCCGGAAAGGCGTTTTCCATGAAAGTACAATTCTATTTGATTTTAATAGTTCTGTTGCAGATATTGGGAGTGAAAATCCAGGAAAAACATACAAAATACTCCCAAAAAAACCTAGAATCGATACTTATTCCTAAGATCTGCTTGTTCAGATTGAAAGCCCCACTTCAGCG
Organism: Myrrha octodecimguttata; assembly: GCA_958510865.1. Classification (NCBI taxonomy): domain Eukaryota; kingdom Metazoa; phylum Arthropoda; class Insecta; order Coleoptera; family Coccinellidae; genus Myrrha; species Myrrha octodecimguttata. The sequence continues at coordinate 73,447,232 of OY294056.1, read as the reverse complement.
ATACAGTCTCTCATCTTTGAACGATACAGTACTCGTCAAAATTATGAAACAAATTCATTTTCTCAGAAAAAAAATATTTGGCAATAAAATCCTGAAACAAGTCAATTTTTGTTTCACTTTCACCAAATGTATATGCATTTTCGAAGGATTTTTGTTGCACCCTGTGCCATCCCCATCAGCCCTCTAAATTCAAGGTCAGCCTAACGGCCGACTGCGTAAACATAATAACTTCCGAAAGAAACAGCTAAGAAACTCGATATTTGTAGAGAAGGTTTGGACCTTCATTACGAAGGCCGATTTCGTGAATGGGTAAAATCCACCCAATGATTCCGTAGATATACCCAATCAAAACTTTATTATTCCAATATTTCCATTAATACAGATCAGATCGAATTGAAATCCAAAACTTCATCGAAAAATAACAGTGCGAAGTTTCATACAGAATTTAATGAGGATGATATGATAAGAAAATCACAGAAATTTTTTTTTTTTTTCAAATTGTTCTAATGACACGATTATCACGAAATTTCGCAGTAAGTTGTCTTTTAGCATCTCAAAACTAGCTGTGAAGTTTTATCAGGACTGAATAAGTATTTCACGAGCTATACCGAAAAAATCAGCGATATCGCGAAGAAAACCTCGACATTTGACATACATATTTTTTCACGATATCTCCAAAACTTATGATTGTATCGAACTGAAATTTGGTGCACTGCTGTGAAATATGAAGCTCAAAGTGTAAGTTTTTTGGACATGATGAATGATTTCCTAAAAAAAAAATTTTTTGGAAGAAAATTTCGAAAAAAATTTTTTCTAAATTTACTGACAATATGATCCTGACAAAATTTGGCTCAAAGTTGCCCATCGTTATACTCCACTTAACTGCCAAGTTTGAATCCAATCACTCAAGTAGTTTCTGAAATAAAAAATAAATAACTTCAAGTGCCTATAACTCCGAAACTATTCGACCGATTTGGCCCATTACCTCCAACCTAGTCGATTGAGACCATTTTCGGCTCAATCATCCAAAATTACAGACATTTGCACAAAACGATAGCACGCTGTTCCCCTAGAACATGCGCGCAAAAAACAATTTTTCTGGAAAATTTCTGCACGCCTGAAAAGAAGATACAAAGACCTTGCCAACAAATTATCACATGACCCACTTTCCCTGTTCAAAAAATTTAGGGGGTTGATGGGGATGGCAGAGGGTGCAACAAAAATCCTTCAAAATGCATAAAAATTCGGTTGAAGTGAAACAAAAATTGACCTGTTTGTTGCCAAATATTTTTCTTCGGAGAAAATGAATTTGTTCCATAATTTTGACGCGCACTGTATAATACATATAAGAGGTCATCTGTACCGTTTATTTTTTTACTTCCCTCATTTTTCCCGATGTTTGCTTAACTTCAAGTATAAACGACCATCATCCACCGATACAGCAGAATATTTCCTCAGGGAAAACCACACTAACTTTTTGTCCCGCTTTCAGAGACTCCTTTGGCATGCAACACGACTCTCCGTAGTAGACAGCTATCATGGCCACTATCGGTTTGGCATCAGCAATTGCTAGGTCGACTGCCGTCGCCCTATTGCTCATTCTAGCCGCCAGTCCGCTTTCCCATGGCGCTCTGGATCTAGGTAAGTTTCCTAAGTATTAATTTTCCCCATCGTTTCGATATTGCGTGGTTCGTTTCGTTTCTAATTACACATACACCGATGCCAGATTGATTCCTTACATTTTTATTGTATGCCGGTAAAGTCCCGACTACACATTAATTCCCTTAGATGTTTAACGAAATACTGGTCGATCATGCGAGATTCAGGTCGGCGTGAGCTTGAAATTTACTGTTATAAATAGTGATTTATTGATATAGCGGACATAAATTATTTTGATTTATTAAATAATTCTTAGGTGAGTTATAATAAGCATGTTTGTCACGATCGTTGCTGTGAAAAATGAATTTTTATCATTTATGCCGAAGTGAAAAAAGGTCGGCGAGATATGGATTTTCGTGTTCAGATAAGGCTTTAGGGCTAGTTAAAAGGCGCACGTGAGTTTTTCAGGATTGGAACAATATCTAAGAAGAATATTTTTTAAAGTAGATGTTGACATAGATGTCGAACCAACTGAAAATCCATACTTAGCTAATGAAGTAGCTGTTACACTAAGCTGCAAATTCGATGGACCAATTTTAGTTTTGAATTCCTCCATTGTTGTATGAAGTTAATGTACAAGAGGAAAGATTTAAACACACCAAACTTTTAATTTACCAGTATAATCTAGACTTTCGATTACGGCCTTTAGGCCATCATCAGGCCAGCTGGAATAACAGGAAAACACAGGAATGACAATATTGGCTGACGACGATCACGTGATCGTCGAAGAAGAATCTCCGAATACCCAAATACCCGAATCTCCCTCGCACAAAAGGAAGCTTTATACTCCATTCACTTTTATAAAGTATTCCGGTTTGCCATGACATCCTGACAGATTTCACCGTGTATATTTTGAAAATGTTAGGTTATAGTCATTTTCCTGTCAGATAACTACACAACGTTGTCCTCCCTAAAAAGAGATCGTAGTAGTTAATTATTTTTCAAAATGTCAATCTATATTTGGAAAGTAATGAATTTGATAAAATATTATGTGAATTCAATAGTTCCAAAGACCTGGCGAATGTTGAAGAAACTTTTTTCTCTGTTAATATTGGAAATATTTTACGTATGTTAACATGGTTGGAAGATTCAGTTATGCTTTCTTCCTGTACGGAAATCAAGAATCGAGTGTTTTGGAATTTTACTGAAAAATGATAGATAGAGTAGTCCGTTACTTCGAATTCCCTACTCTTCTAAATTCTCATGAAATAAGCCTACAGAAGTCATTCAAATACCTTGTTGCACAACCTGAAATATTCCAGTATGAAAATATAGTAGTACTTCGAAACCTGTGCACAGTTAACCTCAAAAGAACTCACTCCATTTACAAAGGTCTTGGGAATCTACGTGAATGATACATACACTGGATTGGGATCAACATATTTCTAATCTGGGACGCAGCTTAACTCCAGTCTGTTATCTTTGGGTTTAATGACAAGATATCTGGATAAATTCTCTATGAAATCTACCTATCATGCAGTATTCGAGTCAAAAGCAAGATATGGAAATATGTTTTATGGACATACTTTGAAGTCAACTCAAATATTCAATTCCCAGGAAGAAGCAATTCCTAAAATATTAGAAAAAATAGCATTGAATGAGATATTGTATAATTCATGTTATTTTCGTGTATAAAAATTCAATGTTCTGCCAAGATAGGATATACCAAGTTCATTTTCAATGTACTACTTCTTATCGAAACATTTCCACGAAATATAAAACTTTTGAAATTATTCATCAAGGAATTTGTTCAATTCAAACATGACAAAGCCAAATGTTAATTTATTAGTTCATTATGGCTGAAGCTGAATTTTTATTTATTATTGAAAGAGAGTAGAAATTGGCAACCTCGCGTCGAATTATTTTGACATTGTCGATATTTCAGGAGCGCCAACCTGCCTTGGTTTTAGTTACAAAAACATGATAGACCTAAATCATGGCCAACCGGGATACTTTATAAAAGTGAATGGAGTATAGCATTACGCACAACCGTCACAGAACAAAACCTCACAGCACTCGTAGTCTGTGACTACACCAACTTCCAACATTTCCGCAAACCTTCAGATAAAAATCCCATGCGCTTGCACTCTATAAATTGTTTCTTTGAGCACTGAGAACCTAATGAGTTACTTAATTGGATGAAAAAGAACATAATGTTTTTCAATTCCAAATTTCTGCGTTTGAGGAACAGCTAATTCCTGAACAACCCGTAAAAACTCCGCGGAAACATCATAGACTTATTTAATAACGTTGACTTTGTAGAGATGTTGGTAACGATGTTTTTTAGGAGTTTTCAACTTGAGAATTCGTAGCGCTCTGCGGTCACGGAGTTCCTTGGAATAACCGTTTTCAAACATTGTTTATTTATGAAGGCTACGTTCAAGGTACGTAGGATGGAAAAGGATTACTGAATCATTTTTATTCCTCAATATCTCCAAGTGAAAAACCAACGAGGAAGTTGAAAGTTTTGTTTTGTTCTCGCATTATGGATTTTGCTCTATCGAGGAATTTTTGGGAATGAATTAAATTGATGACTTTAGCTGAACCGAATTTTCAAATGGTAGGTTCTCTGAAATGGTCGTACATTGTACGGAGAACCAAAATTATAATGCAAGTAGTAACGCTATTTTATGATTATATCATGAGTACGTCTCAAGGTAGGTCACTCATAGACTCGAGCAAGCATGTCACCAGGCACTGGCGAAGTAGTGCTCGGCTGTCAATTAACCAATAGGTCACGACCGGTTTGGACAGTTGGGATAGACTAGAGGACCAACAATAACCTAAAATGCATTATTTACTATGGGAAAAAGCGATTTGTCTCGTGATTTCGTATTCATTTGGAAATTTTGGATTGATATATTCGTTTTTTTTTGAAAAAGATGGTATGAATTTGGTGTACTTAATATGAAATTAGTCCCTGATTTCATAGACAGGCAAATAATCAGACCTTTGGTTAGTTCAGTCAACAGTCTTTTTGTGTGTTGTAGTATATTATATAGGCTACTTGTTACTTTCACATGGAGGTAAAATATTGCAAAAATATTTCGTGATATCATCGTGCTAATAAATTTTACATTCCTAGACTCTGCCAGGTATTCCTGGGTGTAGTAGATAGGAACAGTGTATTGATACAGTGGATGGTTTTTCTTGCTAAAATACGACTCAAGAGTGATCAAATTAGGCTAAAATGCCGATCAGTGATGAATTAGATCTTTGTTCTATGAAAAAAAAAAAAACAAAAATGTTCATCAAAAACTGACGATTTCACAAAAATTCCTTACCTGGTATCGATCGGCATACCCAAGCAAAACATTGTCAGTTGGAATACTGCACCTTAAGTGAGAATCAGCTAAAAATTTGACTGCATTGCATTGCATTACTTGAATGGAAATATCCTTCATAAATCCTGCCTTGTTCAAGTAATAAAGAAATGCTTATTAAGAACTTATGAGTTTTCAAATATTCCATACCTCGAATCGTTCGATATGCCCCACCAAAATAACGTACATGATATTACTCGACTAAACATGAAAATCAGCTCAAAATTCGATGTCATTGCATACCTGAATGTCAATGGTATTAATCAATCCTATCTAATTCAAGTTTTATTGGTTGTGGAGACTAATCTCCATCCTATGTTCTTTGCCAAGGTAACTGACAAGTTGCAAAGTAACATTTATTCTGTGGATTCTGTAAATTCAGAGCGCAGTTCTTTATTGAATCAATTCAGAAAATATGATTTTCCCTTTCAGAACCGATAGCATTGTCTTATTTCTCTCTTTTATATTGGATAAATTGAGTTCCTCTCCACATTCGGTTATTACTCACCATTCAAATGAAAATACTTCAACAACTCATTGGTCGTTTTCATTGATTTGATGTTGATTATTCGAACCTGAATACCTGAATTTAATTAAAAAACTTGGGTTTTCAATTGTATTTCCTGCCTTACTAAACCAAGCAACATACGTCAACAGCATCAACCAGCAAAAATTGTATTTATTCGAAAAATTAAGTTTAGTAAAGCTGTTACTGCTATATGATATCTAGTACTTTGGATATAGTTCCTAGATAGTGCAATAGTGGATAGTTCAGTCCAAAATGTCCAAATTCATACAAAATCACAAGCCAAATCGCTTTTTCCCATAGTATACAATGCAGTTTAGGTTGTTGTTGATCCTCCAGTCTCTCCCAACTATCAAAACTGCTCGTGACCTATATGGGACGAACGCGTTGACTTGAGACGGTCTCAAGTACGCAGTACCGACTAGGCGTACGGGCATAAGAGGTGTAAGCACTCATGCCTGTATCCAGTAGATCCTCTCAAGATCTTATTACCCTGATAATCTCCGATGATCTCTCGAACACAAGAAGGTTGTCCACTCATATATGCATGAAATGGCTTAGTTTGGCGCATCTCCAGACGAGATCCCCCTAGAACGAAATGTTATACCCCCGCAAAGTATGAGGATATATCACAAACCTTCAAAAATTTTCATATTCACATTCCGTATATCTAAACTCATTCAGAGTAATAGCTCCGACAGAATTCAATCTTCAAATCAAGTATTATTTACACCATAATAAGGAGTGTGATAATTTCAAAATCTTACGAGTTTCGAGTGGTACGAATGTTGCATTATAAGGGGTGACAAATTCTCTTAATCGTTTTTTTATCGTTTCACTTAGTCAGCATTGGCAAATTCATTACCGAACTTCGAGAAATATAATTGTTTCAATGCGATAAATCGGTCTCTGTAGGGGGATTCGCCGTGACAATAATTATTATTTATTCATTTCGAAACATTGTGATTCAGTTGGGGTGCCTGAAAGCGATAAATACACTCAATTCCTCCACCATTCAGTCACTGAGCGGAAGCTCCATTTCTTGGAATGAAGAAAGCTGATGTCTTCTGGTAGGGGGCAAAGTAGCTGACTCATCAATGTAAACAACAAAATAAATCCTCACTAATTTACTCAACATTGATACTCAAGGTGGTATTTTTCTCAGCATTGACGAACTGATCGAGTGTTATTTCAGGAAGCAATGGATTAGAGTCAGGACCTCGTTCATATTCCCAGTTATTTCCTGAAATCAACACAGGATTCGAATTTTCCTATTTCTGCAGTTGAGTGTTGGCAACTCTGAACAAAATTCAATTTTATTCCTACCCGACAGTTCAATATGAAATCCTAGAACTGACGTCAGCAGTTTTTGTTTTCGAATTCGTTGTGATTCTATATTTATATATTAACAAGTATTTAGTAGTTTTGATACATAACATCGGAGTAGAGATTTGAGGAAGTGATAAATTATACGATGCGCCATGGATTTGATGGTTGAATGGGAGCTCACCACCTTCGTATATCAACGTGCTGCATTTCAAATCGAAAATTTTATCTTTTCTGGCCGTCCGGCTCTGTGCTGTAACAATTTCGAAGGAAATGATCTATGGTATTGAAAGTCGCAGGCTTCTAGGTAAAATCGATCCTTTGGTTTTAGAGTTATAAAAATAAGAACTTTGGGTTTGTTCTTCGAGATCTCAGGAAGTACAAATGCAATCAGATTGAAGGTTTGTAATTAGTTGGAGAATATGCAGATGCAAATGAGTGCAAGATTCTGTGTGCATCGAATCATAAGATATTTTTCAAACGATAATTATTCGCAAATTTTCCAAATTTCGATTACTTTTTTTTGGGGATTATAACCATGATGTAAAAACATGGTGTACTCATCTGAAAAAAAAGTGACGTCAGCAAGATTAAAATACAAGGAAATATATATCCTGTGCTTTGAATTTGAATGAAAAAAAATGACGTCATCATTGTTAAATACGATCACAGATGAGGAGATGAGCACGCCATGTTTTGCTCACATCATGATAAGAATTATGAAAGTGTAGACACCTGATACATTCTATGCATCTTGGTTGTGGCTAGGATGCCCAGAACAATGGTGCTCTTATTTTAATTTTTTTCCTACTAAATCTTCAGACCAAACTGGGGAAACCTGTTGTATTTCATACTCTCGTCACCAACACATTCACCACCAATCGACCAATCAGAGCGCATGACACTATTAATTGGAATTCGGATTGTCATTTGGAATTTATTTATGTTTTCTCAGATTATTTTTTAGTTATTGATAAGCACGTGAAATCTTTTTGTGTTAGCCTCGAAGAAATATGTATATCCTCAGATACTTGCAAACAGTTCCCTTTTGTATTTTGTTTGGACACTGCAGATGTAAATGGAAATAAGTATTCAAATGAAGAAAGAATCCTATATATAGAAGGTAAAAACTTCATGATACTCATCAGCAGCATATCACTCTTTTCATGATTGTCTTTCAATCATTTTCACTAATCAAGGATAGAGTCAGCAACCCCTAATAATTATGCATATTATTTTCACCATTGAATGTGTTTTATTTTTCTTGGTTCTTTATCGAATATACCTACATGAATTGTTTAACAATTTTTTTTACTTGAAATTGAAATTTACCACTATATACTACTATTAAGTGCTACTAGAAAAGCTCAGTGTTCAAATCCGATGAAATAAAATTAACCATTGAATAAAATTCCTGCTTTCTAATTGTGAACCTTATGGATTTAGAAGGGAAAGAACTCAAATTGAACTGGTTTCAATAATGTCCTATGCAATGAGTTTCTAGTCTCTGTGAAACTCCAACTCTTGATAGAGGTCTCAGTCTGTCTTAAAGTAAGGATGATGCTTGTTCTGTATCAACTTCCATAAATTTCCCGCCGCTTTACCATATTACGTTGTATATGTGCAAAATCTGGAAAAATATGAATATATTTGAACAAGCTATCGCATGATATCGATGTATCAGTAGATTCTGTAAAATAATTTCACATTGCTTACCTGATAATTCCACTCCTCCCATACTTTATTATAGTAAAACATCGTGGGATAGTGTATTAGCCTAAAAGAAAAATTGAATTCTTGGAATATCTTCCACTGAAAGCAAAAAATAATATGGTAGAAATTCATTAATCCAGATATTTTTTACCTTATATCCATGATGTAAAAAACATGGTGTGCTCATCTGAAAAAAAGGGACGTCAGCAAGATCAAAATATAAGGAAATATACATTCTGTGTTTTGAATTTGAATGAAAAAAGTTACGTCTTCATTGGTGAATCGATTACAGATGAGCAGATGAGGACACCATGTTTTGCATACATCATGCTTATATCTTGTCTGATTTCAAAAGACGACTTCGGCCCAAGTTGCCAACCCACAATTTTCTTCACAAATTTACACTACTGGGGAACGGGAATTTCACGACAAATTTGACATGATAAGGTTCGCGTCATTTATAAATATCCGTAAGAGATGACTCGGCTCCTCAAACAAGATAATTCCTTCCAAATGTAGGTTTTTGTTAGGCTGAAATTTAAGTTGAGATTCCTGATTTCATGTTAATAGTGTCAAGTTCATAAAGGATATGTTCCGAAAATCAACTTTTTTATTTCGGTTGCCGGTTTTCCATTCTGTAAATATGAAAAATTCGGTTGGTTCCTGAAAGAAAGGTTAATTACGGAATTTAATTGATAAAAAAGGAATCTTTCTGTCACCAGAACATAGACATATTAAGTCTATGCGCCAGAACGACAATCAATGTTATATCCATAGCATAGAACAATCTTTATTCACCTTATGAATCATAGTTTTTCTATGTTCTATGGATCATAAAGTATATAAAGATTTTTCTATGCTATGGATATGTTACCATAAAACATTGACTGTGACAGAAAGAACGTTTTTCATCAATCAAATTCCGTAATTAACTTTTTTTTTCAGGAACCAACCGAATATTTCATTTTTACGGAATGGAAAACCGGCAACTGAAACAACCAAGTTGATTTTCGGGATATATCCTATATACATTTGACATTATTAACATGAAATCAGGAATCCCAACTTAAATTTCAGCCAATCAGAGATGATCTTAACAAAACCCTCTATTTGGAAGGAATTATCTTGTTTGAGGAGCCGGGGCATCGTTCACGGATATTTATAACTAATTCTGACAGACAATTGCCTTGACGACCGGTCGTAATTTCCAAAGAGCGCCACCTTCAGTGAAAAAAAGTGAATTCACCTTATCTTCTGTGCATCCTCATTATAACTACAAAATTGTCGACACCTGATACATTCTATGCATCTTGGTTCTGGCTTATTCATCTACAAAGTGTCAAACTGACATAAAGTGATAGCAGTCAAGAGACTTGATTTATGTTTTCACAATTTTTCATCAATAACTTTCTATATTTACTATTACTTTATTCGAAAAAAGGAAAAATCGTGTATGTAATACGTTGAGAAATGCAATTTTGTGTAACTTGTGAGATTTTGCGCGCTACACAAAATTAGGCATTTCGTAACTGATTACATAACCAGCCTTTTTTTTAAGCTCATGAAAAACGTTATTTATATCCATCTCAGGTTTCACAGCACCTCAATAACTTTATTGTAGAAAACTTCAATCAGGACCTCTCCAGATAAGAAAGCGTTCGGTCAACAAAATACACATTGAGGGATCGGCGTGTTGGTCAACCTTAATAATATTCCATCAGAATGAGGAATTCCGATACAACTGGCCGATACCCTTCCAGAATCTGCGAGCAAAGCAAGGGCCGAGGCGCTGACTCACCACCATACGCAAACAGAACAAAATAGAAACATGGTTAATATGCCTTCCGTGAAGTCAGCAACAATGGTCCGTACGTTCCATCCCTTCAGGTAGCGATTTATTGCCGAAGTCCACCCATAAATACAAAGGCTTTTATGATGTATGAGTGGGAGATTTTTCCGATCAGACAGACGATTTCTGGGCAATTTCAATTTCGACATTCCGGACGGACGATTGGATCCGTCGAGGACAATGCGGGGTGATGGTGGAAAGTTTCTGAACGGACTACATCATCAATTTTATTCGCTGTCATTCAGCGATGAGGCTCTGGAATTAAACTGCCACTCAAAAAAATCGCAATAGGGATACGTTCTGGAAATTGAGTCGGGCACAGGTGGACGGATTAGTTCTGATGAGTACGGCTGAAGTACGTTGTACGTTACCTTGGATTTTCATGATCAAAGGGTTCAGGTTTGGAAATGGTTTAGCAAAAAATGTGTGAAACGCATCGAGCTATCGTAGTAGCTTCATAGTGTATTCACTATAGAAAGTGAGTAACTATCGGGTAACTATCCTCTCAAAATTCGGAAAAAGGTTTTGGAATCTCGTTTGGTGAGCTTCAGTTTTTACATAATATCTCAGATTTAGCGCAAGTGGATTTTATACAAATGGCGGTGAGTTTTATTGGTGTCTCCCGATGATATTTCCCATATTATTTTGTAGTTATTTTCTGGGTTTTCACTTCCAATAGCTGAAAAAAAACTATTGAAAATTAAATGCAAATTGTGTGGAAAACGCCCTTGCAGATTGCAGGATTTCTATTTATTAAGGGCAGTTTTTGGAAAAAAGGTTGTCATATTAATAAACCTGAACAATGCAACAATTTTTCGGAACTGCGCTTGACAAATGGTTCAATTCTGCCAACCGCAAGAACTTTTCCCATAAAAAAATCATTTCTATTTAATTTTTGATAGTTCTCCACACCCAGTCCACAGTTATTGTAGAGTTATAGATTTTTCATCAACAAAAATCAAAATTCACGGAAGTAACCGACGTGTCATATCATAACTGGTCAAATCAGACGTTTGTTTTGATTTTTCGAGTTGGACCTTACATTATTTTCAAGAATTTCCAAAAATATATTCATTTTGATGGATTGAAGTTATGACTATTCATTTCATTAAGTCAGAATGGTGAAAATATGTATATGTGTGAATACAGAAGTGAAAAAACTATTGTGAAACTTGATATTTTTGAATACCTATTAATTACAAGAGGTATTTATTATTTCAATATTTAGTAAATGTAGAAAAAGTTTTCCAGAGTTGCGTATTCAGAAATACCTATAAGAAACATTTGGAACCATAGATTATTTAATTAGATTAATTTTTTTTCCCGTTCTGTTTTTACTGTTGTTTTGGCTTCGAAATGACTTCTTGTATCGATGAAAATCTTCTTACAATAAATCCAATACTGCTCCTTGTTTCCTTATACCTATTTCATATTATTAGTGAGTAGTTGTTCCACTTTTATATACAGGGTGATTCATGAGTGACCTTGCGTAAGTCAATGGCGGATTGAGGACTTCAAGGCGGGTCAAGACCCGCCAAAAAAAAATTTTTTTGTTCATTGGTTACGAAGGTGCAGGGTGTTTTGTATTTTTGGTATGAAACTTTGATGCGCGATATTTCTGAAAAGCTTGAAGTTATTCTCTTGAAATTTGTTAGTAACATTCCTCTGTTGGAACTTGTCAATAAGCAATTCTGGATTAATACAAATCCAGGGCCGGGCTGGAAAAATTGTGATCCACAGTTATTTGTTTGAAAAGTTATCTTTCTGACCGTTTTTTCGAGAAACTATTATAGGATTCGAAAAGCCAAGAAAAAATGCTACAATAATCGTCCTTCAGTTTGGATGGCACACCTTAACTGTTCTAACAAAAAACTTGGCAAAGAATAATTTGTAAAAAAGTTTGCATTTTCGACCAGACATACCTCAATGGTGGATAAAGGACCTCAAGGCAAATCGAGATCTACGGAAAAACAGTTTTTTCGTTCATTTGATACGCAGATCAGGGTGTTTTGCCAATTTTTTCGTTGAAACAGTTTATGTAAGCCATGCGAATTGAAGAGCGATTATTGTAGCATTTCTTCTTGGTTTTTCGAATCAAATAATAGTTTTCCGAAAAAGCTGTCAGAAAATGAACTTTTTCAATAAATAAAAGGATATCTCAATTTTTCGAACCCGGAAGTGGATTAAAATTAACCGAGAATGGCATATTGACGAGTTCTAACAGAGGAATATAACAAGCAAATATTCCAACAAAATAACTTGAAGCGTTTCAGAAATATCGCTAATCAAAGTTTTCTAACGAACATTCAGACCACCCTGCATCTTCGTATCAAATGAACAAAAAAAAAAAATTCCGTGGATCTTGACTCGCCTTGAAGTCCTCTATTCACCATTGACGTAGGCACGGCCGAAAATAAAAACTTTCTTATCAATTTTTCTTTGCCAATTTTTTTGGTTGGAGCAGTTTATGCGTGCCATCCAAATTGAAGAGCGATGATTGTAGCGTTTACAGAGAGAAATAGGACAATATTTGATAATTCTAGAAACGCGTTTTGTACCCCAAATTTCAGTGGGTAATAAAAGGAAAGTGTCGACACTTGATATATTCTATGCATCTTGGCCAATAACCTAGACATTGCTTCGACAAACTGATGTTCCATATTGCTCTGTGAATCTCCCACAAGGTCGGGATTAGGATCTAATCGCATATATACATTCTAACAGTTTACAGTCGAATACTTGTACCCGTAAGACACAAATCTAATTTCCCATTTCGTACGATACTCATGAATATACATCCCGGTTTTGATCCATATAGTACACCGGATCTCCGAACGCGAGTGTCTGCTCCCATACAGATCGATGAAACAATTTGCCGTTGAGCAATTGATTAGGTGAGGCATAAACACCTGCGTCTGTACCAATTCATGTAGTCTCCCATAGCACTGAAGCCATAAATGCAATTAATGCAAATGTGCCATGCAGGTCCAATATTCTATTGTCATGTACTAGTCGGCATATGTGAGTGCCCTAACCAAGTGTACAGACATGTTTGAAAAATTACTGATTGCGATATGACAGGAAGGTGCTTGAACTATTGCTTGTACCTTTCTTAATCGCATTGAGGTTGATTGAATTAGACTTCGAGCACGTGTGTGAGTTTATTCGTTTATAATTGTTTCGTAATTGGTGGGGGATATCATTTTCTCATAACTGTCATCGATGTTTTATTAGGATCTATGGTCAGGACTTAGGTGGAAAAAAGCTGTAAAATGTTGATCTGATCCAAGATTCATAGAATATATCAGGTGTCAACACTTCCTTCTATTGGCGTCTGGATTTAAGATCGCAACGCCACGGTGGCCAGTTTCCGAACCTAAGATACAGACATAGATTTTGTTTTGATAGTCGATTTTGTACTGTTTGTTAGTGTTTGGTTCGATAATTTTTGATTTCACGATTTATGTTGAAGTAGTTATCATTCTTCAATCTTATTGAGTGTGGCAACTCTAAAATAACGGGGATGTCTCCAAGGTTAGACAGTATTTTAATACATATTATTTATTTTCAGATCCAAATGCGAAGATTGACTTCGGTGGATTTCTAAGGCTGTCTTGAAAATTGAAATACAGATAGTATTGTAGAACATACTTTTTGGAATAATAGACTAATACTTATAACTTTACTATTTTTATAGCGAAGGACTAAATTCTCAGTATATTGTGAATAAAATGAATGCATTCACATAAAACTAATGCTACTTGTATCGGAAGTCTTATTCATTATGAATTGACAAAATAAATTTTCCAACGCTCATATGATTGGTCTTGAAAAAGCTGAAGCACTTTGAGCGAACAGTATTCATCACCAGATATTTCCTTGTTGAGACTCTTTTTTTTTCAATAGTCAGTTCTACCACTAAAACATTTACGTTGTTCCTTAATGATCAGTTCAACTGGCAGATTACTGGAAGGCAGAGCATTCCTCTTAAGTAAATTTCTCTGCTTAGATTAGAGGCCTGGAAAAAAATTGTCTTCATGAATGTGATCTAATATTTCATGAGCAATTCTTGCTTACCTCTATAAAAATGATCATCATCGGTAAAAGGCAGGTAACAGACTCTCATAAATCTTGCTTGTTGGTTTTTATCGATTCTTCAACACTTTCAGTCCCGACTTGTTATATGTAACAACTCGAAATTTTTCACCGGGCTGTGGAAATCTATGGGAAGGGACATTTGAGTTTGCTTCTCCTCAGTAGAAGCACTTGTAAAATCACACAAACGCCAAGAAAAATGCATAAACTTTCTCATTTTCTTAACATTTCTTTTAACTTGTCAATGATAATGTCTGTACCTCGGGTTACTCGGATAGCCACCAGAGGGAGTAGCGCTTATGTTCATTCGCCAATTACCCTCCAAAATTTTGGGTGTAAAACGCGGAATTGTCAAATTTTGTCCTACTTGGCTTTGTAAACGATGATGGCGCTAAGGTCACTTTGTTAAGTCCATACAATTAACTCTGCTGAACACAAATGAATTGAGCTATACTCTGATTGATCTGATGAAACTATTTCCCAAAAAAATGAATAGGAAAGTAGTTGTAATTATGGATTCCTACTTATATATAAGAGGAGTTCAACAAATGTGGAACTACTCTACATTACTCATTGATAATATGAAATATGTGTGAGGGAATTAAGAGTAATGTGAGGTTTATTGTGATGAGAATACTCTCATGGATGGATACAAGAAGTAATTTCGAAAACAAAGCAACAGTGAAAACGTAGCAGGAGATTGATATTACTCATGGATTTTATTCGATAATTTGGATCTCCTTCCATAAAAATATGGTTTATAGAATTTGTACGTACCTTTTAATGAATATTCAATTCAAGAGTTATGAATTTTGTTGCATACTTATGAAAATATTCCAAGGAATTTATCATTATTGAAATTGAAATATGAATTTTCACATTGCCGTTCTTGTTCATACGAATTTATCAGACGAATTTCAAACCAGACAAATTAATATTAGTATCAATCGTTCCAAATGTTTTCTTGAGGTATTTTTGAATCGCAACTCTGAAATACTTCCTTTCCATGAACTGAATATTGAGATAATAAATACCCCTTGTAATAAACAGGTTTTCAAAAATATCAAGTTCCAAACTTGTGTATTCAGAGACGATAAGGAAATTCTTTATATAATATTATGGATATTCTGAATGAATGAAACGAATAATCATAATTTAAATTTGTCAAAATTAATTTATTCTCGGAAATTCTTCAAAATAATGTATAGTCAAAAAATCAGGTGGCTTTGTCAACTGATTGTGGAATCAGATAATTTGAGAAGACATTAAAGAGTCCTCATGCATTTTGTTAAATGGAGAGAGTAATTCTGCTCATTGTACTGTAGAAATAGACCCTAGTTGACTGAATCTACTTAAAAAAGAGGTAGAATAAAAAACTTTCAAACCAAATGAATCTGTGTTTTCTCAAAAATGTCAATTCGACAAAATCTCACCTCAGAACGAAAAAATTGAAAGAAAATAATTCTTAAAAATTTCTGCTTTGTCTAAAGAAGGAGTCAGATTTGTACTCTGAAACGTCACAGTTCGCTTCGTTTATCGTTTTTATTATTCCTGTATTATTCATTAGGCAATCTGTTTTCCAAAAAACTGCCCTGGACAAATAGTTTAATCCTGCAAACCGCAAGGGCGTTTTTCATGAGAACACAATTTTATTTAATTTTGAATAGTTCTGTTTCAGATATTGGCAGTGGAAACCACGAAAAAATCTAAAATATCATACGAAATCCTCCCAAAATAAGCTTCAATCGATACTCAATTGTTTTATAGCATGCTTCAAATATGATTATTTTGTTGACGAAAAGTTTGGCCAAGTTATTATCATATTATAATATAATTGTGAATGTAACACTTTCAATGTCACTGAATATACGAATATGGAGATATATCCATACATTGGCTCAAATTGTTCCTATCTCAGTCTGCATATTCATTGTAAAGTTCAGTTAAGATTTCACATATGAGATAACTGAAAAGAAATAAATTTATAATCCATGAATTCTCTGAAATTCACATGAAACCTCATTGTATAACAGACAATTTGTTGAATCCCTATTCAATTCTTGTCTGTATGCGTATCCATATAGAATTCAAAGAGTTAGTTGTGTACTTTGAACTGAAGTTTCCCATTGTTGTATTATCTGTACAGAACGAAGATTCCTCAGGCTTTCAGAGTCGTATAGTCAAACATTTCAGTACATCGGATCATTAATCCTCCAACAGATTCTGGCATACTTCATCCTTCACCTAAAGGAATGACTGACCCAGATCATCCTTATAAAGAGAAATCCGTCCCTGGTCTCGTAATGTAATTAGTACTAATGCAATCATGGATTTTATTGAAACTCTAATAATGTGCGGTGATGAAGTATGGTTTTGATTGATTTTGAAGCTCTCGTTCTGCAGATCGTGTGTGTTCGAGCAGATTCAATTGATTGATTGCAGCAAGCTAATTGACCGATTTAATGAACTATAGTCGTGATTTTAGTTCGATTTGTTGAAGGCACAAAAATGGTTTAGATGATTCATCAAAATTAGGGAACGAGTGTCACCAAAAAAAGCTTACTGATCTTTTATGTACATTCGATAAACGCTATAAAATATATTCTGTTTTGTTCCTATCAAGAAGAGCCAAAATACAGCAAGGAATAAATAATCATAATATACTCATTCAGTATTGAAGGATACTTTGAGAAGATTTTGCATTATTTCAAACGATATTTCCAGCTTTTTCCTGAAAAAAAATGTGAGACATAAAGTAAAATTATTATCGATAGAAGTCATCTTGGCGGATTGTGAGATTCAAACTATTTCTCAAGAGCAGTTTCTTGGGAAAATTTCACCTAAAGACGAAAGTTATTGAAATACAGAATTATCGCAAAAAATGTTTTTCGTTTTATTGTCTGATAAAAGAGTGAGATAGTACCATCTATCAATCATGAATACTGAGTTTTAGGTGTGCGCCTTATTCCGTTAAAATCTGACCAACAAGAATTTTTCAACAAAACATTGTCAAATGAACATTTTTCGGAAATTTTCTAACAACGGAATCTATACGAAACTCTGCAATAATTTTTGCGTTGGTATTCTTCATATAATTTTCCTCTGAAATATGATCAACACTCGCCAGGAAAAAAAAATTTTGAACAAAATTTGAAAAATACTAGATCCACACGAATATTTTCGAATAATTTTTTTTACATTAACATTATCAACTATTAGATCAAGACGAAATTTCGCGCCTAGTATTCTTCAACTGATGAGTAATTTTCGATATGATTGCACCTGTTCTTCTTGAGATAACGGTAACATTTCAGATAACAACGAAATTTGGCATATTTTTATCCGTATATCTCCGGAGGTAAGAAGTATATCGAATTGAAATTCGGACTGTTGTTGTTAAATACTGACTTAAGAGTTTCGGCCGAATTTCGTTGAAATCTGATCAATATTTCCCGACAAAAAAAAATTTCAACAAAAATTTGAAAAAAAAATTCGAATAAATTTTTTTAAATTTTCTAACAACTAGATCCACACGAAGTTTTGCATCGACTTATCCCTTGGTATTCCAAAAACGTTCACAGAGTTTCAATCGGATTGAGTCAGTAATTCATGAGATATCGAGGAATTAAACTCAAAACTTCAAATGAGCGTGTCTCCGAAAGTGTTTGACTGATTTCACCCATTAACAATGTCCACCGATATATTTCGACTACAAACCTTATCTGGCAATTTCAAGTCGCTAGGTCATTTCCTTCGAAAGTTAAAGCACATACGGCCGGACGGACTTAATTGAATTTGACCACGGATTCTTCCTCAGGCAGTCCAACCCAATCGTTTGAGATCATTTTCGGCTCAAAATTCGAAAATAACAGATATTGTGACGAAACGATAACGCGCTGTTAGCCAGAAAAAGCGTGTAAAAAACGTGAAATAGAAGGTAGACCTAATTATAAGGTCAGAGTCACAATAAAACGTCTATCCGTGTAGAAACGAATCTCAAATAAACTAAAGTGGATTCTTTTATCGAACCTTATACAGTATTAACCAGTCATACATAATAGCATCCCGCAGGCAACCTGTCAATTTTATCGTATCTAAATTTAATGCGTCTGGTGCTCGGATGAAATTGAGCAAGCGGCAAACAGCCGAAACATTAAAAAAATATGACCAAATATCGATTTCCCATCACGTTCAAATATTCAGCGACCATTCGAGGATGAGTTATTTATATGGTTTCACGATACAGCGTCCAAATGAAACTTTGGGGATCAAGGAGTGTCAATAATGAAACAATAAAAAATTAGTCCAAATATTTGTATCGATTTGAAGTAGCCGCGATTAATTTCGAACAGAAGGTTTTGACACTTACAGGATGTTAAAATTTCACAAAAAAATCTGTCTTGTTTTTGTAGCTCTAATATGGAGATTCCGAAGAAAATGAATCAAAGTTTCCTATAACTACGACACATATTCTTCAGTGATCAATTTCATCATACTTGAAATGGTTTCCCAGTTATAGCCTAGCCGATTCATTAAACTATAAGAAATTCGGATGGAGAATCCAGATAAAGTTTATATCAAGTCACCACAAGAGTCTTCATTCATTCAAGAATACTTGATTATTTCTTAAAATTTATCCCTAACATTGTTGATTTATAAAGATATTCGATGGTGAATGTTATTATATCAGATAAAATTCGAGGGAAATATTTCTTGTTTTTGCGGAAGTAGCCGATGACATTAAGGGAGTGAATGAATGAGTAAATAACCTGATTCTATGCGCTGCACTCATAATCTATGAGTACTCTTATTTACAACCAGGCGGTGAAACTTCTGTGCTTATCTTGGAAACAAGCAACCCCAACATTTGTAGGGAGATGTTTTTCTATGTAATATTCGAATGTCGCCATAGCATTCTTAACCTTTAATTAAAACCTGAACTGAAATACTGAAATATGGGAAAACTAGATTCCCTTCAACCACAATTCATGTTCAATGATGGCTTAAAAAGAAGCTGAAGTGAAAATTCACTTGAAGCATAGTTTATCCTATGAAATTTCAGATTATAAGCAAGTCAGTGACTTATTCTGATTGTGATCGGATCTAATAGACTAAATTGCCAAAAATCAGTTTCCATTTTCTGTTTAAAAGGTCTGTTCGATAATGATTGAACTTGAATAGTTCGACTAGCAATCTTTAATAAACAAGGTTTATTTTTTAAGTTTCTTCACTCCCGTTATCTGAAACAGAAGAATGAAAATTAAATAAGAATTGTTTTTTCATGAAAAACCCCCCTGTGGAAAAATAAATACAAAAATGGTGAAAATCTTCCCAAAATGAGCTTTAATCGATAGGTAGCTCCTTTGAAATTTCATAGCACCAATAAATAATTATAATATTTTCTTGAAGAAAAAAATCAGTACTTAATTTCAGAACGGGTCGAATTAATAGACAGATCTAGTTGGGAATTTAAAAACGCAACAAATATGTTCTGTGATAACTGGACGTTTCAATTTTTCAGTATCAATTTTTCAGTTTCATTCCCGCCTAAAATGATATTCTTAATATCAATAGTTTCTGTATATTCACGGATAGTGTGATCACTGTTAATTGGAGTAAAGTTTTATATTTTAGATCAATGATAGTCCTACAACAAATTAACCCATCTAAGTGGTTAATCTCTGGATTCAATCATAATAATTAATCATTATGTAGCGAATATGTGACATAAATTTGAATGAACTTTCGAAAAATATGTTTGTTTGATTTATGATTTATAGCAGATAATTAAAATTCCAATATTTCAAATGTATGAACCTACCTGCACGAATATTTGAATCGCTGTCATTTTTCCCGTCACGGCCACAAAAGATGGCGGCCAATCTGTTTGTCTGATTGGGTAGACAGTTAGCACTTCCAGGATATTGTTATTCTATGCTTCCAGCCAAAGATCTAATAATATTATTGGATCATTTCTTTCAACATTTCTGCAACGAAAATAGTGCAAGCTGACAACAATATATACCGAACGGTATCGGTGTTACACTATCTTCACAGTAGGCCACGTGCAGTTTTGACAGTTGAGAGAGACTGGAGGATCAACAATAACCTAAAATGCATTGTTTTACTATGGAAAAAAGCGATTTTGCTTGTGATTTCGTATTAATTGGGCAATTTTACAGTGAAAAATTTACTATTGCATTATCTAGGAACTATATCCAAAGTATTTAATATTTTGTAACAGTAACATATTTACTAATCTTATGGAATTTTTCGAATAAAAACAGTTCTTGCTGGTTGATGCCGTTTTCTGCATGTTGCTGGGTTGAGTAAGGCAGGAAATACAAGTTGAAACCTAAGTGTTTGAAGTAAATTGAGATATTCAAGCTCGATTAATCCACATCAAATCGATGAAACCTAACAATGAGTTGTTGAAGTGTTTTCATTTGAATGGTACCATTCATGCAATCTGTAACTGCGTTTGAAAACTGGAAAATTAACAGAATATATATTACTTTCCAACTCATCAGTTACCTTGGTAAAGCACATAGAATAGAGATTAGACTCCACAATCAATAAAACTTGAATTAGATAGGGTTGATTCATAACATTGACATTTATGTATGCATTGAAATTCAGTTTTGAGCTGGTTTTCATGTTTAGTCGAGTAATATCATATACAATGATCTGTATGGGCATGCCGGACGATTCCGGGTATGAAATCAGTTTTTAATGAGCATTCCTTTATTACTTGAACAAGACAGGATTTATTCAAAATATATCATTTCACTATTTAATTCAGTCAAATTTTGAGCTGATTCTCACTTCAGATGCAGGATTACTACCGACAATGTTTTATTTGGCTATGCCGATTGATTCTAGGTGAGGAATTTCCGTAAAATCACCAGTTTTCGATAAAAATTCCTAGTTGTTTTCACGAAATAAGGGTCTAAATCATCACTGATCGGCATTCAAGCCAAATTAAGTCACCCTAGAATCGTATTCTAGAAACAAAAACCATCCACTGTGGCAATACCCTATTCCTATCTACTACTGCCAGGAATACCTGGCTAAGTCCTCCGGTCTCTCTGAACTGTCAATACTGCTCGTGACCTATTGTACAATAGTGTAGTTCATGGAAACACAACGAACAAACTTAGTGCTTTTCCAGAATTATCGCTGTTCGCCAGAACAAGCGCATAAAAATATTCCTATTGATTTCCCATCACGTTCAAATATTCAGGAACCATTCGTCGATAAGTTATTTATATGGTTCCGAGATCGAGCGTCCTAATGAAACTTACGGAATCGAGCAGTATCAATAATGGAATAACCCTAAATTACAAACTGGCGGTCTGTTAGGCGATTAGCCTCAGCGCTGCCGTCTGAGCGTAAATTCTGTTTCCAGAATTTCAAAGAAACGGAGTAATGACGGTAATTGTTCAAGGCAAGTTGAATCTGAAGGGAGAAAAGTTCCCACAAATGAGCGGGACCAAGATCTAATTAATAAATTACGGGAAAACCTTTTCCCGAAAGGCGCAGCCTGCTTCTGAGAGTTATTTTCCGAGTCTGGACTTGGGACGGCTTAGAGATCTCTGGATTCGAGTGTTGTGAAACAGCCAGTAAAAGTTTATGTCGATATAAAGGTCTTCGAATTAGATGCGCTTTTAAAAATACATTTCATCAGTTGTGATGAGTTTGGAATTGGTGAATGTGGACTTGGTAACCAGCGAGTCAATTTGGAAAGGTGCACACCCTAGATATCTCAGCTCCCCATAAAAAATAAAAAAAAGCAAAAGAGGTTAACTTCGATTTGTGGGAAAACATTTTATACGGTTGGTTTCACTCAATTTTTATCAAGTCTGTGATCAAGATGAAAGCAACCTCTAAAATCTCAAATGAAAAGGGGGACTGAGTGATATTTTGTTCTGAAGGTAATACGATTTACTTCTCCAAAATGAAATACATTTTACTAAAACGTCCGATAATAATAGTTCTCTTTTCTCCTAAAACAGAACTGCCTGAAGCTATAATAAACATATTGTCCAGCATTTTAGTGAATTTGTTGTTACACTTTTCAGTTAGGTATATTCTTTACTTCTTCACAATAGGCCATAGAAATACCAGTAACAAATGTCTTCGAATTGGATACATTTTTGCGCGCATGTTCTAGGGGAACAGCGTGCTATCGTTTTGTCCAAATGTCTGTAATTTTGGATGATTGAGCCGAAAATGGTCTCAATCGACTAGGTTGGACTCACTGATGACGAATCCGGTGTCAAAATTGATTCTGTCCGGCCGGCCGGCCGGCCGTAGACACGATAACTGTCGACAGAAGCAAGCTAGCAACTTGAAACTTTCAGCATCGGTTGCGCATCGGAATGCCGCGGTTAAGTTCGTTAATGGGCCAAATCGATCGAATAGTTTCGGAGTTATAGGCATTTGAAGTTTTGAAGTTATGTATTTATTTTTTATTTCAGGAACTACTTGAGCGATTGGATTCAAACTTGGCAGTTAGGTGGAGTACATCGACGCGCAACTTTGAGCCAAATTTCGTCAGGATCATATTGTCAGTAATTTTTAAAAAAAAATATTTTTTCGAAATTTTTTTCCAAAAAAATTTTTTTTCGTAAACCATTCATCATATCCAAAAAAGCATTATACTTACACTTTGACCTTCTAATTTCACAGCAGTGTACCAAATTTCAGTTCGATACGATCATAAGTTTTGGAGATATGGGGAAAATATATTTCAAATTTCGAGGTTTTCTTCTCGATATCGTTGATTTTTTCGGTATAACTCGAGAAATACTGATTCAGTCCTGATTAAACTTCACAGCTAGTTTTATGATGCTGAAAGACAACTTAATGCAAAATTTCGTGATAATCGTGTTATTAGAACCATTTGAAAAAAAAAAATTCTATGATTTTCTCATCATATCATCCTCATTAAATTCTGTATGAAACTTCGAACTGTTATTTTCGATGAAGTGCTGGATTTTAATTCGATCTGATCTGTATTTTTGGAAATATTGGAAAAATAAAATTTTGATTTGGTATATCTACGGAATCATTGGGTGGATTTTACCCATTCACGAATTCGGCCTTCGTTATTAAGGTCCAAACCTTCTCTACAAATATCGAGTTTCTAAGTTGTTTCTTTCGGAAGTTATTGTGTTTACGCAGTCGGCCGTTAGGCTGACCGTAAACACAATAACTTCCGAAAGAAACAACTTAGAAACTCGATATTTGTAGAGAAGGTTTGGACCTTAATAACGAAGGCCGAATTCGTGAATGGGTAAAATCCACCCAATGATTCCGTAGATATACCAAATCAAAATTTTATTTTTCCAATATTTCCAAAAATACAGATCAGATCGAATTGAAATCCAGTAATTTATCAGAAAAAAATTTCAAAAAGCACTGCCGTGAAGGCAGCAGCTTTTGCGCGCACGTTCAAATTCGTTGCTGAAGCGGTCATCTACATTGGACATGCGCGCAAAAGTTGCTGCCTTCACGGCAGTGCTTTTTGAAATTTTTAGAGATTCATTTCATTAGACGTGAAGAGTTTGGCATTGCTGAACGTCCACATGGTATGTAGTATTATATATTTTCCTGACACCTGTTCAAAACTTCCGTACACATGGAAAAAATGAAGAATTTTTTACTGATAGCATTTGCTAGAATACCATCGAATGCCACGTGTGGAAAAGAACAGGTTTTCCAGATGCCAGAATGAATATTTTTCCACCCTCAATTTCGAAATGAATTCTTCAGTGAGAGTCTTTTTTGGGTGCGCCAATAGAAGAACACTCTTTGACGCCCCTCTCGTTGCAAAACTTTCTGATTGTGGTGGCGTGTTGCTAAAAAATAAATATCTATTCAAATGATAGTAAATTGTTCAACGGGCACATAATGACTCCTATTATTCACGAGGGTGAAGTTTCCGAGTTATAGGCTCACCGATTCATAAAACTATACGAAATTAGCATGAAGAATGCAGATGAATTTTATCTTATGTCATCATAAGAATCTTCATTTTCATTAAAATATTTGATTATTCTTTGTAATTTCTTCTTAAACGCACCATTTTGCAGATATTCAACGTTGAATATCATAAAATCGGATAAAATTCAAACAATTTCCTTATATCTATAGTTCCGCCCCTGATCTAGTAAAGGAAGTAAATTAAGCTGGGTTTACGTTTATCCGGACCATAGAATACACGGAAATGTTCATCAATTACGCATAGAATTAATATTAGGTATATGCATATATATAACATTAAGTTATAAGTTCTATGGATATATGCTATTTCGTGACCACACCACAGACAAAGTCCCTGTCAATTGGTTTCGTGCGTCGTTTGACATTTGCCATACGTTGGAGGTAAAACAACCTCACTTACCCGCTTTGTTTATGTTATGAAGTACAGCATTTTCAACAATTTCAGGATAAATTCACAAGTTAAAATGATTTATATTAATAGAATTGGTGAATAACTAGGCCTAGTTATTGTTTCGTTGCGAAATACAACATAAATACACCGAGAGACGAAGGAATCCGATTTTTCAGATATATTGTAGTGTAGACTTTATATTTGAATATTTGCATTTTTGACCAATTCCCCTAAGTTTTATCTGGTATTCGAAGAAATAGAATACTATGTGAACTATCCCAGAGATGGCAAACATCCTATATTCACGCCATAAATTGAAAAAACTGTTCTGAAAAAGTAACAAACTATGGTAGAATTTGTTGGAGGGTTTTCCACACTGGATAAGGAATTATATTAGACTTTCTATTTAATTTGTTCTGTTTAATAAGTTGACTCATGATGAGATAAGTATGATAAGAATGTTTCGTGTTTGTTATACACATTTCAAGAATTATATCTTCTCGACACTACAATAGCTGACGTTATGAATGACAAACCCATCCTGATTGGTTACCACGCACATCTCTATATGTTATAATATATAAAGCCAATCAAGGCAATTCGTTATGTGATAGATTTTTTGAGGATGAATCGAAATCGGTGTTCATGGAAAAAATGTCATATGAATTATTTTATTTGTAACATATTTAGTATAATAAATATATAATTGAAGATTATGATAGCACTGACATAGCAACTGTAGACCAATATTGTAGTAATTTGATAATTTGCAACATAGAACGTTATTTGAAATAGTACTGAGAAGTTCTCTGGAACCCATGTTTTTTCCATTCCATACATTTGTTGGACTTCATTCTGCTGTTTATTTTCAGGAATTAATGAGCCAAACATTTTCAATAGTTATACCTATAATAAATGCTATCTCTGATGTGGATACTCTAGGCTTTAGAAGACAAGGATAAATACTGCAATTTTCATTTATATCGTTTTGAAAGATTATCATCTGAGATTGAATATCAGTTAATCAGATCCATTATCACAAAATTTCACTCGTAAAATGAATGAAATCACCAAAATCTCCAAATAATCATTCTTCGCCAATGTAAACAAAGCGAATGTATTCCTTGGTATCTCGGTGTATTTATGTTGCATTTCACAACGACACAATAACTTGGCCTCACGGGTCTAGTAATTCACCAATTCTATGAATATAAATCATTTTAACTTGTGAATTTATCCTGAAATTGTTGAAAATGCTGTATTTCATTACATAAACAAAGCGGGAAAGTGAGTTTGTTTTACCTCCAACGTATGACAAATGTCAAACGACGCACGAAACCAATGGAATAGACTTTCCATAACCATAAAATTCTAGAGAATGTTTTTAGGTTAGTAATTCATGTCATATCAGTTATAAATTTCGTTCTTCTTCTTCTTCTGATTCCTATCCGTTCCGGATGTTGGCTATCATACATGCTATTTTGACTTTGTTGGCTGCTGCTCGAAAAAGCTCTGTGGTGTCCACATTATACCATGTTCTCAAATTTTTCAGCCATGAAATTTCGTTAAAAAAGTATAATTATGGAGTTTTCGATATGAGAATGGGCGAGAATGGAAATGTGTATAATCTTATAGTGAAATGAAATTGGATATTGCATGAACATCAAGTTGAAGATCAGTGTTTCGAGTCCAGTGTAGTGAAATGTTTTCCTTGCGATTATATCGCAAAAAGCACCAAACCATAAGAATTAAGTGAGTAAATGTGTTTCCTCAATCTTGTTTCTTTGAGTTTCCA
Source organism: Myrrha octodecimguttata (assembly GCA_958510865.1). Lineage (NCBI taxonomy): Eukaryota > Metazoa > Arthropoda > Insecta > Coleoptera > Coccinellidae > Myrrha > Myrrha octodecimguttata. Next base: position 73,420,547 of record OY294056.1, on the reverse strand, counting down.
ACCTTGGATTGGTTATTCTCCAAAACAAATCATTGTAAGGAATATCTGTGGTGAACTTGCAAACGAAGTTCAGGAGTGTATTAGCATATTGAAAAATATTTAAATGCTTATATCTTTTTACCTGAGCCGAACCTGGAAAAATTGCAAATGAAAAAAGTGTACTATTTGACGAGAGAAATCTATGGTCGAAATTAATGAACAACTCGAAGAATCACCCTGTACAATAAGTATCATCGCATTTTTGCAGGTTTGCCCAAAAACCTGCAGCGAACACCCTGTATCAGTTTGGATGAGTCGTTCTTCCTGATGAAGATATTTCATTCCCTTCATATCCACGAAAATGGCTCGGTGAATCCATCCTACTTCCATTCGAATTACCCCCATAAGATGAGTTCCATTATTAGTAGTAAGACGAAGAATGCACGCATGAGTGGCATATATTCAAACATATTCTTTGTTATATAATTCAACATGTCGGATCGAAGCAGACGTTGTTGACTCGAGTCCATTCAACAAGAGTACCCGGGTATTATGAATCTGAAGAGTTTAAGCCTCGACGTAGCACGGTGGAAGTGAAAGCTGTCATATGTCAGAATATTATTTGAAGGCACTCTGGCTCCTGCTGAATAAGAAATCGTATATCTCGTATTTTATCCGGCCCAGACATCTTATCTATTCGGCTTATCCATGAATTTTGAATCGGAGAATGGAAGAAGGCTTCCTGATATTTGTTTGGAATTATATCCTGTTGGGGCTATTCTCTGGATCGTTTTTTTTTCGTTGAATCCTTAGAATTGGAAGGAAGTTCGATGTGAGGAAAATCGGCTTTTATTGGTTTCTAACCCGACTTATTTCCCTAAAACTTCCTCTTTTTATGCACTTCTTCTGGGGGACTGGATAGTTTCTTCCAAACGCCAGTTTTTTCGAAAATGGTCATGAAGGACAAAAGAACAACGCCTTGGAATACTGCCTCAGAATGCGGCCTGATCGGCCGTGTTATAGTCATTTGAATCTTTGGGACTATTTCCTCAATATCTCAGATACTTTTCAAGCCATCAGATTGGAACTTGGTCAGTAATAGATAATAATAATAATAATAATAATAAAGTTTATTTCGGTAAATAAACAAATTCATCACAGAGATATATAATAATTATAATCTGTACGTGATATTTAAAACAATATATAATTCTAAAATATGATCTATAATGACAAAAAAAAAGAACTAACATATGGACAACCATGAATACACAAATATTTGAAGAAAATGATGAATGAATCAAATCGGGCAAGTTTATGACACAATCGGGCTGTACAATGTCAAAAATCTAGTAAGTAGAACTCATAGGTACTTATTTATTTCCATTCCACGATAAATCCAGTGCAAAAATCCTGGTAATGGGGAAGCTATATGAAATTACAAATTTTCTTTCCTTTTTTTTTTTTTTAACTTATCAAGTAATTGATCGTTTGTCTCCTTTCGTGATTTAACCAAGTCTTTATTCTCTTTTTGAACGTTTTTATATTTTTTATATTTTTCAGATGTCCGGGAATCAAGTTAAAAAGTTTTGGTGCGAAATAAATATGACTTATTTGCCCGATACTCTTGTGGCATCTTGGTGGTTGGTAGGTATTTTCTCCTCTGGTTGCATAATTATGTTGCAAAGTACTAACTGATATTTTACGTGAAGCGATATTTAAAAGAATTTTTGTGGCGTATATTTGTCTCACGTCCTGCACATTTGCCAACTCAAATAATTGTTGGCTTGGGAAATTACGCTTCTTCTGGTGAATTATCTTCAACACCCATTTTTGTATAACCTCCAAAGGTTTCACGTGAATTTGATAAGCACCACCCCATCCAACTATACCATAACTTATTTGCGACTCAACCAAGGCCTTGTAGAATATTGTCAAGTATTTTGTAGTGTTCATATGACTTCGGACATATTTGAATTTGAAAAGCATAGATGCATAGAATACATAAGGTGCGGACACTCTTTGACATATTTTGGGTCCGAAATGAGGTCCAAACGATGTCAAAATACGGCTTTGTTGGCCCACTTGAATTTTCGCCGATAGATGCCGGCATAGGAAAATCTGGCATAAAGAATCTGAAATATTTACGGAAGTTACCGACCTGCCATATCCAAACTAGACAAATCAGAACTTCTTTTTGATTTTCTGAGTTGAACCATACAACCATACATTATTTTCAAGAATGTCCGATAATAAATTCATTTTGACGAATTCAAATTATGATTATTCATTTCATTCAGTCAGAATGGCGGTAATATCCTTCATCTCTGAATACACAAGTCTGAACCTTGATATTTTTGTATACCTGCTTATTACAAGAGATATTTATTATCTCAATATTCAGTTCATGGAAAGGAAGTATTCCAGAGTTGTAATTTAAAAAATACCACAAGAAATCATTTGGAACGATAGATACTACAATTAATTTGTCTAGTTTGAAATTCGTCTGATAAATTCGTATGAACATGAGAAGCAGAGTGAATATTCATATATTCATACATCTGATTCATTTTTTGGGAAATAGTTCAATCAAATTATAGCTCAATTCATTTTTATTCAGCGGAATTAAATGTATGCACTTGCCACAGTGACGTAAGCGCCATCATCGTTTACAGAGCCAAGTAGCCCAAGATTTAACAATTCTAGGACCGCGTTTTGGACCCAAAATTTTTGTGGGTAATAGTAGGAATGTGTCGACACCTGATATATTCCATGCATCTATAGTCAGTAGATCAAAATTGTTTTTTTTTTCGAGAACAATTAATCAGATTTCGCTCAAATGTGAGACGGACCTCCTACTCCTTATCTAATAATAGTGCACCAAATTTCAGGTCGATCCAGATTTAACTTTTGTAGGAATTGGGAACAAACATTTGGTAGCTAGTTGAAAAAATCTGATGCACAACATAGTGCATAATTTCGTGATGATCATGTCATTCAAATTTGTTGTCAAAGCAGTCATATTTTCGCGTATCGACCCTCTGAAATGCATCTTTACCTTTTGTTAGAAAGACTTGCGAAAGACTTGGCGATCTTCTCGTCATATGGTCCCCATGCAATTCTGCATGAACCTTCAAGTCATCATTTTTGCGCGCATGTTCTGGGAAACAACTTGCTACGGTTTTGTCCAAATGCCTGAATTTAATTAATTTAATCGTCTCAAACTCCTAGGTTGGACTCACTGATAATGAATTCGGTGACAAAATCGATTCTGTCCGGCCGGCTGGCCGACGACACGATAACTGTCGAAAAAGCAAGCTAGCAACTTGAAATTTTCAGATTAAATCGCGCATTGGAATGCGACGGTTGGGATCGTTAATGGGACAAATCGGTCGAATGTTTTCGGAGTTAAGGTCATTTGAAATTTTGAGATCAATTCCCTGATATTTCAGGAAACACTCATGCCATTGAATTGAAACTTGACAGTTGGAGCATAACAACGAACAAATTTTCACAGAATTTCGTTGAGATCAAACTGTCAGTGAATTTTGAAGAAATTTTTTCCTCGAAATTTTTTTCGAAATTGTTTTTTCCGGAAACTGTTAATTTAATCAGGAAAAAACTGCTGCTCACCTTGAAATATCATATTTTACAGCAGATAACCAAATTTCATTCTGATACGACCATTTTTGGAGATATTGGGACAAAATATGTAAAATTTCGTTTTTTTCTCGATATCGTTGATTTTTCGGAATTACTCGAAAAATACTAACTCCATCGAAATGAAATTTGACAGCTGGTTCATGAATGCTGATGCAACTTTGTGCAAAATTTCGTGATGATAGTGTCATCAGAACAATTTGAAAAAAAATAAAAATTTTTTTTCGAATATTCAATATTCTGTGATCTCCTGATCATATTATCCTCATGATTTTCTGTATGAACCTTTGAACTGTCATATTTCGATAAAATTTTGAATGGGTATATCTGCGGCCTGACGGCCGATCGTAAACACAAAAAGTTCCGAAAAAAACAACTTAAAAACTCGATATTTATAGAGTAGGTTTGAACTCTGATTACGAAGGTCGAATTCTTGAATGGGTAGAATCCACCTAATGATTCCGCAGATAAACACATTCAAAATTTTATTTTTTCAAAATTACAGATAAGATCGAAACAAAATATAGAAAAGCACTGACGTGATGTCAGCAGCTTTTGCGCGCATGTTCAAATTCGTAGCTAAAGCGGGCAAACTCATCGAACAAATGCAAATGTTGCTGTCTTCACGGCATTGTTTTTCTAGGTTTTTGATTCAAGTATTTCGGTTCAAGTCTATCCAAGCAGAATTATAACTCACCATTTAAATCAGTTATTAACAGAATTATGTGAACTTAAAAAGCATATTGGCCAGTTAGTCGCATCACACCTCGCTGGATAAAACAAAACTTGTGAATTTTCCATATTTGCTCACGGCTCCAGTTCGAATGATTTTATAAATGGAATACACGCACTCGAAACGAAATATTCGAGCAAATATTGAACGTGAATGGCAAACAAACAGAATGGAATGACAACAGTGCTGAAAAAGGGGCTGAAGATTTCGATCGAAAAAAATAATAATCCATGCTCTAGGCAAAAATGCAAAATGTGTTGAATAAATCGAGAATGGAACGAATACAAAAGAAGGATTCGCTGAGTAGGCTGCCTTCAATTGCTACCCTCGAAAAACAAACGTGGATGACGTGATAATTTCGAATGATTTTCGCATCATTCGAAGGAAACGAAGCGAAAGAACAAAGATGCTTCTTTTTCTGATCAAGTTTGAGTTGAAAGAAAAAATTATGAAAAAGATGATTGACGAACGAATCCAACTCAAGTTATCGGTGCTGAAGTGTTAATTGGAATATTCAGATGAAACAATGAGTGTCAGATCGTTGCTATGGTAACTGATTTTCGCCAGGGGGAAAATCGAGAAAAACGCCATGATGTTTGTTCTTTACGATAGAATATTATTTTTTGTTGTTGCTCTACGGTTTTCTCGTTCTGATTCTTGAGTTTTTGTCTGGTATAGTTTAAGCGGATGTCACTCAAAAATCCTATCAAATAATGCTGGCAAAAAGTAAACCGATAGTCTGACAATGGAGCACAAAACATGTTTTATACAGTATGTCAGATTTGAGAGAAATCAGTGGTTCTTTTCAGTTAAAATTCGAATTTCGGAAAATTACTCAAACCCGTCAGCTCTGCTCTTGAGGTCACTATTTTTTTATAAAATCCATCGTCATATCAGTACATTTTTCTGCTGTGCAACCTCAACCGTTTAAGTTCGAAGTGGTTAAGAAAAAAATTATCATGTGATTATGACACCTATTTTTTGCGCGCATATTCTGGGGAACAGCGTGCTATCGTTCTGTCCAAATGTCTGTTATTTTCGAATTGTGAGCCGAAAATGGTCTCAAACGACTAGGTGGACTTACCGATGACGAGTACGGTGTAAAAAACGATTCTGTCCGGGCGGTCGGCCGGCCGTCCAGGGAATCCTCTCGATCTGAAACTTTCAGGGTAGGTTGCATTTCAAAATGCGACGGTTGAGTTCGTTAATAGGCACAATATGCCAAATGGTTTCGGAGTTAGATCTATTTGAAATTTCGACGTTATTTTGGCGATAATTCGAGAACTACCGGAACGTTTCATTACATTTGAAAAGAATCATCTCATACTTTGAGCTCCATATTTCACAGCAGTGTACCAAATTTCAATCCGATACGGCTATTAGTTTCGGAGATATCGGGAAAAAAATAAATAAAATTTCGTTCTTTTCTTCTCGATGTTTTTTTCGGTATAATTCAAGAAATACTGAATAAATCATGATGAAACTTCGCAGCTAGTTTGAAGTTGCTGAAAGACAACTTTGTGCGAAATTTCGTGATGATCGTGTCATCGGAACAATTCGAATAAAAAATTTTTTTTTCACATATTTCTGTGATCATCTTATCATTTTAACCTCATCAAATTCTCTATGAACCTTCGAACTGTCATTTTTCGATTTCAATTTGATCTACTAAGTATTTTTGAAAATATTCGGAAAATAAAATTTTTAATGAGTATATCTGCGGAATCATTGGGTGAATTTTACTCATTCACGAATTCGGCCTTTGTTATTAAGGTCCAAACCTTCTCTACAAATATCGAGTTTCTGAGTTGACCGTAAACACAATAACTTCCGGAAGAAAAGAAGTGACAAAAGCTGCTGACTCCACGCCGGTGATTTCCTGGAATAATTCTTCAGAAACTCGCATGAAAAAATGTGCCTAAAACTTCGAACAAATTTCATATCGAGAACCTGACATCAGTTAAGCACTAATCCGCTTGCAAAACTGAAAATTCTATCATGGCTCCCTTCCTATTTCTCTCGTAAGAGTTCCACTGAAAGGAATTGTAATAATTGTTATCTATATTTTATTTTCACTTATAGCCAACTAATATCCCGAAAACTTAATTTGATAATCGTGTTTCTTTCTCTACTATTCCTTGAATAGGTAGGTTTCAGGAATATTGGAGTGGATCTTTTCCTACATAAACGTGAAAAACTGAGTCCGGATGGAAGGGGAAAAAGAAAATATACTGGCATTCAAGAACGAGGGGTGGGATAATTAAGTGTTGGGAAAAGTATTCAACGGTCTGGAACAGCAGGGGACAATATGATCTTCAGAAGAAAATGTATATGGTGAAGTGATGAAAACTGGATCGATTCAAGAAGAGATTGTATTTTCGATGGAAAAAGGAATATTCCCCCTTAACAGAGAATTGAATTCTAAATGGGTTCTTTCCGTTGGATAGGGAAACGAAGCTCTAGTTCCTCTTATGATAGTTATTAATAATTTCAAAGGCTTGTCTGATAATGTTTCTTCTTTTCAAGTTTTTACTCGCTTGTTCTGGGGAACAGCGCGTTATCATTTCGTCACGATGTCTGTTATTTTCGAATTTTGAGCCGGAATTGGTCTGAAACGACTAGGTTGGACTCATTGATGAAGAATCCGTGGTCAAAATGGATTCTGTCCGTCCGGCCGTGTGTGCGATAACTTTCGAAAGAAAGGACCTAGAGTCTTGAAATTCTCAGGTTTGGTTTTGATCCTGAATATCTCGGTCAAGTTCGTTAATGGGACAAATTTGCTTGATGGTTTTCGTGTTACAGCCATTTGAAATTTTGATTTTTCAATAACTCGAAAAATATTTGTCTGATCGAAGTGATACTTGGTTGGTGGATGAACAGTAGCAATATGAAGAATCATTATCAGTAGACAAATTTGTGAAAAAAATGTTTTTCTCTCAAATTTTGAACTCCGCTGAAATCCCCATACCGCCACTTCATAACCGAATACATTATTGTGCCCAATCAGATTTCCTGATTTTTCTGAGGACCAAATCAATAGAAAAATAAATGGAATCTACTTTAGAAATTAATACACTTCAACAAGCGTTGCAATTTGACTCTAATCGACAGCAAGAACTCGAAGACTCGGTTTTGGTCTAAACAGATATGTATTCTTTGAATTTTCCGAAACATAAGAGATATAGAATATTTTTTTGCATCGAATGTTCACGACATCTACTGGTGAATAGTCGAAGCATTAACTGGATCCTACAGTCACATTATGCGGGATAGCGGCGTCTATTTACACTCTAAATATCCTTCATGACGTGATTCCCAGGAAGTTTTATCGGTACTTCCCCGAAGCGCATGAGCTGTTCATCGGAATCGTCACTACTTAACAGCAATGGTTCAAATTTCAGCTTGATCGGGCATTCGTCTTGGGAGATATTGAAGTCAATAATAAACAACTTTTCAACTCGATCAGATATTCATTTTATTCAATGAAACATATTGAGCAAAAATTTATTTTCTTTCATTTCGCGTTTGTTCTAGGGAACAAAAGAATTATCGTTTTGCACAGTGTCTGTGACTTCCAAATTTTAAATTTTGAACCAAACATGGCTTTATGAATTAAAAAACGTATGGAGCTATGCGCTTGTTCCGTTGCCAAAGCGGTCATCTATACAAATAGCCAATTATTCTTTAGATAGTTATAACCATTAAAAATTTTGGATCGAATTGCAATTCAGTACTTGATCGAAAATAATAGCTGAGGTTCATGCAGAATTCCGTGAGGACCATATGAAAAAATCTACATTTGGCAGGGTCAATACTTGTATAGATGACCGCTTTGGCAACAGAACAAGCGCGTAATAGCTCCTGACCTCACATCAGTGCTTTTCTAGGTTTTTTAGTGACATATCGATAGATAATACAATGCTGTGAAATATAAACCTCAGGGTACCAACAAAATTTTCTCCAAATGCAATGAACAGTTCTCGAGAAAAAAATTTTTTCGAAAAGAATTTTGAAAGAAAAATTTTCCAAATGACGGCAGGATCTCAACAGAACCTCGCAAAAAGTTGCAAGTCCAACTTAATGCCAAGTTCCAATTCAATCGCTTCAGCATTTGCTAATGGCTATAACTCCGAAATAATTCGACCGATTTCTCCCATTAACGAACTTAATCTTTGCATTTTGAAATGCAACCAACCCTGAAATTTTCAGGACGATAGATTCCTCTGTTCGCTTGTAATCGTGAGTACGGACGGCCGGACAGAATCGATTTTGACAGCGGATTCGTCATCAGGTAGTGCAAACTAGTCAGTTGAAGGCATTTTCGGCTCAAACCTAAAAAATTAAAGACATCTGCACAAAACGATAGCATGCTGTTCTATAGAACATGCGCGCAAAAATGAATAATTCACAGGTCACCTTTTCAATCAATTTTCAACGAATCTCGAAACAAAATTATTTTGACAGGTTCAGTGACAGGTTATCGAACCTTTTTCCTTTCCTTCCGTTCTATTTTTTGCATTGTAAGTTCCAGAGAATTTTAAGATTCTATATATTTCAGAAAAAACGACCCAAATATTTTATATGATAACAACAACAAAGGATGAGTAAAATAAATTTGTATTTCACAAATATGACGGTAAGACATAGTTCGAAGTCACTTACTTCTACACAAAAAATTCTAGAAAAAACTAATTTGAGTATATAGATTTTCACTACAGTATAATCAATTAGATCGTGTAAATTTTTCATGTGAAAACCGTTTTTGATATATGTATATGATATTGTTTTCTCTGTATTTTCAGCTGGCCTGATGATGGCCTGAAGGCCGAAATCGATAGCCGACAGTAAATTAGTAAATAAAAGTTTGGTGTGTTCGAATTTTCCCTTTAGTACATTAACCTTACACACTAATGGAATAATTCATAACTAAACTCAAAACAAAACTTTCTGGTTTTCCCTTATTCGAACAAACATCTTGCATATTCACGAATCACCTTCTTGTATAACTTTCCTATTGCAAACACACCCCATTTTCTAGCTCCTTACTAAGAATTGTGAACTTGATGGATCCAAACATTAATATTCAATACTTGCATATTTCATGACGCGTTCATAGCACTACACCTCCAACTTGAAACCATCCAGATGAGGGACATCAGAATAAAAATAAGGGAAAATACATTTTGGAGTGCCAACCTAATAGAAAACTGTCAGGAAAGGATGGGGAGCAGTGAGTAATGGATAAGTTTGGGTTACCCTCAGCCTGGAGCCGTGAGAGAATTATAAATGGCTGCAGCGAGTTCTAATTTCTACCTGCGGGAAACTAGCACGCTTGAAAAAGGTCGTGTCATGACTTACACACTCATATTTCCATATGCTCACTACTTTAATTGGTTCGGAAGTTATTCCGTTCAAACTGGGCGAAAACTCGTTTGGCAGATTTGGCGGGGCTCATTTAGAGAGAAAATTGGTAGAAAATTGGGCACTGTTATTGATTCACTCTAATGAGAGCTCGAAATGAGGTATTTTCGAAATTTGACGGAAGAATCTACTTATGATTTCATGATGGAAAAACAAAATGACGTTAATAGACGAAAATTAATAGTGGCCGAAGAAAGCAATGTTGCACGGATGTCCATAAAGTTAGCAGAGCCACTTGCACGAAACTCAATGATAACAATCTCATTAATTGTCGTATATTCGTCAAGAATTTGTCGTGAAAGAAAAAAATTTGTCGCACCTCTAGTTTTTTTTCAGAAGTTATTCTTTTTCCCTCCAGTCGTTAGGTAATCGTCAAATATCTACAATTCAAGGTATGATATATTTTCAAAATTGACGCTGAAATTTCGAGTAACGTAGACGCTATTAGAAAACAACTTTGGGAATAAATTCTAGCTTTCCTATGATGATATTAGAAGACGATATTCTTTATATCATTCTCTACGATTGTACGTCCACTCCAGGATCATCCTGTTTAAACCTAAATTCCCTGCAGAAAATAATGTCAACATGTTACTACTCCAATTCTCCCATTTTCCGACTCATTTCATCCTAATGCCAGGGAAAAATCCCTATGGGAATTGACAACCAAATAAATCCAAGGAAAAATGCAGAACTGGAAATAAAAAACGTCAACAACAGCCACTGCAGAAGTCTGCCTGTGAAGACAATCAAATTCGTCATATTTTTCAATGTTCCTCGTGTGATAGTATCAGATACAAAGTTCCATTCGATAATATATATTCTAGTACAAAACACTCACTCCATCTTCATCGGATTAGGTTTGGAGACTGACAGGTAATTTCACACAACGGATTAATATCGATGCAACAGCTGGAATGTAGGGTAGGATTTACACCCTCTGTTGTGAACGAGGGTGTGAATTCAATTAGTAATATATCAATAACATAACGTTGTGTTTGATGCTGCTATCGATAACTCTTTAGTTTGTGCGAATTGTCAAAGGTTGAGTGGAAAGCAGGTTGTCGCAAACAATTGGATAGCAACAGTAATAAACCTTGTTCTCGGTATCGGTAATACGAAAATGAAATGAATACATGAACTGAGAGTTAGTATTTTTCATTAAACTCCTATGTGTTTTCTCAGCAAGGATTTCATACATGCAGAAGGAATGAAAATTGAAATTAAAAATGGAGAGCAGATTCTGTAATGGCTCATTTTTACCAATAAATTAACCAAAAAATTTATCTTGTTACAATTCTAATAGGAAAATAATTTTCTCGGCTTTGTCCTCAACAAATTCAGAAGTCCTCGAGGAACTGCTTCGATGAACGTACAAGTCTTGTAAATCAATTATCCATTATCGTGAAAGAATCCCAACATAAGCTTGCATTATGCGGGAAAACTCAGCATCCGATAGAGACATCTTGATTCAATAATTCACCTGCGTATTTCCTCACCGCTAGTAAACTGAGAAATACTGAAATATTCAGAAAGTAGGCAATAATCTATCATGCTTCATGTCAATCGATAAATCATTCCAAAACTCAATCCTGTAACAATTCTTATAGGGGAATAATTTCCCTAGTTTCGTCTTCAACAAATTCATAAGTTCTCGAACTATTCCATCTACAAACGTATAAGTCTTGTGAATCACTTTTCCATCGCATCCAAACACAAGTTCGTATTGTTCGGGAAAACTCAGCATCCGATAGAGACATTTTGATTCAATAATTCACCTGCGTATTTCCTCACCGCTTATAAACTAAGAAGTACTAAAATATTCAGAAAGTAGGCAATAATCTATCATGCTTCATGTTAATCGATAAATTATTCTAAAACTCAATCTTGTAACAATTCTTATAGGGGAATAATTTCCCTAGCTTTGTCTTCAACAAATTCACAAGTCCTCGAACTATTCCTTCTACAAACGTATAAGTCTTGTAAATCACTTTTCCATTGTTGTGAAAGCATCCAAACACAAGTTCGCATTGTTCGGGAAAACTCAGCATCCGATAGAGACATTTTGATTCAATAATTCACCTGCGTATTTCCTCACCGCTAATAAACTAAGAAATACTAAAATATTCAGAAAGTAGGCTATAATCTATCATGCTTCATGTCAATCGATAAATTATCCTAAAACTCAATCTTGTAACAATTCTTATGGGGGAATAATTTCCCTAGCTTTGTCTTCAACAAATTCATAAGTCTTCGAACTATTCCTTCTACAAACGTATAAGTCTTGTAAATCACTTTTCCATTGTTATGAAGCATCCAAACACAAGTTCGCATTGTTCGGGAAAACGCAGCATCCGATAGAGCCATTCCAATTCGATTATTCACCTGCGTTTTCCCTCACCGCTAATAAACTAAGAAATACTAAAATATTCAGAAAGTAGGCTATAATCTATCATGCTTCATGTCAATCGATAAATTATCCTAAAACTCAAGCTTGTAACAATTCTTATGATGGAATAATTTCCCTAGCTTTGTCTTCAACAAATTCATAAGTCCTCGAACTATTCCTTCTACAAACGTATAAGTCTTGTAAATCACTTTTCCATTGTTATGAAAGCATCCAAACACAAGTTCGCATTGTTCGGGAAAACTCAGCATCCGATAGAGACATTTTGACTCAATAATTCACCTGCGTATTTCTTCACCGCTAATGAACTAAGAAATACTAAAATATTCAGAAAGTAGGCTATAATCTTTCATGCTTCATGTCAATCGATAAATTATCCTAAAACTCAAGCTTGTAACAATTCTTATGATGGAATAATTTCCCTAGCTTTGTCTTCAACAAATTCATAAGTCCTCGAACTATTCCTTCTACAAACGTATAAGTCTTGTAAATCACTTTTCCATTGTTATGAAAGCATCCAAACACAAGTTCGCATTGTTCGGGAAAACTCAGCATCCGATAGAGACATTTTGATTCAATAATTCACCTGCGTATTTCCTCACCGCTAATGAACTAAGAAGTACTAAAATATTCAGAAAGTAGGCAATAATCTATCATGCTTCATATCAATCGATAAATCACTTTAAAACTCAATTTTGTAACAATTCTTATAGAGGAATAATTTCCCTAGCTTTGTCTTCAACAAATTCATAAGTCGTCGAACTATTACTTCTACAAACGTATAAGTCTTGTAAATCACTTTTCCATTGTTGTGAAAGCATCCAAACACAAGTTCGCATTGTTCGGGAAAACGCAGCATCCGATAGAGCCATTCCAATTCGATTATTCACCTGCGTTTTCCCTCACCGCTAATAAACTAATATATTCGGAAATATTCAGAATGTAGACCATAATCTATCAAGCTCCCTCGTCGGGATACACAAAAGGTCAGGCCCTAGGGGAAAGCAGCCTATGCAAAATATATATATATATATATTCCGCTTGAGTGGAAAATCCTTTTCCAAGTCAGCGTTTTCGCACAATCTGTTCGGGCCAATCCCGGTATTATTGTTTTCTCAAACATTCATAAAAGCATCGAATTCAGGCGAGATGGCTTATTGGACAATCGTTATTTATGTCATAGGCATTCGCATTCTGAATTGAGGTATTTTAGCAACCGCAAGCTGTGTGTTTTGCTGTGATGTCTTCTTCTGAGGAGCTATATCTGGGATGATTCGACTCCTGATGGTGTTTGATGCTAGTATCGAATTCTGTGTTATGTTGAAGAGATACGGAGGTGTTCTCGAAGAAAAGTCAGATATTGGGTGCTCGCTTTTTAGGTATGATTGCAGTATCAAAGAATCCTTGGAATTCTCCAATAAGTAGGTCTTGGAAAAAAGTGATTTATTCTCTTCTAAAAACCGGAAATCTGTCATAATTAAGGTAGAATGTGGTTGTGCTGGGGAACATTTCGTATGAGGTATCCATGAAGTGTCATTAAACATCGTGAAATATTGTATAATTAACTTCCGGAGATTCCATCGAAAAAACAACATAAACTTGTTTTTATTTAAAGAACTTACAATTTAGGTATAGGGAAATATTTGATATAGTTGGAAAAGATATTTCATTCTCTTTCAACTCATTTCATTATATACATGCTCTTCATTTAGTATGCATCTAAAATGCCTCAGATTTCTATTTAAGATATATTTCACCTGATTGGATACTGGAGTTCTTGATAAACCATACCCGAAATTTCTCCTTTGCAAGATTCCAAATTCTGAGTACCGAAGTAAATAATGTTCAAACGAAGCAATGTCTCATACAAAAAAGGTAAATTAATCGAAATCTGCAAGGGACAAGGATGAGGAAGTTGATACATAAATAATTGAGAATCAATATTGTACAGGGTGTGAAATAAAATTTACTCCTGAATGTATCCCGAGTTGTTAATCTGCTGGCAATGATGCAAACTCTTACTCTCTATCTATTTATTTCAACTTTACAATTAAAATTCCTATTTACAAACACAAATTTAGGTACAGTGAATCTGAGATCCGGGGTTCGAAGAAGCACTTATCTTAATGTTAGGTGTGATGGTGTGTGGTAAAGGATGCGGCGGTATATGAACCTTCAAAATGCAGGTATTATGCAGGTCGTCCAGTTTTTAGAGCTCCCATCCAGAATTAAGATATTCCAGTAATAATTTGCTTCGGTATGAAGGTATTTCAGCAATAATCAGCTCCAGTATCAAGATTATCCAGTAAAACTCTGGATCTGGTACTAAGATAAACCAGTAATAATTGCCTTCGGCACCAAGATGATCCGGTAAAATTCTGGATCCGATACCAAGATTTTTCAGTCGGCGTTAGCCCCGGTACGAAGATAATCCAGTTGGCGTTAGCCCCGGTACAAAGATAACCCAGTGGGCGCTAGCCCTGGTACAAAGATATTCCAGTCGACTTTAGCCCCGGTACAAAGATAATCAAGTGGGCGTTAGCCCCGGCACAAAGATAATCCAGTGGGCGGTAGCCCTGGTACAAAGATAATCCAGTGGGTGTTAGCCCCGGTATAAAGACTGCAAATTTCAAATGTATAAGATAGTGCTTGTAACACGTCATCTCATTCCCAGCGACTCTAGACGTTATTGAAATAATTTACAAGTTAATAAATATGAGATGAAATATCTAGAACTCAGGAATAAGAGCATGTTATTCGATAGTAAGAATGAGACAACAAATCAAATGCACAATATTATACAAAGGAACATGTTGACCTGTGTAACCTGCATGAAATGAAATAAATCGGAAATAACAATTTGTCATCTACAAAAGCAAACAAATTGGCCGGGATATACGTAGTACTTACCGCCTTTTGAATAGACGTCTTATAAGAAACAATAAAACTTTAAAATTCCACGATGTTTATGGATTACGAGGTACGTTAATTCGCTAAACTCTAGCAAGGTATTGAAGCTTCAGCTTCTCGGTACCAAAAAAAAAAGAATTCTTAATCAGCTGGACCGAGCTCGAAGGGTCGCGCATGCGAAACACACACTCAACCGTCAACTCGAAGAGTGTTCTTTAGCGATTGATCATAGAATTGCAGTAAGGCATTTTCTTGTGATTGGCATTGAAATTATTATAGTATAGCGTATTTTCGCGATGAAAACTGAAATCGACAGTGGAGCGTGTTGTAACGTTACAGGTGTTCCATTTTGGATATGAATGTTATTATTACTTCCTGATATAAATGGCAACCCCGCAGCATTGAAAATATTCACATAACAGACTGTTTCTTACCAACAACCAAATTTTTCTATGAAATCTCACTTTCCGTTCCCCACGAGTCCTGGTACTATCGACCTTGACCTACCCTGCATAATTCTTGCGAGAACGCAGATTACATACATCGGAAAGCTGAACAATAGACCATGTGTAAATATATTACTGTATTATTTGAGAAAATGTAAACGAACCACGAGTCATTTCTTCGCATAATACAAAAGCACAAAGGACAAACAGCAGCAACTGCGGTTTTATCCAGGGTAAGTTGACCTGACGATCAGTAACAACTGTGAAACAGCTGTATTCATTCTCCTTGGATCCGCTTCTTCGGTGTAGATCTTTTGGTTGATTGGATGCTTATCTCTGATCAAAGGAGAATATTTGTTGATTTATCGACAGATATTCGTCCTTGTGATTCTGTTAATTATGTTAATCAGCAAAAATATTTCGTCTGTGTCTGTATAGTGAAATTGAATTCGTTCAAGTAATACATTTTTTAACTGACATTTTTATAATCGACCGCATTTTCTTTACTGAAAGAACATTTCCTCTTCCTTTTCGATTCTGATTGACGAAATATGTTGAAATCTTATCTACAACAGAAAAAGAGACAAAAAACCTGCAGGAACCGGTAATAATATTATCTACATTTTTTCTCTCACCAGAAAGGACTTTCGATACGGTTTTTTTCCTCCACGCGATGATTTTTCAGATCTCCCAATGTACGAAAACACTTAATGATCACTACTTTAGGGAATCACTTTTGCGCACATGTTCTAGGGGAACTGCATGCTATCGCTTTGTCCAAATGTCTGTAATTTTGGATGATTGAGCCGAAAATGGTCTCAATCTATTAGGTTGGACTCACTGATGACGAATCCGGTGTCGAAATCGATTCTGTCCGGCCGGCCGGCCGTCCGAGGACACGATAACTGTCGATAGAAACAAGCTAGAAACTTGAAACTTTCAGGGTAGAACGCGCATCAGAATGCTGAGGTTAAATTCGTTAAATGGCCAAATCGGTCGAATGGTTTCGGAGTTATAGGCACTTGAAATTTTGAAGTTATTCATTTTTTATTTCGGAAACCACAACGATTGGATTCAAACTTGGCAGTTAGGTGGAGTATAATGACGTGCAACTTTGAGCCAGATTTCTTAAGGATCATATTGTCAGTAAATAAAAAAAATTTTTTTCGAAATTTTTTCCTAAAAATTTTTTTTTCGATAACCATTCATCATATTCAAAAAAAAATTCCACTCACACTTTGAGCTCCATATTTCACAGCAGTGTACCAATATTCAGTTCGATACGATCATAAGTTTTGGAGATATCGGAAAAAAATATGTAAAATTTCGAGGTTTTCTTCTCGATATCGTTGTTTTTTGCGGTATAACTCGAGGATTACTGATTCAGTCCTGATAAAACTTCGCAGCTAGTTTGAAGATGCTGCAAGACAACCTTATGCAAAATTTCGTGACAATCGTGTCATTAGAACAATTTGGAAAAAAAAATTTCTGTGATTTTCTTTGATTCTTCTGATTTGATTCTGTATGAACCTTCGAACTGTAATTTTTCGATGAAGTACTGGATTTCAATTCGATCTGTTCTGTATTTTCGGAAATATTGGAAAAATACAATTTTGAATGGGTATATCTGCGGAATCATTGGGTGGATTTTACCCATTCCCGAATTCGGCCTTCGTAATTAAGGTCCAAACCTTCTCTACAAATATCGAGTTTCTAAGTTGTTTTTCTCGGAAGTTATTCTGTTTGCGCAGTCGGCCGTTAGGCTGACCGTAAACACAATAACTTCCGGAAGAAACGACTTAGAAACTCGATATTTGAAGAGTAGGTTTGGGGCTCAATTACGAAGGTCAAATCGTGAATGGGTAAAATCCACCCAATGATTCTGCAGATATACCCATTCAAAATTTTATTTTTTCGTAGATTCTTAATTGGTCATTTCGCACGAACAGCAATCTGTCATGACAATAGGTAGAACTAACATAACCACAAGGACGAACATCTGTCGATAAATCAACAAATTTCCATCTTGATCAGAGCAAATCATACAATCAACCAAAACATATACACCGAAGAAGCGGCGCGGCGCCCAATGAGAATGGTTACAGCTGTTTCGCAGTTTTTACTGATCTTCAAACCAACTTGCCTTGGTTGAACTGCAGAATAGGAATCTGTTGTGTCCCGTATCCTGGACCCAGCATTTTATGATATATTGTCTTTTCTTGATTTTCCAACGTCGGAGTCTGAATTCTTTGGTTCCCAGGAATGTGCCCGAAATTCAATATTTTTTGGTTTGAATCAATTGACACCGGCTTTAAGAGCATTTTATCTCAAGCCAACAATAAAGTATAATTTTGCATGACAGAAAACACTCGGATAAAATTCAAGCTCTTAGCATTCCAGGAATCGGAGCGTGATGGGTGGTATACTTCGGTTATTCAAAGAATCCAGACATCACATGTGACAGTTTATAGAATTTATCGTCTTAGACCATTTAGGGAAATATCCTTCACACATTTGTGCTCTCTCTTCCACATCAGCCAATCCGAGGTGGTTTTTGTAAAAATCGTAATTTCTCATTGAAAGTCGCTTCGACCTTGCTATCGAATGAGATATAGAAGGAAGATTCTATTGTGCAAATCACTTGTATACCATTTTGGTCTTGTTATCTAATGCAGATACAAGAAAATACATTTTTGTTACGTGTTAAAAGTGTGTTTATAATACACCTCAACAACATCTTCGTGTCGTAAATGCAACGGTATTGATCAACTGGTCAATAAGTTCTTCAATTATCTGCTTATTCTAGAAGCATCAACATTTCTGATAAAGATCAGAAAATATTCATCGGTCGTGTCTTCATTTTGATAACGACAGAATTAATCAAGTGCGATTAATTCATCCACACAGAGTCTCTATTATTGAAACCCCAATACACCTGAATAAACCAATTCAGGTCAAAACAGGATCTAGATACTAATCATCTGATAGGTGATCAGTATCTAGATTCTTGAAAAAAAAAGAAAAATATCAACATTCAACAAAACATAATTTGATAAGATGAAAATGCATGGCCTCCGTAATTCATACATTTAAACTTTTAGCCGGGGTTCGCGTAACTTATTTTATATCAGACGAACTGGGATTCGCATAAATGAACTCATAGAAAGTTCAAATGTTCTAATATACCACGCAATCTGTCCTAAGTTTTCTCCTCTGCTTTGGCGCTCGAATATCGTACAAAATGAGGATCGTATTTCAACCCTCGCAAAGTTTGATTAAAATTTCTTGCTGAAGGTGGTCAGTAATATCAAACCCTGCTATATTTGAGTTACCAGTCATCATAGGGTGGGAATTTGTGCGAATTTCAATAAGGAAGTAACGAAGGAAATATTTGAATGAAAGAAGCTAATTAAATCTGGTATCAATTTCTGCTTCGAAAAAATAGGTCAGAAGCTTTACTGTGCTTGTTGAAATTCGTTGCCGAAACGAGATTTCATGTAAACATAAAAAAACTGGCAGAAAGATCTTAAATGTGGTGTTTTATTTAAATTGGACCTTAATTACGAAGGCCGAATTCGTGAATGGGTAAAATCCACCCAATGATTCCGTAGATATACCCAATCAAAATTTTATTTTTCCAATATTTCCAAAAATACAGATCAGATCGAATTGAAGTCCAGTACTTCATCGAAAAATAACAGTTCGAAGTTTCAGACAGAATTCAATGAGGATGATATGATAAGAAAATCATAGAAATTTTTTTTTTCAAGTTGTTCTTATGACACGATTATCACGAAATTTCGCATAAAATTGTCTTTCAGCATCTCAAAACTAGCTGTGAAGTTTTATCAGCACCGAATCAGTATTTCTCGAGTTATACCGAAAAAATCAACGATATCGAGAAGAAAACCTCGAAATTTGACATATTTTTTCCCGATATCTCCAAAACTTATGATCGTATCGAACTGAAATTTGGTACACTGCTGTGAAATATGAAGCTCAAAGTGTAAATGGAATTTTTTTTTGGATATGGTGAATGGTTTCCGGAAAAAAAAATTTTTTGGAAAAAAAATTTCGAAAAAAATTTTTTTTTTATTTACTGACAATATGATCCTGGCCAAATTTGGCTCAAAGTTGCGCGCCTTTATACTCCACCTAACTGCCAAGTTTGAATCTAATCGCTCATGCAGTTTCTGAAATGAAAAATAAATAACTTCAAAATTTCAAGTGCCTATAACTCGGAAACTATTCGACCGATTCGGCCCATTAACGAACTCAACCGCGGCATTCTATCCTGAAAGTTTCAAGTTGCTAGCTTGCTTCTGTCGACAATTATTGTGTCTAAGGCCGGACGGACAGAATCGATTTTGACACCGGATTCGTCATCAGTGAGTCCAACCTAGTCGATTGAGACCATTTTTTGGCTCAATCATCCAAAATTACAGACATTCAGACAAAACGATAGCACGCTGTTCCCCTAGAACATGCGCGCAAAAAATAGGTCAGAAGCTTTACTGTGCTTGTTGAAATTTGTTGCCGAAACGAGACATTATGTAAACATAAAAGAACAGGCAGATAGATCTTAAATGTGGTGTTTTATTGTTAAATATTGACTCGGGGATCTGTATCAAAATTTCAAAGTATTTTGATGAATTGTTTCTGAAAAAGAGATTCACAACAAGAACTAATTAATAATTGTAGCTCGTGTTATTCTTACATTAGGATGAATAGGGCGTGCAAGGCCGTTTTAATGGCCTGCGCGTTCACCAGACCTACACCCCATCGTTTTTTCATTTGGGGATTTCACAGATAGCTGATGTGATTAACAGAAAGCAGCAACGAAACAGAATTAAGACAAGAACTTCTAGAAGCAAAAAGAAAAATAAAACAAAAAACGTTGACGATTAGGTATTCAAGTTGAAGGAAGGGAAGATTTATTTTGGTTGACAGTGATTTTTCAGTTATTCATGCTTTTTATCTCTCATCCGAAAGCAAGTTGATTCCACATCTTCCAATTTTGAAATATGCCCACATTTTAAATCAGTGGTGAGACGAAAATTATCGTA